>OX422197.1:380000-1064402 GCA_949130485.1 Agelas oroides | reverse complement strand
CCCTCATACCTACATCTCTGGTACAAGACTAAGCAGCTTTATGTTGCCATGGCAATACAGATCAATACAGACATGTTTCTTATGACGTGAATTTACAGCACCTCAGTGGCTCCAACTCGAGATCGATCCACTGAAGATTTATCATTACTAAATGTTCTCCACTCTGACCCTACATCAATCACTCTGGGAGGGAGGAAAGGAAGGAGGAGAAGAGAGGGAGGGAATAGGAGAAAGGAGGAGGGAGGAGGAGGGAGGAGGGGGAGGAGAAGGGAGGAGGGGGGAGGAGGAGAAAGGAGGAGGGAGGAGGGGGAGGAGAAAGGGGAAGGTGAAGGGAGAAGGGGAAGGAGAAAGGAAGAATTGATTGACCTGTTACCAATTGCAACAATTCAAGTTTATGCTGCAATAACCTAATGACATCAGACCAGTAACTACAATGCCAGTTTATGCTAACAAGTGAATACATGATAAGGTCGGCTTTCAGGTTCAGGGTTTAAAAGGACAGTGCAGGCCCATAATGGCACCCAGGGTCTTTGTTTATGGGTTAGTCCATTATGGTCGAGTAGACAACACATAGTCATGCATCAACTGCCCCATTTTCTCGGAAGGGAAGCAACTGTTTATCATGAGAACTTACGTACAGACATGTATGTGAAACTGGTAGCTCTAGCAATGCTCCAACAAGTAGCATTCTTTTCTTGTACAAGTATGTTGAATGGCTGTACTAGCCTCATGCAGTTTAAGCTAAATCCATGCCCTATGTCCCAAGTGAGCTTGTAGATACCCTTGCCATACCATTTGCTTGCCTTCCAACATGGTAGCAGGTAAGTGGATTGAAGTTTTTCAAAGTCAAATATAAAAATTAAAAAAAAACAGCTGTACAGAATGGTCAGAGACACTCAGCTTGCTGACACATATCCAGACAGCTGTTAGACCAAACAATACACTTGCATACACAACGTCCACCAAAGTCCACCTACAGCTCAGCATGCATTCAACTTCAGCTCTGCCGGATCTTGTGCAAATGCGTGGCTTATCGCTATATCCAGTTAATTTTCATTTTCCAATTAACGCCCCGTCTACCATACTAAGGTCAATACAATTACAGACACCGCTGTCAACTACTGCTCACCTGTCACCCACTACTAGCCCGCACTCTGGACAAATCATGTCGCCTGCAGCATGGTCCTCTATCAAGGGAGCGTGCGGGTGGTGGGGACACTGTACGACATTAGTGAGCCGGCCGACAGAGGCTCCTTTCGAAGGCGGTTTCGCTTCTGCCATTAATATATCAGTAAGGTGAACCTGTTGGTAAATTGTCACTCTTCAATGTCGCTGCTTGTGACTTCATTTAGACTGGCTATAATAATGCAGCATGCGAGATGCACATGTGGCTGCTCTATTTATAGACTCCGCTGCTAAACCATGACGTCATACTTGTGACCTCAGCTAGCTCAGCCAATATAGACTAGACATCCGGCCGGAACTCGTCTGGCGTCTGGCCCTACTTCCCAGACTATCTCGGAACCTAATTGAATATGTCTGCAGTTGGTGGGTTGAAGAAGGCCTGGAGGGATTCTGCCGGCTTGATGTTGCTCACTGGTCCCTTCAGGTATAATGGGTGGCACAGTGGAGCAAAACTGGCATCTGTTGGCTCGTTTCTTGGCCTCAGGGGTGTCCCTCCCATTTGTTTGGATAAGGAGGAGAAGAAGGAGCAAGAAAACATGGAGTTTTTATTTGTACAACGAAACAAAATTACTGAATTTATGGTATGTACTTGTATGGTCTCATTCCAAGGATGATCTTAGAATGGGACTAGTTGTAACCTCATTCCCATAAATTTGTCCCACCCAGCCCAACACCTATGTATTTCCTGGTGGAGTACTTGACAAAGCCGACTATTCTCCAACTTGGTATGAGCTCTTCCATGAGAGCTCTGGCCCTGACAAACAACCCTTTGCCGGCCTCCTCTCACAGCGGAAACGTGGCCACCTTAGGCTACCCCTCTACTCCGACGTTCCTAACACTTCTCCCATAGTAGGAGAAGTGGCCTTAAGAATTTGTGCCATTCGTGAAGTTTTTGAAGAAGCTGGAGTGTTGCTTGTGAGAGACAATGAGGATGTTGCTAGCAAGATGGACCTTCTTCCTGGAACGTTCAGCCCGGCGGTGAAGGTGCTTCCCGAGGGAATCTCAGAGAAATGGAGGAAGAGAGTACATAGCAATGCGGAAGAATTTGTCACACTGTGCAGGTAGGTAGTACCAGATCACATGACACATGTCTGCCTGCTGTTTCCAAGTCCAGCTTAGTCTCGTGCCCAGACCCCACCCACGAGGAGAGGGTCTGGTGACATTCAGCTAATTCCTCGGGCTTCATTAAAAATTCATAGCTTACTATATGCATAGTTGCGAACTGATGTCTAATTTACGCACCAAAAAAGTGCTGTGTCATCGTGCAAAAGTAGCCAAGGATTTCTAGTATTACAACCACAGGTTGTGCTTTCTGCAATGTGATTGGCAGTTGGAAAATTCTTCGCAGAAAGCAATCAACGTCAATGAAGCCTGAGGAGTTGGTCAAATGTCACCAGACCCTCTCCTCTTGGGTGGGGTGTGGGCATGAGACTAAGTCCAGCTTGGAAACGACAAAACCCAGAGTCCGGGAGAGACCTGAGAAACACGGATCATTTGTGATGTTGCTGTCATTCTTCTGCAGGGAGCTACGCTGTGTTCCAGACATTTGGTCTCTCGTAGAGTGGTCAAACTGGCTGACTCCCCGGAACATGGGGAGGAGGTACGACACTGTCTTCTACCTCTGCTGCTGTGAGACCACACCCCCCATTAGTGCTGACGGTACCGAGGTTGTGGATGCAAAGGTGTGTGTGTGTTTGTGTGTTGTGTGTTTGTGTGTTGTGTGTTTGTGTGTGTGTTTGTGTGTTGTGTATGTGCGACTGTGTTGTGTGTGTTTGTGTGTTGTGTGTGCATGTGTGACTGTGTGTTGTGTATGTGCGACTGTGTTGTGTGTGTGCATGTGTGATTATTGTGTGTGCATGTGTGACTGTGTGTTGTGTGTGTATGTGTGACTGTGTGTGTGTGTGTGTGTGTGTGTGTGTATGTGTGACTGTGTGTATGTGTGACTGGCTAGAGGGTGATCAGTTTGTGAGGCCAGCTCCACTTGTGAGGCCAGACTAACAGTGAGATATTGCTGAGAGTCTAGGGTCATCTCATCACCCTATACACCTCCCCCTGTTCCTCCCTGCAGTGGATGAGCCCCACAGGAGCCGTGGAGCGGTTTATGTCCAAAGAGATCACACTCGCTCTGCCTCAGTTTACTGAACTAGCCAACATACTACGGTACGTATAGGACGACCTCATCTGACTAACAAATGTTTTAATTCACCGTTCTTTCTTCTCCTCAGTTTCGATACGGTTTCTTGTCTCCATTCTTACGCTCTGCATGACAGTTGGAATGGAGGCACATATAGGAAGGTGGGGGTGCGGATAAAGACTAAGGACCTTGTCATCTTGGTAAGCTAGTCATGTCATGGTATGTGTCCAGTTTTCAGGGAGAGCTGCCTTGTTCCATACTATTTTGTGACCTGGGGATGAGGCTAGGGGGTCCTGTATAACATCATGTCCTGTCTAGGATCAGAGGAGGTTGGAAGCTAGCTGATTGCTTACCTCACACGATCGTGCGCGTTGCTAATTACTAGCTTCCAACCTCCTCTGGTCTAGGATGGTTCGTTATTGTTTATGGATAAGGCCAGCCACCTGACTGCATACTGTCTTCTTTTTTGTTTGCATGAAATAGCCATTCCATCTCCTGGTCACCCCACTGCCGCTAATAAGGCCTGGTATTGTCCATCTTTCCCCAAGATGTTATTTCATTAAAATTATTCTCAAGGTTGTAAAACCGTATTGTTGATTAGCAGTTCATCTCTCCCACTATGTAATTCAATCAGTGTGGTTTTCAGTTCCTCTCTCGCCAGGACGTCCTGTTCCCAGTAGTCCTTGGCCATCTCTCAACATGCAGTGGCATGTCTTCTGGCTTTCATCTAGCCTCATGCCCAGACCACAACGAAAAAAAAAGTGGTCTGCTTAACTAAGTCAATTTTCTTGGGCTAGCACATGCATTTGCATCTAGTGTAATCTACCTAGTGATGTGCGCCACATCTGCTCAAAAAAATTTGCGATACCCGAGCAGAGAGGCAAAATTTTACTGCTGTAAGGGAAGTGCTACATAATAATACTTAACAATTTCGCAATTTCATTGCTCCTTACCACATTATGGGAATAGGCCCAAGAAATTCGACTGCATTCACCAGACCATTTCTTACCGGAAGGTGCACATGGGCTGGGCATCCTTATTTATATATAGCCCCTCCGTTAGTGTGCTTCTGGTCTCTCCACAGGACATCCTTAATGGTGATGATCTCTATCCAGCAGAGGCCTCTTACTGGATGACAACAGACCAATCACCAGCCGTCCACCACCCCCACTGCCCTGCCCTCAGAGACGAAGTATCTCTCCACGTCAGATATCACAAGGGCTACGAATACGAGTGTCCCACTCACACCGCAGAGGAGCTACATCAACTCACGACAAGACACTGCCGCTTGGAGATCCACAGTCCTAGAGACTTCAAGTTTTCTGACAACATCATCAGCAAGAAGGTGGATGACCACATGGAACGTTACACGGCAGCTCGCAAGAGTTTAAAGAGTAGACTTTGAAGCTTATTCTGGGTCACATATATTTATGTACACAGGTACACTCTACCCTCATTCTAGGCTTTACACATTCGTTGCCTGCAGTACAAAATTTCATGCTGCAAGCAACGGGTGTTGCCAAAGCCTGGGACCGAGGCCAGGCACGTTCAACAGCTCAGACTAGCAATGTGTTATCGTAAACAATGCATAGTTAACAACCTGTTATCACTATAATTGAGTTAGTAATTATTATCAGTAAACAATATGATTTACTTGCTTATGATAGCCTACTACTAGTTCAGTGAACTTTTGATGGCCTGGAGAAAAAAAAACAAGAATATCCCCATTAATCCATTCTCTTTGCAATATTACTGCAAAAGGCTGGTGGAGTCTAAGATTGAGTCTTAGGTACAAAGCTGTTTATAGTAGAAAGCCACTTATCCGAACATGTTGATATAGCTAAAATGTTAGGATAAGAGGAAGAAGTTTACTCCCAATTTGATGCGCAACAAAATACCTCCATTATTTGGCCCAGGGGGATTTGACTTAATTTCTACCATACATATGTGACTCATTTTCTGTTTTCACCAAAGAGGGGGGCTAGGGATGTGTCTGGGAACAAAGCTACCAACTTACTTGGCCCACTCCACCTTTAGGATGAGGTGGTCATAGCCAAACCCATCCAGGCTCTCGATGGCCTTCTGAGCATCCTGACGAGACATGAAGCTGATGAATGCAAAGCCCTGTGGGTGTGCGTGGCAGGGAGGGGGGACAAAGATGGTGCTCATCACTCTTAGCTACAAGGATATTGAGCTTGTTGCAACAGGGAGGAAGGGTTTCAAACTGTAGGAATACGTAGCCTCGTACTCAGGCTCGGAAACGAGGGTAGAATACACACACGAGGGAGAGCCTGGGAAACATGAAGTATAACATCATGTGCTCTAGAGTACAATGGTAAGGTTGGTTCTAAAACACGCCACCCAAACTTGGTGCACGAGTCTCATCTTCCCCTTCTACCTTGGACTGTTGAGTGATCTTGTCCTTGGCTAGGAAGATCCTCCGGATCTGCCCAAAGAACCCAAACAGGTCCCTCAGGTCTGCCTCCTGGGCGTCCTCAGAGAGGTTGGTCACACGCACTGTCGTCTGGTCATCTGAGGAGGAAAGGACACAAGTATTGGGTATAATATACAACACAGTATACTGGGATGTACTATAGTTTACTAGTTTAGTTTACTGTAATATATTATAGTTTACTGTGATGTACCATAGTTTACTGTAATGTTCACAGATTGTACCACACTAATGACGTGGAGTATTTTATATAGGTAATGCTTACCATTCAACCTAGACTGTGACATGGACTCTCCCTTCTTCCCCTCCCCTCGCTGTGAAGGAGGGATGTACTTGCCTGACCCACCAGCGGCCAATGGGGGAGCAGCGGCTGCATCGGGCTTTGGAGTCACTGGGTAGGGAGGAAGAGAGCAGCATTAATGCTAGAGACACTTCATGGTGTCTCATACCCAAGCCCTTTCTCCTTGTGTGCGATGAGAAGAAATGAGTCTGAGTAACAAAGCTACACTTCATGGAGATACAGCCTCATTCCCAGGCCTTCCTTGGCTCCAGTTTTTAATTCCGGTACGTAACCACAGATGCAGGCAATCAGAAACTGGAGCTGGGAGAGGACTGGGAATGAGGCTATACCTTGTTCCTCCAGTTCTTTGATGGTGGCGGGTCCGAGGGTATCCTTATAGGGGCACTTTGAGGTCCAGTGGTCTCCCTTGCAGATACGGCAGGTCACCATCCCCTTTGACTGCTCCTTGAGTTTCTTAAGTGGATCATCAGTCTGCTGCTCAAGGGTCTGGGAGGGGGGGGGGGGAGGGGAGCAGTGAGGGTGTGTGTGTGTGCATGGAGAGAGCACACTAACTTAGTTGCTAGAATGAGGCTACTGTTACAACCATGTTTGATGTTACTACTGTAGCTGCCTACTGTATATAGTAAACTGTAATGCACGCACCTCCTTGTTGGTTGTGAGGGCGAGGAAAACGTCATCAGCAACCTGAGTGGTAGCAGGATCCGGCCTCCCATCCGGGCCTCGTCGATCATGAATAGCATCACCAAACTTCTTCCAGTCCTGGCAGAAACAACAAAAACTGTAATTCAGTGCAATCACACAGACTTACATGAGCGTGGGAATTTTTCCTAGCCTCGTTCCCAGGCCTTCCCCCTTTTTTGTTTTTCAGTATGGGAACAGTTTCCTACGTATGTTGAAGGTAAAAGCAGAGTGCCTCATTCCCAGGCCTCCATGGTGTTCGTCACTTGCTGTATTTATAAGGTTTTGTGGGGACCTTGTAGCCTCGTACCCAGGGGAGGAGCCTGGGTACGAGGCTAGGGATCTTGTACTACAAGTGACAAATGCTGTAAGGACTAAGAACGAGGCTGATGGTGTGTGTGTGTGTGTGTGTGTGTGCATGTATGTGTGTGTGTGTGTGCGTGCATGTGTGTGTGTGTGTGTGTGTGTGTGTGTGTGTGTACAAGCTGAAGGTGTGAGAGGTGGAGACCTACTTTTCTTCTTGCAACAGACTTCGGGACTCTGTGCCTCTCAATCCGGTACACGCTTATAATCTGAAGACACACAGTTACATCACAACATTCACTCAAATCACATGAAGCTTCCACATACTAGGACAGTGCACAACTTACCCTTTTGACCTTTCCATCTTGCACCTTATAAGATACAACTGTTTTTGTATCGCCATCAATGGTGACCTTTTGTTCAGGAAGATTGTCTGAGTGTCCAAGTGACAAGAGAGGCAAGGAGGCTCATGAAGGACAGTAACAAGTACTTAGAAACAGTGTCAGGGTAAGCTGCTTTCAGGACTAGTCTCATTCCCAGACTACATGTTCGTCTTGAGGATAGTCTGGCCTATTCCATTTTCGTCCTCTGTGTCAGGATCTTGGCATCCAATCAGATTGCATTATGAAAACACCAGCATAGCCCTCCCTATTCTAGATTACAATCCAACTGTTTCTCCCCTCTCCCTCATCTGAAAAGTAGTCTGGGGGAACAAGACTATAAAGATACTTCCCAAGTTTTCAGAAACAGTTTAGGTCAGCGAGAAAGACTGGCTATGCAAGACCAGGACTGAGATGCAATCATTCTTGTCACAACCCAGCTGCACACATGCTCACCTGGTGTTATCTTTGAGGCGTCCAAGTCCTCCATGCGATCAGCCCAGCTGGCGGATGGAGCCTGCTCCTCACCATGCTCACTGAACACGAGGAAGAGGAAGGAGGATAGTTGGTACCTCATCCACCCCAGTGGGTGATATGTATAGCTCAATTCAATAGTCCTCAGTTTAGGGGGGTGAAAACATGGACTCGTCTGCTGTCACGTA
Organism: Agelas oroides; assembly: GCA_949130485.1. Taxonomy (NCBI): domain Eukaryota; kingdom Metazoa; phylum Porifera; class Demospongiae; order Agelasida; family Agelasidae; genus Agelas; species Agelas oroides. The sequence continues at coordinate 1,056,307 of OX422197.1, read as the reverse complement.
AACCAGTCCATGCAGTCTGACTCACCTCTGTGGCACTGGCATCTTCTTGATCCCTCCTATCTAGTTGTCGGATTAGATACGCCAACCTTCCACGTGCACAACGGACAGAACACCACAAAAGCCACACCCACAAACGCCACGCCCACAGAAGCCTTGCCTGGTACAGACTGCATAAGGCTTTTCAATTCAGGAGCTTTAGTCCAGAGAGTGGTATTGTGAGCAGAGGGCCAGTGAAACATGTGCAGGCCAACTGTTGGTTGAAAGTCTGCAAACACTCTGGGCCAAGGTAAAATTGTGATTTCAGCTTGAAAACTTCTCACCCAGCTTGATACAATGAGATAAAAATCAACATGACTGATTTATTAGAAGTCATTTGCACTATCATCAGAAGCTAGTCCATGTGTCCCTTCCTCTCCCTCTTCTCCTAACTCTCCGTCCCCTTCCCCCTCCAAGTCCAGACCACTGCCTGACGTCAGAGAACTGGAGTCTTCCTAAAAATGTAAGAAAAACACGCAGAGGCTAATACACTACCTAGAGCAGAGGTAGAACACAGACGTAGTCTAGCCGGCTGGCATCAACCCAGGAATGCTATAGATGGCTTTCATGGGGCGTGGCTTCACTTCCAGAGGGCAAGAATCAGGGTCTGTGTTTAGTGCAGCTGTGTGCAAAATACAGGCAAAGAAGCGCTACATTGAGTCCTTACCATTAGTACCGAAAGATAAAAGCTGCTTCTCTCAAGGTGAAAGGTCTGCTGTACAGCTGCCTCTTGATTGCGCGTTTGCCCTCCAGAAGTAGGACGCTTACTTGACATTTAGAAATCATCTATTGTGATACAGTACTCATTCGGACACCTTGCTAATCAAAAAAAAACGAAATTCTTTAGTTTTTTGATCGCCACTTCAAGTTAATCTTTGTCACTAAAAACTAAATATGATAAAGGGTGTATGTAGGTCACCACACTTACGTCATCAATGGCAATTCCATTTCCTGCCATTGATCCTATCACTCTCGGACCATCTGCAGAAAATGATACATTGCATGGATACAAGATTATTTGTCCCCAGTCTCATAAAGTGAGGGACTGTACCGGTTGGTCCTGGGAACTCCCCGTTGGCTTCCATCAAGACATCATCTGTGAGAATGTCATCCTGGATCATCCTCTTCTCTGCCTCCTGCATGCGAATCTGCATACGCCGCAGGGAGGTCTCAGTTTCCTGTGTGCGTGTGTGTGTGTGGTGTGTGTGTGTGTGTGTGTGTGAGTGTGTGTGTGTGTGTGTGTGTGTGTGTGTGTGTGTGTGTGTGTGTGTGTGTGTGTGTGTGTGTGTGTGCGTGCGTGCGTGCGTGCGTGCGTGCGTGCGTGCATGTGTGTGCATGTATGTGTACATAAAAGATTGGTTAGGACAATAGCTGGGTAGTGGGTACATTTTGCAATTGGCTTCCCAGCTCCCCTCCCCCAGGCCCCCAACACAAATTTTACTGTGAGCAACAAAAAGTTAGGTGGTAGCCTCGGAATGAGGCTATAGTCATGATGATGACAGTACCTCCATTCTGTCTTGCTCAGTTTTGTTGTACTCCTCGAGCTGGTGTTCCAGGTAGGTAAGGTTCCTGTGCTTCTCCATGTACACGTCATACTGCTTTTGTAGCTCAACTTCCAGCTTCTCATACTCATCCATAAAGGCAGGCCTGAAAGTAAGAGTGGACACACATCACCTTCCACATTCACTAGAGGTAAACACCTTTGTTACACACAGACTGCACACCTGACGTTGGCAAGGCTGCGTAGTCTCTTTTGGTTCCTCTCAAGCTCTTGCTTCTTCTTTTCAATCTTGAGTTCAAGGTTGGCCTCATCGCCTGCCAGATTGTCCAACATCTGAGTCACACGCTGGATCTCTGACTGCACGAGGCGTGTGTGTGTGTGTGTGAGGGGGGGGGGGGGGGGGTTGATGGGGAATGTACTACATGTGGTAGACAGAGAAACAAGTGGCACCCGATGATGTCTATATTCACATCTCCCTCACATTGACTGCATCGACACTCTGTCTCACTCCTCTTTCCAGCTCATCCACGTCCACTGGGCGAGAGAGAGCTGTCTTACGGAAATCCTGGGGGGGAGACATCAGGCAGAAACTGTTATACGTGTTCTTCCAGCAGCAGCTTGGAAACCAAGGCAAACCTAACTACATGTACGATCTAGCCAAGATTCAAAAAGCTGGGTCTTCTAAAATAATGGACAGATGCTATTATCAACTGAGCATCCATCTGGCATTCAGAAGACCTTGGTTTAATTTGCATCTTGATTGAATCTCAATTTTAACAGCTAACTGTGCAAAAAAAAAACCTTCACTATTTTAAGACATAAGACCAGTGTCTGATGCACGTACTCTCAGATCAACTTCTTTTCCGAGCAGTTCGTAGAGCTTTGCTCCCTTGGCTGTGATCTGCGACGCCAACTGTCGACATGCCTTCAGGTCCATGGCCTACAGTAGAGGAAACTATCACTGCACAGAATTTCAGCTCAGAAACATGCACCACTTTACACTGCTGAGTATCCTTTCATTGAAAATACCTTCTTTGAGAGTTCAAAGGGTTTTGCTGCCATGTTTGTATTGTTTGGATCCTGCACAGTGGAAGCAGAGTTAATTAGATGCAAGAGATGCATACCAATAGTTCTACATCTTTTTATAACAACCATCTCTCAAATTGAAATGTTTTCAGGACAATCTTCCAAACAATCATGAATGAGTCAGGTCTCATTCCCAGACCCCTCCCCCCTGACGGGGCCTGGGAACAAGGATAGCGTAAAACTAAAAAAACTCACCCTGTCCGCCACATTAGCACGCATGGCAGTGTAGAGGAGAGAGGCAATTTTAAGCAACTCTTTCACTGCATAACCATCTGCACTGTACAGCTTCTTGGTGTTCAACTTGATGTGAGCTTTGGTGGCCTGAAAGAGGAACAAAATGTTATTCTACAGTAATAACACAAAGTAGCCTATATAGTCTTGTGCCCAATGAGGTTTTGAGGTGCTCAGCTGACCATAAACTGTGCAGTGGATTTGATGAAGATCACTCTGTCCTGCTCCGTGTCAATGTCAGTGGGTAAGTCTGCTGTAGGGTCATATCTGTGTGTGTGTGAGTGGTACAATGTATGTGTGTGTTTGGGGGATGGGGTGCAGATGGACACACAAAGCTAGCTAGGGATGAACAGTACATGTAGCGATACATGTGTGTGATGTGTGTGGCATGTACGAGTGGGTGGGTAGCACATGTAAAAGTTGTATGTGTGTATTTGGGGAGAGGGGGCAGAGCAGAGAGAGGATGAGCTGAGTTGAGCTCTCTGTTACCTGTTCACTAGCCATGTCAGTATCTCTGCAACCAGAGGAAAGTTTGGTGTCCTAAAGTTCTCCATTGAGATCAGCCTGGGGTAGCCCAGGGCTCGCATCATCTCGGTAAAATCTGCAGTGCAGGGAAAGTGTTTCTAATTGAAGCACACTTTATTGTTGACAGCAAAGCAAAAACACAGTAACTAAGGCCGCTCAAGACTTAGCTCACTTACTTCTCAGATCTCTATAGGACATCTTGTTTCTCTAATCTCCAGTAGAAGCAGCTGAATGCAGCGAGTTAGTACCACGGTTACACACACACAAGCCACTGTCGGGACTGACAGTGTTTTATTGCATGGTAACCATGGTAAATAATTGCACAAATGAGGCGGGGCTTACTCTCGCATCAGCTGCTTGTCCACCAGCTCCACCCGCGGCCCGTCCTGCAGAAGCGGGAGACTCGTAGATGGGTATCTTTGCGAGGTGGCCACTGTTTGAAAAGCCTGAAGTGGTTCTGGAGAGGCGACTGCAAGAGAATCCAGTGTACCCCTTTCAGAAGGAAACCAGTGAATCCTCCACCGGGACAGGTGCTTGTTCTCTTGTGCCCATGGACATCATGGTTGTGCAATGTTACAGCGTGTAGATCTAGCTAATACGGTTGAGGCATCAATCAGGAAAATTTGAATTAGTCTCGCAAAGCCTGGACTCTTGGCTCTGTTGCACATAGCTGTCATAGTTACAGATTTTACCCCTGGATACAATCAGGGCTAGGGTGATGCATGGTCTTGAGCTGCAAAGTTGAGTTTAGTGCGACCATTCCCCGTGATACTCCTGCAGTGTACACATACTCTGCACGGTTCAAGAGGTTCTACCTTGCTCTGAGCTCCACTGTGGCTACTCTATTGTTCATCATCATCTGGCCATCAGCAGGTGGAGATAATGTAAGCCACATATAAGACATTGCATGCATCATTCCAAGGCTTTCTCCACCATCCAACTTTTGATTGCTTTGGGGAGGGAGGGGAGGGGAGGCTCTTAAGAATCTCGGTACAAGGCTAATTATTGACATAAGACATTTCCCTGCTTAAATTGCCTGCTTAAAAGCTGCAGGCTGCAGGGGTGACAACTTGGATATATAGGAGGTGAGCAAATAGCAACATTTGTGACTACTCGCAGAAAGAAGGTCCTAGGTCCATTTTCTAGCTAGATCCCAAGTTTTTTTCTTGCGACTGTCTTTTTCTCTCCCCAAAATTATGCTTCTGCCTACACCAGGAGCTTATGAGTACCATAAACTACCATCTATCATTTGATTCCTCACAGTTCATTAGCTCATCAGAAACAACACGACAGAATATCCTTTAAGTGACTCTTTGTGTATAAAACCAGGGATAACTGAAATGATGCACCTGGTCCACTTTGGTCCAATGCAATACAGGAGTATCTGGTGTTTGCTATAGTGGCATTCATCCTCAGCATCTACCTGAGCGTGGAGTACTACAGTGTTCGCACCATAGTGCTGGACACAGCCAATGACCACTACAGTGTGTACAGAGGCGCCATGCTGACTGCCACACAGCGCTGCCATAACATCTTCATCAGACTCCTGAGCAAAAGCACAGGTACTGGAAAGAACACGTGTACTGCTACTGGCAGAGTACAGGTATTAGAGTGCAGCTGTCTGTTCTATCTCACGGGGCTAACCCTGATAATCAGGACTTTACAGGTTCTTTTGTTTTGCTGCTTGTAGACAAAGTTTGGGTGAAAAATTAGGACACCTTGTTCTTGGGCCGTTCTGTACTTTTGATAGTTTGCAGTTTTGTTCCGCATTGGAATAACTTAGAAAACTTGGACAAGAGTGCCCGAGACATGATTACTGTGTTATGTTCCTTTCACAGGGTCCACACACCCCACCTGCTACCTGGTACTGGACGGCTATGGGTTTGAACTCCCAGTCAAACTTTCAGGAGAGACAACCAATAGAAAGGTAGTGTCAATAGTAGTGGTAACCACATGTCAGCAGTAGACTGGAAATTAAGTCATGGTTCCAGACCCAAGACTAACCCCAGTGTGAACCACATTCCCGTGCATTATACTGGAAGAGCTATACAGCATGATGAGGTCTGGGAATGAGACTAACTATAGCCCTGATTCTTTTCCATCTGCTGTGTAGAAGCTGAGACATTTGGCACATGATCTGGCAGCCAGACTCAAGATCAACTACTTTGACACCCACAACTCATCCAAGCACCGTATCCCAATACACACACACACTAGTCTCGGAACCAGACCCTTGAAAAATTGAGGGTCTGGATCTGAGACTACACACACACACACACACACACACACACACACACACACGTGTATTTCCAACTATGTGGCTAAAATACTTATTGATCAGATGTCAGGCTGTTATGGTGAGCCCTGTCATAGCCTTAACTGCACACTTGAAGATATTATACGCTGCTACAGACCCCAACAAGTACCCCAAGAGCCCCACGAAGAGTAACACTTTGTAATTATCATACCACTTACACCCACTGTGTGCGCACAACACTAAAACACTGCCAATTTCTTTCGTTCAGACTTGGAAGCAATGTTCCTCTGGGTCATGTTTTCATCCTTCTGTAACTGGTACAAGTGTCTCTGACATGCTGTTAGCTTCTCTTGAATACGGTCCTCCATATTCTTGTCCCTACAGTAGTCACCATGTGGGGAGAAAAGTGTAGTTCTCAGGATTGTGAACATATTCTATGAGAACAGGAGCTACAATACCGATACACTAGCTTGAGGAGTTGATAGTTGATAGTTGATACAGACACCGCCATGTTGGTACACCACCATGCAGCAGTGGGTTTTCAATCAGCCTCGTTCCCAGGCTCTCATGCATGGGCGGAACCTGGGAACGAGGCTAGTTTTCAATCAGCCCAAATCTTACAAGTAGCAACTATCTCAGAAGGGATTTTTTATCTTGCTACTAGCTAGCCTCGTCCCCAGGCCCCTCCCCCCCTGGGGATGAGGCTAGCTACTGGCATACACTCTTTGTTTATCCTCCCCTCTCATGCTTGATAGGATAAATCAATGTGCCCTTGGTGTGTGCTGAGGGTAAGTCTTCAGAAGCATATTGTTATACTGATTCTAGCATGTTATATACTGATACCCACCTTCCCTTGTGTCTCAGTAGAGATTTCTGCAGCGTCTCCATCTTCCTCTTGATTGATTTCATCTCCTCATGCAGCTTGAACAGCTGTGTTGGTACACACACAGAATATTAGACTGAGTATACAGTGAGTCAGACCACAAGGTCGGTCTACCTTGACGTTTAGATTCTCTCTGCCTCTCCTTGAAGAACTGCTCTCTTTACTAAGAGGAAGCTCACCACTGACTCTGTGGTCTACAGACAACACAAGCATAATCATCCATATCCAGGCCGCACGAGAGGAGAGAAAAGGCCTGGTATCGACTGTTTGCGCATACGCGAGCAGCTGATACCAGGCCGTTTCTCTCCTCCCACGTAGCCTGGGTACAAGGCTAAACCATCCTTCCCTTCAGGTTGTAGATTTCTAACTAACCTTTCTTGAAGATCTTTGTGTTCAAAAAGCTAAATATATCACTCTCCTCACTCTGCAACGAAAAGTCAAGTACCATGAAGAATCGTAAAATGGATGCCTGAAACTCTGAGTGTAACTATTGTTATTTGCCTTGTCAGTGCGGTATAGCTACCACCCTGAGCTAACCAGCAGTATATCCTCGTTCCCAGCCTCTCACATCCCCAGTTTTCATAGTATGAAAGCTGGGGGTGTGGGATGCTGGAAACAAAGCTAAACAAGTAGCTCCTGCAACAGAAACAAAATTACACAGGTAGGCATTGTTTGCAAGCCACATCCTTTGGCTTACGAGACTACCCCTTCTCTCACTCTCTGCAAAGGGTATGGCTTGTGAGACTAAAGCAGGCATACCAGCTACCAGAGAGAAGTAGACAGGTGTTTCCTGGTGTACAAAACAAACCAGTGACGTGCCTAGCAATCAATTGCTACTAAATGTACCTGCTGTTCCCACTGCTGCTGTAAACCAGTTCCAAAGTTTCTCTTTCTCTTCCGTCTCCTTTTTGTGGTCGCCTGCCCGAGTGGCTTCCTCAGTTTCTTGGCCTCCCTCATCTCAGCACAAACATCCAGGGATTTCCCCGCAGGAAGAACGACAATCTCCAAAGGGTTGACTTGACCCTGGTCATTCCTGCCAAGACCCTTCCTGGTATAAGAGCAGAATTTATGGAATGGTAGAGCCATGATAAAGTATGGAGAGAATTGAAAGGATAATCGGTCCAGGCTTACCCTACAACATAGCCCATCTTTGCTAACAGCCTTGAACCAATACCCTACAGATGTTGTAACCATAGTGATAAGGAGAATGATTGGGAGAGACCAAGGGCAGATTGACTGCCTTCGGCAGCTCGATAAATCCTAGCCTCGTCCCACGAGGCCTGGGTACGAGGCTAGATAAGCCCTTGCAGAGACTCACTGTAGTATATTTCTCCCACTCTCCGAGTGCCTGTTGTGCCCCTGTTGGCTTCCACTCTAGCACCCTCCCCTCCTCCTCCTCCTCCTCCTCCCCTCCTGAGCTGGAGTCACTTTCACTAGATTCACTCTCATCTGAAGACTCTATTTATAAGAAAGTGTAAGTAATATTGAAACACTATAAACAGAGACGTTAATTACACAACATGGCTGACCCAGTGGTAAAACACAGTCAAGTTCTAATTGAGCTGTTGCATTGAGAGTAGAAAAGTGGACAGTGAACGTTTCCCCAATAGTGCTGCAGAAAAGAAATTACAATACACGTACATTGTTATTCACTAGTTAGTACGTGGCACTAATCTCATGTATGCCGGCTACGTGCATCCTACCTTATAAGGGCAGGATGCCATAATCCATCTGTGTACTTTGCAAGACACCTTCCACCCACATGAGCAAGGCTGCACATGCATGTATGTAGAAGAGTCAGAAATGCTTATAAGCAAAGTATTGATCAAATTTGAAAGCACAAAAAGTGAAATGCCCGATTCGTCAGCTTCATAGTTTCTGGTGTAATACTTGGTCTTCCCCCTCCCTCCCACTCTCCTTCCAGAAGCTTATAAGCACCATGAAGAGGCGCTCATAAACTCTTGTCGTGGTGGTCCGTAAGTTCCTGCTCCTTCTCATCAACCATACAGTGATACTATCCAGTGTGGAGATATCTGGTCATCCTAAAGTTAATCTGTCTCCCTCCCCTCCTCATATAGTGAGACTACCCGACAGAGAGTCGGGAGCTAGTACTGACCTAAAGTCAGGGTCTTGGAATGGCCGCAGTTCAGAGAAGGGCACCACATGTCCATGGGAAAACTTGCAGCTGTGTTCGTCAAATCTGCACTTGCCTTCCAGAAAAAAGGGGCAGGGCTTCATGGCATTGTAGGTGGGATGTGTGAACAATACTATGACCTGTATGAGTATGTGTTACAGGTACACAGAGAGAGGAAATTCTGGTACCATGTGGGTGACTTTGCAGAACATCTAGGCCTGCCTTTTTGCAGGGGGGATGTGGTTCATTGAGTGTTCATGTGCACACATATCTATGTGTCCCTTTACCTTGGACGCTTCTTCGTTATGACCAGGGGGGCTACCTGGCTCTCTGGAGATGACTACAGCATTGTGGTAGTTAATGGCTCCCCAAGCCTGCATACATGTACAATAAAATACAGCTTTGGTCAGAGTAGCCTAGTTTCACAAACCAACCCTGCTTCCTCCCTGCAACAGACGGTCTACCTAGCAAGACTAGTCACACACTACCTGTTAACAGATCTAGAGTACCTCTTTCAAAGGTGCCTGGCATCTTGTCCCCTGGAAATCCTCTTCTCCCTCCTCCCCTTCCTCCTTGCTCTCCACCTCTCTCCCCAACTGGGGAGCACTTTCACTACTGCACACCACTTCTGAATGGGTGGGTAGACTACAGCTTAAGGTAGTGGAGGAGTAGGAGGATGAGGAGGTAGAGGAGGAGAGGGGTGGTGGGTCACTGGGGCTTGCAGTTGATCCCTGTAAGATTAGTAGCAGCTTCTGCTTCTTGATCTCCAGCAAACTATCTGCAACAGCCAAATATGCAAGAGGAAGATTAACTATGATAGTTGCAGCACTCAGATGTGAAATCACAACCGTTTGACTGCCACTTGTTCACCTTGAGTAAGACTGATCAATTCAGAAAGATCACTCTTTAACTGCTGAAGATCAGAGGAATCTGCACCACCTCCAGATTCAAGCTGCTCTTCAACCAATGACAACTAACAGAGAAAAGAAGTTTGCTGTTACATTGTAGCTAGGCTGAACATGTGACAAAGTGGGTCATCCATATCACATTTGCAGCTACAGCCACAACAGACAACACAATACCCAGTTTTTGGATGCACCTGGCTCTTGTAGGTCTCAATCTGGCTCTCCACTAAGCATTCCTGCTGGATCAGATCGTCCATATCGTCTGATGTTTAGGTGTGCTCTATTTAGAAATTACACAAAACTGGGCATTATTTAGAACGCACAGCCCTGACCTTGCACAATAAACTGTCAAGCTAGTGCTCAGTCAGCAGTAATTCGCAAGGTCAGCGTATAAAAGGCCAGCACTGCAGAGCAGTCCGGCACAGTCTGGCATTTTTTGTGCTGACGTCTGCTGCTTGAAGTGAGTCGGCGTATTTTGCGGATTGCAGGCGCATTTTTGCATTTTTGACCTCCCTTCGAGGTCCGTTCGTCGCCCTTCAAGCAAATAAACAAGATAAAGAAGGTGGGATAAATTTGTTATAATTTGCCGAGAAACTCGACCACCACAGGACTCAATCCGCAGAGGAGCAGTCGCCTGCCGAGAAGGCGATGCAGGAGGAAGAGGAGACACCGCAGAGCAAGCCCCTGGCCGGGCAGGTTCCTAACCTAGCGGGAGGGTTCACATGGGTGGTGAATGATATGACGAGACTGCAGCGCTTTCTGTGCCTCGGCTCAGAAGGCGGAACGTACTACATTGGGGAGAAAGAACTTGGTCGCCAGAATGCTGAAGCAATTCTTCGACTGATAGCAAGCGGAAAGGGGACTGAAGTCGTGAGAAAGGTGGTAGAATTTAGTGTAGAGGGTCGTGCTGCAAAACAAGATCCAATTATCTTTGTCCTCGCACTGTGTGCAAGGGAGAAAGATCCAGACACAAAGAAAGCTGCATACGATGCTCTCCAAAAAGTCTGTCGCATTCCAACACACCTTTTTGCGTTTGTTGATTTTTGCGAAGGTCTCAGTGTTGGATCAGGGTGGGGAAGGGCACACAGGAGAGCAATCTGCGAGTGGTACAACTCAAAACAGCCTAAGTCCTTGGCTCTTGCTGTCACCAAGTACAAGAATCGTGGTGGATGGACACATGTTGATCTTCTACGCCTGACGCACATCAAGCCAACAAATCCTGGAGTGGCCTGTGTGTGTAAGTATGTTGTGAAGGGGATGGACGAGTGCAGGGCAGAGTTTGCCGGGAAGAGTCCCGAAGTGGATGAAACACTTGCCTTCCTGGAGACTGTTGAAGCAGCCAAAACAGCGGATGAGGCAACTATAATCAGGTTTATTCGAGAGCATGGCCTTGTCAGGGAGCACATTCCAACTGCCCACCTCAAATCACAGCATGTGAGTCATCTATTGCCTCACTCCCAGGCCCCCACCGGCTTTCCTTCCACTTGGAGTGAGCCTGGGAACAAGGCTATGTCATCTAGTCTGTGAATTTATGACCTTGTTAGTAATAGTTATATAACCTGTTACCTAGGCAACATTACTGAAATATTCTTATTTGTTGCCTAGGTAACAGGTTATTTCACTATCTCTTCTTCCCACTCCTCACTCCCTTCTGTCCCTGCCTCCCTCTCTTCACACACTACTCCCTCCTCCCCCACACCCTCTCACTCACCAGGTATGGGCAGCTCTGCTTGAGAATATGCCCATGACAGCCATGATCCGTAACCTAGGCAAAATGTCAACCATTGGTCTCCTCAAGCCGCTCTCTCACCATGCTACTCTGGTATGCAACCGTCTGCGTGATGAAACTCTCCTGAGGAAGGCACGTATCCACCCTTTCAATGTGCTTGTGGCACTAAAGACGTATGAGAAAGGGAGGGGAGACCGAGGCAAGCTGACGTGGGAGGTGAATCAACCAATCGTAGAGGCACTGGATGAAGCCTTCTACAGGTCCTTCAAAGTAAGGAGAAGCTAGAAGAAAGTCATTTGGTGTAACACTGTTACTTATAGGAAGTCCTGTTATAGTTATTGTCTAGGACACTTGTGATATCATGATGGGGAAATAATCCCCTGTTTATGGTTCTGACTCCTGAGCCCTTCGATTAGACTGTTAAACAAGACACTCGCCAATTATTGTACCCCTCTCCTTCTCCCTCCTTCCTTCTCTCTCAGTTTGTAGAGCCCACAGGGAAACGGTTTCTTCTTGCCATTGACGTCAGTGGTTCCATGGAGGGCTACAATGTGATGGGGTCCAACTCAGTCAGTGCTCGTGTTGCAAGTGCTGCTATGGCAATGGTGACAGCCCGGACGGAGGCCAACTACCACATGGTGGGGTTCTCAAACAAACTGGTGCCTCTCAGGATCCACTCCAAGATGACACTCTCTGAAGTCATCCAAACCATTGAGAAGGTAACCACAAATGGGCAGAGGATCTCTGTTGCTTTTTGCCACAATCTTAATATTGATATCATGATGATTTGTGTTGGAGCTAACTGAAAAGCCATCGCATTGAAGGTATATTGATTGGTCCATCTACCACTTGTATTGATTTTCAGTTAATAGTTTACCTAGTTTAGTTATAGTTTTTCAGCCTGCATTTTTAGTGGCTGGTTTCACAAGCAATGGAGGGGTACTGAATTGAATTTGGACCTGGAGCTTGTCCATGCATTATTACAATTGGCCCTAATCTCCATTTTTCCATTTGGGCTACATTTCTGGCACTGCCAGTTTTCAGTCTGGACGAGGTTGGGTAACAGAGGAGCACCTGAAGCTCACAACAAAATGACTACCAATACTTGCATGTACACGTACCGCGAATAGACGCCGCCCTCGAATAGTAGCTGCACAATCGGAAGCTCTGGTTGAGAGCCCTGACTATTGAAAATTTGCTAGTGAGCAGGTCTGGTTCGAGTACCAAATCTGTACAGAACGGTTTAAGTACACTCCAAGTAGTAAAGTTGAGATATGTTAATGGAATCATTCTAAGATTTGAATTTTTTGTAAAAAGATGTAGGGATGGCATGCCAAAAAGTATACAAACAAGGTAGGGATGATAGCATAAAAGCAAAGGTCAACATAAAGGCAATGCCCCATCCCTACATCTTTTTCACACTGCAGTTATAACAGTGTATTGGAGGCATCTTTTTACATTTTTAATGTTTTTTATTTCTTTTGAGATAAGATTTGATACCCCCTGTACTTTGTAAACCAGGTACCCATGGGAGGTACTGACTGCGCCCAGCCGATGCTTTATGCCAAGCAGAAAAAGCTGAATGTGGACGTCTTTATCGTCTACACAGACAATGAGACATGGGCGGGCAGTGTGCATCCCTCCCAGGCCCTCAAGCAGTACCGGGAGGCCACCGGTATCAATGCCAGACTGATTGTGTGTGCCATGTGCTCGACCCAGTTCACCATTGCAGACCCCAATGATGCTGGGATGCTGGATATGGCTGGGTTTGATTCTGCTGCTCCAGAAGTCATCAGGAGCTTTTCTAGTGGAGAAATATGACACTATTATACAAAAATATATTTTTAGTCCATCAAAATATAGATGTCATATATAGTGTACCATTATAGTAGTCTGTACTGTTGGGTTTTGCAGCCTTGAAAATACCTATTTTTGCTCTTTTTTTTTTTTTTTTTTTTTTTAGCATGCATTCTCAGGTACTGGAGGCAGAAACGGCTAGAAAGTGCTGGCGGGGAGCTTTTACAATGGAGGGGGTGGGGCTGATTTTTTGGTATCGCGTCACATGACATGTAGGAGTGCTGTAACTATGGCAACGAAACCTACACTCTGAGGTGCTATCCAATTAGAATTAAGTGGTTTTCGTACCTTTTTAGCAGATTAGCCTTTGGGACTTTGTGTGAGAGAAGAGATGAACCGCTCTCTGTCACCGCTTCATGTCCATGTCAGTCGAAAAACCCCGGTGCACGTCCACTTGAGGCCAGCCAGAAAGGTAATACCATATGTTGAGAGGAAATATTGCTTTCGTTCCCAAACCTACCCTCTGTAGTATCGTTTGGGAAGGATTTAGCGGTCATAAACTATATTTCTACTGTACAGAGTCTCGTTCTCTTGCTCTCAAAAGCTGGGAAGGAGCCTGAGAACGAGGCAAACTGTACAGGGTATGTGGCGTCTAGACTCGAGTATGATGTATTCCCCAACCCCCTTTCCCCCTCCCAGTCAACTAGCCCCAGCCGCAGTAAGAGACTTGAACAGTCGTGTGCCGAGATGTCGGCTGGCAGGCCGGTAAGATCTCAAATCATTTATATCACTCTCAGCCATGGCGAGTGTAGCTTGTGCATAAGTACTAACTGGAAAATATACACGCACGCACACACACATGCATAGAGTCTGCGGGCTACCAGTGCCGCTCACTCGAGCAGGATGCGAGCCTCAGACTGGGCGAGGGCTTCCAACAGCAGGGGACCGTGGGTACCCCCACCTGGGAAATCGACGAAATCAAGAATGAGTTGGGAGGTGAGGGGACATGCAATGCTCCCGACAAAGTTAATGATTTTTAGTGAGTGACAAGAGTGCATGATGACGTCATTTTTTATTGCACAAAAAATGACGTCATCATGCGCTCTTGGAGTGAGCGTCCATTTCTATCTGGAAAGGAACAGTCCAAAAAGAGCGCTTAAACACCTAACTTGTCATAGAAAACACTTAGTCTATCAACCATCTCATATAGAGACCAGGCAAACTAGATTTATTGTTTTGCATCAGCCACTTACTCCATTTGCACGTGGAAGGGCGGTCATTAGTAAAGTGAGCTGTAGGTCAATCAAAAGATAACAGTACTCAATTAGATATGCCCCCTCCCCCCCCAGGGTCCGACCCATCGCCTGGAGATTCATCCTGTGGAGAGTGATACGTCCTTCCACAATGCGACGGTGTTGCGGATGAGTGACCTGAGTGGGGACGGGGAGGGTGGGGAGGTGGTGGTGGAGCAAAGAGGGGCAGGGTCACCATACGAGGAGAGGATTGAGTCTCTCCAGACCGAGGTTGGAGCACTGAAGGCTGAGGTATGATGGATGGTATTTCGCTGGAATGCGGCTAATTTGCACACATCCACACCTCTTTCTTGAACAGCTAATTTTTTACACCTGACAAATAACAAAAACTTACACCCATATTCATGTGTTAGGTTCTAGATGCATATAACAAGCATATTCTCAGTTGTCTACAAAATGGATGGGGGTAGCCTCGTTCCCAGGCCCCACCCTAAAAATCAGGCATGGGGCCTGGGAACGAGGCTAGGATGGGAGGCATATTACTGCTCTCTCACTTTCTCTATCCCATATGTCAAACTCGTAGAATTTGCAGGTCAATTGGTCAAAGGGTTCTACAAAAACTTTGTGCACAGCACTCCCTCATTCTCACCTTTCCTTCCCTCCCTTCCTCTCTTCCTCTCTCCTTCCCTTCCTCTCTCCCTCCCTTCCTCCCTCCTCCCAGGTTGATCTTCAGAAGTCACTCCGCAGTTTAGATGAGAAGAAAAAAGAGCTGAGAATGTCCAGGGCCTCCCTCAGAGAAAAAGAAGCTGTACTGCAGGTAGGACATGAAGAATCTCTCCATGGTCCTCTACACATACCGTGTTTGACATATGGAAAAGCTGGTACACTTGTTCCTGTTATGAGGCTCTCTTTGTACCACTTTGTGTTCCGTGCAGGGATACAGAGAGGAGCTGAGGGACTCCGAGAGGGAGAAACTTAAACTGAAGAGCTCTGTCACAAGACTCAGGGGAGATATAGAGAATCAGAGGTTAGGCAACTCCCTCCTTCCTTCTTCTTTCCTCCCTCCATCCTCTACTTACATCGTCCTCCCTTTCTCTTCCCCCTCTCTCCCAGGAACCTGAATGATCTAGCAGAGTCTCAGCGTGACCGTCTCATGAAGAAGCTGGTGGAAGTGGAGATGGACTCTAGCTCTGTTGCCAGACAGGCTGAGGCCCTCAACCTCTCCATCAAGAGACTCCAGAAGGTACATTGTAGGGACCAACCACTGCCTAGCCACAAACCATTTTTCTCCCTATTCAGCTAGTTACTTGACATAGCTTGTTTGTGACTGCTGCACTCTGATAAATTTTTCGTCCGTCTATATTTTTCTCTCTCTTTCTCCTTCTCTTCCTCCTCCCCTCCTCCTCCTCCCCTCCTCCTCTCCTCCTCCTCCCCTCCTCCTCTCCTCCTCCTCCCCTCCTCCTCCCCTCCTTCTCCCCTCCTCTCCTCCTATTCCTCCTCCTCTCCCCTCCTCCTCCCCTTCTTCCCCCCCTCTCTCTCTCAGGATCGTCGCTTCTCCTCAATGCATGCGATTGATGTAAATGACCAGAAGGATCTTCTCCTGGACAGACTGGTTGAGTTTGATGCTGGCAACAAGTCTCTAAGGAAGCTGCTTCGAGCACAGCAGGCACATGAGGTATAGCCATTAAGGTTAAGGTACCATTATACAAAAACGTTTTTGTATAATGGTACCTTAAGCACAACTGCCTCTGCACAGTTTGCAGGTACACTAGGGATGAGATTTTATTTGCTGACTAGCTGAAAATGAGACCGAAGTATTACTGTTAGCAGTTGTGCATAATTGGTAGTCAGAAATTTAATGATATTAATTTTGATTGTCCTTTTCTAATCACTATTTGTTTGATTTTGTTCGTGACTTGATAATTTAAGGTAGCTACTCATTATGCGTACATGTATGTTTGAACAAGGGATCAAAAAGTAGTTATCCTATGCAGTGCGTCAGTAGTATGGAACCTCTTATGAGTTGTTGGCTTCCTCACCTCCCACAGTCGAGTGCACGCCACCTGTCAGAGCAGCGTGAGGTACTGCTGCAGAGACTGACTGAGAGTGACACCACCAACCAGCTCCTGCGCAGCCAGCTGGACGAGAAGGAGAAACTCGCCATGCACACACAGGTAGCTGTTTATCTCTGCCGCCTTCTCCCTTTGCTCTCTCCTTTCTCTCCTGTTCCTCCTCTCCCTCCTCTACCTTCTTCCTTCTTTTCTTCCTCATCCTCCCTCCCTCCTCTCCTTCTTCTCTTCCCTTCAGCAGCAAAATACATGTAGCAATATTCTATTTGCATATCTTACATATCCTACGTACGCAGACCCTCCATGATGAAATTGGCCAGAAGGATGTGGAGATTCAGAGCATGTCCATCAGACTCCAGTCTCTGGAGGACCAGCTACACCATCGAGACATGGAGTGTGCAGAGCTGGAGGCCAATCTACAGGAGGTCAAGAGGAAGGCACAGAGGGACAAGGACTCCCTCAAGAGAGCAACGCGGTAAGCAAACCCTAGCCTCGAACCCAGGCTTTCTGTTCCGGATTTTGTCTCGCAGCTTTGAAAAAAAATCGGAAGCTGCGAGACAAAATCCGAACCGGAAAGCCTGGGTTCGAGGCTAAGCAACCCCTCGTGTGTTTGCTCTAGAAGCTAGTGATCTTGTCCCCTAACTGTCCTCCTGAATCTTATTTCTTCTTTTGTTCTCTTGTACAATTTATTTTTACCAGTTTAAGAGTTGTTTCATGCCTTACCATTTTGATTTCTTCATGAGAGAGCTGCGTAACTTTCATCTCTGTAGGCAGCACAAAGACAGAGCTTCTCAGAATGAGCAGACTGTGGAAACCCTTGGCAGTCACCTGGAAGAGACGGTAAGGTTTAGTTTTGTTGTTTACGATTTTGTCTCACAGCTTTTGACTTCACCCTCCTTTTCTCCTTCCCCCCTCCCTCCCTCTCCTTCTCTCCTGCAGACGTTAGAGCTTGAGCAGCTGAGAACAAAGCTAACTAAGTCCACAAGAGAGAACTTTAGACATGAGGCAGAAATTGGCGCAGTCTCCGCGTATGTTAACCTTTCGTCTCCTCTTTCTATGTGCACTAGTGTTAAAGCGCAGTATTACACCATGTACCAAACTTCAGAGACTGTGTGTTAATGGTGTTTCCTCTCCACGCAAAATATATGCTAGCCTCATTTCCAGATCACTGACCTTCGTGAGAAAGAATGCAAAAAGTGTTCCCTTTTCTCCTGCTTTTGTCGTGAGAGGGTGGGGTCTGGGTGCAATACACGTCGCAAAACAGTGAATCTGTGCTTCTACCTGAAGCAGGGATGCATTGGCAGGGACAAAGCTTGCTACCAAACGAAGGCAGTAGTACATCAGTTCAAATGGTTGGGCTCAGAGCAAAACATAGTTGCATTTGTATCTATTGCCATCATGCTGGTTGGGCTCAGAGCAAAACATAGTTGCATTTGTATCTATTGCCATCATGCTGGTTGGGCTCAGAGCAAAACATAGTTGCATTTGTATCTATTGCCATCATGCTGGTTGGGCTCAGAGCAAAACATAGTTGCATTTGTATCTATTGCCATCATGCTGGTTGGGCTCAGAGCAAAACATAGTTGCATTTGTATCTATTGCCATCATGCTGGTTGGGCTCAGAGCAAAACATAGTTGCATTTGTATCTATTGCCATCATGCTGGTTGGGCTCAGAGCAAAACATAGTTGCATTTGTATCTATTGCCATAATGCTGCCCTGAGTTGAGAGACTGTGTGTTGATGGTGTTCCCTCTCCCGCGTGCACAGGAGGGTGAAAGAGTTGGAGCAGGCACTTGCCCAAGCCAAGATCACAAGTCAGGTACGCACCAACCAGTGACAGTTGGCGCTACTTTCCCTGCCAAGACCAGCTGATTGCTCACTTACCTTGCTCCTTGTGTGTCAGACATGGTTCACTCTATCTTTGCAGTCCTCACTGGATGAGATGAGTGCCAGACTGTCAGAGAAAACACACGAACTCAACACCATGCAACTGGACAATGACAGATTCAAGGTGTGTATAGCCTTGCTCACAGACCTCTCTCCTTGGCTTTTGACCTGACAGTCTGACTGACCTCATACCCAGAAGCTACTGTGGTCTGGGTACGAGGCTGAGACCGTGATCTCTGCATTGTGTGTTGGAGAAGCTTGGGGTGGTTGTACTTCATTGTTAGTGCATGGGTGAAGTGGTCTGCTTCTCTGTCATTCTCCAGGCTAAGGTTAATGTGCTGGAAGGAAAGCTAAAGGCAGTTGAGAATTCATCACACACCAAGGTTGGTAGGCTAAGCTTGCCAATATCCATGCTAGCCTTGTACCCAAGCCACGTGAGAAGAGGAACATGGCTTGGGTACGAGGCGTCTTCTTGCACTAACGTCACTGTGTCCTCCATGATGCAGGCTACTACACTAGAGTCTGAGGTGTCCCAGTTACAAGCTAGTGTGGCACAATACGAGGGGCTGGTGACTGAGTACAAATCGCAGGTATGTTGACCCAATAGGTCACTTCAGTCACCTCTACACTATCGTAAAGGCTTAGCCTCGTTCCTGTCCTTTTTCTGCTTCCATTGTACCACAAGAAAATGGAGGTGGGGGAGGTCTGGGAACAAGCCTACATTGGCTGGCTTGGAGTGATGTAAAGTTAGGTAGTCTCATTCCCAGGTCATCCCAGTTTTTGTAGTATACAATTTGGAGGTCTGGGAACGAGGCTAACACCATTTGCATACACATTTTTTTTTTTCTCTCTGCATGTTAGTAGCATATTCACAACTATGGAGTGACTGTTTCTTTTTGTCCTTTTCATCTTGCATGGCAGACAACTTCCAGTATGCGGGAAGGCCTGGGAATGAGGCTGTTTTTGATTGCTTACAGTATGCAAAAATGGAGGGGGAAATCAAGAGCTGGATGGTGGGAAGGCCTGGGAACAAGGCTATAGTGCACAACTGTCTTTATCTTTTGTTTTCCTCACACTCCTGCCTGTCTAGCTGGAGAGGTCTCGTAAGGAGTGTGATGACCTCAGCCGAGAGCTGCGCAGGAAGGACCAGGAGATGGAGAGGATACAGCAGGAGAACATGCTGGAGATGGAGAGGGTGGGTCCTTCTCTCACTTTCCCCCTCCTCCTCCTCCTCCTCCTCCCCCTCCCCTCCCCCTCCCCCTCCCCCTCCTCCCCCTCCCCCTCCTCCCCCTCCCCCTCCTCCTCCTCCTCCTCCTCCTCCTTTTTCTGTTTTGACTGCATTCTCTCTCTCTTGCAGTCTCGACTCAAACTACAACAGCAGTTGACTGAACTTGAACCAATGCCAGAAATGCTAAAGGTAAGAGATATGGTGGGTGACTACCAAACTAAATTTGTACCATAACAAGGTACACTGTACAACATGTAATGATGGTAGCACATTATATACTCACGGTGCATGTAGCATAGGACTTGGTAGCCTCATTCCCAGGCCAATTTGAAAATCAGAGAATGGGCCTGGGAGCGCGGCTAAGAACTTGGGAGTGGTCCAAGGTACAGGATTTGTTATAACACACAACCGTAGCTGGGTACAGTGTGGTATGTATCTTGGTCCGTCTTGTCCATAGACCACAGAACTACGTTTGCGGGACGCCCAGGAGAGACTGACGGCCTACGACCGGAGAGCCTCCGAACAAACCAAGATCATCTCGGAACTGACCACAAAGGCAAGTACTTGACTAGATGAACCACTGAGATTACAGAAGGGAGGTGGTTTGGAGCTCGATATGACTGTGCTGGATTAATATCCTGACTCATCTCCCATTGCAGGCGGAGCAGCACAACGACGTGGTGGAGGGGTTACGTGAGAAGTGGCACGTGGCTAACGCAGAGAACCAAACCTTCTCTGCGCGGGTGGAAACCCTGGAACGGTGAGGAGAAGAGGGCACTGACCCAGCTATCAGAAGCTAAGAACAAGATGAGGATCTGTATTCAAGTGCACAATCATGCTTTGGACTTACACTGTACAAGATGAAATGTTCTTTGGCCAAGAATGATAGCACCGAGTGACAAAAATCTGGACGTGGGGCCTTGGAATGAGCCTAATCAGGATGCGTTCTCTCAGGGCTAACGTTAATGTTCTGACAAAATGTAATAATGTACCATGTCCAATCAACTGTGCTAAAAGTGTACCATCCAAATTGAGCTGTTTTTGTAAAATTCAACGCTACCTCCAACACCTCTGAATGGTCATTGTGAGCATTGTCCTCTCACCTGTTTGTGCAGGAGGTTGCAGGAGTCTGACCAGCAGAGCAGGGAGCTGATGGCCATTGCTGGCAAGAAAGAGGAGACCATCCAGAAACTTCAGGTAAATACAACCAACCAACATATAGCCGGCTGAATTGGTTTGTGCTACTTGAGTTCCGGGGAATTGAACCCAAGCTTGAGCTCTGACACCAAAGATTTATGACCACTAGGCAACCATCCACCAGCCTTCACAATCCTCTATGTATAGTGGGCGTTCTCACCACAGCATTTGGGTGAGAATTAGGCATGGTAAAAGATACAAGGGTCCTGATGGGAGCTTCTAACACAAGACTTTCTCCTAAGTTGGGAGTGGGGTGACGACTCCATGTCTGAATGTTGAGGAAGAAGACACCACCATTACTTTCTGTCCCCTCGCTGTAGACACGCACAGAGGAGCTGCTACAGGAGGTGTCCTCCCTGAGCACTCAGATGGAGAGCAACAGAAGTGAGAGTCGTCGCCACGTGGAGCAAACCAAGGATAGAGCAGCCAGCAAAGTACGTCATGTTTTAGCACCCCCTTTCCACACCAAACCCAAGCCTAAGCTGAAAAGATGCCTTGTTTAAGATGCTTTGTCAGCAGGTTCTATTCTATTCCAGATCACATTCCATTCCAATGGATCTTGTTTTGGTTTGAGTAATGCACCTCAATTATGCTATGCACCTCAACAAGAGCGCATAAGAATGGGCGGCTAGAGTAAGAGCATGTAACTCCGAAACTGGTCGTAATTTACTGCCAGTACTAAAAATAGTAACACGTACTGTGTATGCTGTGTAGACATAAGCCATTGTTGCTAAGCACGTGACCGGGTGTTCTATTTTTAGTATGGTTCAATAATTTTGACTGGACTACACACTTCTATTGGAGTTACACGCTCTTACTCAAGCCACCCGTTCTTATGCGCTCTTGACCTCAATCATGCTACGTACTTTGAGTTCTGTTTTCTCTCTCACAGGAGCGAGTCCACTTGGCTCGCATTGCTGACCTTGAATCACAACTGAGTCGGGCCAATGGAGTTGCCTCACAACTACGCAAGTCTAAAGAAGATGTATGTTGAAGTGTGATGTGCTAGTATTAGACCTACATATAACCTCAATCCCGAGCTTCTTTGGCTTACAGTGAAGACCTCTACCCACATATTGAGTTTAGCTAGCTTCGTTCCCAGTACTGCAAGCAACAGGGAACTGGGGCAAGGGCCTGGGAATGAGACTAGGGTTTAGCAATCTCCAACTTCTCCCCATCTCCTCTCCCCTCCCTTCCCACTCTTCTCTCCCTCTCCCTCCCCTCTCCCTCTTCCTCCCCTGGGTCCCCCCTTCTCTCAGGCGGACCGTAGACACCACTCCCGGGTACATGAGCTGCAGGAACGTCTGGACCAGGCCAACAGCACCAAGAGAAGCATGGAAAACTACGTCAATTTCCTAAAGTCCTCATATGCCAGCATCTTCAACGATTCTGGTAACCCCACCTCACCCCACTCTACCCTACTCCACTGAATATGTAACTCTTAGAATCAGCCGACCTATGTCACTCTTGCTTTCATATGTACTCCCCAGTATACATTGTGCTTTAGTATAGTGCAGTTTTATCCTCTAGTTTTCACATGCCGCACCAGTGTGGTGGTTTGCAACATTTATTTTCTCCTTTTTTGGTAGTTTTTAGATTTGAGCAGTCGCTACTCTGTTATTGTAAAGTTTCGCCATAACTTGTTTTATCTGTTTCAAGAAAACTTTTTCTTTCACTGATACAACCAGGAACTGAAAGTGTATGATAACAAAGAAAAGCTTACCAATAAATATTGGGAGAGTTTTTATTAATTTTGATAAATAGGAATATCAAATCAGGGCCCAGCCCACTTGACCCGACTGTTCATTGACAGTATTTCTGCCGAAGGAAAGTACTGCTGGGGAAGTTTAATACTTCTCAGTGTATGATTATACTGAAGTGCATTCACAAGTGCAAGTGCTCCGTTACGCCCGATTGATTTCTCAAAAAGTAATTCTAAGTGCAGTAACGTTTGGTTCACTCTTAGCATCTCTGACATTGCCAGTGCACCGTCCGTGCTGAGCTGATAGGAAGCTGGGACATCAAACATGCTTACTATTAGTATGTTCAGAGTGGTGTTGATTGTAAGTGCTTTTGCCAGCACCTGAGCCCCCTCTCTTCCAATCTTGCACCCATGAAACTCCAACTTAGTGATGTTTGAATTGTCCTTTAGCATTTCTGAAAGGTGGTTCATGTGGGCTTCTAAATTAACAAGCCAAAGATGCAGCGATTCAAGGGATGAATGTGCAAATACTGCACAGACTAACAGATTTATGCACTCTGGTGGCATGCTTTCATCACCTATCTGTAATTCCTTTAGAGCTCTGAGGTTTGATATTACAGAGGATACAGCTTCGATATCATCGCAGCCAATCCCAGTATTGATTATATTCAGGCTGTGAAGATTACTAAGAAGTGAAAGACTTTGTATCAGCTTCACGGTGCCCCCTTTACCCAGTGGATTTCCTCTAATGTCCAAGTGCTTCAAGTTGACCATTTTAGGAATGATGGTAGACAGTGTGTCCAGTGTTGCTGGGTCTAACTTGCTGTGACTAAGGTCGAGGCCTTGCAAGATGGAGAGGGGTAGCTTACCAAGCCATGCAACTGTTTGCTCACCGAGTGGGGGTCTTAAGAACAAAGTTTGGATCATGCTGTGTACCTCTGTTGAGGTAGATCTAAGCCCCAGTGCAAGCATATGAAGCATTTCGGTGTTGAGGCGAAGTCGTAATGATAATGTGCATGTACTGCGTGCTAGGCAGCAACCAATGGCAAAACAGTCGAGTGGTAAGACTTCTTTGCCAAATTGGGCTTGTGGGAACGAGATTTCAGAGGAATTTAACACCGTTTCGCAGGCTATTGTCTCGTGAGCTTCATAGAAGCATCGCAGCACAAATGGACTGAGTGTAGCATCCTGGCACATTTCTGCCTTTACCAGATCCCATATTGCACTTTCAAAGCCTGTAATACCAGCCAGAAACCTCCACATGCCTTCAAGATGAGGCAGTGTGGAGTGGTTGCGAAAGATTTCAACCTGCTCAGCAGAGGAGAGTTGTGTGATATGAAAAGCAGCGAGATACTCTTGCAGGTTGAGGTGGAGGAAGCTGTAGGAGGTGCAAATAGTCTTATTGGCACAAAGCTCAGGGAAGGCATTCATGAATCCAAGGTGTTGGCATCCTTGTGGAAGCTTTGTGAACACTGATTCCTGCTTCACGAGAGCTGTAAAGGCTAGCTTTCCCAAAGTACAAAGTTGCCGGCAGATTTTTGGAGGAAGGTCTGTTAGCGAATCAGGAAGCACATATCTGTGATCGACAATTCCTTGCAGAAGCAGGTAGTATTTTAGAATGTGCTGAGTGAGCTCCTTGTAGAGTTGTGTTAGTGTCATCAATGGAGCCTCACCAGAGGCTGCTGCTTCTTTGAAAGATTGTACCACGACAGCAGTATGAAGTGGAACGTGCATCACACTTCTGATGGCTGGGCTGGTGAAAATGTATTCTCGAAAATCAGCAAGCAACATGGGACAATGTCCAAATGCAGCTTCAGCATGCTGGCATATTTCTTTGTCAGTGAGCCCTACCAGTTCTACGTGTCTATCTGCATGTGGCATACAGATAGTTGAGAGAAGGGTTTCGGTAGCAGATGGCCGGCTGGTGAAAAGTAGTGTTGCTTTAGGGAGGAGCACACCTTGGAGAACTTGCATTAGGAGGGAGTTTTCCTGGACTGGGAGCACAAGCTGGTCAAGACCATCGAAAATCAGCAAGACTTTTTCTCCACCTGTTGCTGTTACTTCTTGTGTTACAGCATGCTGAAGTTCGGCAATGTGATGATTGAAAAGATCTGTTAAATGTCTTGCCTCCTGCACTCGCCTCTCCTGCACTCTGAGAAGAATGACTAGAGAATAGTTCCTAATGGATTCAAGTTTGTCCCACCTTTTGCAAAGCTCCAGAATTAGAGTAGTCTTCCCAACTCCTGGATCACCTTCAATCAGAATGTACTTTATTTTTGGTTGAGCTTCGTCAGGAAGAGGGACTACCTCTTCCAGCTCAATTGGGATCTTTCTCCTCAGCATCTTTCTTCTCAGCTCATCAGTAGTTTCATTCTTACTCTGTCTCACAAGTTGGAAGTTGAAATGCTTCTTGGGTTGAGCGGGAGGCCACTTGTAGCTTGGTGTGTACGGGAGTTCTTTGTAGTGAGCCCTCAGGTAGCCAGAGTAGCGTGCAAGTGCTGAAATGGTGATACTTTTGGAGGCGAGGGTGGAATTTCCAAGTAGACGGAGCGAGTTTGTCACAGTGAACTCATCTGCAGAAGGTGTGTACATTGCATAGTTTGCATGTAAAACACTTCTACATACAATATCATATAATGATATATTTTGTGTTCTTTTGCACTTACGGTAGGAATCCAGCATTTTCCCAGCAAATCCCTGCAGCATCGTGTCTTTCTGGAAAACAGAAATAAGCTTATGAAATGCTCCAGGTGATAACGTGATTCTTGCCTCGATGGCATCGAGCAGGGCAATGCTCCTCTCGGTTTTAGGGAGCCTCAGAGAAAGTACTCGAGCCTGTGTCGCTTCTGGAACCACCTCCCTCAGAACAAGACGAGTCACCAGCTGAAATGCATTTTCAACTACCTCCAAAAGATCATGGCGATGCTTCTTGAATGCTTGGGTTGCGGCCACCACATTGAGGTCACGGTTAGGGTAGGAATCACTGCAGAATTTGAAATTATAGCAACTAGCTGTGATAACCAGGAAACAATAATCTTGTAGCTATTGCTATAACAAACGGTTTTCTTCCCTAATTCTTTATTGAGAAGTGTGGAGGTACTGGGAGCTTGTTATAGTCATGCAGAGGGAATGGCTACTGCATGGGAGCTCATTATAGTCAGTTAACATGCACAGGGAGAATGGTTACCAAGTATGTTAGCTCCTTTCTACACACACTACAGTTGAACCTCCTACTATAGGACACCATTGGTACCAAAATATTTGTCCTGATTAGTGAGGGGTCCTTATTTCAGGGGGAGAATGTTATGTGTATTTATATGAAGTTGGGACTCGGTCAAGTGTCCTGATTAGCCAAGGTGTCCTTTAAGAGAGGTTCCATGCACTGTAGTCTGAATCTGTCACACATGTTACAGTACATTCTAACAGCACTGAGTCTGTAAATACAATGCAGCAGCAAACTCTGCAAAAATGTTGAGTAATGAATAGATGAAATCAAAGGCCTATTACCCAGACTCAAAACTAGTCAATGCACTCCCTGTCAGTGGTACCTAGTTTCAGTGGAGTGTATCCAGTATTGGTCCAGCTGCAGCCGCTTCTCTCTCCTTGACTTGCCACTCCTGTGTTGCTGGCTGGTAGCAACCCTTGGCAGGTCCCTCTTAGATTCACTACTACCCATCATTGAGTTCAAGGAGGCTAATTTCCAGTTCTTATCCTCAAAGTGGCACTTAGTAACTATGACTGTCTCTTAACAGTATAGCTGTTATATAGCTAATAGTCGGTCATGTAAACGTGATCACAGCTTTCCTGTTTTGTACATTCAACGGTAAATTGGGATACCCGTGTTTTTGTCAATAGTAGTAATTTGAGTCAACAATGTAACTGGATCAAATCAAATTAACCATATATGCTAAATTTACTTCTTGTGATATATTTCATCCCAATGTATCACTTTGTATAGAACTTAAACAGCAAGTACATGACCATATTAATTAACAGTCCCATAATAGATACTACATAGCTACTTAAAAAAGGATTTGCAAGTATGTGACCATATTAACAGTCCCATAATAGATACTACATAGCTACTTAAACATTTTGCAAGTATATGACCATATTAGCATCCAGAAACAAAAGAGCAGTCGCACCCACATATAACATGATATCTTGTGCACCATGTGTTGCGTGGTATGTATTCAGATAACTTGCAGCATTTAAGCATATGTGTACAGCTTCTATAATTTGTGCCTTTTAAAGGGATCTTCATTCATGCACTGACATTTGTATGGCAAATTGAAGCAAAGTTTGCTAATGTGTCAATGAGATATATTTGACTAGAAACAGCAGGAATAGGTAGCCTCATCGCCAGGCTCCTCTGCCACAAGTGAAGAGGAGGAAGAGGAAGAGGCGGTGTTATTTTTATGGTAGCAAAACCAGAGAATGAGGTTGGAAATGGGAGACAAGTGGCACCTGCTTTACTATCAGCTCTTCTCACTAGTCTCATCTACGCTACTTGGTTCACTGGGTGTGTCTGATGTCCCATCATCTTCCCGAGATGTGCTGGTCTGTTCTGCTGCCGCCCTATTCCTGGCTGCCTCTAGATAAAGTCGGGGGTGAGCTGGCAAAATACCAGCCTAGGGGAGAGAGAGAGAGAGAGAGAGAGAGAGAAGGGTGAGTAGGGAAACAGATGTAACAAGGGAGCGTTGTGTTTATAATAGCATTGTTTCTTTCTTCCTCTGGGAACAAAGCTCGTGTTTACTCAAAATTGAAAAGCAACATTCTAAATCAAAGCCTGGTTTATTATAGCAGAATATTGTTATTCTGAACAACTGGATTATTTTTCTTGGCAAGATAAAAACAATTTTAAAGAGTGCATAAATTTCAACGTACTAATCCAAACAGCTTGGAAACTGGTATGGTAGGCTGGGCACCCACTGAGAGCCAGTACCTGGGAAACAAGAAACACTGACAAGAAAGTTCTTCAAAATGTGGAACCCTTTTCAGCTACTCACTTGATTCTGTCAATGTTCAGACCAACTAAAGTTTCACCATTGTAATTAGGCATTGGATCATAAGATCCGACCTGGAAGAAGAGACCGAGGTAGCCATGGCTGACATTCCGTCTGCATCAGCTTCTGTAAGGCATACTTTTTCATTTCTAGATCAGCAGACAGTGACAAACTCTAGCATGGTGCATATCTTCAATGTCAGTATACAGTCCCCCTTAGCGGAAGTGGGAGTGGCTAATGGACCGCCTGCATGCGTACCGCCGGTGCTTAGTGATCTTAGTACTTACTTGCTCCAAATGGCGGCCACCCCTTTTGAAGCGCGCTGGAGCTACCACTATGTGATAGAATGGTCTATTTGTGCAGCCTTGGAGGGCTAATCGAATCCGTACAGGCATGATTCTCGGCCTCAGCGATAGCGGCGCGGCACATCGACTTGCAGCAGCTCTAGAGGGGTTAAAGTGTGTCTGGGTCCAGTTCTGATGGTCACCAGAACGGAATGAAATTGCAGGACATGCACAAGGTGACCATGCATCTTTATAGTGGGGCACTGTATTAGCTGCAAGCTGTGTATTATTCTTCTGTTTGTAGGTCAAGAAACTCTCCCTTGAGTCAGAGGAGATGAGGAGGGACCTAAAATGGTTCCAGCAGTCACTTCAAGCTAGCTATGGCCCATTTGGAGTGTATGTCTGCAAGCTACCACTTAGTGAACATCCAACATGGCTACTCTGCATAGGCCTAAAGCACGTCTCAAAACAAGGCATGCTTCAAAGTGTCCCGGAGAGCCGCTGCCAGGGCCAAACTAAGGCTATGAATTAGCAAATTTAAGCTGAATACGAGTTCCAGCATATAACCTACATGTTCTGCTGCAAAAATTTATGCAGCATAAAGTACTTTCTGAGTCTGTGCCAAATTTGTTATCTTTGTCAGACATAAAGATTAATCTCTAGTATGATGCAATAGACAGCCTGGAGCATGACTAATTGCATTCTCCTTACCCTTTTAGAGCAGCTTTATTTCAGCCTTCTCCTGGAGGACATGTGACGGTGACAGCACGCTCAGAGAAGATATTCCAGATGTTGAAGACCAGCAACCCTGTTCTGAAGACCCTCACTACTGCTCTGCAATTTCATGCCCAGAGATACCACGAGTGTGGCCTTTTTGCAGCTCTCTTATCCACGAGGTCAATAGCGTATGACATAATGTTAGTACACACCAAATGAAACCCTGCCTGTTTTATATATAGTATCATGATGTAGGATTGTTGTTTGAGCATTCACATAGCATATATCCCACCTAGTATAGTTTTACCTATACAACAGGTGGGGATTTACTGTGATAATTTCCCTCCCGTTTTGGTTCCAATATTTTGAAATCACTGTGACGTCACGTCAACTGGATTCTGAATTCAAAGTGCTCTAGTAAACAGCGAACTCCGAGACAGCCTTTCGATAGATACAATAGCCTAGTCTACACGCGGCAGCTAGGGTTCCCCGATCAATGTCCATTTCACTAGTAGATCGTTGGCACGCAATGTGGAATACAATCTTCGATGACGTCAAGCGTTAAATTAGAAAAGAACAATGCGCCAGCATTCCGGCACACTTGAACGAAAATGGAATAGGCAGTTCACCAGACCTATTTTTCCGGCGGGCGCGAAAAATGCGGTCTGGGAACGAGACTAAAGGTTGTTGATAACAGGACGTTTCGGCTTCATCACCTATACACGGCTCACTTCAGTTGTGTATAGCTGATGAAGGCTTTCGAGCTGAAACATCCTGCTCAAACAAACAGTCCTACGTCATCCGGATACCTATCAATGAGCCTGGATCAGATTATGTAGTAGTTAGTCTATCAAGCCAGACCATCTCTCATCCTCCAGAAAAGTGAGGGTGAGAGACGGTCTGGCTTGATAGACTATGTAGTAGTTTGGTTATATATAGCCTCGTACCCAGGCCGCGTGGGAGGAGAAACGCGGCCTGGGTACGAGGCTAGGTTATATATAGCCACTATATGTAATGCTATTCTGTGTTATAGGTTGATTCTCAATGGAATGGAACTTGGACTACCAAGGCACAAGGTTGCCATGGTAACAAGCCATGCCCTTTCCCTGGTGTCTGACTACCTTGGGTCTGACCAGTGTGGGTGCAGGTGCCATCTTGAACTGTCGTCAGCCAAGCAGATGATGAGCCTCATCAGGTCTTGTCTGAGTAGCAAGTCGGCTCTGTGTGCTCTCAGCAACTGTGAATTGAATCATGTTGCTTCACTGCTGTTACAGGTATTGCAATCTCTTCATGAAAGTATTCATATGTGTGCTCACAAGAAGATGAAAGAGATGTGTGTGCAGCCTCCTAGGTCTCTTGATACAAACTTGTTCCTTCTTTCAGGGGTTCTTGCACATCATACCAACAACATCAGACAACAAGCCGCTTTCTGTTAAAGACAGACTCCACCTGCTTGTGGTGACAGGCCAATCAGTGACCAGGTCCAAACTGATTCAAGGCCTCCTGGTTGAAAGCTCAGATGGAAATGATGGCTGGAGCATTCGTGTGAAGAGAGACAAGGAGGGTCTCATAGTGACTGCATTGTTCGATGTGTCAATGGCTGGAGACCCATCAGAAGGTTTGGGTAATACCAGCACTCCCATATAAAAGAGGAGTATTTTATACAGTATATAGTGTGGGGTAGTGCCTTTAGCTTTGATACACTTCACACACAATTGTTGTGACATTCCCCTAGACAGATACAACTTGATTTAGTAAACCGAGTAAGGTAGGTAGTTAGCTTATCGTAGCAGATATTCACATGGATACAGCTGTGATTTCCATACGTTTCGGTCCATGGACCTTCTTCAGCTGTTACTCATAGCACGTAGCAATGAGCCTTTACTGATTTACCATAATAATTATAACTGTGATGTTCACTCAGAGTTTCCCAGAGAGATACAGCTGGTCAGTGCAGACCCCACTGTCAGAGGCAGTAGAACAATGGAGGCTGCAGTGGTTCAGCAGCTGAGGACAGTGGCAATGAACCTGGTTCGAGAAGGGGTTGGGTTTGTGGGCTGCCAAAAGTGCATCCACCCCACTGTGAAGGAATACCTTAGAGAGCAAGTGAGACAGATGGATGTATTCTCGTTCACTGGTCCTGTTTTCAGTATGGTTCTTTCCTCTAGGATGTGATTGTTGTGGATCGTCTCTCTGCCTTCCATATTGACTCAGTGAGAGAGGCTACAGGAGGGAAGCTGATTAGCTCTTTCTCACTGGAATACCCCCACGAATGGCTTGGCAGGCTGAAGGATGTTGGCTGCACCACAATGGAGGATAGAAGGTATGAGTTCGTACTGCTTAGCTTAACTGTGTTGACCTTTTGCATGAAATTCAGAAAAGGTATTTGATTTAGCATGGTAGCCTGGCAGATGTATGAAACAGAATCTACAACTTCCCTATGAGTGTATAAAAATGTTCTCCTATCTGTTACTATAGAAACAAGAGTGAAGTGAGAATATAATATTATAAAGAGCTGAGAAGTAGGGTGCTCCATATAGTCCACAAGGTTGAGTTTGCCCCCCCTCCTCCAACTTGAGAATATCAGTAGCTGATGCAAATACTTTTTTTAAGCCTTACATTTGGAGGTCTTTTATTGCAATTTTGTGCCCTTGATTATGTGGTTCTCTTCTCTTCATTTACACTTTGTACAGGTACTTGATACTGGAGGGCTCCAGCGCACACTCTTCACTGGTTCTGTGCTGCAAATCTGAGACAGTTGCTGATGAACTGAAGCCGCTGTGCTCTGCTGCAAGTGAGCCCAGTGGAAGCATTTCCCGTCCACTGTGCTCCGCTGCGAGTGAGCCCAGTGGAAGCATTTCCCGTCCACTGTGCTCCGCTGCGAGTGAGCCCAGTGGAAGCATTTCCCATTATAATCTCTTTACCTTCATGAATGCAGTATCACTCTTGGAGCAAGCCCTACACCACCCTTTCATCTTCTATGGTGGAGGCTGTATGGAGAGCTTTCTCTGCTATTTCTTGGAAGAAAAGGTGCCTATGCATTTAACCTTCTGAGCCCTTGTGGATGCTGCATTAGATGTTACTTTGCTTCAGGCTACTGAAGTCACTGAAAAAACACTCCTAGAACTCCACTGTGATAAGAGTGAGTTGCTGTCTTTATGTACTATGTAAGTCATAACCTGTCATTGTCTATCAAACTGAATCTTCATGCCATACTCTACCATACTCTGCCATACTCTACCATACTCTACCATACTCTACCATACTCTACCATATTCTATCATACTCTACCATACCCTATCATACTCTGCCATACTCTGCCATACTCTACCATACTCTACCATACTCTACCATACTCTACCATATTCTATCATACTCTACCATACCCTATCATACTCTGCCATACTCTGCCATACTCTACCATACTCTGCCATACTCTACCATACTCCGCCATACCCTGCCATGCTCTGCCCTATTGAACCATAGCAGCTAAATCATTTGTATATTTATCTCTTAGGGACCTTCAGTCGTGTAATGCACAGTGTTGCTCGCAGTTTTGCCTCTGTGTCAGCCTGCCTGGAGCACTATGGTGGACTGCTACTAACAGACACAGCCTTCCACCACTGCTGGTCGTTTCCCCCTTACCAATACTGTGAACAGGAAGGAAGCAGTGGCTCATGTGGGAAACTGGAGACCAAGGAGTCAGTATTGAAGCAAAACTTGTTTAATGGGAAGACTTGCTGCTGTGGAGCTGTGAGGTTGGGAGATCTGCCAGCTGGTGCCACTTGGCAAACCTTGCTCAGGGATGAATTTGTTGCCATTCCAGAAATGATCACCAAGCTTCTTGATAGTCGGGGACACATTAGTGACAACCTCCCTGGCATGCATGATCATGGAATGAAAGCAGACACCATGCTGACTGCGGATACACAATGTGCTTCAGCTGCCAACTATTCCAAGGACAAAGATCTTAACAGTGCAGCCATTCATTCCAATACACAGCACAGTGGTGTTGAAGCTGTGGGTAGAGGAATAGGGTTGAGAACTCTGTCTGTCTGCGACCCATTCCTTCCCAAACTAAAAGCAGTGGAATTAGCTAATGATCTGAGCTGTTCCATTTTGAGAATTGCGTATGCTCTTACTGAGAACATGTAGCTAAATAAAAATTTTCAAAAACCCTATCCCCTTGAAGGGTTACTAGTACTGTATGCAGCGAGTGCATGCAGTGCAAGCGCTGTGGCTCAGCTTTCAATACCGTAAATCAAAGTATATACGTAATAAAGCGATAAATTTCAACATATTTAGGAAAAATGAGATTGCTGTGCTCGGTGTTGCTTCTGTGGCTGGTTGCAACCTTAGGAGGGTCCAGGGCGGACTACCACAGCAGCCACACCAACAACTGGGCTGTTTTGGTAAGGAAGGGAGATAGAGCCCGTATACTGCAAGTCATGTGTCTACTCCAACCATGAAGCTATGTGAGCTAGCAGGGGAATCTCTGCCAGTCTCACTGCAGCTTGCTCTTCCTGACTGTTTCTCGTAGCCATCTTGTCTGCAACTGCCTAGCCTCATGCAGGCTTTCTGTCTAGATAATTTTTTCCACATGCAGCTGTGAAACGAAATCTCCGATGGAAACTTAAGCCTTGATTCATCGCTATAGCAGCTTCCCTCCTCACAGCTGTCTTCTTTCATGCTGAAACACTCAGTCACTGCATGAAGTTTGTTACTGTACTGAAATGTACGCTTAATTTTACTGGAGCAGCACCTCTTGTGAAATACGGGACCTGATAAACACACCCATGGACAAAGAAATCAAGTAGCTAAAGTGCTTGTGCAATATTTTATTGTTGCATGTTTTGTGCAGGTTTGTGCTTCTCGGTATTGGTTCAACTACCGCCATGTAGCCAATGCACTTTCAATGTACCGCAGTGTCAAGAGGTTGGGCATCCCTGACAGGTAGGAGAAACACCAGGAGCATTTTTGTTCAATGCTCACATTACATAATACTGGTATTTCAGATTTTTGTTTCGCTGTACATTTATTTTTGATACCACTTGTAATTAATTTGTTGCTATACTTTAAGTACTGTTACTCCTGATCCTTTCATTTGACAGCAATATCATTCTGATGCTTGCTGACGACATGGCATGCAATGCAAGAAACCCGAGACCAGGTATATATATGAAGGCAGCAACCTCATTCCCAGTCCACACACCTCAAGAATAATTAAGTAAATAATTGAAGGGGTCTTCTCATTTTTGTTTTTCTGCTTCTCCTAGCAACCATTTTTAATAATGCCAACCAGCAGATCAACGTCTATGGAGATGATATCGAAGTAGATTACAGGGGCTATGAGGTGAACTTTAATACACAATGACTGGAAACCACATCCGTAATAACATGTATGCTATGAATATCATTAATGTTTTGTGTTTTAATCACGTGACCTAATAAACACATTTGATTCTGATCTTACCGCCCGACTGTTCAAATCGTGTCATGTTTCAAAGTGATTATACACCTTGATATCTGCTGCAGGTGACAGTGGAGAACTTCCTCAGAGTCTTAACAGGTACTGTAGATACTTTAGAGACAACAGTGACAGTTCCAGAGTTGACTAAATTGATCTTTGTTCTTCGGTGTTAGGTCGTCTGAACTCCAGTGTGCCTCGATCAAAGAGGTTGCTTAGCGACGATAGAAGTAATATACTGGTCTACATGACAGGTGTGTGTGTGTGTGTGTGTGTGTGCGTGCGTGCGTGTGTGTGTGTGTGTGTGTGTGTGTGTGTGTGTGTGTGTGTGTGTGTGTGTGTGTGTGTGTGTGTGTGTGTGTGTGTGTGTGCGTGCGTGCGTGCGTGTGTGCGTGTGTGTGTGTGTGTGTGCGTGGTGTGTCCATGGTAGTGTGTTCTAACCTTGCTTCCAACTCACTCTCTTCCTATTTTATTGCTATTGTGTAGTAGAGTAGAATGTTGGTATCATAGGGATGCACACTATGCCAGTGAAATCTGGTGTGAGATAGAACAGAGCATTATTGTCTAGTGTGCATAGCAGTAACAGTGCACTCTCATTGGAAAACCTTGGGGACGTAGAAAATTGTTGACACTCTCCTAATGTCCAACGGTCAAACCAGGTCATGGTGGCGACGGCTTTCTGAAGTTCCAGGACGCAGAAGAAATATCGAGCATTGAGCTTGGAGATGCCTTTGAACAAATGTGGCAGAAAATGAGGTAAACTAAAAATTTGAGTAGCTGCTAAATCATTCTCCATTGGCTCTGGGAGAGTGATAGATTACAAAGTGTTTTACTAGAGATTACAAAGTTATGCATGCAAGATCTGTGCTCTTATGCACAAGTATACACGGCCGGGAGCTTATGAACCACTTCGCGGCACTCATAAGCTCCTGACAGGGCTGATCTGCATCACTGCCTTCATCCTCGTCTACCAAATCGATATCAGGTACAATGAGCTTCTGTTTCTGATCGACACATGCCAGGCCGCCTCCATGTTCAAGCCATTCTACTCTCCCAACATTATCGGGGTGGGAAGCAGCTCTGTTGGGGAAGACTCTCTCTCTGTAAGTCATGACTCAGTATAGGCTTGTATAACTGAGATACTTTGCATATCAGAGATACACTGCCGTAGTACTCATTGTAACAGCTGAGAGATATATACACGTACATCTTGGATAACTCTGTAATCTTGGAGGTGAACTCAGCTCTGCATTGATTCAGCAGCTGTTTCACCTGCTTGGGCTTCTCGTCAGCATGATTTAACACCCTCGCCCTCTCACCATTCACCCTTCCACCATTTCACCCTCTCTCACTCTTTCACCCTCTCACCATTCCACCCTCTCTACCCTCTCACCCTCCCCACCCTCTTACCATCTCACCCACCCACCCTCTCCCCACTCCTCCCTCTCACTCTTTCACCCTCCCACCCTCCCACTCTTCCACCCTCTCCTCAGCACCACATGGACAACACCATTGGTGTACACATCATTGACCGCTGGACATACTACGCTCTTGAGTTCCTGGAGCGAGTGAATCCCAGTAGCAAAGCAACAATGGCAGACTTTGTAAGTAGGGGAGGTATAGTCGGGACATTTGACCAAAGGGCGATCTTCAAAATGTATGAATTGATGGACATGTACTTGTGAGTAGGAAGACATAGTCCGAAGTTCCATATTTAATGCGCACATTTCCTTCAAGTGTGTGAGTTGATGGACACTCACTAGTTCTAGCTCCATTTCTCTGTACCGACTTGGAACCAGTGTGTTAAGCAGGCCGGGTGAAGGTCATCAACACATCACCAACGAATGGTTTCATTTTCCTGTATTTTCACCTCAAATTTTTTCCTATTGTTTTATATCCACGTGAGGCAAGGTCTTTTAAATTTAAACAAAAGGACTGAAATGGTTGCAATTCCAAGCTGGTAACAGAACATGATTCACACTGAGCCTCCCAATGGTTAATTAATGTTGTGTATGCTCGCACATAGCTACATATGTCGTATCGATTACGCATAGCATTAGTATTGGCATATGAAGCGTACACTGCGGCAAATTCCCACGTGTTCATAACACTTCTCACGACATGGTGTCTCTTGAGGGAATTGGAAAAATTAAGCATAATCATATTACGTAATTGATAAATTAATCCTCCCTTGCCCTGTTTAACTCTTGCTATCCTTCCCTGTGCGTGTGTGCGGTTGTGCAGTTTTCTTCATTCGATCCTCGATTGGTGAGGTCCCATCCACAAGTCAGGACAGACCTGTTCAGAAGAGACCTGAAGAAGGTATGCAACTCAGTAATTTACTGTATGCAACCTAACGTCTGCAGGTTATGTGTACAGTACTCCATTTCCCAGACAGTTGTAAACATTCCCCAGACTGAGCAGCATGAGCCTGAAGGGCAAATGCTGTTCCCTGTGGGGAATGTAGCTTATTTGTTGGATGTTACCCCTAGCAACCCACTGCCACACCCACTATCACCTCCACCCATTCCACTTTGTGTTATAAGAGTTCAATGTGGTTGCTAAGCTACATCCAACTATGCAATTTGCATGCCCATCTGGTTACTCGATTAGTTTTGTGTCAACAGATTTGTACAAATTCTACTCCTCCTTACATTGCCTCTGGCAATGCTAACAGGCAAACTCGATTCCACCTTTGACCTTAGTAGTTACCCCCATGTCCTCTAGCTCTCCTCTCTTCTTCCCTTCTTTCCTCCCTCTCCACCCCTTTCCCCTTCCGTCCTCCTCCTTCTCCTTTCTTTCATTCTCTTGATCTCTTCCTTCAATACTCCTCTTCGCAGGTGCTGGTGACTGATTTCTTTGGCAGTGTAAGGAACATTGAGCTAATGAATGACACCGATGCAGTGTCCCAGGAGAGAGGAGAGGAGGAGAAAAAGGCGAAAACACCCCCTCCTTTCACACAGAAAGAGTCTGTTGTACAGCCTGTCTCGGCCTACCAGCTGACACCCCAAGAATTCCTGGTAAGTGAAAGCACCAAAAAGTCACAGCCTACTGTTGATCAGACACTGAGAGTTAGAAACCTGATGACCCTGGACGGCAGTGTCCCGAACACATTGAGGTGGTTAATCACGTAGATCCCATTGGTCTCGACACCCATAGCAAACAGTTGTAGCTCAGCTGGGGAGTGGATTTGATATTTTGGTGTCTTCATACTCTAACATTCTCGTTTCCTTGGTGACAGTATACCAGCAGCAACAGGAAAGACAGTTCAAAGAATGCTCCTTCATGCCATGTAGTCATTCTGCCTGTACCATTACCTTAAGTCTAGCTTTGCTAGATGCTCACTCGGTTACTGCTCTTGTAAGCACATAAATGTTTGCTGAATTTATGTAGATAGTTGGGCAAGCTTGAGTGAGCCCTAGCCTCGTACCCAGGCTCCTCCCCATGCTTTTCGGCATGGGGAGGAGCCTGGGTATGAGGCTAGGTGAGCCCCACACTAGTGAGCTGCAGGCTGACATACCTGGGGCTAGCTTTGTACATGTGTAGGAGTAACCTTTTGAATATTATCTCTTCACAGCACATCACTACTGCTCCGGTCGGCAGGGCAACCACCGAGCCCTCTCTCTTCCTCAAGGCAGCTGTCTTACTCATTCTAGTTTCCGTGGGACTTGGTGTCTCTCTAGGCCTATACAACCTCCTTAACCAAACTGACAGTAGATAGTGAGTATGTGTATGAAAAAAAACATATTCGAGCTGGTTATTCTTTAGCACAAAGCAATTTATAATTACACACCAAAAATGGAGGGGAAAAGCCTGGGAAATTTGGTCATGTGCAAGGTGGTGTACGTAATGATAGGTATATAGACAGACGGGGGGCGGTGCCCAACGAAGAATCTCGAGGCACTTCTTGTAATATCTTGTCCAAAAACTTGAAACCATAACGTTCGAAAGACAGCGTCAATTCAGCTCGTTGTTTGGTAGACTCGAGGCTGATCAACACAAAGTTTGTGAGTTACAACGATCGGGCACCACCTCCACCGCCTGTCTACCTGACGTCATCACACATGGCTAAATCTCCCAGGCCTTCCTTCTCTGTTTTTGCATACTGCAAGCAATAAAAAAACTGGGGCCGGGGAAGGCCTGGGAATGAGGCTAGGGTTAAGGTATGAGAGGGTCTATGTAGCCTCATTCCCAGGCCTTCCTTGGCTCCAGTATAAGGCCTGGGAACGAGGCAAGGTCTACAGTATGTAATTTCAGTGTGCAAATTGTAACCAAGTATTACAACTGAGTGAATGATGATAAGTGATACATACACCATGGCTATGTCAATCTGTTCTAAGAACTGGGATACAAAATATGCTTAAAAATTTTGATTGGATTTGTGTAGTAGCTCTGCTACCATAATGTGACTGAACACTCGTTATGACATGATACCTTATAGCTGAGTATGTGGGTGGACGATCTGACTAAAGGTTCAGGTCAATGTCGGATTCACTCATGTCTGAGGGGGGCCGGGGATACTCAATAATTTCCGAGTCCCATGATACTCTTGACTTTGAGCTTGTGCTCGGTGCTGATTTGTCCGAGATGCTTGTGTCTGAGAACCTCCTAGCGTTCTTATCTCTCTGATGTTCAAATCCATCAACGACCCAGTCTAGCGGTTGTGCACTGGGACTGTAGTGTCTACCATGCTCCATGCTGTCTAGGAACCTGTCCGGCCTCCCGCCCCCTCCTCTATACCCATCATCAAAGCTACCTATCAGTGTGTCAGGTGTTCTGACTTCAGTGAACCTCGATGGGCTTGCTGCACCCGGGTATTGGTGAGGATCGACACACCTTTCCTGCATCCTCATAATCATATCGTGAGGGTATCTCTCTGGGGTGTATCTGTCTGCCATGAAGCTGTCCATATTGTAGCGATCGGACATGTAGCTGGATTCGGTGAATCTGTCCGGACTTCTTGCCCGATATCGATCCGATACATTGCTACCACTGGTATCTGTGAACCTATCAGGACTTTGAGCCCTCAGGTAGCCAACATCTGGCCTGCTACCTGGCTCTATGAATCTATCTGGTGTCGTCACGCTCCTGTATCGCTCATGATCCGGACTGGTAGCGTTAGGGTAACCGTTTGGTCCCACCATACTTGGATATCCGCTAGGCTGCATCATTACTTCATGAGAGTATCTTCGGCTGTAGGGGTTAGGTGGTCCAGGTGGGTATTGCTGGGGGTAGTAAGCTTCAAGTGGTGGTCTGTAGTACGGTTGGCTGAGTTGGGCGTACGTTGTTGGCGCTGGTTGGTAGGCAGTCATTTGGGGGTAGTATGGCTGGCTCAGTTGAGCATATGCTTGTGGGCTGGGTACATCAGTGGTGTATCCACGCTGTCTTCTACCATGTGGTGGTAGAGGGTGGTGGTATGGCCCACCCTGGAGTTCAAACTCATCCTCAGGGTTAAAGAAATCACCTGTTGGTGGGTATCTCGATGGGTTGCTTGGGTATTTGTTTGTTTGCTGGGGGTACTTTGTACTTGGACTTTGGGGAGGGTTCACCGCATTTCCCTCTACAGCTTCCTCCAGTGCTGCCTTGTTTCTGAAAATCTCTGACTCTTGGTTTTTCTTCTTTTTCTTCTTTTTAGATTTTGGAGTAGACTCGGGTGTCTTTTGAAACGAAACCCTCTTTTTTTTCAGTCTCAGACTAGCTCTGATGTAGTCCAAAGATGTAAGCTTCTCCAACCTGGACATTGCTCGTGAACGGGGTTTCTTGATCGCTGGACTTGGTTTCTTTTGACCAGTTTCCTCTTCTTCCACCTTTTGTTCACTTGGTTCAGGTGAAGACTCTGTGACAGTCAGTTTCTCTTCCCTGTCACTTGAAAATTCAGGTATTTCGTCATGTCTGGCTAGAGTAGTCAGTTCTCCCAGACTAGTTCCAAAGGACTTTCTCTTTGGAGTTGACAAATAGCCAGGGGGTGGATTTCCTGCTCTGAGTGATTCGTTTTGCCACGATGCTTCTTGCAAGGTGAGTTCCTCATCCTCCATAGCTGGGTGGTTAGGAATGCAAGTGAGGCTGGCAAAATCCTTTTTCCCGTGTCCCAGAGGATGTGATGTGGCTAGCGGTGGGACATTGGGAGAGTCTCGTGTGGGAACCTGGCTTTCGTCGAGAAGAGGGCTCGCAGTTCTCGACAGTTGTAAGCTTAGACTGTCATCCTCTTGGCTCTCCCGATGTCCCCCCAGCAGGAAAGAAGCTCTAATTTGTGGAATATCCTCACGGGATTGTGCAGTATTGAAGATCTGGGATCTTGAACCTTGCACAGAGGTTCTGGAACCAAGAATAGAAGCTTTGGAACCTTGATGCGAGCTTCTGGACCCAGGGAGGGAGATTTTTGAGCCAGATTTTGTCTCTTCGTTCTGTAGGCTGAGGGCCATTCGAGTCGGTACTCTAAGCGAGGGTGAACCATTGGGAAAACTGATGTCTAAGTCTGTACCAATTGGGCCTCTCTCAGGTTCCATATGACGGTATGTGCCTCCTCCAGTTAGGTGTAGCTGAGAAGAGTAAGAAATTGGCGAGAGCTTGGGCAAGGATTGCTCCTGGAAGAGTTCAGTCATTGTAGACATTTGGCTCTGTTGCACTTGACTCTGCTGCTGCCCCTGGATGTGTTGCTGCACCTGGCTTGCACCACCCCCACTGTACCCAAAGTAGTTGGTCTCAATGGCTCTTTCACGATAGAGTTCGTGGGGGGGTACTTCTTCAAGACTCGAGAGTTGAAAGTCATACGCCACTGACCCGTTGCTTTGGCGACGAGAATACTTGGATAGTACTGGTCCCCTCTTGTTGGTAGCTTGTGGATTGGTGAAACTGCCAGAAAGAAATGGGACACAGGTATCAAAGGACACCAACCATTTAATTTGATTTGGTCAGGTAATTGTCTGTCTGGTCTACCCTAATTAGGCCAACAAACGTCAGCCCTTCCTCTCCCCCAAGATGTTCTTCTTAGAAACTCCCACTTTCAAACAAGTTCACTCAAGCAATAGTGAAATTTCCATATAAGGAGATTTCGTACACTCAATCCCAAGCTCTCCCCCATGTGAACTGCAAGTGGTGAAAACCTGGGTGGGACCTGGGAACAAGTCTAGAGGTTTCATTGGGGGAGGAGGGCAGGAGTAGCCAGCCTTAAAAGCTGTTGTAATTAAACTTGTAGTAACAAGTGCATGAAAAATTAGTCATCCTGATGACATCACATGATATCAAATGACATCACATGATATCAAATGACATCACATGATATCACATGATATCACATGATATCTCATGACATCACACTAATAAATACTGCATGATAATCACATCTCCCTGAAAAAATGAGGCGTAGATACTACACAGAGTCACCTGCTGTGCAGGACATATTTTGGGCTCTCCCCACTAAGCCTGGGTAAGTTGCACCTTGTGTTTCTGTTTAGTCAAATGTGCGAGAATGGAATTACAGCTGTTAGCTCTGTCCACTGGCACTCTCCTAATTACTTGTTTTGGCACCAGAGTGGAAAGACGACACGACCACAGGCCCTCAGATGTGTTACACTCGGCCCTCAATTCCATGCATGGTGCTTTGGGATACAACTTTGTGCGTGCAAAGTCACTGAAGAGCTAATCCACATTCAATACAGTCGCCTAATGCCCCACTCCTATGGAATATGAGAGCCAATCAAAATGCTACATATGTGTTTACTCGTAAATTACCTGTGCTAATTGTCTGTGACAAATAACCCACAGTAGTGCATAACTCCGAACTGATATTTAACAGTACATTAATTAAAATAACAGGTAAACAACGCTGCAATTCTCAACCCAGGCATAACCTCCTTGTATGGTGAAGCTGCCTGCATGTTCAGCAAATTAACAAGATGTGTTATGAATTCCTAGGATACTTGTTCTATCGTTATATATA
Source organism: Agelas oroides (assembly GCA_949130485.1). Lineage (NCBI taxonomy): Eukaryota > Metazoa > Porifera > Demospongiae > Agelasida > Agelasidae > Agelas > Agelas oroides. The sequence continues at coordinate 1,014,473 of OX422197.1, read as the reverse complement.
AGCAAGATTGTATGAACACTTGTAATAATTACTACAGCTATTATGTTCTGTGATTTTAAGATTTTCTCCAGCTGACGTTGGCCCTGACACCAGTTTGGCTAAGACTGATCTTATGCACCGATGTCATATGCATAAGTTAGAGGATTGTGAGGGCTAGTGGTTGCTAGCCTCGTTCCCAGGCTCTCCGCTGGCTCGCCACTTTTTTTTTTTTTCGTCAGAGCAAGGGGAGAGCCTGGGAACGAGGCTAAGTGGTTGGCCAGCGGTTGTAGCTCAGTGGTAGGAATGGAAGATGGTGAAGGCAGTGACTACAGTGGCATGTAGGGTAAAAATGACATTGTTGATCTGGACAGGGTTCACTCCTTCATGGTATTTATGCTGGCAGGAAAGTTGGGTGGGGGGGATGTGAGGGGCAAATGTGGAGGGGGAGAGGGGGTGGGATGTGAGGGGGGAGATGTGAAGGGGGGTAGTACTGCCAGCTCAAGCCATGGGGGGCCTGGGTTTGATTGACTTTTCAGTTTTCTCTTCATAACATCACATATCAAGCATCAAATGTAGCCGTGATGTGCACATACTTCCGACCGTCCAGTTTGTGATCGCATACATACTGATCAAAAACTGGACAGTGGGGAGGGTTGGGAATGAGGCTAGTCTTGATGCACACATTCTGTACCCACCTCTGGAGCTGGTACTTCCGGCGCCTCTTCTTCTTGATTGTATTGCACATATAACAACAGCACAGCAGGAGGATGATGAGCAGGAGAACAAAGATTATGGTTCCACCAGCACTTGATGCTATGATGATGATGGGTGGCGATGACGAAGGTTCTTGAGAGTTAGATGGAGAGGAAGTTAATAAATAACACTTGACATACTGAATTCTACAATTGCCATGGTAGTTAATTTCAATGACAACCAATGTGCTGCATTGTACTTAATTTCATTACCATTGCAATCAATGTTACCATGGTAGCTAATTATATGTGAGTTGTGTGCAGAGATGCTGAAAGCAATGTACACACGGAAGCGATTTTTGAGGGTCCGGTTCCGAGACTAGGAAGCGATCTGGAAATGAGACTACTAGCTATAGTTAGTGTTGACTGGACACACCTGCAAGGTGCATGCATACTGTTCACACTCTACCCTAAAATCTGCCTCGTTCCCGGTCCTGTTCAAACAAGCCTGGGAATGAGGCTACCCCAAAGTGTTTTATGTACTGAACACATCAAGAAGTGAATGCACACGTACTGCCTTACCAGTCGTTGCTGTGTAAATGCCATTTGTAGGAGAAAACGTGGCAGTGGGGTGCTCGGACAATGTCACCAGTCCCTGGAGGCCTGTGGTGGTTGCTTGTGATGAGGAGGTGGCCTGTCTGGCCTGAGAGCTAGTGATAAGTAGGTGTACGCTGGACGTTGGTAGTTCTAGCTCTAAACTGGGTGAGGACTGCTGCAGTCCAGGCTGACTAATGGTGCTGGAGGGAGAAATGGGTGATGGGGGTGAGGAAGAGACCATAGCTATTTCTGTTGCTGTAGTTTGGACGGGAAGTTTAGTAGAACGTGAAGAAGTGATGGAAGGAGCATTGGGAGTAGGCATTGGGGAAGATAGTGTTGGTGTAGATTGTGCCTGTGCCTGAGTTACTGGAGTGCTTGAGATGCCTCCAGTAGCCATTGTTGTGGAGAACATGGAGGGAGAAATGGATGGTGTTGATGGAGATGATAAAGCACCCTCGACTATCTCAGTTGTTGTAGTTTGAAGGGAAGCCGGCATGGAGGAAATCGGTAGGGGTGTAGATTGTGCCTGTGCCTGAGTTACTGGAGTGCTTGAGATGCCTCCAGTAGCCATTGTTGTGGAGAACATGGAGGGAGAAATGGATGGTGTTGATGGAGATGATAAAGCACCCTCGACTATCTCAGTTGTTGTAGTTTGAAGGGAAGCCGGCATGGAGGAAATCGGTAGGGGTGTAGATTGTGCCTGTGCCTGAGTTACTGGAGTGCTTGAGATGCCTCCAGTAGCCATTGTTGTGGAGAACATGGAGGGAGAAATGGATGGTGCTGATGGAGATGATAAGGCACCCTCGGCTATCTCAGTTGTTGTAGTTTGAAGGGAAGCCGGCATGGAGGAAATCGGTAGGGGTGTAGATTGTGCCTGTGCCTGAGTTACTGGAGTGCTTGAGATGCCTCCAGTAGCCATTGTTGTGGAGAACATGGAGGGAGAAATGGATGGTGTTGATGGAGATGATAAGGCACCCTCGACTATCTCAGTTGTTGTAGTTTGAAGGGAAGCCGGCATGGAGGAAATCGGTAGGGGTGTAGATTGTGCCTGTGCCTGAGTTACTGGGACGCTTGAGATGCCTCCAGTAGCCATTGTTGTGGAGAACATGGAGGGAGAAATGGATGGTGTTGATGGAGATGATAAGGTACCCTCGACTATCTCAGTTGTTGTAGTTTGAAGGGAAGCCGGCATGGAGGAAATCGGTAGGGGTGTAGATTGTGCCTGTGCCTGAGTTACTGGAGTGCTTGAGATGCCTCCAGTAGCCATTGTTGTGGAGAACATGGAGGGAGAAATGGATGGTGTTGATGGAGATGATAAGGCACCCTCGACTATCTCAGTTGTTGTAGTTTGAAGGGAAGCCGGCATGGAGGAAATCGGTAGGGGTGTAGATTGTGGCTGTGCCTGAGTTACTGAAACGCTCGAGACAGCTCTTGTAGTGATGGTTGCCGTAGTGATTGGCAGTGTGGATGCCAATAATGGAGATGACTCCAAGATGAAGAGGCTGCTTAGGAGCTGTGGTGATGAAGATAAAGACAGCTGCAGGTCACTCTGGGATGCCACTGCTGTAGTGGTTGGTGTAGGAATGACTTGGGACAAGGCTGGTGTCTGTGCAACGGGTGGTAGTGTGGAGGGTAGTGTACTGCTGGGTATCTGGGAGTTAGTTCTTAGGAGGTCGCTGCTACTGGTTGGAATTGGGAGGAGGATGACTGTGGTGTCCGGTTGGAAGATGGTAGAAGACTCCAGTAACAGCATGGATTCTGCATCGACCCCTAAAGGAAGGAGGCAGACATGTTATTGTGTGTGTATTAAAGTTGTAGTGTATAAGCACAGCCTCCAGTGGATACCTAAGTACAGCTATGTAGTAGCCTCATTCCCAGGTCACATAGAATGATGGAATGTGGTCTGGGAATGAGGGTAAGCTATATGATATACATACACATAGGAGGTGGATGTGTTGTGGGAGTTTACAATAGTGATGTCAGCTGTGGTTTTGATTGGAAAGTTATACTGAAGCTAATTAGGATGTTTGTCACTTTACTACAGATGAATTCCATCAGTCATCCTACATGTTAAGACTGGCGACTTCACACGCTCCCACATAACTTGTGCAAAAGGGTGGTATGAATATTACATGGTGGGGCCTTTTACAGCTGCCGGATTCACTGAAGCCCGCAGTCAATGTTTGATGAGTCACTTGGTGTAAGGTTACAGAAGGAGATAATTATGACTTGTAAAAGACAACTGTGTCAATAAACCAATGTAGGTGCATGGTCAACCATCACCATGGTAACAGGTTCAAGTTCTGGGTAACAGCAATGCTGCTAGCCAAGGGTAGATTAGAGAAAGTCAATGTTAGTTGTATAGCTAGCCCCATTCCAAGCCCCCTCCACCCAGCTTTCCATCAATGGAGTACTGTAAACCAATGAAAAGCTGGATGGTATGAGAAGCAAGTGATAAGCGAGCTGGGTGGGGGGCTGGGAATGAGGATATAAGCTATAGTTAGACACCTGACGTACAGGATGGCGTTTACTAACGTCATAGCAACCCCCACATGTACATACACATAATACACCACATATATGGTGTTAGTGAATTCCATCCAAAGTGTCACAGCTGCATATTCATAGTACTTAGCACTACTCCAAGAATTCACTCCTTACATCACTCTCATGCACAAATTGGCTCAGCAGGTGTACCATGCATAGTAGCTTTATTGTACTAGTAGACTATTGCTAGGTTCAAAGGGCAAAGATCGGATGGTCCGACACGTCCAAGAACCCTTTGTCACATGTACACTGGTATATGTATCCAGCAATTAACTTAATTAAGGGTCTGTACTTCCTGTGTAGATGACGAATACAGCTCTCTGATTGGTCAAACTTTAACTGAGTATACAGTCAGAATGTTGACATCAAACAAAACGTTGACAGTGATCAAGGCACGCTTGTTTCTTTACACTCTGGCGACTGAATGAACGCTGTGTTACATGACAAAGAAACACCACGCACAATCACAATCAGAAATTTTATGCTGTGAAATATCTGTACTTACCATTTCGAGATTAACTGCATTTAAATGTCAGACGAGGTTTGGAAGCACATACATACACACAAGTAAATTTCTTCATCGCAACTAGTTTCTGATTGCTACAAAAGGGCAGCTACCTGGTAACAGCATAATGTCAGGGTTTCGTTAGGAAACCATCCCAAAGAGACAAGGGAAAAACGGAGAAAGTTTGGTGGGGTTGAGGAGTGTATAAATGGTTCACTACATCTTCACTTCTACTTCCAAGTTGAAACTTACAAGGACAGTATTTCCGCCTCAAAACATCTAAATTCTCTTTATTCCGCGAGGCAAGAGTCCTAAACATAAGGGCAGTATGTGTTGTGTAGCTATGCTGCACGTGGCTGCACATGATACTAATTATACTGAAACAGATACAAATTATGCAACTATTAGCAACAGCCATGTACATTCACAGACTCAAAGACTTGTATATTAGTGGATGATAGCTGATATAAATTGGGTTCATATCAATTTGCACAACAGCTGTGCTCTGTTAACTGTCTACTTCTCAGGTGGCAAGAATGTCATCAATCAATATGGGTGTGTTAGCAAATGTAATGAGCTCACTGTTACCATAGCAACACATACACCAATACTGATATAGCTATGGGCCACTTATGCTACCTAAGAGTTTTGATAGCACAAGAGTGTGTGTACATTGAAACATCCCACTCAATAACTTAACAACACAACAAACAGCTTGTATATTAGCACTAATTTGTGTATAGTATACATGTAATTGTGTATAATTTGTGCACATTACTTGTAATTGTGTATAGTTTGTGTACATTACACGCAATTGTGTATAGTTTGTGTATATTACACGTAATTGTGTATAGTTTGTGTATATTACACGCAATTGTGTATAGTTTGTGTATATTACACGCAATTGTGTATAGTTTGTGTATATTACACGCAATTGTGTATAGTTTGTGTATATTACACGTAATTGTGTATAGTTGTTTATATTACACGTAATTGTGTATAGTTTGTGTATATTACACGCAATTGTGTATAGTTTGTGTATATTACACGCAATTGTGTATAGTTTGTGTATATTACACGCAATTGTGTATAGTTTGTGTATATTACACGCAATTGTGTATAGTTTGTGTATATTACACGCAATTGTGTATAGTTTGTGTATATTACACGCAATTGTGTATAGTTTGTGTATATTACACGCAATTGTGTATAGTTTGTGTATATTACACGCAATTGTGTATAGTTTGTGTATATTACACGCAATTGTGTATAGTTTGTGTATATTACACGTAATTGTGTATAGTTGTTTATATTACACGTAATTGTGTATAGTTTGTGTACATGAAATGTACTTTCTGTACATCAGTCAACCAACATGCTGTGTTACAATCTAACGTCTCACAAGCCACACCCTATGCATAAAGAGGAAGAGCCTTGTCACACTACAACCCTTGAGTTGTTGCTGCATAAAAATGGTCATGTGACCAATCAGACCTTGTACATTACGTTTGCACCATTGAGTAGCATTTAAACTTATATCCTGACCCCTTCACCTCTCTCCCACCCCCCCACCCCCAAACTTCCATAACAACCCACTCTTAGGCTCCATATTTGTGAATCTAGTGTGTAACATGCATCTACCAGTGAAACCCAAGATGTCATCAGACCTGAAATCTGATTGGTTCTACATATCCATCCACCTATGTACTTGATTACAGAAAACCAAAGATTTAGACGGACCATATTTTCTTACATGGTTTGGCAAGAAGGCTTGGGGAGGAGGATACATATGGATGAGAGTGAGAAATCTGATCTCCGAAATATCATTTATCCTGGGTGGACATAGAAGGGGGGGAGGGGGGAGGGCTTCTTTGTCAGTTATATTCTCATTCCCAGGTCTTCCACAAACTGAGTGGAACCTGGGAACGAGGCTTCCTAGCTAATGAACTTAACCACCAAGCAACCCCACACAACAGGCTTTAAACACTTAAAAGGGTAGGCAACACAAAGTAGTCTAATTATTTATGTTTACAACTCTTTCTCCTTTGGTCCAACAGAAAGCAATAAATTTTAGCCCAATGTTATTCCCACAATCATGTAGAGTTTGTTGAACAATCAAAGATGCTTGTAATTTAACAGACAACAGCTGCTGGTTAAATTCCACCTGTTTCTGAGGAATCAGAAATGGCAGATAGAACTTATTTCAACAGGAAAGTCTCACAAACTGTAGTAGCTGAGAAATTGCATGCATGACATCTAGGCCTGCATGCCGTTACAAAGAGACGTGGTTTATTGACTCACAAGCAGAGTGTACTTGCAAAGCATATACTGCAGCCACTTACTCCAAAATCTATAGACCCCTTTCTGAGCATTCGGCTCCCATTGTATTATGTCATATTGGAGGTCAAGGGACATATATGAAACTCAGTGAGAAGTTCAGTGAAAAATGTCAATAACTTGCGTATACCGCTCCCTGTCTGGCTTTTCCAGAAATTGCTGTACAATGCATGTTCATGTCACCCACATCCACATGAGTACTGACCTCTATAGTTAGTACTCGACCTCCAATATGATGTATTACCATGGGAACCGAATGCTCAGAAAGGAGTCTATTCTAAGTGTACTGTAAACAAACAGAAGTGGCGTACTAGTTGATCAGAGTTCTCAGAGTGCCCAATTGTATAAAATAATACCCCAGTACTTTGTCAACAAAGTCCAAGATAAATGATATATTGACTAGTGGTTAGCTCTTCATAAGTAAACAACTGCAGGTTACACTGTATGGTTTGCATAACTCTACTTCATAATCAAGCCGGACTCAAAGCAGTACGAGTTCACTTGTTTTTCTTGCACAGCCCACTCTCAGTATATATATTAGTATAACACGTATAACTGCAAAAACGTACCATTTCTGCAGCTATGCAGCGGCAGCAGTAGAAGTAACGGCCATACCAGGTAGAAGTGTCGGTGACTTGGCATCGTTGTCTGCGTTGCAGAGCTAGCTAGCTAGCACAAAGTGAACTCAGCTACTTCTCCAGCAGGATACGTGGGATTTACTGCGGCCTAACGAACTGTGGAGCCCCGACTACAAACCAGAGATGCCTTACATATTTTTGGAATCGTGCACATATTAACAGCTAGAGGTGACACGCCCCCTCTAAAGCTCGTTAACAAATTGCCATGTGTAATCTTTTTTAGTATATGTAATTACGTAAGGTTATTTATCATTTAACCCCTTTGTTGCTTATACTGGTGTGACAAAGATGAAGCTCAAGCAGCGAGTCATTATGACGGGATCTTTGTTTCTGACGATGACCTCCCTCTTTCTGATCGGAATGCAACTCGGAGCTCAGCCAGATATCCCACAGAAAGTAAGGGGGAAGACATCAGGCGGTAAGCAAAAGCCTACACCGGAAGAGAGAAGGATAAAGGGGCCAGAGGAAGACTCACTACTCAAACTCAGTCACAGTAATTTTCCAGACGTTAAAAAGTTTCCAAATTTCCCAAAATCCCTTCTTGATAGTCCCCGCAAAGACTGGAATAAAGGGCAAAGTAGGATGAACGCTTTCAACATGCTCACACTTCTAGCTCAGAGGAACTTGACAGGGGTCAAAGGATTGAAAGGCCTTCCTACACGCATATCAAGAACACTTGACAACATTCCAGAAAGATACATTGCAGAGGTAGAAAGATTGAGAAAATTACATCCACAATCCTTGCACAATGACACTGTTCTACAAGTTGGTGAACAGCTCCCTCCTGGGGTAAAACAGAAGAATCCATGGGCTATTTGGGAAAGATGGGTGAAGCCAAACTATCTTTATCCTGAAGATGCATTCTGGTCACATGATATGGATTATATTATTGATGCTATGGCAACGGCACCTATTACATCATTTGGGGTAGGGTACAAAGGAACACAGCTCAAGGCAACCATGTTTCTAGGGAAGCAGCGAACTGTCTTCAAACCAATGCGGTAAGAAATTGCTATTAGCAGAATGTCTTCATACATACATATTTGACATAGCTGGGCATCTGACAACTAAGGATATATAATAACGAGAGCACATAAGAACGGGCGGCTAGAGTAAGAGCGTGTAACTCCGTAAAATTTGAAACTGGTCGGAATTTACCGCCAGTACTAAAAATAGTAACACGTACTGAGCATGCTGCATAGACATAAGGCATTGTTGCTAAGCACGTGACTGGGTGTTCTATTTTTCAATAATTTTGACCGGACTACAAGCTTCTATTGGAGTTACAAACTCTTACTCTAGCTGCCCGTTCTTATGTGCTCTTGATAATAATTATAGTAACATGGTTTGATCCCAGGAGGTTTCATTCATGTCCCTTGTATCAGGAAGTGATGTATGTATAACCATGCAGAGCTTGTGCATGAGGTCTGGCTCAGCTCTATGCCCAGCTTATCATTGCTTGGAAGCTGGGTGGGGGGACCTGGTATTGGCATGTCCTATGCAGTGAGTGACTCTGTGTAACACCTAGGCCTGCTGTTGGTAGGGAGATGTGCTTCCATTGTTCATGTCTTTTCCTGCACCCTTGCACAGCTATCCTCGTGACAAGATAATCACGGGAGACCCCTATGCTGGATTTGATAGACACAACGGGGAGATTGCAGGCTTCCACTTGGATGGGTAGGTCGCCACTTCGTGGTCTAGTGTCTCGTTTTGTGCAGTAAGTACTGCAGATTGGGTTTTGTGTTAAAAATAATTCACACTTTGAATTAAAAGGTTTCATCTTATGACAGTTCTGTAATGTAGCAGGAATATGTTGTTAAACTTGTTGTTTGTTACGCTGATGAAATATTTTAACAGCAAATAAAATTCCCAATCTGCGGTACATTATTGCTTCAGAACTTGGCATGTATCATGGTCTAGAGTTTGTCTTTGTCTAGCTGGAAATGAGGTCGCAAGACAAAAGGAAAGGAATATGAACTTACCTACCTTCATTTCCAGCCAAGGTTTCTGTCACTTGCAGTATGTAATAAAAAGCTTAATGGAAACAAAGATAAAACCGGCTCCCCATCTTTCTCCCTGCAGGATCCTAGGTTTCAGAATTGCTCCACCCGTGGTTGGAAGGAAGATTGACCTGAATGCCCTCAGACCTGTCACAAGCCAGGTCCTTCTCTCCACCTACTTTCTGAAAGGCTGGTAATTGAGTGGTTCTTTACAGAGGCCATGCATGCTTCAGGGCCAAGTGAATGGTTATCTCTTGATTTCCAACAATCAGAACCCAGAACATCATGAAGATGAAGGCCATGCATGCTTCAGGGCCGAATGGATCTTTTGATTGCGAAGTGAGATGCTTAGTTCCAATCAAATGGGTCCTGACTGTTCTGAATCTCACCAAAACCCTCATGAAGATTGTTTAAATGACTCTTTCCTGGTTTTCTGCATGAGATTGGAGCTAGAAATTGCATGAAGGAAGTATCCTTCATCATTTATGGAGGTTGCTCATTTGTGACTTACACAGATGGTAACACTTGTTTCTACGGCAAGTGTTTCTACTGTCGTCCTGAGGAGGCGGCTTGTGCGCAGGGAGACATCATGGAGGGTTCTGTTACCCTCTGGCTACCAGAGTGGTACACACTGAAGACGTGGAGGCACCCCTATCAGAGAACCTACAGACCTGGAATGAAGGCCAAGTGAGGAGTCGAGCTAGCCTTGTTCCCAGGCCCTCACCAGCTCTTCATCTCTTGTAGTCTTAATCAATGCCAAAAAATGCAGTACTCTCAGTCAGTTAATACTTGCCAATCCAGCCCTTTCTTTCTGCAGTGGTAAGCCACAATCGCTTTTGCCCAGCTTCGTTCAGCTTGCCTCACTGTGCTTCAACATGGTAAAGTGGATCAAAACTGGGGATGATTTACCCAGTAACTGCCACGTGTGTCTAGTTTCAGCTTAACTTTACCAAGAGCGGCCCTGAGAACAAGCCTAGCCTAACTAGAAAAGTTTCTCCTCATTTGTCTGTGTGTGTACTGCAAGTGATGAAAAAGCTGGTGGGGATCTGGTCATGGTGGTTCACTATTTTCTTTCTTTCTTTCTTCAGGTGGGAGATAAACGATGGATACTGCCAGCAGCTTCTTAAGCCCACTTCAGAGTACTATTACGGTATTTTGGAGTTCACAGACTCTTGTGTATTTGACTTTCTCATGGGGAATGCAGACAGACATCATTATGAGACGTATGCAAAAGCCAGCAAGCACGGAAGACTGATGCACATTGATAACGGGAAAAGGTTCGCAATGCATTCTGTGTTAAGACATGGGCAAATGAGAGGGCTACATTTGGTCTCCAGGCCGTGGAAATCAATGAGCTATGAGGTGCTGGTTCATTGTCTGGTCCTTGATTAGTCTCGCTTCCTTCCATGGCCTGGAAACTAGGCTAGTTACTGAACTGACATGCATTCTGATTTCACATTTTTATTGACCCTGTGACCTTACCAAGGACTGTTACTGATAGTAACACCTCCTGTTGGTAGAATTAATTTCATTTTTAAGAAAACAATTTTTTCCCCCTCCCTTCTTTCTGTTCTTTGGTATAGTTTTGGCAATCCGCATCAGGATGAGATGTCTATCCTGGCTCCATTGACTCAGTGTTGCAGGTAACCCCCACGCCACAGTGATGTGCAATAATGTTACCAGCCCTCCACGAGATTGACCACATGAGATCCAAATCATGCAGAGCTACATCTTCAAGCTACTTAGAAATTACTCTTTCATTAAGCAAATGAAAGAGGAAGGCCCAAGAATAATTAACCAAGAAATTTATACTACTCGAACATTTACATTACAGCGTCTGGTTCAACGTCTTAAGTGTAATGATACTGTTTATTAGTGATGGCTACCAGTCAGTACGAATTCTCCTTTTAAGTTTTATTGAACTACTACTGAGCCTTGCAATGCCTCTGCACTCCATTACACACCAACACACACACGTGCGCGCACACACCCACCACAGGCTCCGTGAGACTACCTGGCAAAAGCTCCTGTCCCTTCAGAGCTCCAAGGAAGGCCCCCTCTCCAAGGTGCTGGACAAGAGCCTCAAGAGAGACCCAGTGTATCCAATCCTCACCAAGAATCACCTAGAAGCTATGGACAGAAGACACACCATCATAGTGAAAACAGTCGAGCTTTGCATCAAGAAACATGGTAGAGATACTGTCATTGTGTCTAGCTGGGAGTGAGGCTTCTCAGACTGGACCATTTACTTCACTTAAATTTGCATTCCATGTGCCAGTCAACTCATTCTTGTGTAGGTTCATACAGTACTTTTTTTTTTTTTGCCGTAACACTGTGTTCCAACTTTGCAATACCATTAAATTTTGTGGTTTTTGCATCATTTTATCACTTGATTGTATATACAGGTTCATAAATTATTTTTTAACTTTTGCTATCACGGACCATTCAAATACACCTTGCATTGGTGAGTACACACACTTTCCCTCACTGCATGGCACCTTGTTGACCTGGTCATCAGACCCTGCACTAGCTGAGGGACCTGTACAGGTTTATTTTAAGCATGTGTGCTAGTCATACTCCTGCAGTAGTGCGTGTTGTTGAGAATCGGAAGACAGCAGCTCCGCGAATTCCTCATCAGAAATGCTCACTTCCTGACAGGCATCCATCGCTCTGGCCAGCTGCACCGCAAGCATGTGTTTGCACATGAGTGAGTCCTCCTTCACCAGCACTGTGTACACAAACGAAGGGCAACTACAGTAGTTTGAACTAACGAAGCAGGTGTATACTCGCCCGCCGCTCCCCTGGACGCGATACAGTTCTCTCTTAGCGGGACAGACGAAGCGGGAGACGGCGTTACGGTCAACGAGGTCAAACGCCGGGAGCAACGGCTGCTGGAAAACAAACTGCAGGGCAGACATGAGGTCGTTGGAGAGCTGTCTCTCGCCCTTCTCTTCTCTCTCCCTCCTCACTTCTAACATCAACTGCTCCGCGACTGCCTGTAGCGGTACATGCACCACTGGCACTGCTTTCTCCCTCTCATGCGCGGCCATGACCGATCGCGACACGAATTTGTGGTTTCATTCCCAGGTCAGACGTAGCACGTATCGATCTGGGAACGAGACCATTTACGAGGTAGCAACTAAGACACGTGCACTTCACTACCTGTAAAAGCAACTGCAACCAACCACACGTGCACCACATCAGGCTCAAACATCACTCCCCAACTTTTCAGTACTTGTTTTGCAGCATGAATTTACAGAAAAGCAAGCACTGAAAGTTGGGAGTATATGAGTATGAGGCCAACCCAAACTAGTGTCCGGTCTCACTACTCTCGTCCCCAGACCCTCCTGGCGTGAGACTACTGTCTCACATAATGGAAAGTGTAAAATAACACACACAAAAAAAAATGGGGTGCAATTTTTATAATGGGTGAAATCTTCGAATGTCCTGTGCCTTGTATAGCAACTTCTGGATATCAGTTTCAGGGTAATTCTGTGGACCAAAATTAAGAGAGGAAAAGAACTGTGATGTGCTGACTTGTGCAGAAAGTTCGTACAGAAAGTCTCATAGCAATTACCTGCAGTAGTTTTACACATTCAGCAAAGTCTCCCGCCAACAACTCGGAACGAAGAGAACTGTAGGGAGAAGCGTGCATCAACCATGACAACATAAATACGTACATGATGACAAGCCTCAGTCCAGCACACACACATTCCAGAAAGAGGCTGTAGCAAACCAATCAATACCATACACGTGGCCAGGAATGATCACATAACAAGTGATAATGCTTACATATTCATGATGCTATCTAGCATAGTTGGTTAGTCACACCATAGTGTCTGTGCTTACTCTACATCTCCCCCTCCACGCCTTCACTTTCAAACTTGGATGAAGGCGATTTCTTCAATGAGGTGATTTGGCCTTGTGTGACGGCGAGCTGAGCGCCGTAGTGGCTGTGGAGGTGGGTGGTTAGGGTCAGGATCAACTGTTTGAAGTGGTCCGGTTGTGTCTGGTGGTAACACAGGTGGGACCCGGCGTCGCAGATAACGACGATTTCTCACCAAGACACGACCACCGGCAGTCTTTACAAAGTATCGGCGATAGGGACCAATGGCTGTGACCACACCATAAATGTCCCAGACCACACCATAAATGTCCCAGAGTTTTGTGATCGTGTTTTGGATGGCCACTCTAGAGCCAACTCCAATTTCGGGGAGTGCCCTCGCATGCTGATTGTAGTAGTGCTCTACTTGTTCTGCATTGGTTATGGCACACTGCTCAGCCTCCTCTACACTTGTCTGCCATCGTGGTGCTCGGATCTCTGCAATGGATGATGCGGGGTTGTTTTGTGAGTCGCACTCTGCCATCAGCTCATGTGGCAGGGGGTCGGAGACGGGGTTTCGAGAGAGAGCATCTGGGGCGTTGTTCAGAATGCCCTTGATCCACTGAGCCGTGAAGTTGTATGCCATGATCTTGCCTTTGAGGCGCTGGAGGCGTGGATTCTCGATCTCGTCTAGTCGGTGATTGTTGAGTATCGGTATGAGGGGGTGGTGATCGGTAACGACAGTGAAGTGGGGGAGACCCGCGAGGAATAGTTTGCACTTGGTGATCGCCCATGACACGGCTAAGAGCTCCAGCTCAATGATAGCGTACCTGGACTCTGCATCGGATAGGAATCTGGAGCCAGCCTGGACGAGGGCCCAGTTGTCACCGTTCTTTTGTTGCAACACAAACCCGAGTCCCTGACGACTGGCGTCGGTGCAAAGGCGTGTGGGCTTGTCAGGGTCGAAAAAGGAGACAGTGGGGGCGGATGTGAGAGCCTGCTTGGCAGAGACAAAGGCTTTGTCGAGGTCGGGGGACCACACAAACTCATTTTTTGTGCTTAGTAGTGGTCGCAAGGGGGCCATTAGGTCAGCGAGGGTGGCTGTGCTTGCTGAGAGTTGGTTGGCGAGGCCGCAGAAGGCACGGAGGTCCGTGCGGTTAGCTGGGGTGGGGAAGTTGGAGATCGCATCGGTTATAGACTTATCGACGCTGTAGCCTTGTGATGACAGTGTGAATCCAGCGAAAGTGACCTGTGGTTGGGCGAACTCGCATTTGTCAGTGTTCAGTGTGATCTGTCGCTCAGCACATCGTTGCAAGAACTGTCGAACATGGTCGATGTGTTGTGCTGGGTCGCTGTCGTAGATCACGATGTCATCGACAATGCGGCGGTAACCTGTGAGTCCGGCAAAAGCGTCATCCATCCTGCGGTTGTAATGTTCGGATATGGAGGAAATTCCGTAGGGTGCGCGGAGGTACTTGAACCTGCCAGAGGGTGTGATAAAGGTGGTTAATAGCTGGCTGTCTTCGTCTAGTGGGCATTGGTGGTATCCTTTGAGTGCGTCAAGCTTGGTGAAAATCCTGGCACTCTCAGCCGCAATGTCTGCTACTGCTTGAGCTGGGGTAGCTGACTGGTACCTTTCTCGCTTTACAAACCTGTTGAGGCGGGAGAGGTCGACACACATTCTGATCTTGTCAGTGCCTTTTTTGGGGGTGACGACAATGGGTGCACACCACTCTGTGGGTTCTGTGATAGGGGTGATGATCCCTTGTTCCTGTAGGAGGTCTAATTCAGCCTTTAGTTTGTCACGGAAGGCAAATGGGATTGCTCTAGGTGTGTTCACACAGAATGGCTGGGCATCCTCTGTCAGTGTGATGTGAAATGTTTCGCCATCCATGGTCCTGACCTGTCCGTCAAAGATGGATGGGAACTCACCCCTGACGTCGGGGGTAAGAGCTGGCTGGTTGGTGGTGGTGGCAGCGATGTGCGGGGCGACGGCTGGTACTGGATTGGGGTAATGCTCGGGAAGGACGGTCAATCCCTTAGCAGCCTTCCAGGACAGCAATGTCCCAGTGACGTTGGGGTAGATGTGGAAGTCATCGGTATGCACATGCGTCCCAAGGGAGAGCGTTACGGGAAGTTTCCCAATGGGGCTCATGGTGGTTCCATTGACGGCTTGAGGGATGATTGTTGACGGTAGGAGGTTGTCGGGGTGTTCGTGGAGCTGCTGTAGTAGAGCCGTGCCTCCAACACAGATGTCTGCTCCAGAGTCCGGTAAGACTTGCAGTGCTGCGTGTCCATTGAGGGAGGACATGTGGACGCTGATCATGGGAGCTGGTTCGAAGGTGGATGGGGGGTTGAGTTTAGTGGAGGCCATTAGTGGTGTGGCGGAGACGGTGCGTGCTCCTGGTGCGGTAGGGGTTGGCAGAGTGGGAGGATGGTATGGTTGTTTGGGTGTGAGTGGTTGTGGTCGTCGTCCTCGGCACACCCTTCCAAAGTGGCCAACCTTCTTACATAGGTGGCATGTGATGTTGTAGGCTGGGCAACTTTGGCGACCACCATCGTGGAGCCCGGATCCACAGCCAGGGCAGGATCTGCCAAGAGGGGGTCTCGTAAGGTTAGGTTGTCTTCGGAGGGTTTGTACATTAGCAGGCTCACGTGAGGTGTTGGCGATCTCTGCTCGTTGTTTCTTGGCAGCCTCTTGAGCACGGCAGGTAGTGATGGCTTTGTCCAGAGTGAGGTCTTTCTCTTGAAGGAGGTGTTCCACAGTGTCGCCGTCTAGGAGGCCCTCGATGATCTGATCACGAATATTCTTCTGAGTGCAGTTGTCTGAGCAGAACTTGCAGGTCTTAGCCAACTCCCTAAGGCTGACTAGGAAGTCGTCGAAGGTTTCTCCCGGCTGCTGTACGCGGCGGCGGAACGTACGTCTCTCCACGGATTCGTTGATGTGACCTTCCACGTAACGTTGAATGGCCGCGATGATCTCTGCTACTTTGCCTCGCTGGTCGGCACTGAGGCCAAGGTTTTCGACGATGGTTACGGTTTCGCGAGAGAAACACAAGGTTAGTGCTTGTACCTGTTTGGCGTCCTCTTGTGTGGCGAGGCCTGAGAGGCTGAGGTAGGCCTCCCACTGTGTCTTCCATGCCTTGAAGTCAGCTCCCCTGTCGACTTGTAAGTCGAGTTTGGGCAAGTCTCCAGGTCGAAATGCGTAGGACATGGTTGGTATCGATCAGGGAAGTGCGCTCTTCAGTCCTTTTTAGCTCGCAGTGCCATGTAGCAAACCAATCAATACCATACACGTGGCCAGGAATGATCACATAACAAGTGATAATGCTTACATATTCATGATGCTATCTAGCATAGTTGGTTAGTCACACCATAGTGTCTGTGCTTACTCTACAGAGGCTATGTGACAGAAAGCCCCAAATTCTAGCCCACTATTCAATTTTCATTCTCTATATATACAGCTGGGTACTTGTCAATAACAGAACAGAACTAGGGTCTTCACTGTCCATTGTTTATAGTATTTTGCATACTGCAAGCAATAAAAAAATTGGATAGTAGTGAAGGCCTGGGAATGAGGCTAAATTTTCTCTCTTGTACTTTAGTACCTCAAGCAACAGGAACTAGTATGGGTTACCCACTTCCTCCCCTTCCCGTTCCTCCCTCCCTCCCCCCCCCCCCCGGTCCTCCTTCCCTCCCCCTCCCGGTCCTCCCTCCCTCCCCCTCCCGGTCCTCCCTGAGTTACTCACATTAGCATGGCACAGCATAAGTGAATTAGGAAGGCAAATCTCTTCTCGTCTGCAAACAGGGAGTCCCAAATGCGAATCACATCTGGAAAGGAACAAGCTATCTCATACACAGGCCTCTGTAGATTGGGTGAAGGTACCAAGGGTATGTGCCTCTTCCTGTCCACCACTTGTTTTGTACATTCTACACACACAAATGTACTTTAATATTAGTGGCATGCCACCCACCTACCTACCCCCACCTCAAATTAGGTTCAATTTTACCACTCCCTTCTCCTCCCTCCCACTCAGCTCCAATTATACAGGTATGCTCCCCCCTCTGCAAATATGCTCCAATTTCACTGGAATACCCCCTCCTCCTCCAGTCAGAACTACGTATCTCCCCACCAAAGAGTCATACACAGTTTCCTGTGGATTTTTGTTAAGCAGTCTTGCACATGGATTGTGGAGGAGTGAACTAAACAAATTGTCTAATCTTCTACAACATAGCTTGCCTGGAAGCAAAAACTCTTGAGATAGCAGTAATGAAATCCATCGGAGTCCAAAGAATATTGGTTCAACCTCTTTCTTGTTCTGTGTGTGCGTGTGTGTGTGTGTGTGTGTGTGTGTGTGTGTGAGTTTCATTTCAGTAGGGGGTAACAGAGACTCACCAAGTGTTTGTGCAGTATGGGATCCTTCTCCTTCAGCAGTTTCATCAGTTTTCGTATAGCCCCACCTGAAGGAGAAAGAAGGGTCAGGTTGGGTGCGGGTCACACTTGCATTCTGAGTGATAACTACCGATGCCAGTCTGGGCCGTGTCCAGTTTTCTCGTAAACAAGTCTCCGATCTCAGTCATGAGGTTAGCAAAGCAGAAGAAGGCATCGGCTTCAGCATTTTCTGGGTGAACAGTGAAAGAGGAATAGGTAGGCACATTTTCCAGATATACATGTAACCTATAACGTTTTTTTGGGGGGGTGGGGGGAGGGGTTAGACAAAAAATGATACCTTTCCATTTTGGGTCAGGGTGCTGGGCAAAGACGTAGTAAATTGGTCCCAAGATTTCGTTCATCCCCTATCAATGAAGACACATACTGTTAGTCTCTGGCCTGTGACGCTGTGTCACTGCACACCCTCCATCACGACCATCAGACTAATGCATTTCATCACTCACTTGAACGTAGCCAATCCCCTTATTGGTCTTTGCGTAGATGAACAATATTCTTTCTACTACCTGCAGTTAATGAATGGAGGAACATGGAAAAGTCTTGTACACATACACACACACATAAATGAAAGGTTGCTGGTGGCCTAGTGACTAATGTGTTGGACTATGAAACGATCGATGGAATATAAAAGTTTGGTGTTCATATATATACATGTGCACACACACACACACACACACACAGCTGCCACGCCCACCTCCCAGTGGGCCTCCTCCCCCTCCTTCAGTGGTGAGTAAGGATCGACAGCACTGCCGGTGGAGGCTGACACCTGGGGAGGTGTGTGTGTGTGTGTGTGTGTGTGTGGTGTGTGTGTGGTGTGTGTGTGTGTGTGTGTGTGTGTGTGTGTGTGTGTGTGTGTGTGTGTGTGTGTGTGTGTGTGTGTGTGTGTGTGTGTGGTGTGTGTGTGTGAGGGTAAGCTATTGGTGACGCTACATGTAGAATGCCTTACCTTTGTTACTCCAATTCTGGAGGTGGCCACTTGCTGAGAGGGGAGGGTGGATCGGTCCACTCTGTTCTTAAGAGAATCATTGTCCAGCATTGTGCCTGAGGGAGGGAGGAAAGAAGAGAGGGAGGGAAGAGGGCAGAGGGAAGAAGGAAGGGAGAGGGAAGGAGGGAGGGAGAGGGAAGGAGGGAGGGAGGGAGGAAGGGAGAGGGAGGGAGGAAGGGAGAGAGAAGGAGGAAGGGAGAGAGAAAGGAGATAGATTGACAACACTATGTCACTTCACTTGCAGCATCAAGGTACACCTAGAGGTGGGAAGGCTGTATGAACTTACTGGCGCTGTATTTTGCTCTTGGATAGGGGGTTGGCAGCTGGAAGAAGGACATATCTGGGTAGAGCCGTCTGTGAAGTGTGGTGCACACTGTAACGTCTGCATGAACTTTACTTTCATCACAAAAAGATTACAATCGTTTTACGTACTTTATTATTGTTACTATGTGCTTTGTAAAATTTCAGGGAAGGAGCTAGGCATATTTGCAAACATAAGATCACTAATCATATGGTAATATCAAGTTTCTATACAAAGCTTCTATACCGCGGGAATGCAATATTTCTGTAATCTGCACTGTTTTCAACCAATCAGATACTGATTACACTTTTTTGCACTGGTATGAGTGCAAAAAGTGTAATCGCGACCTGATTGGTTACTGCCGTAGTGAAATCTGCATCTGATTGGTCAATAGTAGTGTAGCAACGGCGTTGTAAACAATTCAAACGCGAAAGAAAGCAACGGCAGAAGGTTGTATATTAGCTACTTTCCTTGTGAATTGTCGGCGGAAATCGCTATTCCTTCAACTTCGAAGCTGCAATAAAACAGCCATTACCACGCCTTCGAATCTTTCGAGTCACCGACGCCTAGCGGAGAATTGCCGATAGGTGGCAGAAGGTTGTGCCTGTTATGCTAGCCGATTGCTCTGTGTTTCTTGGTGAACGAGATCGAGTAGAGCATCATTCAGGTTTGCTATGCCGCTTCGCATGCTTCGTAGCCTGGTACCCGCGCTGAATATGAGGCTATATGCTTCGTGGATCGAACGGTCATTTGCCACGCCTTCTACTCTTCCCACTGCACTAGCGTTAACTAGTCGCTCCGCCCTCTTCTCGTACTCGCTGGAAAGTTGTTTCAGTTCGTCTTCTCATGCAGTAGTACATGTTACTATCACTGTCAAATGTATAAAAGTGTAGTAGGTGAAGAAACAAAGATAATCTATATGATTAATATGTGATACCATGACTAGCAGTGCAATTTAGGATTAATTACACTCGTAAGGTTAGTAATTTCACTCGGCTTCGCCTCGTGAAATTACAAACCTTACTCGTGCAATTAATCCCAAATTGCACTGCTAGCCATGCTATTACATATACAAATTACAAAGGTATTTCACACAAACTGGAGGTGGAAATGGTAGCCCCATTCCCAGAACCTGGGGAGTCCTGGGAATGAGACTATGAGAATGAGACTCTGGCAATAAAACTATGAGAAAGCTTAGCCTCGTTCCCAGGCCTTCACAGCTAACACGGTGTTAGCTGTGATTGAAGGCCTGGGAACGAGGCTAGAGAAAGCTAGAGGCTAAGAGAATAAGAGGCTATGGAGGATTGCAACTAAGGTGTGTGGCGTGTATGGAAGATTGCACTCTGACCTTGAGTCATGGTCAATCTGTAGCAGAATATCATTGTCCTTGAAATATCTGTGCCAGCTACTCTCTGGGCTGGGGTTCAGGGGCTGAAGGAGACAGAGGTACAGCCCTTATAAATAGCTGAAGACGAAGTTCAAAATAGTGCCACAATGTTCCCAGGCCCTGCCCACCTTCTTGTCGCAGCACAATTTTCGTTTGTGCACAAGGAAAGCCAGGGAACGAGACTAATGTTTTGTATGTATTTACTTTTGTGAAGTTTTTGAGGATTTACATTTTCACAAAAATACAATCGCAATAAATATGTACTCTTGATGTTGTTGGGTACATTTTGTGGGAGAAAGCACACTTGCAAAGATGAGCTTGCAAGGTGTTTCCTAAAAATGGCAAAATTGCAAAGGTTGATCGCATGCCAATATCTGCAATATAGGTGCTGTCCCCATTCCCAGAATGTAAGTGGTGGATTGGGAATTGGGCCAGACCAATGTTACGTAGTATCATGAGACACAAGACAATGTCCTGTTGCTCTCTCCTTTGGCTCACATGATCAATGGTTTCAGACGTTTTGGAGTCAGTATGTGTGTTCAATACCACCTCATTCATCAGGTGCTGGTAGAGATCCCTATACATGTATGTGTGTGAAGGAGGAGGAGGAGAGAGGGAGGAGGGAGGAAGAGAAGGGAGGAGGAGGGAGGAAGAGAAGGGAGGAGGAGGGAGGAAGAGAAGGGAGGAGGAGGGAGGAAGAGAAGGGAGGAGGAGAAGGAAGAGGGGGAAGTGGGGAAAGGGAGATGAGAGAAGAAGGGAGGAGGAGAGGAAGAGAGAAGAAGACAGGGGCAGAAGGAGGGAGGAATGAGGAGAGGGAAGAGGAGACAAGGAGAGAACATTTCTAATAGCGTTACTTTCACTTCGTAGCCAAAGGATGGCTGGGAGTCACATACCTCTGTTGTTTTAGCACAGTTTCCCATTCCTTAGTCTCAAGTGGTAGGTAACCAAGCAGTATCTGTGGGGTTGAATGGACAAGCATTGAATACTAGTGAATAATGACCAATGCGGAGTATACCCATACCTTCCAACATGTAGGTCTTATGCCTTCTTCATCAGGGCACCCTGTGGGTGGGTGGGACAGAGGGAGAGGAAGTGGAGGTAGGTGAGATGTAGGGATGGAAGAAGGGAGGGGAAGAGAGAGAGGGGAGAAGTGATGGGAGGAGGGAGGGAGAGGGATGGAAGGAGTAAAAAATCGACTTAGGAGCAGAATTATCTGGGACTCACCTTGGAAGCACAGCTGATTTAATTTCTCACGATCAATCACATCTGATGAAAAGAGATCACGAAACTCTTGTAGTCTGCAAAAAATAAGTCCACATTAAATTTCTCTCAAATACTCCCGCTGTTCAGCTATGGTAGCAAGTCTTGCTCCTGGGCTCTACCTTACAGAGGAGCCAGCCTAAATTTGCTGGACCACATACAAAAGAGCAAAGAAGTTTAGCAACACTTTGAGTAAGCCCTGTTATTTGTATCAGGCAATCAATCATCTCTACTGAATGGACATGGAAGTCATGAATTATTTCTGCCTGATGCTCAGCAGGTTATCATCTCATGGCAGTATGGTTTTGTCTAGCTACTATGTCCCGAGGCCACAATAGTAAACAGTTTGTAGTTGACAGCATGTGACAACTAGTTTAGTGTACACTATACTAGTCTAGCCCTCGCCTTTCCGTTCCTCAGCACCGCCGATCGCTTCCAGCTAGCAGAAGCGATCGCCGATCAGCGTTGAAAGGATCTGTCCTGTGAGACTGGTGAGTAGTGCAGTAGCAGTAATGTGCATATACACCAGTTTCAAGCAGCCACACCCCATTTTCTTGGGGTCACAGTTCCTTCATATCTTGTTTGTGGTGGGAGACTGTTGTTTTGCTCACCTAGAACGCCTTGCTGCCATGACGTTGTATGAGCTGAGTTTCAGCTACCCTCCAACAGATCCCACACGCGAAAAATCAATGCCCCCCCGTGCATGCACGCGCACGCACCATTGATAATTACGTAATTTAGGTCAAAAGTGCAAGTGCAGTGCAGCTGCATTAGCGCCTCGTCCCCAGGCCCCACCCAAAACTCGATTTTTGGGTGGGGCCTGGGGACGAGGCTACAGCTGCATATGGGTACGGGTACGCCCACATTTTATTTCTAAAATATTTTCGTTACTAATTTTCGTATTATTAGATCATAGATCTGCGGCGTCAACAGTGAGCAGTAGATTCTCGGTTCATCCATCCCTGCAAGAAAGAAGTCTGACAATTCTCCTGCTCCTGCAAGCTACGTCGCAGCTAGGCCGGGGTAGTTGTGAGTATGATGGGTTTCATGGCAGTTGTTGGAGGGTATTTCGCCTCGTTCCTGGATACTGTAGTGGGTTTGAGTGCGTACCTCAGCAGCTCTGTGGTCGCAGGCACTCTCGGAGTGGTGTGCGCCACTTCCCTTGTCCTGTGGGTGTGTTCATGCCTACGGAGATCAAAGGACAAGGGTGCGTAAGGATTTAATTGGTGTTGATCAGAGGGGGTGGAGTTCCGGATCCGGAGTATGTTAATTATAGTTGAGCCTGTAGGATGGACTGCTATTGAAAGATTTACCAACATTCAGGATAGCTTTGTAAATTCTTCTGTGATTCCACTATCCCATGTTGTAGGAGAGCAGCATATGTTTGAATATCCCTGTTATGAATAGAGGGCATGAATTTACGTCATTGCATCATAGCAACCGTTGCTATGCTGCCATCTTGAGAGGCAAAGTGGACGGTTTTTAATGGGACTTATGTACTAGCGTGTCAGACTCCCCACACTGGCAATGATCCTACAAGTAGCATTCCTTTCTTGTACAGGTGTGTTAACTGTCATGACTAGCTCTCTGCATACTATAAAGTTGAAGCTAAATGGATGCTCCGTACCTCGAAACAAGCTCATAGAATATACCTCACCGTATAATTTCCCTATTCACTGCCTCTCAAGATGGCGGCACATAGACGGAGGTATGCGGAAATATGCAGAAATTGCCTTCCGTTGATGTCACATGCACGCCCTCTATAGTATGCATTCATGTCGTGCTTGCAACTTGATAACTAGCTATATACATATGCACTCAGCTCTATCGTTAAACCCTGTTAATTAATTCCTAACCCTTCTTTGCATAGCCCCCCAAGTGGGCCATGAGGGTGAAGAAGCAGTCTCCCATCCAGTGGGAAGGATGAGGAAGAGAGACATTGTCCGCTACTATGGCCGGAGGATGATCAGGAAAGTTGGGAAGAGACCCCGGGTCTTCAACATTGCTAAGAGGTGAGTGCCCATCAAATTGTTTAGTAACTTGAAACAGGATAGTAGTCTCATTCCCAGACCATGTGAAGGTATGGGAATGAGACTATACCTGTGGGCTGTGAGTTTATTCATAGTGCAAAGGGGAATTCCCCGGGTAGACAAAGTTAGGTATGGCTAAGAGAGAAACTCTGCATGTTGTGTGTAAATGTGATCTGCACATCACATCTCTCCGCAGATTTCTGCAGGGTCCAGAGATGCCAGAGCACCAGCTCTACCGAGAACCTCCACCCGCCTTCCTGGAGGCTGACTACCTGGAGGTAGGTGTACCACCCACATGTAGGCTCTCCCAACCCTCTCACCCATACAGTGTGTGTGACATGCTGTGTGTAGCCTCGTTCCATACCCAGGCTCATTTTCTCTTTTCTTTGCACAAGAAAAAAGCTACGAGAGAGGCAGTGTTGAGTTCACACATGACAGGAGAGCTTGAGAGTGAAGTTATTCTGTGTGTGTATTCTAGCCTGCTTCCACCCAGTCCTCCATTGTAGTGACCATAGCTATGGTTTGGAGAGCTCGGAGCAAAGCTACTTGCATGTGTTCAGGGTTTTGTTCTCTCGAAGTTCATGTGTTGTGTTGTTTTGTGATTGCTAGGGAGAAAGTAACATACCTTCTGAAGTGTTGTACTTGCTCAAGAGTGTGAGGTGAGCCGGTTTGTTTCACTATTGCATCATGATTACAGTACTGTATTGTCCTGGGCAAGTGCCCATGGGCGGGGATGGGCACTTGCCTGGGACAATACGGTATATGCATTACATCATCATTACATCATGAGTCCTTTATTATTATATCATGATTTCATCACGCAATATAGAGCCTTTGGTCACTTTGAGAAGCCACTCTTCATTGAGCTCTGCAAGCACGTGGAGACCAAGTTTGTGCCAGCAGGGGCCATCTTGTTCCGACCTGGGCAGGTGGACGACAGCATCTACGTGGTACGCAACGGAAGGCTTAAAGTCTGCATCATTGAGCAGGTACGGGTTGAGAGATACTGCAAAATCTTCATTCTCTACTCCCCTGAAAATTGGGTTTCTTGTCTTGTCCCTTTGTACTGCCTTTTTTCCCACCACTCTCCCCTCCTCCCTCCCCACCTCCATCCCCACCCTCCTTCCTAACAGGATGGCAGCGAGCTTCCTTTGAAGGAGGCAGGAACAGGAGACAGTGTCCACAGCATGCTCAGTATCCTGGACGCCATCACTGGTCACCCCAAGTTGTTCAAGAATGTCACCGCTAAGGCCATTCGAGACAGCTACGTCCTACAGTGAGTCAACTCATGTCTTCAGGAAATGGTCCAGCAGCTGTAAGTATTGCCATTTGCGCTTCCAGAGTGCGGGCTACTGCGTTTCAGAAGTTTTTTGAAGACAATCCCGATTCTCTCTTGAGAATGGTGCAAGTGAGGAACCCAGATAGTCAGGGTACTCTTTGTATCGTCTACTACCTCTTTCCCCCTCCTCCTCCCTCTCTCCCCTCTTTCCACCTTGTTATTCTCTTCCTTATCCCTCCTTTTTCTTCCTTCCCTCCTTTTTCCTTCCCCCTCCTTCCTCCCCCCTCTCCCTTTCTCTCTTTCTCTCCTCTCCCTTCTCCCTTCTCTTCCCAGATCATTATGCTTCGATTACAGCGAGTGACTTTTATGGCTCTAAACCAGTTTCTGGGACTTGGACATGAACTGCTTAATCAGGTGGGCTAGCTGCAATATTCTCTGAGTGGTGGAACAATGTGTGCTTTTCTTTATTTGCAGAAACCTGCCATGATTGGTGAATACAGTGTCATGAAGCTGAAACAGCGTCCACTAAAGTTCTCTGTCGGTCTGGGAGATCCCAAAGCCTTTGATGAAGACAACTGTCCTGCTGACACCCTCCAAGACTCGGACTCTGACACAGCCAGCCCCGTAAAGGAGGGGGGAGACCCCACGTCACTCACCCCCCGGCAGCTACCAAGAATGAAGGGAGCCAACAAGATCAAGATGTTGCAGTCAGAGCAGGTCAGGTCTACTGACTCGGAATCCAACCAGCCCCTGAGCGACGAATCCTCTGGACAGGCTTCCACTGTGAAGAAGTCAGTTGCCATAGATACGTCACAGAATGAACATTTTACTCATCGTCAGCTGCCACTGCAGTCGCAAGAGTTTGATAACGTCATGAATCAGGTGATTCAAACTATGGTGGGACTGTCAAATAGTGCAGATATAGCTTTTGTACACACACACACACACACACACACATACTTTTCACACACACTCCTCTCACATACACACACACACCTTTCCCTCTCTTAGGCCCGAGTAGACCGTCTACAATTCTCGTCAGAAAGCTTCTACTCTGTAGACCCCCAACCTCCTTCTCTCTCCTCCACCACTGCCCAACCCACCCCTGTCTCTCCTCCATCCTCCTCCAAGAAAACAAACTCCCTAAAAAGGAGCACCCCCGTGAAGTTCTCCCACTTTGCCTCGCTGGAGAGTGGGGAAGTCCTCAAAGCTGCCACTGAAGACCTGGTCAGAATATTCCAGCTTGAGGTACCTAACCCTGAGTTGTTTGGGGGAGGGGGGGAGAAGGGAGGGGGGAGAAGGGAGGGGGGAGAAGGGAGGGGGAAATTCCTTCCCTCCCCCAGAGATTTAGTTTGTATGGTGACTTCAAAAACCTACTATGGACAAGAAACGTTTAAAAAGGTGCTGATAGTGAAAGCACTAGTGGTAAATGGACAGCTGTAGAACGGCACATTCACAATCATGTATCTCAAAACCTGTCTCTAATGGTCACCATGGGACCCGAGTAGTTGAGAGGTGTATGTCTATAACAGTGACCACTATAGGCTTTACCGTAGCTAAGTGCAATTGTTGCTCAGTGTGTCCTTGGTGGAGCAACTGTGGCCAGTTTCTGACAGTGTGTGCTTGCATACACACGTTCTCAGGACGACACGTTGCTGAAGGGTCATATCCAGCTGATTGAAGTGCCTGCAGACTCTGTTCTGGGGTTGGAAGGAGACATGGTGAGCTCTCCCCTCTTTCATCTCTTTCCCTCTCTCTTGCCTGTTTTTCTTGTAGTGACTGTGCCTAGTTTTTATGATTCCTTCCTGCCTGTCCCTCCACTCTCTCCATCGCCAGGAAAGCTGTGTGTACTTCATAGCTAGCGGGAGGCTGAAGGTGTTTAGACACACCAAAGAGTCCAAGACACAGGTACACACTTAGTGTGGTGATCTATCCAAAGGAGTTTTACTTTTCCTCTTTCCTCCCTCCCTCCCTCCCTCCCTCCCTCCCTCCCTCCCTCCCTCCCTCCCTCCCTCCGCAAGGACTTGCTCTACGTGGCTTGTCCAGGTGAGTTTTGTGGTGTACTTTCTGCACTCACCGGAGAGCCCTCCTTCATCACTATCATGGCCGCCGTGGACTCCCATCTTATTGCTATCACCAAGACGAACCTCTACCAGTAAGTGACGTCCAGTGAGCATTGCTGTGTAACTTTTGGACAAAATTCTCCCGCATATTTCCATCCTTTGTCTCCGAGCCTGCAGTATTACTCACTTTCTTCCCCCCCTCCCTCCCTTCTCTCCTGTTCCTCCTCTCCCCAATCCTCTCCTCTCCCCCACCCTCTCTTCTCTCCCACCATCTCCTCTCCTGTTCCTCATCCTCTCCTCTCCCTCATCCTCTCCTCTCCCTCATCCTCTCCTCTCCCCCACCCTCTCAGTATCATGTCACAGCAGCCTCATGCAGTATGTGGTCTAGCATATGATCTGGTCCAGAGGCTCTCTCCAATTGTGAGGCAGATCGATTTTGCTCTAGACTGGATGGAGCTGGACGCTGGAAGAGCACTTTACAAGTACGAGTGTGCTGAGTTGTGAACCAATCACAATAGCCTGTGTTTGACCTCTGTTATGTTACAGGCAGGGGGATGAAGCGGATGCTGCATACATCATCCTGAATGGCCGTGTCCGGTCGGTGGTGAGGAAGGTGGATGGGAAGAAGGAGCTGATGGATGAGTTTGGCAGAGGAGAAACCATCGGAGTGGTGAGCTCCTTGTACCTGCTACCTAATAGCATGTCGCACATTTCAACATTTATACAACGTATTCCATTACACTATTTTACTATGGTACCTCCCATCCCCTTCCTCCCCCTCCCCCTCACCTCCCCTCCCATCTCTTCTCCTCCCCCTCCCCTTCCTCCCCTCCCATCCCCTTCCTCCCCCTCCCCTTCCCCCCTCCCCCTCACCTCCCCCCCTCCCCTTCCTCCCCTCCCATCTCTTCTCCTCCCCCTCCCCTCCCCTCCCTCCTCCTTCCCCTCACCTTCCCTCCCTTCCCCTCCACCTCACCACCTCTCTTTTCCCCTCTTAGGTTGAGGTGATGACAAACTCCACATGTGCAACCACAATACATGCCATCCGGGACACAGAGCTTGCCTGCCTCCCAGCTGGCCTGCTTAACACAATCAAACTGAAACAACCACAGGTATGCAGCTCATTGGTCCAGCCATCTCGTCATCTTGTATGCGAAGAAACCTGGACAGTATTAGTCACCACGATTATTGTTTACTATTATCACAAGATGAAAATATTGGTGTGTTTTCCATCCTTTAATCTGTGGCAGTTTTCTATCCTCCCTTCCTCCCTCTCCTCCCTCCTCAGGTGGTGTCTCGGTTGATCCAGGTTCTGGGGGAGAAGATCCTAGGAAGCTACAACCGACTCTCTGCCATCTCCTTAACCAATGTCTCAAGTAAGTGACAGTACTTACCATATGCAGCTCTGCACGGCTTCACCCTGGCTCACGCAGCACAGTCAGCTGGACCAGGATGTGATAGCAGAAACACAAGATAATTCAGAGAGAAAGGAACGAATTGACCACTGTTGTATAGTTGTTGTTGAACGTGATCCAGCAGTTGATACTTTGCCTGTTTTTTTTGCCTGTTACACTCTCTTACACACATGTACATACACAGGCTCCACTGACATTAAGAAGCACATGACGTCCAATCTGGCAACAGTTGCAGTTGTTCCCATGACAACGGATGTTCCTCTCTCCCACTTCACCAGGGAGCTGTGCAGTGCCATCAATGCCATCGGTGAAGCAAGCACACACACACACACTCGTGCACGCACATGCACACACACACACACACATACGCACACGCACACGCACACGCACATGCACACACACACACACACACACACACACACACACACACACACACACACACACACACACACACACAGGCACACACACTTGTGCGTAAAACGGATGTTGAAACGCTCTTCTCTTCTTTGTAGCTCCCTCGCTAAGGCTCACCAGCACCCTGGTCCAGGAGGAGCTAGGGAGCACTGCTCTGGAGAGGTATGTACCAATGCACTTTTGAGGATTAACCTCATTCCCGAAACACTTGGTGGGAACCTGGGAATGAGGCTAACTGATTACTATACTATACATTACTAAATTTCGTAGCCTTGTACCTAGGCCATGTGGAAGGAGGAAGAGGTTATCTTTCCCTCTCTAGGGGACAGGCTAGCTATTTGAGTAAACTGCCACAAAACAAGCATAAAACAAGTGTAAGAGAATAATATTTATTATCCTTCTCGGCAATTTATCGGCCTGCATGAGCTTCACAGGACCTCCACGGTGGTTAAAATGGCCTTTATTTTCAACTTATTATTTTTGCATACTGTGTCTTTGATGTTTCTCATTTCCTGTGTAGCGTGCATGAGTATCGACTGCACACGTGGCTGGGCCACCAGGAGGACAACCATCGGGTTGTGCTCTACCAGGCAGATGCTGACCTCTCACCCTGGACTGCCAGATGCATCAGACAGGTTAGCATGCTTTCACTGCCTCAGAGGAGGTAGGACATGGTTGACGATTGAAATACCTGGGATCATTGCAAGATAAAAGCTTGTTATGTTGTAGCCTTTTTTGCTAGCCTTTTTGTGGCTAGGTTCAAATATTCACGAGCAGGCGATTGTTTGCTATAAAAGGCTTTAGTTTGGATTGTTATGCAGGAAATCCTCGATAGTATAGTGGTAAGTATCTCCGCCTGTCACGCGGAAGACCCGGGTTCGATTCCCGGTCGGGGAGTCCGATTTCTTTTTTTTCTTTTTTTCCCCTCCCTTGGATCAAGATGTGATTTATGTTTCACTTTTTTGTGTTTTGTATTTTTGAAGTTGTTTTATTATATTTGTACTGTATTTTAGATTGATGTGAATTTAAGTCTCACTTTTTTTTTTTCACAGGCTGACTGTATTTTACTGGTTGGACTGGATGAAAAAGGTCCATCTGAGTCAATGGGACAGGTTAATATTGTTTAGTAGAGACAAGTACCAGGTCACCTGCTCACACCCACACACCCACACACACACACACACACACACACACACTCACACACACACATTAGATAGCGAAGCAGGTGGAGACTATTTCAGTGCGTGTGCAGAAGGAGCTTGTCTTGCTGCACAGGGAGAACGTCACTCATCCCTCCGGCACCGTCAAGTGGCTCAATGCCCTTGGCTGGCTCTCCTCCTACTTTCATGTGAGTGAGTAGTTTTACTATAATTTACTGGAGTGATGCCTCAGTATGTTTTTTAGTATACAAACCAAGAATAGTAATTGTTGTTTTTTTCAGGTGCGCTGTCCGGAATACTTCTTCACGTGGAAACTTGGGGACAATGTGAGTATAAATTTGCTTCAAACTCAGGCATTCCATTCCGGATTTTGTCTCACGGCAGTATAGAAACATTTCGAACACAGGCTTTTTATTCCAAGGCTTCAAGGCTATTAAATTAGTGGTCTTTACTTGACGATTCTTCTTATCTTTGCCCTATAGGACGAAAACAACCTGCCCCCTGCCCCAAGCAAGTAGGAGTTTTCATTATTATACTCTCTTCTGCATGACATCATTATTAGAAACATTCTTAAACAATTTTATTTGCTTTCTCCAGGCATTCTGACTTTGCCCGTCTTGCTCGTCGTCTGACTGGTACCTCCGTCGGTCTGGTGTTGGGGGGAGGAGGGGCCAGGGGAATTGCACACATTGGGGCTATTAAGGCCTTTGAGGAGGCAGGTCAGTGAGTGGGAGAGAGGAGTGGGAGAGGGTTGCTAATTTTGAGACAAAAGTTCTTGGCTTTTATAGAGAGAGGTCGCACTTTTCAAATTTCAAAGGTCAACGTACCTCCTTCACCTCTGTGTAGGTATTCCTATTGATATGGTTGCTGGTACAAGCATTGGGTCCTTTGTTGGTGCGTTGTTCTGTGAGGAGCGCAGTGCAGAGAAGGTGGGGAGGCGAGCGAGGGAGTGGTCCATGTGGATGGCTACCTACTGGGACAAGATCCTTGATCTCACATATCCAGCTACCTCCATATTCACTGGTGAGGGTGTGATGGTGTGAGGGGGTGTTGTGTGTGTGAGTATAACTGTTTGTTTTCTGTAGGTCGAGCCTTTAACCGCCTCATCCACAAAGTGTTTGGAGAAAAGCAGATAGAAGTAAGTGTTTACCCGCCTCATAGA
Organism: Agelas oroides; assembly: GCA_949130485.1. Classification (NCBI taxonomy): domain Eukaryota; kingdom Metazoa; phylum Porifera; class Demospongiae; order Agelasida; family Agelasidae; genus Agelas; species Agelas oroides. Next base: position 983,452 of record OX422197.1, on the reverse strand, counting down.
TACACATCCCGGCTGTTTATTGACTAGCGTGCTCCCTCTTTATCTCTTCTCTCTCCCTCCCTCCCTCCCTCCCTCCCTCCCTCCTCCCTCCTTCCTCCCTCCCTCCTTCCTCCCTCCTCCCTCCTTCCTTCCTTCCTCCTCCCTCCCTTAGGACCTTTGGATCCCCTACTTCTGTGTGACCACGGACATCACAGAGTCTAAGATGCGTGTGCACAGTGCTGGCAGTCTGTGGCGCTATGTGCGTGCCAGTATGTCTCTCTCCGGCTACATGCCCCCCCTTTGTGACCCTGTGGATGGCCACCTCCTTTTGGACGGGGGGTACGTCAACAACCTCCCAGGTACAGTGGTGTTTCTCTCTTACTTTAGTCTGACTTCAGAACAACTGTTCTTTTGAACTGAGTTGTGATAGATGTAGGTATCTTAACTTGGGGAAGCAAAGTTTCGACAATTTTCAGACTCAACGTTCAATATAAAACTGGTACACCAATGTTGTTGAGGTTTTGTGGTGCTATTGTGCATTCTACTACCTTTATTTTTGTGATGTCTAAAGTTTTGTGGAGTTTTACCATATTTGTGCAGTAACCAACCAAAGCACCACTGTCTGAGTAAATTTCTTCACCTGAAAAAAATAAGGTTTTTCAAGGAGGTCTTTTGGAGTATTAGAATCACTGAGAACTACAACGCAGAGGATTTTATCATTTTTCCTTTGTTACTTTTAGCGGATGTTATATCATCTCAGGGAGTTGCAACAATCATCGCAGTTGATGTGGGATCGGAGGACAACAACGACCTCACCAACTACGGTGACCACATCTCGGGGTGGTACCTTCTGTGGAACAAGATCAACCCCTTCGCCAAGAAGATCAGGGTTCGCACACTAGATTAGAAAAGTTGATGATGTCACATGTAAGGCTCAGGTGATGTCATGTGATGTTATGTGTAAGGCTGTGTAAGGCTCATGTGATGTCATGTGATGCCATGTGATGTTATGTGTAAGGCTCTAAGGCTCATGTGATGTCATGTGATGCCATGTGATGTTATGTGTAAGGCTCATGTGATGTCATGTGATGTTATGTGTAAGGCTCTAAGGCTCATGTGATGTCATGTGATGCCATGTGATGTTATGTGTAAGGCTCTAAGGCTCATGTAATGTCATGTGATGTTATGTGTAAGGCTCATGTGATGTCATGTGATGTTATGTGTAAGGCTTATGTGATGTCATGTGATGTCATATGGAGCTTGTGTGATGTCATGTGGAGCTCATGTGATGTCATGTGCTTGTGATGCTTTTGCCGCACAATGTACAAAAAAAATGGGGTATATTATGTGCCAACAGTTGGGAGGAACACAGCTTCCCATGTTGAGCACATACTGTATATGCTGAGCCTCCAATGACATTGACACACAGCGTATCTCTCCTGCCAGGTTCCCTCACTGACTGAGATCCAGTCCCGACTGGCCTTTGTCTCGTGCATCCGGCAGCTGGAACTGGTCAAGTCTGATGGCATGTGCGAGTACATCAGACCTCCCATTGACAAGTACGAAGAAGCAGCTAGCTTCATTCCCAGGGCTTCCCCACCAGTTTTGATCACTTTGTTATTACATACTGCAAAGGAGCAAGCAACTGGAGGTGGGGAAGGCCTAGGCGCAAGGCTAGGAGCAAGGCTAGGATAGGGCTGGAGCATTTATGCTTGTTTCTTCACTTGTTTGACAGTATGTTACCCCCATCCTTTCTCTTGCTCACTCACACAGCATCAAGACATTGCAGTTTGGTAGCTATGACGACATTGAGGTGAGTTGAGTTGTAACGTCTCTCCTTGTTAGAACTGCTGAGTAACTTGATGTGCTACAGATGAGGCAGAAATGCTATACAGTTGTGCTTTAACAAGTATTTCCTATTTCTCCCTTTCCCACTACACACACACATACGCACACGCACACGCACACACACATGCACACACACACACACACACACACATGCACACGCACACGCACACACACACACACACGCATGTACACACACACACACACACACACGCACGCACACACGCACACAGCCTCTTGGCTACCGCCACTGTAAGACTGTGATATCAGGATGGCAGAAGAGCGAGGAAATGCGCCGCCTCCTTACCTCCCCCAGTGAGGAGGAAGGAGAGAGGAACAGGAGACAATACTTCATGGAGAAATTTGAGGTACACAAACCATGTTGTCTCCATGGTGATAATATTGTCTCCATGGTGTAAATGTAGAAATGTACCTGTGTCCTAGCCTCGTTCCCAGGCCACTCCCTGATTTTATCTCGCAGCTGTAGAGAGTTTTCTCCACAGCTGCGAGATAAAATCTGGGAGTGCCCTGGGAACGAGGCTACCTGTGTCCCTTTACCCATTAACTTATTTTTTCTCCCTACTTCATAGGCACAGGGTTTGACGAAGCGACATTCTTCGGTACGAGACTTGGCAGCTTTGGCAGCACAAATGCCACGCCCTCGACAGTATTCAGATGAAGGGGAGGAGGGGGAGAGGGGGGTGTTTGGGTACTGGTCTAGTCCTGAAGATCAGGTGAGTTAGCATACACACACACACACATGCACATTACATACTCATCACACATGCATACTCACACACATGCACGCACACATGCATACTCATCACACACACATGCACGCACACATGCATACTCATCACACACACATGCACGCACACATGCATACTCATCACACACACATGCACGCACACATGCATACTCATCACACACACATGCATGTACACATGCATACTCATCACACACACATGCACGCACACATGCATACTCATCACACACACATGCACGCACACACACATGCACGCACACATGCATACTCATCACACACACATGCACGCACACACACACACACGCATACACACACTCACATTACATACTCATCACATACTAACACATGCACACCCACACACATGCATCACATACACACACACACACACACACACACACACATGTGCACACAGGCGTACAAAGGTGATGATGCAGAGAGTCAATGCTCAGACTCACAACCAGGTGATGGCAGTCGACAAAGAGTCAAGTTTATCACACTGTCCGACTCAGAACTACCATAAGAACACGACATTTATGTCACTGTGTTGAGATATTGTGTACGTGTTTGTCACATGCATACAAGTAGACAGTATACAGATTCTGAAGTATTAGTGTTACGTTTATTTTGTTAGTTGGTCTGTTGCTTAGCACCCAAACTTTGATTGCAGGAGTTAGACTGTAATGGGGTGTGGTAATTGGTTGCCATAGCAAGCAGCCTATAGTGAAACATGAAATTGGTTTACAAGAATTATAATGAACTGCATGTCCTCGTTCGTTTCTAACATTGCTCAGTAGATATTGTGACAGCTATGGTATGTGCAGATGTTTCACATGTTAATGAACGGAGGGTCCGTTATTAGAGGTTTTACTGTACGTATGCTGCTGCCTGATGGGTGGCAGAACGCAGTGACACCAGAGGGTGAATCCTACTACGTCATGTTTTTGATGTTTGCACCTCTACGTATCATGTGCTAACCATGCAAGTCTCAAACTGTCAAGAACTGAGTTGTCAACTGATGATAGAAGAGTGTTCAAAAGATACAAAGGAGTTGTGGTAATGGTGAAGAGGATTGTGAAAAGGTTTTAGTCAAGTTCCATGTACATGTTTCTTGCTGGTTCTGTGATCTCTTCAATCACTTCTGGTCTTAGCAACTCCTTCACCTACACAGAGAAAACGTTATCATTGGAGTCATGGATCGAGGAATACTGGGCATTATGGCAGAGCTTTCAAGAATGGAGGAAGGTCTGGGTAGACTGGGAGGGGGGGGGGTGGAGAACAGCAGAGGGTGGCCTTGGTTTGGTGTTACAGAGTCAAAGAGAGGGGACCAGGGCCAGGGTAGTAGAGGGTACCTGCATACCTCATATTTCAGTGATGCATCATAGGTGTACTGGATGCTGGTGTCGAAGAGCATGACTCTCTGTTGAACCAGGGCAAGAATGCAGTTTCTCAGCCTTGCTATTATCTCTCTCTCCTCCCTTGTCACTGCCTATGTTAAAGGTCAAAGTACAAAGTTCGTAACCATGGGGAAAACTTGAGCAACAAAAGCCTGGGTTACGTATCAACTGGGAACAAGGCTATCACAAAATCTCGTGATAAAAACAAGGTTGGAAGTTAAGATCCGACCTTTTCTTCTTTCTCGACAGAGCTGACTCCAGTTGGTGTCTGGAAGCGATACTGTGGCTGTTGGTGATCATCCGAGACGATGGGACTGATCCAGATGTAGCCATTGTTCCCGAGGATGATGCTGGCTCCGCACAGCATGTTGTGGAAGTGGTTCTTGCAACGCTTCACAAGAGACGGGGGAACTGTTACCAGGGTGCCCTGCGTAAGCTGGAGAGAAAAGTGGGAGGGGGGGGGAATGAATTAACAAACGTTCATCACTACCATAGATTGGGGGAATTTTCACCATAAAACATTACAACATTGATTGAAATTAAACACATTACTAGCTTTCTAGAGATCAATAGGTTTTCACTTGTATAAAAATAATAAGTCTCAAGCAAAAATCCTGTATCAAACCCAGAGCAACACAGCTCAAAACAAACTCTTAATTGAGAGAGGAGAGAGCGACATAGCTCGAAACATATGGAGTGGATGCATGCGTACATAGAGACATAGTAAGCTGACCTTGCCGTACTTCAAACTTCTTGTGTGCAGTGATAAAGTGCTGTCACCGTAAACCTGCTGTACCTCAGCCTGTCAAGACAATCACACCATATCAACTGTGGCCACGCCCCCACGCAGACTCCACCCACTTCCTGTATTTACACTAGAAACTGGGAGCTAAAGTTGCATACACTGATCAGATCTCCCTCCTGAAAATATTCTCTCATCATGAGTTCATCTTGGGTCGACCGTCTCCTCTGCATGTACGAAAGTAAATAAGGGAAGAGCCACATATTTGTACACCTGTAGCACTTTTGTAGCCTCAGAGCTGGGGAGGAGCCTTGCGAATGAGGCTATTACAGGTGAAAATGACATTATGCCACTGAAAAGCTGGGGAAGATCCTGGGAACGAGGCTAGTGCTCTTGTGCATGGTAGCCTGAGAATGAGACTAGGTACACCCTGGCTCCTGGCACAAGGCCTTGCAGTCACCATGGCAACAGGACTCACCAACACACCTCCAGGGAGATTGACGGAGGAGAGAAGTAAGACAGAATCCAGACGAGAAAACGTTTCCACTTTCCAACGCTTTTGCTGCACCTGAAAACCAGTGAGGAATAATTTACACAACAGAAGCTATGTGGGTACTCAGTAAATTTGACATTAAGTTGCATGTAAACCATGGATCGGAGACAGTAGTTGCAAAGAGACTGGAAATGTGGGTACTCCTGCGATGACTGAGATCTACGTACCTCGATGATCCTTCCAACCACCATGTCTCCGACCTCTCCATTGTATCTGTGGAGAGAAATAGAGAGTAAGAGAGCCGGGGAAGAGAGGAAGAATGCTTCACTCATTGCTGTCGTGCTAAATAGACACCTTCAGTATCTAAAACACGACACACACTTGCACACATTCACACAGACATTTGTCTACCTTGATTTGAGTGGCTTGACGCAGATGAGTTTGTTCACCCTCTCAACTGCCCCGGCAACTGACGCCAGAAGCTTCCCATCAGCTGCATACGTCCCATGGCCTCTGGAGTAAGAAATGATGTTAGCTCATTGACTGCATTTGCAGTACAAAAATTGGTCATGATGCTTGGGTGTGCGCTTATTCAAGATGGGCGCTTAGATACCAACACCTTAGTCTGGACACAACACTATAAGCAACCTCATGAATCCCATGTCTGTGGTGATGACGTCTCCTGGTGCGACGAAGTGTAGCGGTTGCTTGGGTTGCTGCTGCTGCTGCACGCTATCCATTGCTTTATGCTGACTGCGTTTATACGGATGTGATTGCAGACTCCGTAAACTATGCTGTAGTTGTGACCGTAATTCCGATGAAGTATTCTATTTATGAGCTTTGAATCGTAAAATTAAACTGTATCTGGAATATGGATTTCTCTAAGTTTTCTGATGCAGAGTTTGACGTGAAGGAGTGGGTGAATGGCGCTCTCAGAGCGCACAAGGACAGCCAGACTCCTGTGGATGTGAGTGCAAAAGCTGAGAAGTATAAAGTTCTTTAGCTAGCTGGCTAGAGGCTATAGCCCAAGGTAGCTTCTCTTCATTATCGCCCACTCTGATCACTTTCAGGCACATGCATCCACTCTTGTCATGAAGTTACAGCTCTTCATTCAGGTATTAAATTCTACACCCAACGCCAAAATTATATACAGTCTTGCAAGCCAAGAAAAATCTGGCTGCTGGCTCGCAAGACTAACTCTACCTAAAAAAAAGCAATTTGTTTCCTAGACCCTTCACTTTCCAGTGAAGAGGGCAGAGAATATGGCAACTTTCCTATCAATTGTTCACTTTGAGCGAAGACTAGCCTCGTACCCAGGCCGCGTGGGAGGAGCGGCCTGGGTACGAGGCTAAGCGAAGACCCAAGCAACATGGCATCTTGATGGCATGTATTTTGTCTGGCCGGACCATTGCAGAGTACCATGCATGTTTCTCTGTGCACATGCACAGGAGGTGAACAATGCCTTGGAGGAGACCAGCCTACAGGTAGTGCAGAACCTTCCAAGGTGAGAAGTGTACCTGTGTGAATCTTAAGATTCAACTAGATAGCTGTTCACAACCCTTCAGTGTTAATGCTTAGCTACTTCAGCCATAGTAGACTAATAAGTTCAGGGTGGTTCAACCCTACCGAACCTTCTCCAACCGCTGTACTACGGAAGGAACAAGGACTATAGGGTAATTTCACATGAGTTCGGGTGTGGTTCAACCCTACCGAACCTCTTCGATCTACTGTACTAAGAGTGCATAATGACATCATTTGTATTGTAGAGGCGAGACATGATGATGTCTTTTATTGCAATAAAAACGATGTCATCAGGCACTCTTCATGATCTGGGAAGAACCACTAACTGGAGGTGGGGGGTTGAATTGGGAAAAAGATATGCCACCCAGCTTTCCCTCGCTTGCAGTATATTTACATTCGTGCGTGGGGAGAGCCTGGGAACGAAGCTATAATTCAACTGTTTGTGTTGCTTTGGTGTTTGGTGGTGGCACCGTGTGTACATTGTTTTGTTGGACAACTGCAGAGTCCTGCGTGATGTGGAGTCGGTGAGGCAGGAAGCCACCCTGCTGAGGGAACAGATGCAGATTGTCAAAGAGGACATCAAGAGAGTGAGTTAAAAGAGCCTCACACCCTCATCTTCAGGCCCCTGTCCAGCTTTTCATCGCTTGCAGTGCATGTGTACCCTGAACAGGAGAGAACTCATTCCCATACTTGAGGATAGGAGAGAACCCATTCCCAGGCTTGAGGATTTATGGTTAGATCTTTGCTGTGTGTGTATGAAGTGCCTGTTTTTCTTCTCTCTCTCACAGGTGGAGAGCGATACAGCTCAGTCGATGAAGAGACTTGTGGAACTAGACTCCATTAAGTCAAAAATGCTTCAGTCACAGAATGCACTGCAGGTGAACCTGCATGTCCCTCCCTCTCCCTATCCCTCCCCTCCCACTCATTCTTTCCTTCACTCCTACTCTCCCCCTCCCTCCTCCTCACTCTTTCCCTCCCCTCCCACTCATTCTTTCCTTCACTCCTACTCTCCCCCTCCCTCCTCCTCACTCTTTCCCTTCCTCCCCTCTTTCCCTTCCTCCCCTCCTTCCCCTCCCTCCCCTCCTTCCCCTCCCTCCCCTCCTTCCCCTTCCTCCCCTTCCTCCCTTCCTTCCCCTTCCTCCTTCCTTCCCCTTCCTCCCTTCCTTCCCCTTCCTCCCCTCCTTCCCCTTCCTCCCCTCCTTCCCCTTCCTTCCCTCCTTCCCCTCCCCCCCCATCTCCTCCAATCCCACCCAGGAAGCTGACAATTGGACAACACTTTCAGCAGATGTAGAAGAGGTGTTTGCCTCGCAAGATATCCAGAAGGTAGAGAATTATGTACAGCAATTTACAATAATAATTTTGTAATGCCGGTTTCATTTTCAGATTGCAGAAAAAGTAGCCGGAATGCAGCAAAGTTTAGTAAGTTTGACGATTTTCACTAACAAAGATATCCTCGTTCCTAGGCCTTCCCACTGTCTAATTTTCCATCTCTTACAGTGTGCAAAAACAGAGGGGCAAGGCGTGGGAGGTTTTATCACATAAATGGCATCAATGTCTACCTAGACAGAGTGGGGAGAGACAGAGTGGGGGGGGGGGGGGGGGGGGGTTGGGGGTATTGCCGAGAGAATGTATTTCATGAACATGTTCTTCATTGTCCGTCCAAGATCTAAACAGTGGGACCTTGACTTTGTTTGCTGCTTTCCAATGACCCCTTTTGTTTTTTCAGAATGTCCTCCATGATGTGCCAGACTTTGAGGAGCGGAAGAAATTGTTGGAGAGCCTCAAAAACAGGTTGGAAGCGCTCCTCTCTCCCAGACTTATCGCTGCCTTCAATGGTCACATGCTAGGTAAGTGGGCTCAATCCCTAGCCTTGTAGGGGCTCAAAATCTCGCCCTACCCTCCCTCCCCCCCACCCCTCCCTGCAAGTGCAGAAAACTGTTGTTGTAGAATCTGAAATCAAGACTAGGCTTCCTTTGTCTCACTGTTCGTGTTTGTAGCAATAAACTTTAAACTGGGAGTGGGTGTGGCATGTAATCTACAGCCTTACATTCATTTTTTCCTCCATCTTTCACCACTGTACAGATGAGGCTCAACAGTATGTCAAGATATTCTCGGACATTGAGCGGTACCCACAGCTAAGGAATTACTACATCGGTTGTCACAAGGTCAGTGTGCCAGCCTGGTTAGCTCAGTCGGTAGAGCATGAGACTCTTAATCTCAGGGTCGTGGGTTCGAGCCCCACATTGGGCGAATAATTTTTTTTTCTCTTTGTTTTCTTTTTGTTGTTGTTTTTTTCCCTTTGTTTTTTTCTCTTTTGTTGTTTACTAGCACCTATAGTTATTATTGTGACAATCATTTTTTTGTGCCGATATGGATGCTCCTTTTTCTCCTCCTCCTCCTTCTCTCCTCTCCTCCTCTTCTCTAGACTGAGATTGTTCAGCTGTGGACATCGCTGCATGACCCATCAAGGCCTCTCCTTGAGTACCTCTCTTCCTTCTACGATGAGCTACTCGCCAAATGGCACTCCGAGGTGAGTTACTATAAGCTTGTGATGTGGTGACATCATCATGCATCGTCACATGTGCAATGATGCAAAATGACATCATGTGGGTAAGGATGGAGATTACATAATCACAGTTTGTTTCTCCCTCCCTTTTTCTGATTTTGTCCCTCTACTTCCCTCCTCTTTCTCTTCTCTCCCTTATTCCCATCTCCTCTTCTTCCTCTCTCCTCTCCTTCCTCTCTCCTCTTCTTCCTCTCTCCTCTTCCCATCTCCTCTTCTTCTCTCCTCTTCTTCCTCTCTCCTCTTCCTCTTTCCTCTTCTTCCCATCTCCTCTCCTTCCTCTCTCCTCTCCTTCCTCTCTCCTCTTCTTCCTCTCTCCTCTCCTTCCTCTCTCCTCTTCTTCCTCTCTCCTCTTCCCATCTCCTCTTCTTCTCTCCTCTTCTTCCTCTCTCCTCTTCCTCTTTCCTCTTCTTCCCATCTCCTCTCCTTCCTCTCTCCTCTCCTTCCTCTCTCCTCTTCTTCCTCTCTCCTCTCCTTCCTCTCTCCTCTTCTTCTCACTCCTCTTCTTCCTCTCTACACAATAACCTGCACTTGTGATATCTTTCCCCTCCCAACTCCCCCTCCCTCCCTCCCTCTCCTTTCCCCTTCTCTCTCACATGCAGTACTCCTGGTGTAACCATGTATTTCCAGACCCACTGAGCATCCTCAGCATGCTATTTGCTCAGTCCTTGGACGCCCTCCAACCCCCTCTGGGAATGTGTATACAGCGAGCAGTCAAGGGAGGCAGTGACCCTCTCACCACACTAACAGAACTCAGACAGGTAGCCTTGTTTGAAGACGAAATTTTCACAGGGTTGTGCCTCGTTAATGGTTTAGGAACTCCACACCAATGGTTTCTTTTATTACTTGGCAGGCTGCTCTGCGATTTGTGAAAAGGTTGGAAAGAGCATTAGCAAAAATAGAGGGTGAGTTGGTTCTTGATGATGTTTTATCTTCTCTGTCTTTCACCTTTGGCTGTGTTTTGGGGAAGAGGGTGATCTCTACCTTCTCCTTCCTTTCCTGATTTCTTTTACTCTTCCTTTTCTCCTCTTCTTTCCTTCTCTCTCTCTCTTTTTGTTCTTTCCTTCTCGTCTCTTCATCCATTCCTTCTCTCCTCCTCCTCCTCCTCCTCCTCCTCCTCCTCCTCCTCCTCCTCCTCCTCCTCCTGCAGACACTAGTGCCGTCTACCCTCTTCTAGAGTCTGTTCATGGTCCCTACTGCCAGCTGCTGGTTCGGTATCCCTCAATGGAGACACAGCTGCTTACGCAGAGCCTGCGGAGCCTGCAATCTGTGAGTGACACACACACACATGCACACATGCCCTCACCTTTCCACACACGCACACCCTCTCCTCCCCCCCTCACACACACACACAGCCTCTTCCAACCAGCATTGAAGACAGCATCAGCCTCATCTCAGAATCAGTCCTAAATGTCTTCACGTGTGCATTTGAGGCTTTGGAGCGATGTGTCCAGCTGACAGAGGGATGGGGAATATGCGGACTGATCAAAGGAATTGAGGTTGGAAGAAACTGTTACTGTACTATATTTGGGACGTTGGTCACTTAGGATAAAATGGGCATTATTTAGTCACTGATGGGAAAAGTGGGCATTAAATGGAACAATGAGACGGCACCAGTGCCATTTTTCTGAGAACACTATGATAGGCATACTACAGTTCCTTTTACATATATAAAACTCAATAGAGGCTCACTGCTATGTTGTCGATTCAGTCAGATAGAGATAGGGATTGTTGAGTGACAGATTATAATTACGTAAGCATAAAAACTGTTACAAGAACAGCATATTCTGAGAATGAGGTTCCCTGTCCCTGTCCCTGTCCCTCTGTCCCTGTCCCTGTCCCCGTCCCCGTCACTGTCCCCGTCCCCGTCCCCGTCCCCGTCCCCGTCCCTATCTCTGTGTCTCCATCCATGGGACAGGAACAGAGGTACAGGGACGGCGACAAATGATTCAAGTTAAACCAGTTATGATACATGCATTTCTAATTTGACCAGTTAAACATTTCAACCATAACATGAATTATTTCTGCCAAAACTAATTTTTACCAAATCAATTCTTGTCGGATTGATTCAGGACCATAATTATGTCAACCAAATTTGGTCTAAAAGGTTCATTCTAGTTGACTAAATCCAAATTGAGTAAACTACATGTATAACGAGACCAAATCAACCAATTTTAACACAAGAAGTCAACCATTTAGGCCAATGTTGATTGAAAAACGGTATGGACCAATGATGGTCTCGTGACATAGCTAATTTTTTTTGACCAAATCTATGTATGTTATTCCATCCAGGTTCTCTTCTCTCAGTACATCTCGAAGCTGTCCGCTAATGTGCTGGTGCTGCGGAGGGGGTGTGGCCTGGAGGAAGGGGAACAGGGGACAGGGGAGGGGCAGGAGAGGGGTGAAGAGTGGACCCACCTTCAGTCTGCGTTTGGTCTCATTCAGTGCTGCGGTATGCAACACACAGTGGAACCACTCATTGCAAACTCTTGAAATGGGGAGACAGACCTCTTTATCAGGACAAACTCTTGAAATGGGGAGACAGACCTCTTTATCAGGACAAACTCTTGAAATGGGGAGACAGACCTCTTTAATCAGGACAAACTCTTGAAATGGGGAGACAGACCTCTTTAATCAGGACAAACTCTTGAAATGGGGAGACAGACCTCTTTAATCAGGACAAACTCTTGAAATGGGGAGACAGACCTCTTTAATCAGGACAAACTCTTGAAATGGGGAGACAGACCTCTTTAATCAGGACAAACTCTTGAAATGGGGAGACAGACCTCTTTAATCAGGACAAACTCTTGAAATGGGGAGACAGACCTCTTTAATCAGGACACTTCTTTGAACACAAGGTAAGAAAAGGCAGCTGTGACACCGTCTGTCTGTCTCCTTTTGCAGGTGAGATGTTATTACGTACGAGGATGCTGAACTCCCAGTTGTGCTCCACGGTATCAGCACATAGCCAAACCCTGAGGTCCCCCGCCGGTGACTCTGCCCCTTTTGGTTGCTATGACTACCTCACTGTGTACCACCCCGAGGAGCATACTGCCGTGATGGAGCTTCTGACGGCAATAGAGAAAGGTATGGTGTGTGTGTGTATGTGTGTGTGGTGTGTGTGCGTGCATGCGTACGTGTGTGTGTGTGGTGTGTGTGCGTGCATGCTACGTGTGTGTGTGTGTGTGTGTGTATGTGTGTGTGTGTGTATGTGTGTGTGTGTGTGTGAGCAAGCACATGGGTGGCTAATGAGGTGGTGATGGAGAGAACAAAATCAAAGTTCTAAGGTTATAAAGGTCAAAGGTTAAAGGTATATTGTACTGACATATTAACCCATTATGTTCCAGGAGGTGGAGAGTGGCCATTGTTGGTCTCAACAACCAATCGGATCCACTCGCTGAATGAGCAAGCTCACACTTTTGCATTTGATATCCTCTTTGCTCGGCTAAAGCAGAAGCTGACAAACGTTCCACGCTTGAGGGTGCGTGTCCTCCGCATGCAGCGTGGTCTTGGCATCATTCCCAGGCTTTGCTGCCTCAGTCTGGTAGAAAATATGCTCTCAACACCTTTCCCCCACCCACACACACATCCACGCACCAGGTGTGGGAGACAGGTGTAAGTACCCCCCTGGAGAGTCCTCGGGCAATCACTGATGATCTCCCCTCCTTCAGCCTCTCTCCTCTCCCGTACATCACAGAGGTAGTTTTTGTGTATATGCTTGTCTTGTTGCAATATCATCTTCTTTTTCTCCCCTCTCTTCCCCCCCTTCTCCCTCCTTGTCCTAGATTGGGGACTACCTCCTCACCCTCCCACAGCAGTTAGAGCCATTCACCTCACAGGACAGCCCAGCATTGGCGGCTGCTCTCAGAGACGGAAGGCTGCCCTTTCCAGACACAGAAGGTTGGAGAGTGCACACATTCATACATACATACATACATACATACATACGACCATCCATATGCTGCCGTTTGGGAATACATCATAGTTGTTGGATGTTACCATAGCAACTCACTACATTTCTCATTATCACCTCCATCCATTTCACTTGTGTTCAAAGACTTCTGTCCCCCCCCCCCACACACACACACACACAGTTACAGAGCCCTCTGAGAGGGTAGAGGAGGAGCAGGAAGACCACCCGTCTGACTCCTGGCTGGGAGCCATTGCCAGAGGCACCATGGAAACCTACGTCCAGAGTATTCTCCTCATCCGTTCCCTTCCTCCCCAGGCAGCTCTACAGCTGGCCACTGACATAGGTAGGTAGAAAGCTTGTTAGCCTTGCATCCAGGTCACGTGGGAGGAGGGAGAGGTGGTTTTCAGTGTAGGTTTAATGGAGGATTTGAGGTGCTTACAAGTGTTCGGGTGTGTGTGTGTAACTGTGGACATCTTTGCTTCCCCCACACCCTCTTAGCCTACCTGTGCAATGTGTTGGCTGCCCTGGGACAGAACCCCTCCAACCAGCTGACCCAGCTGGAACTACTCTTCAAGGCCGACAGGGAACAGTAGGTTGTAACTATGGTGACTAGTCTCGTCCCCAGACCTCATATCCAGCACTGGGATTGGTTTTGGGTCTGGGACCAAGACTATTATGGTGACATACTTAACCAGTTTCCTAGTTAGTAATTTGCCTACCTATGACTGGAGGGGGGATAGCCTTGTTCCAAGCTCTTTCGTTGGAAAATAAAAAATTGAGGTGTGTTTGAGGAGAGAGCCTGGGGACGAGGCTAAGAGGTGGCAGGAGTTTCATGAAGGACTAATGCGATTGTGAAACACGTTTGTATCTTTGTCAGGTTTGTTCAGTACAAAGAAGATGGATCCATCTCGGGACAGCTCTACCAGACAGTGGCGAGACTAAGAACATGGCAGGAATGACACCAGATCCAATCGTTCAAACTGGATAATTCAGACCCTACTAATGTATAGGAGACAACTCCTCTCAAACAATACCCATAATTAGATCATTTCAGATCAAGCTTCCGAAGCAAATTTGTACACAGGTCATAATATCAACACGACACAACACAACAGTCATTTTTTGTACTGTTTTCTATGTTTGATGTTACGATATCTTCGAGTTCCACTCATAAATTTTCTCTGGAGTTCCAGATATTTCTTCTTATTGTACCTACAAAGAACAAACAACAAACACATACTAGACGTAAACAAACACATACATGAACTAGACGTAAACAAACCAACCAACATAAGACCAATTGAAGGGCTGAGAAGCATAGTGGTCTAACCCACAAATGTTGAGTTAGCCCCCCCTAACATGGGAATACTCTTAAAATGCATTTCAGAAGATGCTGAACATTTAGGAATTTGAAATTTCTGACCACATGTTCATATGGTATGTATGTTTTTTATTGCATATTTGCACAATTCATGCAATTTCCAGTACTTCATTTTGGGTTAGACCACTATGCTTCTCAGCCCTTCATTTGTGACTTGGCTTCAAAAAAAAAAGGATGCCCTTTCGATACAATTAGCATTATATTAGCTGTGGAAAAACAACTGCCCATGGGGCATGCAAGGAGATAGTCAAATCATCGTAAGTTATAGGCTGATAAATCTTGATCTACTTTTCTTTGCTGTTATTAACCTTACTGTGCTGCCGTGCATGGAATAGTATTGAAAGTAAAAGTGTCCTCAGGGCCAGTCATATTTGTTGCTGTAATCCATATTCAGCTCGTGGGCTCCTCGCTAGCGTGCCAAGACGTACCTTCGGAACTCTTCACTAGCAAGCAGCTCCTCCACCATCGTCCGTTTCTGCTGTCTCCTAGGGATTCTGCCAGAGTAGAAATCTGCAGGCCCACCCACCACACGTCCCACCTGGGAGGGGAGGATAAACTATACTAACACTCAACCCCCCACCCCCCCACCCTCACCCACACCCGAGTGCTAACAAAATGCACAGAGGAGCATGGGAATGAGGTGTACCTACCTGGAAGTATCGGGGAGCCTCTTTGGAGTCGTTAGCCTTGTAGTGGCGTGAGGGGTCCAGGGAGGAACGCATCTTGATAATCTTGAGGTCATTCTTCAGCTCGGGTGTGATCTGTGGTGCTGGCATGTTAAACCAAGCCTTGCCAGCCGACTTCTCTCTCTCAGCCTGGGGAAGGATAGGTTGGCAATACATCTAACATAGATCTTGTCATGAGCTAACTCTAATCATAAAACATGCAACAGTGCTACAATCCCGGCCCTTTCTACTCATACTGGGAGGGGTCAAAAACTGGATGGTAGGAAGGCCTGGGAACAAGGCTGTCCACTATGGCTATGGGTATATGGTGGCATCAGGTTTCCATAGTAACTGTGGAACAGGGTTCTCTTACTCTCAAAATGTCAACAGCCAGAATCTAAAAGAATCTAAACAATGACCATAGTACAATTCTTTCCTCAGTCTTAATCTCAGACCCAAAACTAATTAGCCCTACTGGAAGTGATATACGCGCCAGACGAGGTCTGGGGATGAGATCATTCTTTCCTGGGCACCAGTACACACAGATGGCACAAACTCATGATGTTTCTAGTTCCCCTGTCCCCTAAGAGCGAGGATACGAGTCTCATCATTGTATTGTGATGATTGCACACCTTTCTCATCTTTTGAAGGGTATATCGTGACTGGTTAATGGCAGGAACCCTCTCCTTCCTCTCAAAGTCAGGTGTGATGACACTCCTCTTCATCACCTCCTCATCAACATCCTCCAAGAAAGTACCTCGGTGAGAGGATCGTAAGATTTCCTCCTGGTCAAAACTGAAGTACAACTCTTCAGTTATCCCAGGCTGGAGGGAGGAGGCCAGGCCCCCATGGTTACTACGAGAGAGAAAGCAACAAATTGGTAAATTTCAGCCCTTGGGGTCCGGTCTGGCACAATTGGGGTATCATAAGTCGACTAAAACTCATTCTCTCTTTGCAATACGGGACAAGGCTAGCAGGTGTTAAGGTGCATGGTGTGCTTCGTCTTTGCTAGTCTCGTCTGGCCCCGCCCCATTCCGCAAGAGAGGATTAGGGTTAGGAATGGGGTGCGGCCACTCAAGACTGTGTCTTTGCGAGGTTCAATACTAAGTTTTAAAGTATGCATTTCATATCGTAAGACACCTGGTTGAAATCTCTTTCCTTGAAATTTCTCTTCTTGAGGACGAAGCTGTCTCCACTTCCAGCGGCAGTATCTCCTCCTCCACTTCCCCACCATCACTATCACTGTGCTCCAACTCATTGGACTCTGCTCTCAGACGCTCCTTCACTCTAGAGGCGGCCATAATAGCCAGCTCTTCCACTGTCGGAGCAGCTGCAGAGCTTTGTGGCGCCAAGCTTCCCCTTCTAGCGTCCTCTTGCACATCTCGGTCCGAAGTAGATACATCTGTAGTCGAGGAACTCGTTTCCTTCTGGAGTTGGGCCGCCTCCAGTCTCGCTCGCTGTCGAGTTCTCACCATGATTACAGTACTCTCAGCACACGTGTTTACCAACGTAGCCGCACCCACTTTCGCGCACGCCGCTAGTTTTGGTGTTATAGACCGGGACAGTGGGTGTAGCCTGCCTTTTTCCTGGAGACGTGGTTCGCATGCATACATTGGCCTCCAGTACTGCAATATTCATGCAGTATCCTGCCAAGCAATGAAATTGCAGAACAGTTTTGAGTTGATCAATGCGCACAGCTGTCACTCAGCTATAAATTAAATCTTGTAAGAATGCTGCTGTTCTAAAGGCCTGCTCTTCACCAGTACAACATAAGTGCACAATATATGGGACATTATATGAGTACAAAATCACATTGCAGAAACGGCATGCTAGAGTGATCAGTTTCAAGTTTGAATGGTGGCTTCGTCCCACGGACCATAGATGTTGCTAACAAACAATGAAAAACAGGAGCAGAAACTGAACAGTAAATATTCCTCAACAAACCCAACCCAACCCTCAAGAGATGTAGCCTCGTTCGACGAGGCCGAACGAGGCTACAAGAGATGCACATGTAGAGTACCCTAGCTGCTTGTGTACTAGTCTAGTGCCCAGCCCGTGCACGCCTCCCGGCGAGAAACGGCTGGTGAACAAAGTCAAATTTCTTGGGCTTGTTCCCCAAAAGTAGTAGGGATCAATGAGATTGTGAGATTGGTAATTATTACATAGCACTTCCCTTACAACAGTAAAATTTATCTCTACTCAAGTATCTGCTGAGCGGGGTTGGCTGCAAAATGTTTTGATCATTGCTAGGTTACATTGTTGCAAAAGTGTGCGCTAGACCAAGAAATTGGACTTGGTTCACCAGACCGTTTCTCCTCGTGAGAAGGTGGGGTCTGGGGACGAGACTACTTGTGTACATCCAACCATTGTAATGCCTTTATCATTAGCATAGGGGCATGGGGCACGTGCCTCCTTCCTGTGTGTCACACCAACAATGTCCAATTCATCAGCACCAGTGTATCCCTGTAATCAACCACCATTTCATTCCCGGACTCTTCCCAGCTTTTTGACCACATACCAGTAACATATGAAGAGCAGGAAAGTGGAATGGGAATGAGGTTGCATCTATGGTGGACTCAAAGTGAAGTGGCCTAAAAGTGGTGAGCTTACTTCTTGAGGTGTTGCAACCTGAACAGCCACGCTGGACAGACGAAGGTGACGGAGAGGATGCCAAGAAGGTAGAACACCACAGTGGTGAGAGAGATGACGGCTAACAGAGGAGAAGTCACCAACACTAAGGCTACTGTCATCGCTGGCAACATGGAGGGATAGTAAGTCTAAAGAAAAGAAGAGATCACACAGTAATCTCTTTCAAGCTTCAATAAATCGTTAGCCTCAGGGAGATTAATAATCTATGCACATGTTATTCCTCGTACCCAGGCCTTTGTACCCCAGCATTTATTGCTTGTAGCACGTCAGTACTGCAAGCAACAAACACTGGAGTGAACAGAAGGGGAGAACATTTCTTGCAAGGGAGCAAACTCGAGCCATCTGAAGTTCTACATTAATTTTACTGACACAAAAAAAAAAAAAACCCAGATGAGTTCTTCACGCCATGCCATGCACAATGACCAAATTGACCTATAAAGTGCGCTGATAGGCAACTACACCAGGAGTGCAGTTGTCCCTTCTTTACTTTGTTCAGTCGCATGATGTGACAATTTACCTTGCATTTCGTCCGCACCTCAGGGAAAAGGGCAAACACCTGCACGGCAAAGAAGACAATGACGAATGCGTGGAAGGCAGAGGGAAGACGAGACGCCAGACACACAGAAGCAAAGATGGCAGCATTGAGAGAGATGGCACTTGACACCCTGAAGCAGAGGGTAAGAAAAACAGTAGACAGTCCAAACTAGATAGTAATATTTGCATTCGATACGATATAAAGCTGTCTATAATGGTCACCATGGGACCAGCATTTTTAAGCCATTGGTGGATACTCAGCATGAACTGGGACCTAGTCTCGTTCCCAGACCCTCAGCAAGACCCCAGTATTGCGTGTACCGTACCAAGGGTCTGGGAACGAGACTAACTGGGACCAGGAACAATGACTATAATAAAGTGGTGTCTGTAACAATGACTGGAATAGTCTCAAACCCAGACCCCCTTCAACCGGTCTGGGTTCGAGACTATGACTGTAATAAAGTGGTGTCTATAACAATGCACGTTTGTGGCCTCCAAAACTCACAGTGCTCCTTCACTGCCATAGTTGTGAAATACCAGGTGTGCAAGCAGCATACCGACCTGGAGGAAGATCAGTGCATTCATGACTGACAGAAGATAGGATGGGCTGGGACTATGCACACACAGTCATGGCCCAGATGGTGTCGGTACTGATGGACTCTGTGAGGGTCTTGAGGACTGAGGAGACACAACAGAGGTAGAAGACAAATAGTATAGCAGGCTGGAGGTAGCCCGTCAGCAAGCCTGGGCGATAGAGGAGAGACAGACAGTGAAAAGTCCTCAACCATTTGCTCTCCAACCTCAAAACAAGGATCAAATTAAACGTTCCTACAGTTACCAGATGGTTTACTGGTACTCAGTCTCATTCCCAGACTCCTCCTGCAATGGTCTGGGAATGAGACCTTAGCATACTGTCATATAAAACTGGTCCCTGCCTACACAACTTCAATGTTCGCATTCCGGAGCAGGGGAGCCTGGGAGCCTGGGAATGAGGCTATAAAACTGGGGCACAGCTACATGTGCGCTAACACAAACTAGTGGCACACCTGGTATTTTCTTGTCCACAGAGTCCATTGTGAGAGAGACCAGGAACACAAGGGCAGTGAGGGAGGTGGAAGTGGCGAAGAGAAAAAGAGGCGAGAGCCATCCTTCCTGGACAAACCAGTAGAGAGACACAAACAGACACACGCTGTAGTGGACAGAGTGAATATAGAGAGTGCTCACAGCATTTTGCATCATCTTGCAGCAAACTTCTGTATCCCAAAGGAAAAAAATTACACCCAAACCTCTCCATTCCAGGGACCAAAGAGTGTCCTGATTTGAGAGATGGTCAATTGAGCAGAGGAGTTCCACAATCAATGAGAGTGAAGGTACCTACTTGGCCATCCACTCAATACAATGTTATGGGGTAGTGTTATGCAGATGCACTGTGAGCCTTGTTCCCAGGAGCCTGGGAATGAGGATAGTGCATTGTGAGCCCAGGACTAATGCAACAGTAGTTTTGTTCCCAGCACGCTATCCCCTGTGCTGGGAGCTTGAGAATGAGGCTAATGGAATGTAGTTTCGTTCCCAGCTACCTCCCCCCCCCCCCCCTCACACCCCCATCCAGTCTCGTGCCCAGACCCTCCTGAGGGGAGGGTCTGGGCACGAGACTACACCCCATCTGCACTGGGAGTTTGGGAATGAGGCTAATGTGATTGCAGTCTTATTCCTAGACCAAAGATGAAGTATGTGCACTCAATTGCTTTGTGGTCACCTGCTTAGCTCCTGAGAAACAACACCTGATGCAAGCACCAGCTCATGGAACTCATACGTCTGTGTATACACTGTGCAGCAAGAGGGGGAGAGAAGAGGAATGGCCTTACTTGCATCATTCTCATACTCTTCCGGGAGACACTTTTATTCATTCTGCATTAAATCCACACACAATTCTTTCGCAGGCCGTTTAGAAACTGCCTTCTGTCCACATAGTTGTCCGGATAATCCTGTTTCTCATACAGGATCTTCCTCCAAGATCTCTGCCCCATCACCAAATAATGCCCATTATTGCGTCGTTATAGTAAAACGGGGATTTCCCCTGATTGAAACCTAGAGCGAGTGTAAGATGGACCGTTTCGCCTTCGCCTTCAGAAAGCACCTCTACTGGATATCCAACCAGCTCTCCTCCCAAGAGGTAGAAAACCTCAAGTTTATGTGCAATGATGTGGTTCCCCGGCGACAGTTGGAACGCCTTCGCTCAGGGTTCGACCTCTTCTGCGTACTGGAGGGGAAAGACTTTATCTCCACGACCGACGTCGAATTTCTGAAAGAGATTCTCGAGACCGTGGGCAAAGATCACCTTGTCAAGAAGCTGGTGAATGAAGGGGGTGGATGGGGAATCGCGGAAGTGCACGAAACTGGCGCCAGCAACATGCAGCTTTCTGCCGAAAGCGAAGCTCAGTACGACACTCCTAAACTTGAGAAGGCGTTCAGAAAGTTGTTACTCAAAGTTGGAGATGAATTGATGGAACAAAACATCCGTGACATTGCCTTCTTTTTCCAAGATCCCAAATCTCTTAGCCTGCAGGATATTGAACAGCTTCGATCGGCCAGCAAGCTTTTCCAGAAACTTCAAGATCAAGGGATCATCAGTCCGACAAAGTTAGAGAAACTAAGAGCAACGTTGGATGTTATTGGAAGGAAAGATGTGTGTAAGATCATCGATGACTACCTGAAAACGATTCGGTGTCCCGCCCCTACCCAAGTGTCCCAAGAAGGTCAGCAAGGTGCATGTTAGCCTGGTACCTTTAGTCTCGTGCCCAAACCCCATGTGGTCTGGGCACGAGACTAGGTACCCTTAGTGAAAAGCCTGCCCGCTATAAAGAGCTAGGTGACTCCTGCATAAATCTATACAAACTTAAATTGGAAAACTTTTTATCATGAATCAGGAGCCAACTGAGAAGCCACTGAATGGCTTCAACTAAATGTCTGTGTTGTAGACTCATGCCCAGACAGGTTTTGAACAGGATCTCAGTATGAGACTACGTAGTATATGTTGCTAGTGAACTCCATTGTCATGATTTTCCCTCTTTCACTCCCAGCAGCTGAACACTTCACTAAGCCAGTTGAAGAACAGCAGGGTTCTTCTCTCAATAGCACACAGATATCCACTGGCCCCCATTCCTTTCTCTCCCAATCCTCTAACGGAGGTACTTCACTCTCCACCATGTCGAGTGACACCTCCTCAAGCACTGGCTCGTTTCCAGGTAGTGGTCCCCCCACGTCCTTGCACTCCTACAGCACCCCACCGTCACTACAAGGAGGCACACCCGTCACTCATCCCCCAATGACCTTACAGAGTGACTCAGGGAACAAGGACGCTGTTTTCCTGCAGGGACAAACCCAACTTCAGCGCAGACTGGACCAAACTGGAGACACTCAGGAGGCTCCTAGGGGTGGACGAACCGAGGAGCTTTTGCATTTGGTCTCAGATCGGGATGAGACAATTGAACAGCAGAAGAGGGAGATACTACAGCTAGAGAGTAAATTGGCAGGGGTACAAAAACAAGAGCGGGAGTATCAGCATGAACAGGTCCAGTTGCTTCAAGATGACTTGAGAATAAAGATCGGTGAGGTTAACTCCCTACAGCAAGAGACGACACGTCTTCGAGACCAGCTCCTGAGAGCGGATGATGTTCCCCTGTACAACATGACCTCAGTCCCTCATGGAATAGCTGTTATCATTGTCAACGATACGTTCAACCCCCAATCTTACCCAGATGCACCCAAGTTGGATTTAGTTCCCCGGAAAGGCGCTCAGAGAGATTTACAGCTATTCAGCGAACTGTTTCAGCATCTTAGATATGAGGTTACCTGCTACGGAAATGTAACAGCGATGGGCATGGGTCAAATAATGGAAGAGGTTGCGGCCAAGGACCACTCGAATTACGATAGTTTTGTTTGCTGTGTTTCAACCCACGGAGACGAAGACGTGATGTATGGCAGTGACAGTGTGGGGATGAAGAGAACTGAATTCGATGAGCCCATAAAACGCTGCAAAACGCTACAACACAAGCCGAAAATGTTTTTCATTCAAGCCTGCCGTGTTTCCTCATTGTCCCATGTTGGTGCCGATTGCCCCTCCCCCAGGGTAATAGTAGCTCCCAAGCTTCCTCCTGATGCTGATTTCTTCATCGCAAATGCGACAACTGCGAGAAATGCTTCCTATCGCAGCCCTGCTAGTGGATCGTGGTTTGTTACAGCTCTGTACGACGTCTTTATAAAGCATGCACAGCACTGGGCTTTGTACGCCATGATGAACGAAGTGAATACAATCATATGTGACACTCGTGGACAGGTTGAAAACCAGTCAGAAAACAAAGAGGTGACGCAATGTGCAGAGTGGACATCCAGCTTTAGAAAAGGTGTGCGTTTCTTCCACCCTATGACGCCCTCCAATTCAACTAGCATGTGAACTGTCTGAACTCATAATTATAATTTTTTTTTATTATGAGGTATTTGTATGTTCTTGTTTACTATCAATCAATGATTGTTTTCATGTCAACTGTTGTTACAAATCTTGCTGTGTTGATGCTGTGCTACAATAGCATATTATGTAGTGTACATACTAATTATAAGTGTGAAATGTCGTTGACTTAGCCACATATTATTCACAGTTGTTCATATACTGCGGAACACATGCATAGAAAAACTTGCAGCCCCGAAAAGGCACTCAGAGAGATTTACAGCTATTCAGCCAACTGTTTCAGCATCTGAGATATGAGGTTACGTGCTGTGGTACACAGCCATGCTTTACTGTGATTGAATTTGAATGGTGCGACCTAAACTGGGTAGGTTTAGTTGTCCTGTGCCCAGACAGAAACACATCCACGTCTGGGCACAAGACTAAGGTTTTGTTTGCGAGGTTTGCTTATGATTGTAAGTTGAACAAATGATCTTGTAACACAGCGGCAGAGTTGGTTGGTTACTGATCAAAATTCCTAGCTGGCTACGATCAACAAAAAATCCAAAGATTTTAAACCATGTCATGTACTCTCATAGCAAGTGTGTGTGTGTTAAATCATACATGTGATATTAATTCAAATGTCATGGTTTCGGTTTGGGACGAATGAAATGAAAAAAGTGGACTTCACTGCGAAGGCGATCCACATATTCCGAACACTGTTTCAGCCCTTCCTTTGTGAAGGCTTTTGAGACCTGAAAGTTCACCTTCTTCATCATACTACTCAGGTTGCCATGATACGCATTCTGCGTAAACACCTTGCAAAGCTCTGAGATATACCAAGAACCGTGTCTCCGGCTGCGATAGGCTGCATTTCCCGGTGGAGTTGCATAGCCAAAGAAAAAATCTGCTTCTTGTGGAATGGTATTAGTTGGGGGTGGTTGATTGCCTCCAGAATCTTTCTCAATCGCCAACCCCTTGTCTTCCTGCTCTCCCCTGCAGGCTTGTATGAAGAACATCTTGGGCTTGCCAGCCAGTCCTTTGCAGTATTTCATTATCCCCGTGAGATCAAAGAGGCTCACTGGAATACTGTCTGCCCCGTGAACGATATCCCGCTCTCCATGGGTGAGAACGCAGCAGACGAAACTGTCATAGTTTGAGTGGTCTCGCTGGCTCATTTTAACTAATGTGTCCATCATCTCATCTGCTGTTAGGTTCTCTTTCACTTCAACCTTGTACCGTAGGTAGCGGAACGTCTGGATCAAGTTAAACTGGTCAATACTGGCCCCTCCACGATCATTATGTGCCTTATCGGGGTCTGTTGGATGGTAGAACTCGTGGTTATTGATAATCAGACAGATTCCGTGAGGGTTTTTGTCCATGTTGTATAGCTCATCGGGATTGATGGGGCGAGCAGCTCTGAGGGCCTGGACCTCATCTCGAAAGCGCTGCAACTCCTGCCTAAGATCCTCGACCTCGGTGTTCTTGGTTCTCAACAGAGCCTCCAGCTCCCTGATGTTGGCCATGTAGAGTTCCACTTCCCCAACTCTCTCAGAAAGAAGACCTTCACTATGCTGTTGTGCCTCACTGAGCTGGCTACGCAGTTGCTCTACTTCCTGCTCCTTGGACTGAAGCTGCATCTCTCGTTGAGCTAGTTGCACAAGTACCTCTTGTCCTACCTTCAGGGAGGGATCCACATGCTGCCGCAATTCCTCCTCCCCCTCGTCTTCTTCAGAAGGGTCAAAAGACAAGCCATAGAAATTGTTTGCTGCAGGAAATGGACAACTTTCCTCATCTGACACTGGCCTCCTCGGCTGTTGGTATGATTGCTGTCCTGGTGGGTCTCGTGAGATCACAGAGAGTGGAGAGCCAGGAGGAGAAGGGTAGTGATTGTAATAGTCTCTGGGGATGCTGGGATTGGTAGAGGAGGTACTGGAAAGGGAGACCAGGGTGCTGTGAGGGGTGTGGGTGTAGGTCACGGGTTCGTCATTAGCTTCTTCTGATGCTTGGACAGGTTGTGTCTGGATATTATAGGGGCCACCCTGTCTGGGAAGAATTTCACCTGCAGTACAGATTGATAACATGTAAAGTTTCCTAAGGATTATTAATCATGGCACCACTACCTACTGTTGGTGAACATAGTGCAAGGACTGTTCATAGCATGATAGAAAAATGCTGAGACTCTTGATATCATACAACCACACTTTGTCCTCAGGCAACACTACACACCAGAAAATAGACTGAGGCATAATAAGGGGTTTTCCCTGGGGGTTCCCCAATATGAGTATCACATGACTGCTCATAACAGCTATAGCAACCCTTCACCTAAAATAAGGACCATGCTTCACTAAGTGCAATCTGGCTATAGTAGCCCCATTCCCAGGCTCACTCACAACTTTGCATAATATGACCAAAAGCTGGGAATGGAGCCTGGCAATGCGGCCAGCCAACAGCCGAACAAGCATCCAGCAAGCAAATAAAAGAATTTTGACAGTTTCATAGTGGCCTAAGCTATAAGTAACATGTAACGCTGTCCTTTTGTTAGTTGCACGTAAGCTGCTTCCGTCTTTTGTAAGCTGTGAATTATCTTGCCCGAAGTGTCTTAAAGGAATGCAGCACAAGTTTCACTCGTGAAAACATGAAGGAGTGATGACATCACGACAAAATACTTCGTAGAACTCTACAAATTGGTTGGCCGATTCAATGCCATTCTCTCATCAACACTATTGGCAGCATTTCACAAGACACTTCCAGGCAAGGTTATTCCCAAGTCAAGAAGGGTTCCTGTCCAGGCTGTAATAAAGCATTTACCTGGTAGTTCCTTATTGTACGGTATCTGGTTAATCCTCTGCCGATATTCATTTATCTTTTGTGCGAGATCACTGCGTCCAATCATGTGAAGCTCTTCATACAATGCTTTGAGGTCATCAGGAGCAATGATCTGCCGTTGCTGCAACACTTGCAGTAGCTGATTGGCAGAAAAGACACGATCCACGCTCATCCCCAGGAGTGAGTCTGACCAAGTGAACGACAGTGTCTCGACATCCCTTGAGGATAATCCCTGACTTATCTGTAGCAGGCACTCAGTGAAAAGGTATTCCCTTGACTTCCCAGGCATTGCTTGCCCGGGTACATATGCTTGGATAGCTGAGTCCACTTGTGGTCTGGGGACTCGAAACCCTTCATTCTCTAATTCGCTTAGCAACCGAGTACACCCCACTGTCTCCAGCGCTTGTGCCAGAAATTCCAGATTATCCACAGCTAACCGTCCTCTCTCTTCCAGCGCTTGGAACAAGTCTAAAACGCAACGTACCCGTTCCATTCGCGCCACAGCAACCACGTCCTTGCATACGAACTTCAAGTCCTCGAAGTTTTGGCGGGAGAGGTGATTTCCAATCCGATTCAGAGCCCGCCTGAAACGCACCTTTCTATCCATAATGTTTTTCTAGTACCAGAAATACCTATCTAGCGTAGCTGTTCATCTCATAATCCATGGATCTGAGTTTTAAATTTAGGCTTGAATAGTAGAAGGGAAAATCCAGCGATGAAGTCACAGTCATTCTGTTACAACGAGGAATATCCCTCGTGCGTCTTGTTGCTGATCTGGCCGGCAACCCTAGCGATTGTTCAACAAACTGTTCCTCCGCCCATAATTTAACCAGCCCCGCCCACTTTTACTCTGCGCATGCGCTGTGTTAATTTACAAATTCGCAGGCCAGTATACGGACCTGGGAACGAGACAAATTAAGAGTACGCGAAGGAGAGGTTGTAAACATGGGCAAAAGCTCCTCCAAGGAGCAGAGACAGCACGACTCCTCTGCGAGCTACGTGAATGCAGAAGAAAATGCAATCGAAGAGGTTCCGACCCTGCACACGGGGCCCATACACAGCCTTTGCGTCGTGGACGGGGAACACTTTGCTTCTGGTGGAGCAGACAAAGTAAGAATGCAGGGTGTGTCTACTCGCTTACATATAGCCGTAGGCCAAAAGTGTGAGGTTTATGCTGCAGGTACAAGCATTTTAGATAGAGTGTGTACTGGCAAGCTGGTGTCTTTTTCTATAAACTGCTGAGCAGAGGAGAGCTGTGAGGGTGTGTTAATCTTAACTTCAAATATTTCCGATAGGACGTCATTCTGTACTGCTGGACTGCCCATATCAACAGAGCTCGGTTCATGGGTCCAACCAAGGATGTTACAAAGGTAGAGCTAATGTAGATAAGTGGTGGATAAATAAATAGGCAGATGGATGGATGAGACGGTACTTTGTGCCCTCTTTGCGACTTTGGCTAATCTCTCAAGAGAGGGAAGCCCTTCACTTGAGCAGTAACAGGCGGGACTTGTACCTGAGGCATGGTCACAGTCTGAGTGTTTTACTACACTTGACCATATGTAGTTTTAACTAGTTGACCACAAGGAAGAGAAGTTATGGGCCACAATGTCTTAATTACATAGTATTGATAAACCATGATAAGTTTACTTGTAATCATTTTGGTATTCATGGCCATAGCCTGGTGTCATACATAGCCTGGTGCCATAGTCTGGTGCAGTAGCCTCTAGTCTATCAAGCCAGACCCTCTCTCACCCTTTCTGGAGGGGGTGAGAGATGGTCTGGCTTGATGTTCCCAGGGTGTTCAGGAAAAAACAAAATGGCCTGGGAACGAGGCTACCATCACCATGGTAGCAGGTTCTCTTCCCTCATTACTGAGACAAATGGAAGGTCTAGAAACTCATTACTCAGTTGACAAAGACGGGGACAATGTCACCAAGTATCATTATTGCACATAATAATATGCCAAAAAAACCCAACAAAGATGTAAAAACTGTTTCCATTGCAACAGAAAGCACGATCTAACAAACAGTGATAACAAAAGGTTACTTGAAAAACTGTTTTTGTTGCACAACAGATAAACTACAACCCCAAATCCTGCCTTTTGTTTGCTGCGTCGAGGGATCGTGTGGTCCACATCTGGAAATGGCCAACAGATGAGCCCGAGAGTAACCACACGAGCTTAGCCACTGAAATATTTCATGAACCCACCGGAAAGTTGGAACGACATACCCTTGGAGTAACAGCGTTGGCTTGCAGTGAAAGTGAGTGTGTAAGTAGCCTCATTCCCAGCCAGTGTATTTTGTATTAGCCTCTTCCTAGGTTGCCCTAGTCTATCCATCTCCCAGAAAAGTCTTGAAGTCTAGCAGATGTCACAGCTCACATCTGGTTTAATCTGCAACCCTAAAACCACACTACTTATACTGAAGCCAGAGGTGTTGCTACTGTCTCAAAATTAGATGCAGCTCTTGACTTGCCCCCAGGTATATTACTTACAAGTCACAAAAAAGTTTGCCAAACGCAAACAAGCACATGTAGGGATGAAATCCTCAAAAACCAACCAAACAAGACGGGAACGACACCACAATACTTTTACACCATCCCTACATCTTGTGCCATTTTGCCAAAACTGTGTGTTTGTATTTGTTTTTTAGTTGTGTGTAGAAGAGGGTTGTCTTGTAGATGGAAGGGTGTGGCGTGGGTGTGTTGTGCATAGTGAGTATGTTGTGTTGTTGGTGGTTGCTACTGAGTGTAGCAGGTATGGTCCAAGTTGTGTGTAGAAGGTGTGGAGTGAGTGAGGAGTGGTGAGTGTGTGTGTTATGTTGGAATGTGCATTATGTTGTTAAGTTTATGCCTGTTTAGCATGATAGATATGGGTTGTCTTGTATATACAGGTGGCTGTGAAGTGAGTAGTGGTAATTTTGTAATGCTTTGTGAAGGATGGGTTATTTTGTGAGATAGTTGAATGGAGTGAAGTACTATGTTTGTTTGTGGTTGGTGTGGGCTAATAAGTACAAATGTAGAGGGTTTTGTGTTGTGTACAGGTGGCAAAATGGCACAAGATGTAGGGATGGTGTAAAAGTATTGTGGTGTCGTTCCCGTCTTGTTTGGTTGGTTTTTGAGGATTTCATCCCTACATGTGCTTGTTTGCGTTTGGCAAACTTTTTTTTTTTTTTTTTTTTGTTGTTGTGTAACCACACCCCAAGTGAAATGACTTGTTATGTAGTTTATTGTTGATGTTGATGGATTTCTGGAGGATGTTAGCTGTTTGCACTTATCCACTTGACAATGGAATCATGGGTGTAACTGTTGTCTAATTGGGTATGTGCATGTGTGTGTGAGTGGTTGTTCTAAGGCACTGTGGTATATACATGACTGTCTACCTGTTCTGTTGTATGACAGGGTTGTAACACTGTATGTTGTGTGTTGTCCAAGGAACAGTTTCTATAGCTGGTTATACATTGTGGGCAGGTGTGTGTAGGTTGTGTATGGTGGGTGGCAGGTACATAGGTCATAAAGAGGTAAGGCATAACTGTGGTAAAGGAACCCTTGGAGAGTAAGAGTGTTTTTCCGGGTTCTTCCAGTACTTGTTACGGGACGCTTGCCTTTTGCTTTCTTTGTTTCGCAGATAGTTCTGCTTATCCCGCGCCCGTTTCTTGTGGACGTTACGCATACTGCGTTCCTTGTCAAATCCAGCACAAGTACGTCAACTGCTGTATGAAAGTAGCAACATATGCAATCGTTTGGGAATCAATCGATCGTCAAGTTCTCTACGGAAGTAGAATAACCGCAGCTGCATGCCAACTTCACGTGCTGTAGCTGTTGAACTTCTGTTGACGTAATCGCTATGAATATTCTATTCTAACAAAATGGTGTATAGCAGCAAGCATAAGCGTGGGGTTACCTGAGAATCGCCGATTAATTCGACTTCTTTCTTTGAGAACGATGAGTGGTGGGTACAATACCCAGTAATTTATGCTGATCTTTCGCGTTTGAATCGTTGTAATAGCTTCAGCCGTTGTCGTGCTATCGTGGTGAGCAAAAGAAGAAGAAGAAGAAGAAGAAGAAGTCAGAAGATAGACGATTTGCCTTTTTTAGCGACTTGACTGTCAGGTACTTAGCGATGCTTTCCAGCAAATTTAACGATCCTGTTGCTCATGGAAGCACTCGATAATGTCTGATATGGCTCATGGAGGCCGTTGACTTATCTAACGCGGACATTTCGAGCGTGTCATTTGTGCACTTTGAATGTGGCCGCCATTTTTTTTCAGGGTCATCCCTACATATGGCGTACTACCGTACGCCATGATATACTAGTCTTGTTCTAGGGCCCCTCCCCTTCCCTCCCCCCTTCCTTCCCCCCCTTCCCTCCCTCTTCCCTCCCCCCTTCCCTCCCCCTTCCCTCCCCCCTTCCTTCCCCCCCTTCCCTCCCCTTCCCTCCCCCCTTCCCTCCCCCCTCCCCTCCCCCACAAGTGTATTTAGTATTGCAAGGATAAAAAAGCTGGGTGTTGGCCTAGGAATGTTCTCCAGAGAAGACGTACCCCACACTGACAAAGACACTGAGAGACTAGTACTCAACAGTGCCCACTGTGTATCATTCATTGCCAATACAATTAAATCCTATTATCATACGTCTAATTCATGCGAATATATGGGGAAGCCTTGCAGTTGCACACAGTTTATAAATGTATGGACTGCATATATGGGATACAAGCTGCTAATATAAACAAGAGCATAGTTACTTGTAGTATCTGTAATAATTTAGTGCATGTGACCAAACTAGCTATGAAGCTAAACCGTAACTAGGTAGAAACCATGCAGGCAATGAGGGGATTGAGGGAATCGCTTTAGTTTAGACCAATCCAAGTATGAGGCTGTAACCAAGGGAATGTGTTTCGCAGCAGTTTGTGAATGCTTGTGACTCTAGCCATTGGACAAACACTGCTAAAAATCCTCAAGCTTGTTCCATCTCTATCTATCTAGGTGGACAACATGGACGTTAATCATCTTGTCCTTCCATTTCCTATATACAAGTAGTGGTTATCAAAACTCAATAGTGTGAATGGCCTGTGAATATTGATATGACTGTTACCTATAGCATTAATAGCACTGCTGCCAGCATTGTGTGTGCTATTAATAGAATTTGTTGCTATTTATGGTATGCTATTATGATGTTATGGCATTCCGCCCCCACAAAATCGCCGTGCACGCAATTATCAATGAATTTGGCGTCAGGCTCTGCCTGAAGAGATTGAAACCGATTTGTTTCTGTGTGTTGTGTCTTCAAGCTGTTTTGTTACAGAGAACAATGTTAAGTGTACTAAATTTGTGGGCTTGAAGATTGTCTGTAAACGTCACCACTTTCAGTGGTTTGTTTTTGGGCAGTAGGCTCTTTCGACTTGGTGCATTAAGATTTTAGAAACAACAGTGTTGAGTGTTGATGTAGGAACATCTGATCGTGTTTGATGGTAGTTTACATTTTCCCCTCCTCTCTCCTTCCTCTTCTCCTCCTCCTCTTCCCTCCCTCTTCTCTTTTCCTTCTCCCCTCCTTTCCCTTTCCTTCCCTCAAATCCTCTTTGGTCTCCTCTCCTTACCTCTTCCTCCCCCCCTCTCCTCTTTCCCCTTCCCTCCCCCCTCTCCCTCTCCCCCTTCCCCTTCCCTCCCCCCTCTCCCCCTTCTCCTTCCCTCCTCTTTCCCTCTGGTGTGTAGCCAGTCCCCACCTGCTATGCTCTGGGTCAAGAGATAACTCGGTCTGTCTCTGGGACGCTGATACTGGCACCTCTGTATCCTCCATGCACATACCTCGCAACTTGGTGCGTATGTTGCACATTCGTCTGATCACAACTGATTTAAGCCAAAAAGACCAAGGCCTCGAGTCTAGTTCTGCCTTGAGTCCAGCCAGTTTTATCTCAAGTCCAGTTTTACCTCTAGTTCAGTTTTGCCTTGAGTCGCAAGTCCAGTCTACTTCAGTTTGCCTCAAGCTATATACCCCTTGGCTCAAGGGTAGATTGAGCAGCTCTCTCCTTCTCTCTGCAGGTGACGGGTCTGGAGTGGATTGAGCCAGAGATGGCAGTGCTTCAGTCGAGTGAGGACAAGACACTACGAGTGTGGGACCTTAGGAGTTGCAGCGTGGTGCGGCAATTTAGAGCAAGACAGTATGTCCAGGTGTGCATTATACCATTTGTGTGTGGATCATGTGACCATGTGTGTGGATCATGTGACCACGTGTGTGGATCATGTGACCATATGTAGGGGTCATGTGACCACATGTGTGTGGATCATGTGTGTGTGTATCATGTGACCATGTGTGTGGCTCATG
Organism: Agelas oroides; assembly: GCA_949130485.1. Classification (NCBI taxonomy): domain Eukaryota; kingdom Metazoa; phylum Porifera; class Demospongiae; order Agelasida; family Agelasidae; genus Agelas; species Agelas oroides. Next base: position 951,421 of record OX422197.1, on the reverse strand, counting down.
TGACCATGTGTGTGGGTTATGTGACCATGTGTGTGGCTCATGTGACCATGTGTGTAGCTCATGTGACCATGTGTGTGGGTTATGTGACCATGTGTGTGTGTATCATGTGACCATGTGTGTGGATCATGTGACCACGTGTGTGGCTCATGTGACCATGTGTGTGGATCATGTGACCATGTGTGTGGGTCATGTGACAATGTGTGTGGGTCATGTGACAATGTGTGTGGGTCATGTGACAATGTGTAGGGGTCATGTCAAATAAGTATTTCACACACATACCCGCAAAGGAATGCCTTGCTGGCATTGCTGTTTGTCAAGTGACTGAAAGGGGAGAAAGCTACCGGGAAATATGGTGTGTGACCTTTATTGATTTCTTATCTACAGACGTGCTGTGCAGTGTCAGCTGATGGTAACTATTTCCTGGGAGGCAGCAGTGGCTCTGCCAGCAATGGATCAGAGCTGAATGTGCGTTTACCTACAACTAAGATCAGGAGTTACTTTATACTATACAGTGTAGCCTCGTTCCCAATCCCCAGTCCAGCCTTTTGTCGCTTGCTCCTGTACTACTAAGCGACCGAAAGCTGGGCAAGGGCCTGGGAATGAGGCTATCGCGCTGGTGGCTTGAGGATGGATAATTATTACGCCTGACATGAAACAACCGTTCCCTGGAGAGGGTTATAACACCTGTTACCTAGGCAACAGAATTGTTTCTAATAACAGGGCGATGGGTAAGTCACATCTATGAGCCCAAAGCTCTACATTCCATACAGCTATGGGATCGAAGGGTAGAGAAAAAGCCAGTGAAGGAGTTCAGAGGTCACACAGAGAGCGTCCAAGGCTGTCTCTTTCTCTCTCACAGTAAAGATCGTGGCCTGTAAGTGTCACCGATTACTGTAGTTTGAGCTATTATCAATAACGGTTTTTGTGCACGACTTGTGTTTTTAGAATTTCTTCCGTGGGCAACGATTCTACAGTTCGGATATGGGATAGGGAGAGTGGAAGTGAGTTATGTTGTTCATTCACTTTTGCTGCTACTCCATCCAAAACTACCTGGGTTGGGTTGCAGCTCTCCTGGTGGCCATTAAATCTGCGACTGAACTAGAATTCATTCTTATCTGTTTGGGATAAAACTTAGCATGCAGTATTGATTCTTGTAGCCTCATTCTCAGGCCCTCGCCCAGCTTCCCGTCACTTTGGGTTAAGCAGGACTGCAAGCAACGGGAAGCTGGGTGAGGGCCTGGGAACGAGGCTACAATTCTCGCACAGTTATGGTTTCCAAGAATGGAGAATGAAGCTGAACTGCAACCCAACCATAGTTGATGCAAAACTGAAATTGTTTTTACATGTATGATTGTGTTTGTTTGCCAATTCCCAGCAGATGAATTACACTCAGAGTATATGGCTGGAGCCGGCCCTCTCACAGCCGTAGTCTCTCCTTCACAAGGACTGTGAGTGCCATAACTAGTTGACTAAGATGTTGAGAGATGATCACAATAATTGCTGCTTATGTTTGAATCTGTGAATGACCTTCTCTTCGTGCCAATGATCATGGGCTATATACACGGCAAAGCAGTGATGCTAGCCTTGTTTCCATGACAATGTGAAAATGAAGGACCTTCGATTATGGGAATGATTGCCTGAACGTAAACTCGAGAACAGTTTCACAAACTTTACACACCTGTTTAGTGTGTTGACAAGTCAGGCAATTTGTTGTATAGACTTAATTATGGTATATGTATACCAGAACTACCTTCTTATTTTATACTGCAAGTCACAAAGCATGTAGACCGAGGAAAGAAGCTCACAGAACACCAAGCTAATTGAGGCAGAAGCTAGCTATAACAACTGTAATTAATCCATGTACAACCTCATTTCAGTCTGTCAGTGATTTGACTGAATTCTGAAAGTGAGGCAGTCTGTAACTGCTTATGATACTGATTTTCCCAGAGTTGCTTGCAGTTCATTCAAAGCTGGAGTGGTCATATGGACAGTGCAATCACAAGACAGTGACTCTTATACACTAACTCTTAGAGCAAAATACTAATAATTTTTCCTTTAAATATCTTTATATCTTTCATGTTATATATTTTCTGGCTTCTCAGCACACCAGTGAGCTGAGCATTGTTATCCAGAAATGCATGAATTTTGTCAATGTCCGTTGTTTGTATATCAGCTAAACTGGAAAATTTATTATGCATATAAATTTTCACTGCATGAGTTTTCTTGGTCTATAGTGTCATCTGCTGCAGCTGCGTATGCCCACGGCGCATGCTCAGCCACGCACGGCCTCGGCCTGCAGTGCGTAGCCTCGTTCCCAGGCCTCCCCCGTTCTTCGGTTTGCGTTCAGTATAATACACGGAATTATAACGCCGAACAAAACGGGGAACATGGAGTGCGCACTGCATGTGTGTCGCAAATTGCGCAATCGACCCATGCACGTAGGCTACTACTATCCCTTCTCCACAGGCTCCTCCCCAGCTTTGCGTACAATAAACTGAGGAAGAGCCTGGGAAGGAGGCTACTGTAGCGCACACTCGTCGGGGGAGAACCTGGCTATGCAAGTTATGTACCGTCAAAAAATCAGGCTTCGCATATGTATGAATTCTGTTGCAGCATTCCGGTAAACAGTTCAACTAAACTGAATGGCAGGGATCTCGTTCCTCGATCTACTCTTCGCAGAGGCCATTACCGCAGGCCTTGCTCGCCAAGCGAGAGCGGCCCAACCACCGCCGGAAAACTTTTTCGTACTACCGAAGGATCCGCGTGCGTGGAAGCTGATCCATGCAAAGAACAAGGCGGAAAACATGGTTTGCGCTATCGAGATCACAAACAACGGCCGTGAGAACTGCAGGCGCGTGCAACCCCTCTACCTTGAGCTGGCGAGAGAGTTTGACGGCATCCCGTTCCTGCAGGTCCCCATAGCACCGGGAGCCACTTATGACGAGGTGTGTTACATGGTGGGCGTCCGCGCGCGCGTCATGTATTTCTCTGTCAGCGCCGTAACAAGGGTCTAGCCACATCGTCTGTGTATTCTCTGCCCACGAAAACTGAGTCTGAATCTCATCGAGTCCTGCGTGCTAGAGCGCCCAGCGTTCACAAACTGATCTAAACAAATGTCTGCATGCATGCATAAGGCTGCTGAATGCTCCGAAACCCTTTTGTTTTTGTTGTTGTTGTTGTTCCGAGTGAAAACTAGCTGCAAGAACCAGTGACACAAGATCCAAGATTTTGGCAGATTGTATAATTGCCAGTATATAAATAGAACAGGTATATACAAACTGAGCCAAACTTGAATATGAGCCACTGAAAAAAGTATGAGTCTGTGCGTGATTGCATGGAGCTCCAAGAGAGATCAAATTCTATATCATGAGCAGGGGTTGTTGTTGTTGTTGTTTTTTATTAATAAGGGGGAAGTTGCTTGTGACGTAGGGAAAAGTTAGAGCACGTATCAGCCATATGGGGGGGCTGGGGGTATATGCCCTTGTGCATGTGCTCCTTGTGTTCCTCTGTCAATGTAGACAGCAATGGCCTATGGGTAAGCTTGTGTACATTTCTGAGCATTACCCCCCCAGTAATTAAGTATGAATTATGCTGGTATATTAGTGACACAGTTGCATCATGTGTAACGATGTGCAAGCATTGGTAGGTAAAAAAAAGTGATGTCTGCATCCACACGAATTTTGTCCAGTCAGCTATCCTCTGCCATAGCAGAGGAAGTATTTTCAATGCTTTTATGACGTAAGGAGTTAGTTATATATTAAATCACTGCCATTAAAATTTTCACAAAAAAAGTTCGATATTAGCTAACATAACAGAGGGAACACGATGGGTCTCCTTTTGAGCACAATGGGTAAAAGCACAATGGGCTAGCTATATTTTTGAACAAAAGAGAATAGCATAATGGGCCAGAAAAATGGATGTTATAAACAAGTCTACCCATGGGGTAGTACCGGCAGATGGCTGGGCACGAAACTACACGTGGGATGTATGGAGTATACTAACTGTTGAAAAAATTTGCCACGCATCATCAGTTACTCTATCTTCTCTGTCCAACCATTTCACAAGTACCCTTGTATATATACCAGTCTTTGAAACTTGTTGCATGGTATGCAGCCTTTAATCACAAGGTATCTACACGACGAATGAATATGAGTGGTTGTGGACCACCTGCAGTTGAGTCATAGCTAACTGTAACACTAGCCTCACTTGTATTCATTGGTTGATGGGAAGAGCCAATACCGTAGACTCCGGTTAATAAGCGTATGCGCTTATAAGTGTAAGTGGTAAGCAAATATGCGCCTAATAGAGGATATGCGCCAAATAAGGATGTAATTATAAAGCCACGCCCAACGTGTATTGCACATGGTACGTACGCAACGTGGACGTGGACAGCGATCGATCTATCGGTGCTGTATAAAGTGAACATGTCTTCAGCTACAGCTATCAGTTGTTCGAGATGGCAAGTACTGACGTGGAATCCGAAGACTCCTTCCTTCTCAAAGAGAGTGTGATTCGCGGTCATCATGTATTCAAAGATGTATGGACTCCACGGGTAGGAGAAATTCTTCGTATTGGCAAAGAAGCAAGAAATACTCATGACCGACGTGCGGTGGCTGTCCTTAAAGCTGACGGAACTATAGTGGGACACGCTCTGGATGCCATACTGATAGCTTACAATCTAAGCTTACGCTCAATCTTTCGCTGTCACTGTCTTTTTCGCACTGTCGTGTTTCTATTTAATGCCCCTTTATTAAGGGCACGCGCTTAATAAATAATCCCTTGTACCAGGAAGGAGGCATGCGCCTAATAAATAATATACGCCTAATAGCGAGGTGCGCTTAACAACCGGAGTTTACGGTATTCATTCTGACTACGTAGAACCATAAAATTTAAAATTTTGAACAGCTACAGATGAGAATTCTGTAGGTATATCCCCCTTGACAATAATCATATCAACCTTGTGACAAGGTATGTACATGGTTATTTACACACATACTTTCATGAGTACTATAATTATTGTTTGATGGTCACAAGTTCACAACCAGGGTTAAAGCAGTAGTTATGAAATGGTTTTGTTAACTTGTGAATCCAGCCTACAAATCCTTCCCTTCTGTTTTGTGTTTGGTTTTAGTTGGGCAGCCAAAACTAAATTACAGAAAAGTCTGGGAGAAGGTAAGCTAGACAGGCACATGTCTGCTTTGTGCATAGGTTCGTGATGACCTTGGTGGGATTCAGTACACACCTACAATCCTGGTTCTATTCTACGATGATGATGGAATTGCGAGAGCAAAATTTGAGGGCACAGAGGAAATCAGGAAAGCCATGGCTACTGGCATCTTGAAGGAGGTCATCAGGGAATTCATCCGGCGAAGGAACAGGCTGAAGGTGACTGAACGTATGGCAGAAGCACTGGCCATGCAGGTTGCTGGAATGATGATCTCAGCTGAACAGCAGCGGAGGACTCGGTCCACCTTTGAGGAGAGGATGAGGACACTGGCAGAGACAAAAACCAAGGACAGTGAAAAGCAGAAGAAGGTAGGTAGCTATAACTGGATTGGGCCAGTGTAGGAGAGATTATGTAGATTCAAAGAGAGTGATCAAGATATCCATGTAGCTGGTGTGATCGATGCAACCTTGTATTACTACACATGACAGCAAGAAGAGCTGAAACAGCATGAGGATGAGATTGAGGAGCTGAGGCGCAAGCTGAAGGAAAAGGAGGAGGCTGCTCAGCGTGCCAGGAAGGACCTGAACGAGATATGACAAGGTAGACCAATTGGTGTAATCACGGAACTGGATTAAGAGTTGCCTGCTAACGCACCAGTCACTGTATGGTAACAAGTGTGTACCAGAGTTATGACTGCTAATTCCACAAATGCTTGTCATCAGGAGACTAACTTCTGCACGATTTAGGAAGCATTAAGAGCTCAGGGAATCTTGCAAAGCGGCTTCTGATGGCAAGTACGTAATTGTAACCTCACCAGCAACAATTGCAGCGTACCTACAGCTATCCTCGCTTCTAGACCTTCTAATGTTTGTCATTTGTGGTACTACTGTAGCTTAGCCTTGTTCCCAGATCTTCTAACCCCAGCGTTAATTGTCACTTGCAGTGCTTCCGCCACGTTAGTACAACTGGCAAGCGATTAGCTGAGCTCTTGAATTACTCATCCTACTGCTGTTTATGTACTGATGCGGTTTGTAGCTTACAGTTAGTATGCTTATATTTGTTCCATATTCTTTTCTCTGCAGGGAGTGTGTAAGGTTACAGATGTGAATGTTAGTGTGTGTTGTTGACACGAACACTTGTGATGTAATGTACCACAAAGTTAGAGGTTTCACTTTCGTAGATTATGAACATACTCTTCTTGTGTGCATGTATGTTTAGCATTGTAGAATTCCCCCCATTATGTGGACTGAATTTGCATTAGAATATTTTATGTAAAAAAAACATGCCTATAATGTGTCTTTCATTTCAGTATCAACTAAACTCTAGTTTCCACTTAAGATCCTTTTCATCTTCTCCAACGTGAGGTCAACGTCTTCTTGACTGATTTGATGATGTGTCACCAACCGAATCAGCTGTGTATTCTTTGGGGAAATTTTCACAATCACCTGCTTCTTCTGACCCTCTTCAGGGTTGCCAAGACTATTTGCAAACTCCATTGCAGTCATGTCATCACGAACTAGCCGAAACATTATGATGTTTGTCTCGACTGTGGAGGGATCAATTTGGATCCCAAGATCTTTCATAGCTGCAAGCCCTTGGGCTAAACGCTTGGCATTGTTGTGATCAATATGCAGGTTTTGGCTCATTGTCTCCAATGCTATGAGTGCAGGGGCTGCAATGACACCAGCTTGGCGCATCCCTCCACCGAGAGCCTTACGAAGTCGCCGAGCTCTCTGGATGAAATCTTTCTTTCCAGCAATGACTGAGCCTACAGGAGCCCCAAGCCCTTTTGATAGACACACACTGACAGAATCAGCATGCTCCAGTAGCTTGGAAGCTGGTATCCCTAAGGCTGTTGCAGCATTGAAGATCCGTGCTCCGTCCACATGAATTTTGATGTTTGTATCACGAACTATTTCAGCCACCTTATCCATGAACTCTGGGTGGATGACACAACCTCCCATGGCATTGTGAGTGTTCTCAACGCAGATGAGGCGAGTGACAGTATGGTGGATGTTATCTGGCATTATCTTCCTCTTAACCTCGTCCAAATCCAAACTACCATCGGGTAGGTTTAGCACAGTTCGAGGGTGAACTCCACCAAGTTGTGCCACGCCTCCTTGTTCGTACAAAGAGATGTGCGAGCGGTCCCCAAGAATCACCTCCTCCCCACGGCCAGAACAGTGGGTCATGACACTTATGAGGTTTCCCATTGTACCAGATGGAACATAGAGAGCAGCTTCCTTTCCAAGCATCTCTGATGCTTTCTCTTCAAGTTGGTTTACGGTCGGATCATCTCCAAATACATCGTCTCCCACTTCTGCTTCAAACATTGCCACCCGCATTTGATCAGTTGGTTTTGTAACTGTATCGCTTCGCAGATCTATTTCTCTTGGTCCTTGCACTGCTGGCTCCTTTTTATCTTTCATGTAAAGGACGCCATATCTACCAACAAACACCTGCTTGAGGCTGTCCTCTGTTCCAGCTGCCATTCTCCAGCTGCAAACTGACAGTGATGCAGAGAGGCACCTGAGGCTGCAAGTGGATAGCCGGGATGCTCTGAAATGCACACACTTCTAGTCTCTAGAACAACAGCTACCGCAGAAAGGGGGCGTGGATGGCTGGGCACGAGACTATTCCCAGGCTCTTCTTAGCACACTTTGCGCATGCGCCTGGGGACGAGGCTAGCCTTTCGCTTTGATTGTTACACAAGTCTATGGTACCTAATCTCAGCAGCTTGCCTTGCAAAGCCGATGAAGAGATGATGACAGAGCATCAATCAATGACCAGTCCCGTTCCCAGACTAATCTGTGATTTGGGAACGAGCAGAGTTGCTGGAGTACCGATATCTATTTATACGAATCTACCCGAAATTTTGTACTGACATGGTTGTCAACGATCGAGATGTTCAAGAAACTGAAGCAAAAGATCGAAGAGGGAGGAGAGGGAGGGATAGATAAAGTGTCCTTCTCGCCCAGGAAGTTTCCTGGAGCGATTGTTCGCTCTCCACCTGCAGAGGCTCCGGATTTTCCTGCGTTAGGTGGGGAGGATAGTGAAGAGAAGGAGGGAGAAAGTTCTCTGCCATCACCGACGGAAGCAACTGTAGAGACCGCTGGAGAAGAGGAAAATGTTTTGGTGAGTTTAGTGTGGTGCATATATATGTGCATGGTGTGAGTGAGTGTGTTATGAGAGGAATGGTGGTCTCACAGACCCTTTCCGCTCTGCGTGCCAGATGCTGAAAGTGTTCCATTCTGCGTGCTGGATACTGGATGTGATTGGTACTACGGAATGGAAAGGGTCTGGCTTGCGAGACCAGGGGAGATCGTAAAAGATTCCAATAGTCTCACAATCCTTATAATTTACCATATAATATCATTGTATATTTTGCAAGTTACAAACTGTCATTACAAGAACCCTCCATACCATATCTATGCCCATACCAAGTGGAGGCAGGATGTCCTGGGAATGAGACCAGGATCAATAGCAACTTCAGTGAATGCTATGAAGTTGTGTTTTTCGTGATGTCATAACGTGTAATAGCTGAAGACAACATGTACAATAGCTGACAGGAGACATGGAGAAGAGTAATGAAATCCTAACCCCCCTGCTGTTTACCTCCCTGACAGCTGCCAACCCAGGTTCCCAGCCACTTGAAGTCTGTCTTAAGCACAGATACCATGCTAGCCAAGATTGAAGAACTGCAACAAGGTAGGTGCACACTGTGGATATTCACCCACCTTCATCGGCATCTGCCCTCCCCTCTTTTGTTTCGTTTTTTGTTGCTGGAAGCAAACCTTGATGCTCTATCCTCCACGCGCCCTTTAGAGCGGACTGCCCTGGGGCAACAGCTGAGGGAGGTGGAGAAGACTCACCAGGAAGACAAGGCAAAGTGGGAGGAGGACACAGCACAGACATTGGAACAGAAAGACCAGGTAGATTGACTTCCTCCCTTGGAGACATTGCTACCTCTCTCTCCTTCCCTCCCTTTGAACTGTCGAAACTGAATCTTCCAAACCTCCTATGACGCTCCTCATCATTGCTGCTACGTCAAGCTACGTTTCAAATTGTTGTGTGCATACTGGTATAATGGCCTTGGTCCCAGGCTCTCCCCAAATAGTTTGGTTGTGGGAGGGGTCAAGGGGGTATGAAAGAATTAACTGAGTTGGAGGCGGGGGTGGGGAACGAGACTAGGTCTTGTATACTTAATCCCTGTACCTCAAAGTCCGCCCTGTTCAAGACAGGTAAAGGCAGGTGTTTGGACAATAGAGGTTGGTCTAAGGTTCTTCAAGGGTGAACAAGAAGCTAGGCTGCTCATAGGCTAGCAGAGATTCCCCTGCTCGTGTCATGATTTGAGTGTGAAGCTGTGTGGAGTATTGCTGGACATGGCTGCCATTTGAGTGTGAAGCTTAGCCCATGTGCGGAGTATTGCTGGACATGGCTGCCATTTGAGTGTGAAGCTTAGCCCATGTGTGGAGTATTGCTGGACATGGCTGCCATTTGAGTGTGAAGCTTAGCCCATTTGTGGAGTATTGCTGGACATGGCTGCCATTTGAGTGTGAAGCTTAGCCCATGTGCGGAGTATTGCTGGACATGGCTGCCATTTGAATGTGAAGCTTAGCCCATGTGCGGAGTATTGCTGGACATGGCTGCCATGTCTACATGTGTGATCACCTACTTGAGTAATGCCTATTGCTACTACAGTAGTTGGACTGCTTGTTCAGGTTCGCCCCATGACAATGGCATCTTGTAGGAGTGGCCTAGCTGGGAAAGTGCTAATCTGCCGGCTGCATGGAAGATTCAGAGAAACATGCAGATCTCCCTTTGCTTGTCCTTTCTCTTGTAGCAAGTTCAGGAGGAGAGGAGGCGTGCGAACAAGTATGATGAGGAGGCAACAGAGCTGAAGCTACAGGTGGTGGAGCTCCAGTTGGAGAGAGATAAAGTGCAGGAGGAGCTGGAGAGAGATGTGAAGAGTCTGAGGAAGCAGATTGTGTCAGCGGAACAAGAGGCAGAGCGACAGAGGAGCAGCTTGGAGGAACAGATAGCCACGCTGCAGGAGACCCTCAGTGAGGTTGGTTTGGTTCCCAGACCCTTCTAGCACCAAGGAAGGGAAGGGTCTGGTGAATTGCTGCAGTGAGGTGGTTGTGTTATATTTGTGGCTATGAGAGTGGTGTGGATTGGGAATACTGTAAGGCATATTTATTCTGTCAGTAGGTTGTGGAAGGCTTGACAGGGCTTCTGAAACAAGGCTGTTTGTCTGGTGTATCACCTGGTTACCAATTAGTACTTACTGCCTAACTGTTCCCACTTCCTCCCCACCCCTCCCCACCCCCTCCCCACCTCCCCACCCCCTCCCCCCCACCCTCTCCCCACCTGCAGAAAGAGACACTGCTTGCCAAAGGAGAGACACAATTATTTCAGTTGGAGACCACAACTAGGAGTCTGGAGTCAAGGTAGGGGGACTGTTTTCTTTAGTCTTTCACCTCACATGATATCACCCATGTTGAATACAAACACCCACCATCCACACAGCCTTACCCCTGAGAGCCTGGGAATGAGGCTATCTTCTAGCCTCATTCCCAGGCTCCTTTCTCTCAACATGCACCAGAGCCTGGGAATGAGGCCACCCTTGGGTGTATCTAGCCTCCGCTCATTCTCTTAACTTCAAGAAATTTTTTCGCTTTATTCCTCACATACACATGAAAAATTTGTACTGCACCCATTTCCCTACGGATATGTGCAGTGCCTGCCATTCACACAAATATAGAAGCAATGTTGCCACCGTGAAGCTAGGGTACACCAAGCAGTAGAACTGACCAGCTATTCTATATTGTGTTTGTGTGATAGATGACGGTTTGTTCTGTGTAGGATTGAGGCATACAACAGCTCGTCAGAGAATGACATGGTGCAGAAGCTTCAAACTGAGGTACACCTGGTCCTGGAGGATTTCAGCATTTCAGCTTGATCCTCCCTCCTTCCTCTTCTCTTCCTCCCTCCTCCCTTCCTCCATTCCTCTCCCCTTCCTTTCTTCCCCTACCTCCATTCCTTTCCCCTTCCTTTCTTCTCCCTACCTCCCCCCTCCTTCTTCCTCCCTCCCTCCCCCTTCCCCTCTTCTCCCTCCCTCCTCTTTCCTTCTTTCTCCCTCCCTCCCTCCTCTTTCCTCCTCATTCCCTCTTCACCAGATGTTAGAGTTGGAAAGACGTCTCAAGTCAAGGATGGTTGATATCGACCTACTGGAAACAAGAGTAAGGACCGTACTATCTGCCCTTGTACACAGTAGGCTGCTTGACAGTTAGGGTTGCTGAGCTAGTAGTATGTTACTTTGGTGGCCATATTTTCAGCTAACAGTTCAAGACCATCAGAGGGAAGCAGAACGAGAAGCTGCAATAGAGAAACAGGTTTGTGGTCAGAAAGAAATTCCAATGTAATGTAGTTTTACTCCCCACTTCCTCCCCCTGCCTCCTGTCCCTTCCTTCCTCCTTCAATCTCCTGCCATTCATCCTTCCTTCCCTTTCTTCTCTCCTCCCTCCTCCTCCCCCTCCCTCCTCCTCCCCCTTCCTCCTCCTCCCCCTTCCTCCTTCCCCCTTCCTCCTCCTCCTCCTCCCCTCCTCCCCCTTCCTCCTCCTCCTCCTCCTCCTCCTCCTCCTCCCCTCCTCCCCCTTCCTCCTCCCCTCCTTCCCTTCTCTCAATTTCGACACTGTACACAGGAGGCATTAGAGACTTCCCTGAAAGAACTAACTGAGCAGCTGTCAAAAGAGAAGGCAGAAAAGCGTGAAACTTTGAGGGAGCTAGAAAAAGGACAATACATTCTTTCCCAGAAAGAGGAAGAACTAACTCAGCTTCACTCCCAGTTTGAAAGTTGTAGCAAGAAATGCAACCACCTTGAATGGCAAGTGAGTTCAAACCTTTAGCAGTGGAAGAATCACATTTCTGTGTGCGTGGAGTGCAAAGGGCGTAACCATTAGCAACAATATGCTAGTCCGAGATACAGCACAAAAATGACCAAATTTGTCTGAACAACTTTTGAGTGCACAAAACTTAATTCATCGTAGTTCAGCAACGTTACGATCCTGAGGTGTACAGAGTGTCTAGCGTTGTATGCCTTAAGAATGTCCCTTGGGACAGGAACATCGCTGTCAAGTACAATGAATTTTGTGCACCCAAAGATTGCTCTGGTAATTTCGCTTTGTGAATACTCACATGCACCCACACAATCTTTGGCCCATTCATTGTTCGAGATTTGTAAACTCTAGACCTTAAACCAAAGTATCCAGCAGCAATGAAATATTGTGAGACCAGTTTTGCTTAAATGGAAAGGTTGATGGACCAAAGCATCATTATGGATATAAATGTGTCTCTACTGTATTTGTCGATCTCAGCTTGAGGAGGTGAAGCGTCAGGATTACATTGGGATGATCAGAGAGAGAGATGTTAAAATATCAGAACTCTCACAAGCTTTGGAATACCTGAGAACAGAGAGTAAAGGTGAAGAGGTGGAGGAGGAGGAGGAGGAGGAGGAGGAGGGGAGGAAGAGTTCACATGTTGTGAAGGCAACACTATCTGTGGGTGTGCAGACAGTAACTGAAGACAGTCCAGCAGCTGTCCTGCCCGTGAACACTTACCCTGATCTCCTAGCAATGGACAGCTTGGTAAGGAAGAGGAGCACGTGTGTGGTGGGTTTTGGTGAGTGGGTGTGGCCTCACTTTGATAGGAAAAAAGTGGGTGTGGCTTGGGTCATCATGTGAGTAGGTGTGGACTCATAGGTACTAGGTCATCATGTAAGTGGGTGTACCCTCACTTAGGTGAAAGTGGGTGTGGCTTGGGCCATCATGTGAGTGGGTGTGGCTTGGGCCATCGTGTGAGTGGGTGTGACTTTGAGTCATCACAAGTGGGTGTGGTCTAATATTGGTGAGTGTTTATTGCAGGGCGGTGATCTGCCATCAGAGGTGAACGGCAAACCTGCTACCATGCAGTCACTGGGACTAGTTGAGGAGGTAAGTACTTACACACTCGGGAGCTCTTCACAGGATTGTGTGCATACATGTTACGGTATGGGATGCTGCAAGACTAGCTCCCAGGAGATCATAGTATGCAGACCTGAGTTAAAGAGATTAAGCAATGCCAAGCAGTACAATGGAACCCACCACATAGTCAATCATACGCAATGCACAAGCCTCAGTGGACCTTACCGCTCACTGGAACTAATGTGTAGCAGCACAGCTCCTTATCATTGTAAGCTCACTGCTGTCTGTTCTTAGTATCCAGTGTACGTCAAGTAAAGGAACAATCTTTAGCAAATAATGCTTACATGGTTAAAAATTGGCATGTTCTGTTATCCAGAATTTTTTTTTATTCCGAGAGAATATCCAGAAAAACAATTTTTGCAAAGGTTCCTTGCACATGCAAACAAGGGAAATTGCCTGCAGCCATTCTTAGATCTGTATGGTACACACGCACTGAATTAAAGTCAGTATTCTTGTGGGTTATCACAGTATACTGTAGGTGTGTATTAATTGGATTAAATACCCATTTCATGACATTGAATACCAACACACACACAGTTACAAGCTCTCAGGCAAGAACAACTGAGACGCCAGGAAGAGATGGCGGAAAAGAACAAGGTGAGGCAGAAAGGTCAACAGCAAGGTTGTGATAAGCCCACACAGCGGATATATTTACCATTGTCTTTCCCCCCGCGCCTCCCCCAGATTATCAAATTACAACAACAGAAGATAGTAGACATGAGGAAAACGCTGAACAAGGAACTGGTTAGTATTACCCTTGTTCCCAGCTCTCCACCTCTTGTTAGCTTTCAGTACGAAAAGGTTGTACTACATTAATTAAGCAATGGTAGCCATGGTGGAGGACTGGAAATGAAGCTAGTTAGTGGTGTCATACCCAGCCCACATGCGCCTCCCAGTGAGAAACAGTCTGGTGAACAAGGTTGGATTTCTTGGGCCTGTTGTTAAGAACCAATGAGATTGCACTATTACGTAGCACTTCCTTTACAGCTAAAATTTAGCCTCTCAACGGGTATCCCAACATTTTTTGAGTGGGTGTGTCACAAAATGTTTTGAAGGTTGCTAGGTTACACCATCGCAATTAAGAGCCAAGAAAAATAATTTGACTTGGTTCACCAGACTGTTTTTCCTCGCTCGTGAGAGGGTGGGATCTGGGGACGAGACTAGCTAGTTAGTACATGTTTGTATCAAGTTACAGTGGATATAACTGGGGTGTGCTGGATTGATGATATTTATACATATGTGGCAGTCCCGTGTAGAAATCGAAGGTTATTCCGTCGCATATTTCGATCGCATCGCTGCCTTCGGAGCGTCGTATCGCTGAACTTCTGTTAAGGGCGGGGCTCATACGCGCTTCGTAGATATTCATGCATCTACGAAGCGCGTATGAGCCCCGCCCTTAACGGAAGTTCAGCGATACGGCGCTTCGAACGCAGCAATGTGATCGAAATACGCAACGGAATAACCTTCGATTTCTACACGGGACTGCCACATATAATATATCCTACCTAGTATAGTTTGCCTATACAACAGGTGGAGGTTTACTATGATTTCCTCCCTGAGGGCTACAAGGGAAATTATGGCTCATAATTCCCTCTCCATGTATTTTTAGTTTACAGTCTACTACATTGTCAGACTATAGTAACAGATTTTACATACAGTAAATAATATTGAAGTTATGTAAACACTTGCACATGTACAGATATGTTTAAAGTAATAACAACAAAGGACCTATCAGGTGGGATATATAATAATTATAGCACAGGTGGCCAGGGATTTATGGCTGTAGTAAACAAACCTCGTCCTCGGGCTACGCCCTCGGACTTGGTCTGTTTACTGCCATAAATCCATGGCACCTTTGCTATAACTATTACTAAATGCAAGTCATGGGTTTTGAATGCATTGCTTCAAGTGATTTTATGAAAACTGCATGTCACTTCATTCATTCTGTAACGAGCCATTAAAGTTAATAATTGGGGTGTGCATGCTGGATTGTAAGTCATGGGTTTAGATTGCATCTCTTCACTCATTCTTCTTGTCTCTGTATACACCCAGCAGCGGTCACAAGGCTCGGTGGACACTAACCACAGGTCTTCCCTCTCTCCTTCAAGAATAGCCATTGCATCCGAGGTCAACTTCCAGTATCCTCCAATTAATGCACACCACCATACATGTGAACATAGGCACAGCTAGTAGAGCCTCGCAAATGTTGTATCTTCACTTCCACAAATGCTTTGACTGCTACAGTAAAACCTTTTTAAATCGCATAATCCACAAAAAATGCTACAGAACAGCTAGAGCCTGGATACAAGGCTAAATTAGGACACACAAGCCCCCAAGTTCGTATGATGATACCTAATATTTTTCTCCTAATTTAAGGACACCTCACTAATTGATCAAGACAAATGTTTTGGTCCCAAAGGTCTCCACAAATAAAAGGTTCCACACATATTTTTTTACCTGTTTACAATTGTGCAAAGAAAACACATTTTACGTCCGTGCTCGTGGGTGTACTGTGGGTGGCTGCATCATTTGTTACAGTGATGTGTTGTGTCCGGTTGCTGTCATGTCGACTGCCTTTGGTTGTGTTTGTAGCTGTACTAAGACTGCAGAAGAAACCCAGCTAGCTGCACCTAGTGTTTAGTCTTTCCCTCACTTACCAGAAATCAACTTCCTGAGTGAGTGGGTGGGAGAAACAGATTGGTAGGCTAATTTGATTGGTTGATTAGTAGGTGGTTCAGATATATGTTTTATATCTGGCAGCTGGTTGCATCCAAAAAGGCGCCCATAATTGACTGACTGTTTAATAATTGAGTTTCGAACAGAGAAACTTTTTTTACTGAAAGTAGTCCCACTGTAGAGAGGCAAGCTCAGAGTCCCACTGCAGAGAGGCAAGCTCAGAGTACCACTGCAGAGAGGCAAGCTCAGAGTCCCACTGCAGAGAGGCAAGCTCAGAGTACCACTGCAGAGAGGCAAGCTCAGAGTCCCACTGCAGAGAGGCAAGCTCAGAGTCCCACTGCAGAGAGACAAGCTCAGAGTCCCACTGCAGAGAGACAAGCTCAGAGTCCCACTGCAGAGAGACAAGCTCAGAGTACCACATGATCGTTAGGCTACTAGTTGCATCCCTGAGCCAATTAAGCACACTAAAAATGCATTAATTTTATCTCCTTTGTTGATTTTAACTTGGGGATCAATCCTGGACCAGCTTCTATTATCATGCTGTGTTCTATTTGCAAGCTTCCATTGTCCAACTCTCAAATTTGATATTTTGTGCATGTGAGCTTGTCCTACCCCCCCTGGTCCCCGTTGATCAAGATAGGCTCAGTCCAGTCGTAGCTAGCACGTGCTAAAGAAGCAAACGTTGGTACACAAGGATCACCAATGACTCTTGGTACAAAACAAAGTCCTTTAGCGATCTAAGCAGTAAATAAAGAGATGGTCTCGTTCCCAGACCTTCAATATGGTACATGCATGCAAGAATGTGTGTACTGGAATGAGACTAGAGACTAGGCAGAGGTCTATAGTGGAGTGTAACCTGGCTATGTGTAACTGTCTGTAGGAATCCATTCCTATTTTCATCTAGTCTCGTTCCCAGACCCTCAGCAAGACAGAGAGGGTCTGGGAACGAGACTAATTTTCATCAGGCTATCCAAATGCCAAAAGTGACATATGCTTAGACTCAAGTTAGCAAAGGTCAACTCTATCTGTCTTGATTACATCAGGATGCTTAGACTCAAGTTAGCAAAGGTCAACTCTATCTGTCTTGATTACATCAGGATGCTTAGACTCAAGTTAGCAAAGGTCAACTCTATCTGTCTTGATTACATCAGGATGCTGACTCATAGTATTCAAAGCACATTCCACATTCATGAATCACATGAGGAAACTCGTCAAACACTCATCCGGTATTGTACCAACTTATACCGTAAAAAGACATTCATTCTTCCTCGACATTTTCCAAGATATCTGAAGCATGTCGTCATCAAGTTCATTTGTAGTCGTGACGATGAGGTGAGGTGAACAATTGTGGCCAGAACTTAACTCCTGTAGACAGGGTGGACTAGCCCAAGAGCGCATAAGAATGGGTGGCTTGAGTAAGAGCGTGTAACTCCAATAGAAGCCCATAGCCCAGTCAAAACGTACTAAAACAGAACACCCGGTCACGTGCTTAGCAACAATGGCTTATGTCTACGCAGCATACGCAGTACGTGTTACTATTTTTAGTACTAGCAGTAAATTCTGACCAGTTTCAAATTTTACGGAGTTACACACTCTTACTCAAGCCGCCCGTTCTTATGCGCTCTTGACTAGCCCTATAGGCTTTCTAGAGGGGGAAGAGAGCCTGGACAAACATGTTACATCAATCCCCTGCACTTAGTGATCAGTGAGAGCTACAAGACGCTTCCATCAAGGCGACAGTCTGCTACCTCATAATCGTGCAGTTGCCCTCCAGAAGTAGTTGGCCCTCCTCCTGGAAACAGCGAAAGGAATTGTTTTATAGGCTCTCTTCTCCACAGGCCACACAGCTGGTGCGTGCCATAGCAACCTTGCTGGAGTTTAACCCACAGGAAGAGAAGCATGTGAAGGACTTTCTTGACTATAAGGTCTGTTTCCTCCTTCTTTCTAATCCCCCCCCCCCACACACACACACACATTCATATACGATGATTACTCATTTATGATAATTATTATCACCTGGATAAGTGTACAAGGATGCTGTAGTTCCCCTAGTTACTTCACATAGTTCCCGTAGTTACTTCACATAGTTCCTGTTCCTGTTGGTTAGCCTTGTTTCCTGGTCTCGGCCATCATCCAGCTTTAGACCGCTTACAACAGTATGCAAAAAAATCGCATACTACAAGCAATCAAAAACTGGAGCTAGGAAAGACCTGGAAACGAGGCTAATAGCACATGCCCAGCTATGAACAACCACATCTCCCTGAAAAAAAGCAGGCCTAGATGTTGTGCAAAGTCACGTGTTTGGGCCAATACCAGACCTTGCCCATCTTTGTTCCCAGTCCATTCCAACTGCTATGCTGGTCTGGGAATGAGGCTAAGCATAACATCTGTGACTGTAGCACTTGAAAGGAAAGCGTGGGCCATTGCTATGTGTTCTCTTCTCCTTCCACAGATGTCATGGTTCGGGTCTATGCCCCCACCATTGTTTCAGCCGACTTCAAGAACGTGAATGAACTATTTTTAGCAGCCTCAATCATCTGTACATGCATGAAAGCCACATCTCAATCAAAACTAATTTATTACCATTTAAGGAAATGGCAATTCCAGACACTGAAACCGAGTTGTAACATCATATAATCATATACTTATTTAGTGTCAATACATTTACTCCCATAGAAAGGTGTGCAATTATTTTTGTAATTGCACAGGTAGGAAAGATTCTGATTGGACAAAAAATACAAAAAATACAAAACCATGCAAGGTGTAATCGCTCACTGATTGGTCAGTAGCAATTTGCTATAAACTATATTAACATAATGTAAACTTGTAACTTGTAAGCGACAACAATTTGCTGTAAACTATGTAATAGTTATAGCACAGGTGCCAGGGATTTATGGCAGTAAACAGACCGAGTCTGAGGGCGTAGCCCGAGGACGAGGTTTGTTTACTACAGCCATAAATCCCTGGCACCTGTGCTATAACTATTATATATCCCACCTGATTGGTCCTTTGTTGTTATTATTGTAAACACATCTGTACATGTGCAAGTGTTTCCAGTAACTTCAATATTATTTACTGTCACAGTAAAATGATGTAAAATCTGTACTATAGTCTGACAATGTAGTAGACTGTAAACTAAATATACATGGAGAGGGAATTATGAGCCATAATTTCCCTTGTAGCCTTGAGGGGACAAATTATGACAGTTAAAGTCCACTCTGGCCTATGCATGAAGTATAGTAGGTGGGTTATATATTAACATAATGTAAACTTGTAACTTGTAAGTGACAACAACTTGGTGTAAACTATACAGGTTATTGTAAACTTGTATACTATAAACCACCACATCACATACATACTCATACTTATTATAGCATACTGTAAACTAGGTGAAGTTTATGATTAACAAGGAACAGCATGCTTTCTCGTACAATTTGGGATTAATAGCACTCATGAATGGCATAATTGCACTCGGCTTCGCCTCGTGCAATTAACAGCCATTCACTTGTGCTATTAATCCCAAATTGCACTCGAAACCATGCTGTTACTTATACCAATCATTATGATTCAAAACAATAAAAACACATGATTTTGTGGCCAAACAAAACGATATAAATACTGATAAACCCTTAGGGCATAATGATGTCAGGTGGTTGTAATTGTATAAGGGCTGAAGTTATTAAAACACATAACTGAACTGAAGTTGTTAACTTCTAATAAAAAAGTTATACATAAAACATTTCTATAATATCTCATGATCACTAGATCACGAAACGAGCAAAATGTACCATTTCTCTATAAACGGTGGTCACAAGACTAAGCAACAGAACACACATGCACAGGACACAAAATACCAAAAAGCCCAAACTGGCCACACTTTTTGTTTGAAGCAGATGATGGTAGTGACAGTTGCACAGGCTGTAAATGAAATTGAACACTAACGCAGACAGAAATGCAAAGATGAGGACCATTATACTGCCGAAAGAGATGTGTACCGTTTCCACTCTTATGGCGTAGATAAACGCAACAGAGATGATATAGCTACAGATGCATGCACGCTTGGCTGTTCTGTTTGCCGAGGTGCCGAGAAGTACGAGGATTGTGAGGATACAGATCCAGAAATACCAGTTTGTAAGTTCACCTGCTTCGAGTGCGTGGGCTGGTTTGGGAGTAAACGTTCTCCCAGTACTGATGGAGAAGAGGGTGATTGTGAACAGGACTAGCGGCATGAAGTAGCAGAAAGAATCCATCAGCACCCATCTCCTCCGGATCTGGTCATACACGTCTTTTCCCTTGCCTCCAACAATAATAGCAAATGTAGCAATCCGGTTCTCGTACGAGTAGCAGTCTTTAGTGACTCCAATCAACAGCAAGATGACAAATATTGAAAAAGATTCGAGTAGAATCATGAAATGAAAGTTACGATTGATGACTGGTATGGTCACGATGGTCGAGTTTAGAAAGCTGCACACCCCTCCGTTCATGGTGTTTGCCTCGCAAACAAAGAAGGGACCAAGATAGAGTAGAAGGATGATGAAAAGTGCAGGGTGTAGGAGAGAGATCCACATCATTTTGATCCGTCTTTTTATCATCTCCCCCGTCAACTTGAAGACCTGCGGAAGATGTTCTCTCACTTCCATCAGTTCCTCCTCTGAAGTGAAGACATTGTGAACTTTCAGTAGTCTTTGCGTAGCCTCCTCCACCGCGAAGCCAGTGGCAGGGATCTGAGGTTTAGAGGCAATGGTAGGGAGATGAAAGGTACAGAAGAGAGGGGTGATAACTCGGAGAAGCATCTTCAAAACACAAACAAGTAGACGATGAACAAGCTCGTCGTAACAGTTCTCTTTGCACCGGAACAGCGTGTGGAACCCACCGTTCTCACATATGGTCATTAATACCACAGCCAGCCCTTGGTAGAGAAAAAACACCACCAAAATGATGGTGACTGTTTCTTTCACTTCGTGGCGGTAGTACCGTCTGAAAAGGGAGTATGGCACAACGTCAAACAAACTATCTCCAAAGTTGCTTAAAGCATCATCCTTTGCATCTTCAGATTTGGAAGCAGAGTCAATCGAGGGCTCTTGGTTTTGTGTCTTGGTTGAAGTAGACTGTGTAGCTGAGCTTTCTTGGCAGATGGTGGTGGAGTGTCGGTGTTGAAGATGCTGTGAACACGGCAGCTGACTTGTGGGTGAGGTCTGAGCGCTCTTGTGCTGCGGGTGGAATGGCCCTGGTGGAGAATGACTTTCAGGAGTGGAATTTGCAGGGCTGAGTGAGGTCTGAGCGCTCTTGTGCTGTGGGTGGAATGGCCCTGGTGGAGAATGACTTTCAGGAGTGGAATTTGCAGGGCTGAGTGAGGTCTGAGCGCTCTTGTGCTGCGGGTGGAATGGCCCTGGTGGAGAATGACTTTCAGGAGTGGAATTTGCAGGGCTGAGTGAGGTCTGAGCGCTCTTGTGCTGCGGGTGGAATGGCCCTGGTGGAGAATGACTTTCAGGAGTGGAATTTGCAGGGCTGAGTGAGAGAGGAAATGGTGTTCCAACCTCATCATGAATATATTTGGTTCTGGAACTATCAGATGTATTCCCAAGAGAGAGTGTGTGGGTATCCCTTTCAAGAGTCTGTGAGCTGTCCAAGGTAGAAGTATAGTTGTAGACGTAATTTGTGACTGGACCATTGTATATCACAGAGTGTTGGTTAGTTCTGTGTAAGGTCGAGACTTCCAACTCTTCCATTTCCTTTGAGTTTGGTTGCTTAGCAATAGCAGGTTTATTGGTGTTGCCATAGCAACAACATGTGCTGCAAGTCCTGTAACACTGAGCAGGGATTCCTGTGCATTTGTGTTCCTGTTTGAGATGGGCTGCAAATGGAACAAAGACTAGTCATGCACAATGCCATGTAGGGCCAAAGCTTAGTTCCAATTTACAAAAGTATTTCGTTAATGTGGTCACAAGTTAGTAATTAGGAGGTGACATACATGGCTATGTTAAATACACACTACCCCCAAAACAAGGTAACTTTTAGCTTCACTCGTTAGTGTGACCTTTACATGACAAGGTAGTGATTGCTATGTAGCTGTGAATATGGCTATGCTTCATCTTTGCCATCATTATGTCAACAAGCCTGAGAGAGCAGCTTCCTTTGTGCTGGCTTCACAGACCATGTGGGTAGCCACTCAGGCTTGCCCCAATTATTTCCTTGTTAGTGCAACCACAAACAGCACTCATAATAACCTCTTAAGAGTCTCTGAAATTATTCATGCAGGCAAATCAATTGCTAGTTTCTCATCACCGTTTTAGCTTATTTTAACTGTCCATGTGGACTTTTTTCCATGCAAAGTCAATACTGCCTTCCAAAGGTAAACATTAATTAACTTTCACCCAGAAAGCAGCAGACAGGAGATAGCTAAAGCCTCTCAGTGTAACATACCCAAGAGTCAGCGAACTCCTCTCAGGAATAGGTTAGCTGTGGGTGCCCAAAGATTGTGGGCGGGGTTTTGCAATGATGATTACCAACTAAGAATACACTACCGGGTTTGGTGAAAATTTATCTAGTCAACGTGACCAGAAGTTATGCCATTAAAACCCTTACTACCATCCCTAATGACTGGATAGTTTAACAATAGGACGAGAAACACGTTTGCCTGGCCAAACAGGTTGTTTCTCTGTGTACTCTACATATGCAAAAAAAATTGTACCTAAAACATGACGTCACCTTAATTCATTCAAAAACAAGAATTTCGCTCAAGGGGTAAGACAATTTGCAAACTTGTTATGCAGATTAATAACAATGACCTCACCTTTCAAATTTTTTGTGAAGTCCTGTAATAATGCATTATGTTGCTTTGCTTCTGCATAGTCTAGCACTTTTCGTATCGTATGTTGTCTGCGATTTGGGTGTTTGTCTACCCAGTTATCCACTAGTTCCTCGGGGGAGGAGGCTGAGACTCCAAGACTGAAGTGTTCTGCAAACCCTCGCCAGTTGGTGGGGAGGTAGTTCGGTGAACCCAGCTCCAGTGCTCCTATTAGCGCCCTCCTGAAGCATCCTGGTGCATCGCACAGGGGACAGTCTGTGCATTCTAGCTTCATCCCAAGGTGCAATCCCTCAGCCATCCTATTAGTACACTTTCTTCCTGTATACAGTTGACATAATGCAATGCAACTGAGACTCTGATAAAAAATATGACATTTTTACAGCTATTAAAAGAAAAAATATCTCGTCTATTTACTTCTATTAGCAGGTAAGAACGCTAACTGCCTAGTCTAGTGAGCCAGATCCACTTTCAGAGGGGACCCGGCTTGCGAGACTACCCTTTTTCCGTGCGGTATTAAACAGGCAAAGAAAAACTGGGGATGAGCTAAAAGGATACGTATTAAAGTTAAAACATACATCTGTATTTCCAGCTTTCGATCCAACGGCTGCATTCTCGGGCTACGAGAAACAGTCTCCTGTCTCCTTCCTTCATACAGACCTAGGCAGTCAGTAGCAAGCCAGTAATTATATATCCAGACGAACTGACCTTGGTCAGGTATATTAAATTTCGCAGACATGTGACAAGCTTCCTGGGGACCCCCCTACTACTTCAATGCAAACAATAGGCGGGAAACCCGTCTCTGTGTTGCCCTTTTATCCCTGGAAATGGAGGCACGTTTGATGTTACTAGACTCGCACTGGAGCACCACCAGTCCGGTATTTGCACTGCAAACATTTCAGTCACACACCCAGCAGCTTATTCAGAGTGTGCACAGGAGTTGACCATCCTGATAGAGGAAAATAAATCCAGTCAGAGTTCCAACAGCAAGTGGCTGGTTGGGTGTGTGGCTGAAGCATTCTCCATAGTATGTACAGAGGATTGCAGTGGAAGCTGGGGTTTGCCGTGTTTGCCGTGTTTTCCGGGTTTGCCGTGTTTGCCGGGTTTGTTGTGTTTGCTGGTTTTGTTGTGTTTGCTGGTTTTGTTGTGTTTGTGATGGTCAGAGCTCAGTTAGTTTTATGCCCAGGCTAATTTTCACGAAGATGGTTCCCAGACTAAGTTTTTCTGGTTGGGTGCAAAAAATGTGGTCTCAGTGTTCAGAGCAATGCTAGCTCAAGCCAGGTAGTCTCGTTCCCAGACTGCATTTTCGTGCCAAGTAGTCTGGGCACGAGACTACAAGCCAGGGGCCCTGGGTTCAATACCCAGCGACTGCAAGAATTTTGTTTCTTTCCCATACCATCAAATGATGCTTCATGTCTTTTTGCCAAGAGCTATGTGCTCTCATTTTTTGATCTGTTGCACCAAACATCAAGTATATATTAGTAGTGTGTGTGTGATAATGATCATATTCCACAAGTGTATATATAAACCATAGAAGGTAGATTAAAATATGGAAAACATAAAAATGTTGTGCTACGACCAAGCAACAAAGTTGGCATAGTGAACCACTTCTCTGTACACCATTGCCACAACACTAACTGCCAACAAAAGGAGACAGAACATGCAAAACAGGAGCAGACGACGGCTGACAACACCAGTGCTGGTTTCCTGTGCATATGCACAATAGTAATGAGACATGGCCAGAGATAAGAGAAGGTTAAAAAGGTTGACAGCTAAGGAGATAAACACCAGAATGAAGACGCTACCAGGAGGAATAGATACTGTTTCCACTTGAATTACCAGGATGAAAATAGACACGATTCCGTGGGCCATTAATCCTCCCCATCTGACCATTCGGTTCGGAGAAAAACCAAGAAACTTTAAAATGGAGAGAATCGTGATCCAGAAGTACCATGTTGCTAAGTCACTTGCCTTTAGGAGATCTTGTTGTGGTTGGGGGGTGAATGCTTTTCCAGTGAGTATTGTAAGCATGGTGAACAGAGCCATGGCCAAGGGGGCTACATAACAGTACTGATCGAGAATTGTCCATCGTTTTCGAATCTCTTGTTGAAGTTTCTTAGCGTTGCCACCAATGACGGCTGCCAGGGCAGCAACCTTGTTTTCATAGGTATAACAATCCTTTACGACGCCCGTCAATAGTACCAATATGAATATAGAAATGCATTCAAAGACCACAATAAGGTGGATTCTTGTGCTGAGCAAGGGAAGGGTGATAATTGTCGACCCAACAAAGTTGCACACACCACCCTTCATTATTTTCTGTTCTGCAACATAAAATGCACCAAGGTAGAAAAGAAGTGCCGTATAGCAAATAGCATGGAGTACTGACATCCAAGGCTGGATGCGACGCTTCGTGATTTCCTCAGACATTTCGTAAATCTTTGAGCGGTTGTTTTGGATCTCCATTACTTCTTCATCAGATGAGAATGTCTCATGGACTTTCATCATTCTCTCAACAGCTGTTTCTCTTGTGAGGCCACTTGTGTGTGGAATCTGTGGCTTTGATGCAAGTTTGGGAAGCTGAAATACACAGCAGAGTGGAGTGATTACTCCAAGTGAGACTCTCAGAGTAAAGAGAAGCAGACGGTGCAACATCTCCTTCAGAACGCAGTCTTTACTGTGAAACACAGCTTGAAAGCCACCATCTTCGCACAGCGTGATCAAAATGGCTGCAAAACCCCGGTAGAGTATAAAGAGGACAAAAAAGAGTCTCACGCGCTCTTTGCACTTGTGATGATAAAACTTGTGGAACAGACGATAAGGAGAGACATTGAAAAGGCTGTGCAGAAAAGTACACAGAGGGTCAATTGGTTCATCTCTTCCAAAAATAGCTTCAGTTTCAGAGACTGTATTTGTGCTTTCGTCTCTCTGCAGCCCAGTAGCATTGCCTCCTTCCTCCTTCGGTCTGTTTACGAGGTGTCTTTGTCTTACGCTGCTGGGGGAGGGGTCTGGTGGAAAGAGGGTTCCATTTGGAAGAGATCCTTGGACAGGAGCCGGGCTGGTGACCATGGATTGTTGTTGTACAGTGACGGGGGGATGTATAATGTGTGCCATGACTGAAGGCTGGGGGCTGACACAATGTTTTGGGGTGTGACAGGGGGAGTGGTGAGGGGTGGAGCTGGAAGAGGGATTTGAAGAGTGAGTAGTGGGGGTGAAAGAGGGGGAGGGGTTAGGAAAATGGGTAGGGGTGGTGGTAGTCGAAAGTTGGAGGACTTCAGGAAGTGGGAATCCCAGCGCAGCTGGGTGAGGTTGCGATTCAACAGTTGGGGAGGGCACCATGTAAATGTAAACGGGACCATTGTAGTAGGTAGGGGACGCTGGCCCATAGAAAGTAGGAGTGTTGTTGTACACGGGAGTATCACTACAGACAGAAGGAAAGGAATGTCTTCTAGCGTGCTTGTGAGATCTCTCTTCCCTTCGTAGGTCTTCTGAAGATCTCGAATTTGACCTGTGAAGGGATGCAGGTCGCTGCCGAGGAGGCTGAGGGGTGCAACAATTGAGACACGTGGTGAAGCAATCTGTGGGGCTCTCGGTGCATTTGTGATCCGGGATCAAGTGCTCTGAGAGAGAAATAAAAAAAGTGAAAGTACTGCCTATGTAAAAAATCTGGTTCTTAGAAACGTAACGACATTACAACTGAATTTCAATAGTGAGTGTAAAGAGACATAAAGAAAAAGTAGCTGGTTTACCTGTCATCATTTTGTCAAATTCCTCTAGTAACAACTTGTGCTGTTTCTTGACTGCATACTCAAATATCTTCCGTATCGTATGTTGTCTGCGATTTGGGTGCTTGTCTGCCCAGTTATCCACTAGTTCCTCGGGGGAGGAGGCTGAGACTCCAAGGTTGAAGTGTTCTGCAAACCCTCGCCAGTTGGTGGGGAGGTAGTTCGGTGAACCCAGCTCCAGTGCTCCTATTAGCGCCCTCCTGAAGCATCCTGGTGCATCGCACAGGGGACAGTCTGTGCATTCCAGCTTCATGTTGTAGTCCCTCGTATCCATCCTTTGGGCATGTACAGTGAATATGCAGTAAACATGAATGTATACGTAAAGTCTCGCCGAGCCAGACTCTCACACGAGTGTCTGGCTCGGCGAGACTAGTATACGTAGGGGTCAGCTGGAAAGCGTAAATCCGGATTGACATTAGGGCAAAGGTATGCAGGGGCTTAGGGTTGGGCAGGTGAAGAGGATTTCTGGTGCTGTTCTTCCTAGTTAAATGTAGTAAGGGTTAGCAGAAATTAATGAGGCACTAAATCATGCACGTGATCATGGGCTCAGTCATCAACCCTATTATATTACTGACTCACGAAATCTTACTCTTTCACGATGTCGAAAGATTCATACTTCCACCAGCACAGTCAATCTACTTATATTACTCTTCTGGTTCCGCAGCCAGCAATCGCCTTTATACAAGAGCGCCCGGGATACGGTTACCGTTATGACACTACATAAATATAGTACCGTTCCCCATTGACATAATATACTCCAGGGGTGGTACTCGAGACATTAGGGACTCCCCAGGAATGGGAACCAGCGACGTCATTGCCGTCTACTCCTGGGTGTTCACCAACTACACACAGTTGAATTATCATATGCACAACAAAGCCATATATAAAACTCACTGAAATTTGCACGCCCATACCTATGTACAGTAAGCACTTATACAGTACAAACGCCTCTTGTATGCTTTCTTGTACCAATTTAAATACCAACTACTTCAGTGGTACTATGCTGTTTCTTAGGTTACAAAGTGACTGTAAATTTTTTACAATGGGGATTAAAAAACGGATAGTCTTTGCCTACTGTATTACAGCAACAAAATGAGCAAAGTGGAACACCTCTCTACCAAGCATGACCAAGCCACTGACTGGAAGCAGCATCAGACAAAATAGACAAAGGAAAAACAGTGCACGACTTTTGAGTATTGTCATTCTCTTGAACTGACGGCAGCGAGAACCAAAGAGGCAGGCAAGAAGATTGAACACAGAACCACCAAGAGAGTTGTAAAGTAGAATGGTACTGCTGCCTGGCGGCACACTGACTTTTTTCAACTTGATCGCAAATACAAAAATGAAAGCTAAACCATACCAAACAAGACCAGCACCTTTTACATATCTGTGTGTGGTAAACCCAAGAAACAACAGCAGAGACAGATTAGAAATCCAAAAATACCATGACACGAGGTCACCGATATCGAGGTCTTGTGATGGCTCGGGAGTAAATGCTTTTCCAACAGTGATAGAGAGTACTGTAAATACAGTAAAGCTGACAGACATTATGTAGCAGTATACGTCGAGAATCAGCCAACGGTTTCGAATTTCTCGGCACAGGTCGTTCCCACCAGGAACGCCAAATCTCAACAGGTAGGTTGCAATCTTGTTTTCATAACAGTAGCAGTCTTTAGCAATTCCCATGACTAGAAATATGACAAAAGCAGACATACAGTCACAAAGGTGAATGAGATTGTCCAGAGGAAGATCCATCAAAGTTGAATTATCAAATGTGCACACTTCCGCTCTTGTTATCTTATTCCTAACACCAGTGAATGCACCCAGTTGCAAAAGTAAGAGAGGGAACAGGACAGCGTGGAGCACTGTAATCCACATTGACTTGAGACGCCGATCAAGTGATCCTTCAAAATCATTCAAAGATCCTTCGATATCATCTGAACAGTCCTCCCTGCTAGACTCTTGCTTGTCACAATGCATGCTCTTCATTCTAATGAATGTTTTGTTGTTTGAAAACGGTCTCAACGCAATCCAGTGAAGCTGGCAAATACTGCAGATAGGAGCTATGATTCTAACAGCTATCCTGAGAGCAAAGAGGGACAAGCGGTGGAGGACATTAACATAGACCTTCTCACCATTTCGCAGCGACTTCCAAAAGTCGCCATCTTCACAGATTGTAACGAGAAGTGAAGCCAGTGCCTGGTAGACAAAGAAAACAAGAAAGATTCCGACCACTACTTCAATTCTCCTCAACCTCCTGCGATCACCAGCATAATGCTTTTCAAAGAAAGTGTATGGATTGGCCTGAAAACGCCTTTCTATGAACGCAATCATGGCATCCAAATCAGAAAAACAACTTGAACTGCCATCAGGAGAACTTCGCACATCTGTTTTTTCCAATGTTGGACGTCGTCGTCTGATCTCTGAATTTGGACTGCCTTCGGGAGACTTTCGCATATTATCATTTTGTTTATCGTTTTCACATGGGCATCTGACATTCCCAGAATCAAATGGACTACCCCCAGGGGACCCTCGCAAATCTTGTTTCTCCTTGATTTCACTTGTTGGATGTTGGTGTCCGACATTCTCCAAATCCTGAACAGGAGATGAAGGTTCTTGCTTTTTTGGTGATGGCGGTTGAGAAGTTGAAAGATGCTGTGGAGAACAAATTTCATCACAGATCTCATGGTGAGGAGGGGGTGAAGGTTCTGGCAATGGGTCAGTTTTGACTGACTGCTCGTTTGGGGCAGAAGGTTCACTTGGAAAGACATCAGTGGAAGGAACTGGAGATGGCTGTCGAACTATACTGTTAAAAGTGCCATCACTCTCTGTCAATTGGGGTGGAGCTGCAGTGTCAAGTGGACTAACTCCCCCTTCTGTATCATCCTCCGTAGTCCTGGAAAGACTTCCAGAACTGATACGCTGTTTCTTAACCACCGTTGTAGTTTCTTGAAATTGTTCCGGAGGGTTTTGCTGTTGGAATTGGGTGTGAATGTGGAGATGAACGTGGGGGAGAGAAACCTTGTGGACAGGTTCGGGCTTAGGCCTCTGCTCATCTACATCAGAATCTGACACTGTTTTCGTGAGTTTCCGGTGATAAGGAGGACATTTGCTACACACTCGAAAACAATCAGAAGGGGCTACATACTGATGAGGAGTTATCCGGTGCTCTGTGTGAAAGAAATAATAGAATATTTTCTTAAACCAAAAATTATCTGCCGGGTTAAAAAGTCCCAGCCTCAAACGCAGGTTTTCTGCTCTGGATTTTGTCTCACAGCTTTGCCAAAGGTGCAAGACAAAATCTGGAACGGAAAGCCTGGACAGTGGGTCTCATGGGTGCCATCCCAGGGTGGAATGATGGACAAGTCAATGAGAGGAGCATGTGACCTGTATATATGACTTCACTGCAACATCCTTAACAACAGATCGGGGGTCCACTACTCCTTCAAATCTTGCATACTTTGGTTACAAGTCTACCCGCCGTATGCTCAAAAATCCTAACCCATATAAACTCAGTCCTGCTCCCAGGCTACCACCCAGCTTTGTGTCGCTAGTGGGACTTTACTGTACTGCAACTGACAACAAGGGCCTGTGGGATGAGGCTATATCAGTCTTGTCCCCAGATTGCAATTTTCGTGTCCGCCGGAAAAATGGGTCTGGTCAACTGCCTATTCCGTTTTCTGTTTAGTCTTGTTCCCAGGCCGTTCCTGCCTCCAGTTTTTGATTGGTTGCAGTAGGCAAAAATGGAGGGGGAAGGACTGGGAAATTTAGTCATGTTCACAGTGATGTGACATAATAAAGGTAGACAGATGGGGGGGGGGGGGGTGGGGGGCGTTGCCTTACGAAGAATCTCGAGAACCTTCCCATAATATTTTGTCCAAGGACTCAAGACCCCAGCATTTGAAAAGCAGCGTTAATACAGCTCGTTGTTCAATGGACTCGAGGCTGATCAACATAAAGTTTGTGAGTTACAACGATCAGGCACCACCCCCCCTTACGTCTACCCTCTGTCTGTCTAACTGACATCATGCACAAGACTATATAGTGTATAGCATATGGTGCTGTTGCTAACGATGCTCGGAATTAGTCTCGTGCCCAAACTACTTTTCGCCTAGCGGGAAAATAGTCTGGTGAACTGCCTATACCGTTTTGGTTCCAATATTTTGAAATCACCATGACATCACGTCAACTGGATTCTGAATTCAAAAGCGCTCTAGTAAACAGCGAACTCCGAGACAGCCTACTCGTGTACAATAGCGTAGTCTACATGCGGCAGCTAGGGTTGCCCGATCAATGTCCATTTCACTAGTAGATCATTGGTACGCAATGTGGAATACAATCTTCAATGACGTCAAGCATTAAATTAGAAAAAAAACAATGCGCCAGCATTCCGGTGCACTTGAACGAAAATGGAATAGGCAGTTCACCAGATCTATTTTTCCGGCGGGCGCGAAAAATGCGGTCTGGGAACGAGACTAGCTTGGAATGTGGAGGCCCCTCATAACAGACTCCATAGATTACCACCAAATAACTGAGACTGGCAACTTTAGTATGCACCATAGTTAATAATAACCTCACCTTTCAAGATTTTTGTGAAGTCCTGTAATAATGCATTATGTTTCTTTGCTTCTGCATATTCCAGCACTTTTCGTATTGTGTGTTGTCTGCGATTTGGGTGCTTGTCTGCCCAGTTATCCACTAGTTCCTCGGGGGAGGAGGCTGAGACTCCAAGACTGAAGTGTTCTGCAAACCCTCGCCAGTTGGTGGGGAGGTAGTTCGGTGAACCCAGCTCCAGTGCTCCTATTAGCGCCCTCCTGAAGCATCCCGGAGCATCGCACAGGGGACAGTCTAACTCCCCAACAACGGGCCCCCGCTGTTCACCGTTGTCACTCATGCTTTAACAAACACACTTGAACCTGTCTGCTGTTTTCCTCTTTCTAACAAAATTTCATCATTGCCATATTCGGTCAGTTATTTGGTATCATATCTACTTATAAGTGTGTTTACCTCTGGTGTTTACCGGTGAAGACAAAGAATTTGGAAGAAATTGCTTTGGTTTCACACGAACTCACACATAAATCATATACTTGTGACGTAATACGCGCATCGCGCATGCGCATGCATAGCGCGCGTACCGTAAAGGTCACAGTGACGTCAGGCGAATTGGCGCGGCGCAGCCGGAATCCCCTTAGGTAATTTCCTCAATTATCATTGTTTACAATGCCTTATTTGGAAATCATGAGTAATGATCTCATTCTTGCGAAATAGTTGTGGTTTGTCGCTGAGTGTATTAACCACGAACATAAAAAGTCCGTAGTCAAGTCAGGGCCGGCCACACTTTTCAAATCATCGTGTCTGTTTGGCGTCTCTCAAAATGGATGGGTTTCTGGAAGCAAACAGAGTCTTGGAAGTATCGCTTTCAAAACTGAACACTTTTCACAAAGGCGGCGACTTGCCGCTGAGAAAAACGCTACTAATATCTAAGGTGCTAAACAGAGCTCAAGATGTAGCCACTTCAGCCCATTTCTCGTTCATCAGTACACCTTCGACTTCCCGAAGTTCTTCAAAACTGTTGGCAAGTATCAGCAAGAAGGTTGAAGACCCGAGTGTCTACGAAAGTGAC
This sequence comes from Agelas oroides, assembly GCA_949130485.1. NCBI lineage: Eukaryota > Metazoa > Porifera > Demospongiae > Agelasida > Agelasidae > Agelas > Agelas oroides. Next base: position 919,344 of record OX422197.1, on the reverse strand, counting down.
TGTCTACCTGTCGGCCTTCCCCGGCCCGCAAAACAACAGCAGAGACAAAGCCCTATCGCATCGCGCACTGTGACTAAACAAGAAGACGAAGAACCGATGGACTTTGAAAACGTCAATTCGGTTCTGAGCGATATTCTTTCAAGCGACAGCGATATTGAAGTTGACAGTGAGAGTACAGCTGCCAGTGAGGCGGAAGTGCCACACTTCGAAGAATCTTCTAGAAGCCAGCCTACCTCAAACAAGAACAAGCAGATTAGCTCGCCGAGTAAAAAGAGTAGATTACTTGGTGATATTTCTAACACTTCGGACAGTACCAGTGGCTGGAACGCTTGGCAGTTTGAAAAGAACTCTAACCTGAAATTTACTACCCAATGGACCACCACCCCCTTTCAAACCGAGTCAACTAGCTGTAGTCCCCCTGCCTCTCCTTTGAAAAGAAATCACAATGCTGCTTTCCCTTTTGAGAAAGAGAATTATTGGTGGACCACTATTGACGACACAAAGAGGTTTAAACCATCACTACCTGAAGAGAGCCCACTAGAATCCCTCCCCGGATTCTGTGGCTACCTCTCACCTAGAAACTTACAGACTGCTCCTTTAATCACAATTATGTTTGGCAAAGGATTCACTCTACCTAGTGAATCCACCTCAAGTGATTGGCCCTCATCGTTTTCGGACCATGAACTTGGGTTCACGGAGAACGTGAATCATTCCTTCAGTGAGAATCACTTTCTACCTCATGTCCAGACATCTCCTATCAAACCAATCCTAGCTTTCTGAACTCTTAATTTACAATGTCATATCAGAGTACAATCACTTCAGATTCATTTAGTGCTCACTAACCTTCTGTTTCTTTTTACATCTTTCTTTGCTGATTTTAGCCTTGTACCATATTTCTACCCTCTCTGTGTATCTCCCTCATGTACCATACTTCAACCTCTTTATCTATCTTGTGTTTGTAACGTCCTTGGAGTTAGCTGTATGTATTGATGCCTTTACAGGTGAAGGTTCTAACTCCCTTGTATGCCACTTTCTGGTTTGTAGAACTTGAGATGTGTTTGTACTTGTGTGTGTGTGTGTTCCTTCCTCTGTACATATCTGGACAGCTTGAAAAAAACTTTTATCCTCAACAACATATTAGTGCATAAATAAACACAACCATCTACTTTATAAAGTGAGTTTCTAAGCAGCTATGCTGTACTGGGTTTGTCAGCCTGTTCAAAACTGAGTATAGTCCCAAATGGAAAGTGCTGGATGACTGGAAACTTACCAAGTACCTGTGGAGGGAAAAGAGATAAGGGAGACATGATATTAAGTCATTTCTTTCATGCATGGCAGCTATACAGAAGCCATTGAAGCGAGGGCTCAAAGGGAGTTGTGATCACATGAGGGTACTATTTTGAGATCATGAATACACAGACCGAGATCACCCCATTAGGTTGACAACGGAAGTGACATAGCAGGACAGGTGGCGCTAGTGAATTACCTGATGCAACACACAACAATCGGAAATGTTTCAAAACACTTGTGCATGACTAACCTATTACAAGTTGGCCAATTGGGTGATTAGCAGGATGCCGCTGATCCTACCTGGATCTCTTCATGTACCAGAGCTTACAAGAACCACCAGAGCTCACAAGAACCACCAGAGCTCACAAGAACCACCAGAGCTCTTGTTACAAGACTAGTTTCTTGACCTCAAGCTTTTATCCTCGTATAGCCAGAGGAAGAAAAGGGGAACCTAACAGTCAAAGTTGGGGATTGTGATGTGCACAGCTTGTGTTTCAAGGTTTTAACAACAACAAAAAAAACTGTGGTAAATCCAGACGTGTTTTTAAAGGATTGGTTTCTGATGGCTCAATCTAAAGACCATTAGCGGTCGGTCGGTAGTAAAATGATTGTGTATCGTAGATACGTCACAACAACCAACATATAGAATGTCTGGCTGTAAACAAAACATAGTCTATAGGGGGTATCCGTTGCTATATAGCATTATAACTGCATAGCAGTTGCCTTCCTGACTGGAGCATGACACCCAATAGGGGGTTCGATTACCAACTCCCCAGAGGAAGATGACTCTAGTTAGTAGTACCATTGTGGATGATGAAAAACATGGCTTGAGAATTCAGTGTTATCAAGGTTGCCAGGATCCACCCACTTTTATCCACCCAGTCTACCTTACATCTTCGGTATTCACAGACTCAACAGTCAGCTAATTGGCAGTGCTATTAATAGTATTTGCCACAGAGGGTACCAAAGTGCATATTCATAGTGTACATTTAAACAATGTGACGACCGAGATCACTTCCGTTGGTGGTAGACATATGTCACTATTAGACTACATAGTGTATATTGATAAGTCAAAGTGTACAAACAGCTTATGTAGGTGCACATCATAACAAAAGAGACTGTTTTGAATTTTGACACATACCAGCTAAAGTTTAGCTATGCCGAATGCAGAACACTGTGGGGGCAAGCCTGAATGAGTGCTGCATATGCTTGCCTACTCATTTCACCAGCTTTGAACGACGTTTCTTTCACACCTAGTTGCAGTGGGAAAAGTCACCGAGTCTAAAAAGCATTTAGAACTGGCTCAGGCATATTTACAGGAGTTCAATTGGATTCCAATATGGTAGTGCAGTGGAATGGTTTGGTGCACTGGGCAATGGAGGGTGGTCAGACAGTACACAGAAATGGTCACAAGTCACAACTAACTGACTGCTTCAGTTACAAAGGTATTTTTCCCACCGTGATAGCTTAAAATAGCAAAACCACAAAATCAACACTGGATGGCCTTTCCAAATTAATTGTACATGTCAATGGGACTGGACATAATAGTCTCTAGCCTTCTTCTCAGATTGCTCCCACGAGCCAGGAAACGAGGCTAAATACTCACCTCTGCTTTGTACATTTTGATGAGGCCCGAGTTGACTTTTGACCACTCTGCGACCCCGCTGATACCCCACAGTGTGTTAGAGTGCTCTGCAAAGGGACCTGTCTTTACCTGTGGTGGGATAGATAACGTATATATGAACAACATGTGTACTGCTAGTTGAGCAATCAGCTTGTTTTGAAGTTCTTATGGGATATTCATACCACAATACAAGCACTGAGAAATTGAACAATCAATAACGCATTTTTGGGAAATTAGAAATTCCCCTCTCTTAGTTTCAAAATGTTACCCTTGGACACTGCCCTTCGGAATTCTAAAATTTGTGTTTTGCAACAAAAAGGAAATTGAGACCCAAATTGTCCTTATAAAGGCAACAGGAAATGCATGGTCAACAGTCAACCCCTACAATACCTGATAATCAAACAAACAGCTTCCTTCTTAAATACTAATGGAATTTATTGGAAAGCACAACCAAACAACACACTTTCTGGTTCAGAAAGTTTAACCTTGGTGTCACAAAACCTGATATTGCTGAACATCTGGTCATTCACAGAATGAGACAGTATCGCTGACATTGAATAGGCTGTTCCCACAACACAACGTATATATGTAGGACAGCCCCCTGGTATACAGTCCATGTATCCAGTTTCACTCCACCCAGTATTGTAAGGTATACAGTCACTCCAGATCATAGTTGCATTCCCCATAGGAAGCAGCATGAGTCCAAAGGGCAAATGCCATCCTGTCTGGGAATGCAACTTGTTTGCTAGATCATATACCCCTAGCATTACGCCATTATTACCTCCACCCATTCAACTATGCGTCATTCCGAGTTCAAACTTTGGTTGCTAAGCAACAACCAACAAGGTGTAGCACATTCAGAGAAGCAATTTTCTCTAATTGGGATTTTGGGTCACATGGCATTTCACTAAATAACACAAAACTCGCAAAATAACTTTTTAAGCATTTACCATGTACAAACACACACTGTATGTATTGCACTAACACATGACTGAAATGAGGAAGAAGGGGGAGGGAGAAGTGTTGTCAAGCAGACCAAGCCATTTTGTCTGTAAGGTGTGAGATCATTAAATCATCACACCATTCTTGTATGCAAGCAGAGGGATTATCACATGCACACATAAACAAAGTGGGAGGGCAGCTGTACATGCACATACATGGCATCTGCCTCACATCCATGGCATCTGCCTCACATCCAACATCCTGACAATACTAGGCAATACAGGAACACCTGAATGGCTGTGGCACATGTACAGTGGGTGACCGTGTGCATCACATCTAGGGCTGCTTGAACACCTTGTCACAGCTGGAAACCAAGATGTCATGTGGAGAAAATGAAAAGCAACTCAAGTATTCAGTACCATCTGTGCAGTACATATAGAGAAATGTTAGGTCGTAGCTCAGTGGTAGAGACACTGGTGACTCAAGCCAAGTGGTTTCGATTCCTGGTGACTGTCGGCTTTCCACTTTCCTCTATTTTCGCCACATAATAATCTAGAGCTGAGCTGTCCTTAGTCTACATGAGATGTGGTTCATTGATTGTTCATGCGACAGGTATGCCATGGGGAAACATTGTTTTTCAAATATCGCTGTTGAGTGTAAACTCTAGATGTTTATTTTCAGTGTTTTATTGACTGTTTGAGTGCTACTTGCTGATGTTGGGACTCCCATTGAATGTTTCGAAACATATTCAGAAGTTTGGCATTTCAAGTGCCAGAAATGGCAAGCCAAGCAAAAACACACTCCAGTCATGTGTCAGAGAGATTTGGCAATAGTCATAATAGACACACTTGGACACTTATCAATACACACAGGATGCATTCATTCATACAATATAATAGTTGTGTTCCTCAGACAAGGCTGCATGGGCAAATGCTGCTCTGTCTTGGGGAATGCAAAGTATTTGTTGGTGCTACCCCTAAGGGGCCATACCCCATCTATCACCACCCCATTTCTGTTATTCAAGTTCAAAGATTTGGTTGCTAAGCAACATCCAATAACATGTAGGCACATGTAGATACACACATACATACATCTTCAGTTCACTCAAGGTGAAACAGAGCGCGAGTGATACTACAATCGATTGGTCAGTTGCATTTTTAATTTCAAGACCAAATAAATCTTGCTACTACTCTAGTAAATGAGCCTCAGGATAACAGGCAGTGCTCTTTGGCCAGATAGCTTTAACATAAATCATGGGGGGTGTGCCTTTTACTGGCCCAGGTGAACACTCCACAGGAACAATAACTATCCGAGATCAGATAGCGTTACAATAGTAGCTACTACACTGACTGTATAAAGGCACGCTACAAAAAGTGTAGTTGATACAAACAGGTGGAAGGAATGCTTGTGTGGTCAACCAAATTTGGACTTTCTGGCGGGCTGGTGTGACAGAGTATATCCAATAGACACAGAGTGACCTAATGTGCTGACACATGAATAGGTTTATGGCTGCAGTAGGTAATAAGGTTTCTGGAATCCTTGGCGGTGGTTAATAGCGGGTTTTGGGCACCTGTGCAAGGATTCACTAGCTGTAACACAACACTTCACCACAGTCACATGAGGGGTCTTCTGTTTCATTATTCCACTCAGTGTTCTTAACAAATTTCCCGATAAAGACACAGTGGACAAATTTGCTGATAGACTGGCTTGATGATATGAAGCAAAGGAGAAGAAAGTTCACAACAGCAAATGTGCCTTTATTTCTAGCTGAGGCAAGCGATTTGTAGTGTTTTTGTACAAGTCCCTCAAATCACCCAGTACAGTTACTTTCAGTTACATTAAAATTTTCTGTAGCATTACAGAAGCTACATACTAAACTTAATACTAGTCAGCTAGTGTGGAGAGACTAGACTGTATGTTTCGTGGAACTCTGAACACAGAAAAATTCACCACTTTCATTTAAGCAAGTCTCAATATTCTTGTACAAGTCACTCTGCATCTTTAACAAACCTCCTGGTATAAAACTCCTCTGTTAGCATGACTGTTATGTGAGGCCATTATTATTATATCAAAATGGCTTCCTACAATTACTGGAATGTAAAGTTATTTTGGTACATGAATTGCACAGATGGAAATATTTAGCGACTCAAACGACAAATCTGGCTCCAGAACTTCTACAGTCAGTTAAACAGTAACCCTTAGTAACTGACAATTCAATATTACTGCACACACATTGACAGCTTGCACGCCACACATCCCACCTCCCACCCACCTAGCTATTCACACTGTGGGTGTTCAAAGGAAACCAACATGTATGGATGACATAACAATGTTATTAGGCTAACAAGGTCACAAACCACTACACTGGCAATTTGGGTTTCCTGGGGACTACTTGCTGCCTCTGTACAGAGCTTTTCAGGTTGATTGTCTGACAACACATGCAAACGAAACAGGAAATCTCACACAAATAGAGGAATTGTGTTTGAAGTCATCATTGCCGCACTTTCCACATAATTCCCATAATTCCCTATATATATATACGTGCTGCCATGTTGAAAGGCACATGATTGAAGCATATATGAAATTTATATGGCGAGGCTATTCCATGGGCTTGTTTTGAGGTATGGAACATGCGTTTAGCTTCAACTTTAGACTATGGAGAGGGCTAGTGTGGACATTCAACATACCCACACATGAAAGACATGTTACTTGTAGGAGCGTTGCTAGAGCGGGATGTTTGATGTACTAGTACAAACTTTATATTGAAAACTGCAGTATTGCCTTCCAAGGTGGTGTACACGACTCGTATGATGTAATGTTATAACGCGAATGCAATTTCAAATTTTCACAGACAACCAACCTAAAACGGGTTATTTTGTTAAAGCGATATTAAGTGGGACCCACTGTACAGAGATTTTTAGGTTGGTTGTCTGTGAAAATTTGAAATCTCTGTACTAACAAAACGCAAACCCTCTGGCGTGATCTCATTTTATGCTAGCTTGGATGATGTTAGTTGTGTGCGGTTTGTTGGTCAAACATGCTCTGTACACACTGTCACAAGTCATTATTCTGGCATGTGGACATGCATACTGTGAGGGAATTTTAGGAAACACTTTAACATGTCAGCCTCAACTCCCTTCCTCTGAAAACACGTTTCCTGTCTGTTAGTGTTTCTCAGAAAATGTTATTCTCATGGAGACCCTACAGAAGCATACAGGCAGTGAGCCATTGTTTACATGTGAGACAGTAGTCACCAAGCTCCAGTGAACCTAGCTAGCTAAAAATGTTCCAGTCTCCACGAGATAGCAGTCCCCATGCATTGTGTGGTTGCCACAGCATTGGCTTGATATTGGCCACCTTTCCAGGCTTTCCTGACAGTAGCTGATTGGAAACTGGAGTCAGGGAAGGCCTGGGAAATGCGTCCTGTGCAGTGGACATGGGTGGCCTGTCTAGCCTTAGGAAATCTGATTGTTTATTATGTATACATGCATTTACAAAGTGTAAACATAATACTATTTAATGTAAGCACGAAAGCAGCCCATGACATGACACACACCATTAGAAGTGTACATAAAACTCCAGTCTTCAGACAGGTAAACTATTTCTTGATTAATGACAACAAATTGAATAGCTCTGAGCTAATTCAGCATTGCTATTACAATTATAACCATACCAGTCTTGTGCCAAGTCAGGCATGAGCGAAATCTTTTAGTGGTAATGTACATATGTACTATGCCATAGTAAGTTTGTTGATGTGTGTGTGTGTGTGTGTGTGTGTGTGTGTGTGTGCACGTGTGTGTGTGTGTGTGTGGTATGCGTGACAAGGTGATGTGTGCGTATCACTTATGGCAAGAGCGCATAAGAACGGGCGGCTAGAGTAAGAGCGTGTAACTCTGTAAAATTTGAAACTGGTCAGAATTTACCGCCAGTACTAAAAATAGTAACACGTACTGGGCATGCTGCATAGACATAAGGCATTGTTGCTAAGCATGTGACCAGGAGTATTTATAGTGCGGTTCAATAATTTTGACTACGGGCTTCTATTGGAGTTACACGCTCTTACTCTAGCCGCCCGTTCTTATGTGCTCTTGGCTACGGTTATCACTCACTGAATTAATGTATTTAATGCATGACATGAATATGTAGTCCTCTGAATAGGCCTCGGCAATGTCTGGGTCAACAAAGCTCTTTGGATCCAACTTAGGATGACCTGCAAGGCAAACAAGTGAAAAATCAATATCTCCTCTCCAAATTGTGCATGTGTGTGTGTTTGTATGTGTGCGTGTGTGCCATGTTGCATCATGTGTTTGTGTGGATGTGCCTGTTAGCTTTCAGATCTTAACTAGGGAAAGTCCATACTTGGCAGTTGTTAGGAGGGAAATACAGTAGGACATAACTTAATTAAGATGAATAGTTTAGGTGAAATCACCAAATCAAACTACTCACTATGAAAACAACTGTGACCTCATAAGTGACCAATCAGATCAGATTATTCAGTGATAGAGTGGTGATAGTTTCACACTAAGTCAGCATAGTGATTGCCTAATAAGGTAAATTCAGTTTTTACAAGTCTCTAACTTGTAAGAGATAGATGCTTCAGTGATGTGGTTGCTTACGTAACACTACCCAGCATGTGAGTATGTGAAGCCCTACAAATGCAGTTACACTACACCAAGTGGCAGCTATTAATATTCAGAGGAGACAGAATGTCTGCCCAGAAACCCACTTACCTACTCTAACATAATTTACAGCCTGCCACAGGTGGGCAGTTGCCAATAGCATCAGCGGAAGTCTAGCTCCCCACATTAGGGATTTGTATAGCTTTAGGCATGTAAACAAACGCTTGGATTACCTAGTATGTCAGATTCCTGAGTTGTGAGGTAACAGGCTAAAGTGCGTATTATCTCCAATTGCTTTCAGTGTACATATTTACGTAAGATAATTGCTCTTGTCAAGGTTCATGTGCTTAGTCTTTGTAAGGGGGGATATCAGCGTGCAACTGAACTGGGCGAGTAGCGTACGGTGCATGCTTGGGGTAAATTACATCAATTTAGTGACTCAGTCAACAATGTACGTCACAATTGCATACTTGAATGCCACCCACATTAGTGATATCGGCTCCTCTTTCCTGTCATGTTGCCAAACATACTAACAACACTTAGTCCAGTAATCAACATTGCCTGTCATGGAACCAAGTGCCTATGCTTCCGGAATGTCTGCAGACTCTTGCGATTCACTCTACTACCTTCCCAACACCAGCCGGAATGTCTGCAGACTCACCTATCAATTGTGCGGACCCCCATATGAAGGGAAGGAACTGGAAGTCGTCCAGTCCCCACACCCCCTGGCTGCCTGCTGGTTCCATGCGATATACAGTCTGTAGCTTGCGCATCAGTTCTAGGTATCTGCATAGTGAGTGAGTGAGTGAGTGGGTGGGTGGGTGAGTGAGTGAGTGAGTGAGTGAGTGAGTGAGTGAGTGAGTGAGTGAGTGAGTGAGTGAGTGAGTGAGTGAGTGAGTGAGTGAGTGAGTGAGTGAGTGTGAGTGAGTGAGTGAGTGTGAGTGAGTGAGTGAGTGAGTGAGTGAGTGTGAGTGAGTGAGTGTGAGTGAGTGAGTGAGTGAGTGAGTGAGTGAGTGAGTGGGTGGGTGAGTGAGCATGTGAGTGAGGGGGTGGGTGAGTGAGTGAGTGAGCATGTGAGTGAGGGGGTGGGTGAGTGAGTGAGTGAGTGAGTGAGTGGGTGGGTGAGTGAGCATGTGAGTGAGGGGGTGGGTGAGTGAGTGAGTGAGTGAGTGAGTGGGTGGGTGAGTGAGCATGTGAGTGAGGGGGTGGGTGAGTGAGTGAGTGAGTGAGTGAGTGGGTGGGTGAGTGAGCATGTGAGTGAGGGGGTGAGTGAGTGAGTGAGTGAGTGAGTGGGTGGGTGAGTGAGCATGTGAGTGAGTGAGCATGTGAGTGAGGGGGTGGGTGAGTGAGTGAGTGAGTGGGTGAGTGAGCATGTGAGTGAGGGGGTGGGTGAGTGGGTGAGTGAGTGGGTGAGTGAGTGGGTGAGTGGATGAAAGTGTTAGACTGAGCTATGGCATGTGTGTACAATTCTGGTGGCATGTGCAACTAAACTGGCCCAGTCTGACTGCCAGAAGCTGAGAGAAACCAGTCTATATACAGTGTCATTCCTGTTTGAAATTCCTTACAGACAAGCTGCTTGATTAGAAATTCTGGGAAGGATGTGAAGTCTTAACGGTACTTGGCTGTCAAAGGATGAGTAACAGAGGGTCATCAATTACAACATCACGCCCTTCCTCCCCACCTGTCCTCCCACACAATCTGGTTAAAACACACACAGTTTACCACAAGACCATGCATTGCCTAGCAACTACAGCCAGCCAACCACACTGGCCACGAAATACCCATCATCAGCTCGCTAGGGAGTCTTAGAATTCCGCTCAACACAGAGAGTCTAGCCCACATAGACTACTACTAGCTAGACAGCCACAGTCTCACAGGACCAGATTCTCACATGAAAAGAAAATCTGGCTTCCATGAGACTAAGACAGCCAGGCCGAGGAGGGTCAAGTGGAATTCAGCCCATTCCTCAGGTGGGGTCTGGGGGGACAAGACTAGGCATTAAAAGGCCGTACTAAAAGGCACTTAACTAAAACAACACTGTACAGTGTACCTAGCCTCGTTCCCAGGCCCGCGCCCAGCTTCCCGTCGCTTGCAGTACGGTTAAGCGGAGAGGGCCTGGTACACTCACGTGAGAAAATGTACCAGGCCCTCTCCCGCTTAACCATACTGTAAGCAACGGGAAGCTGGGCGAGGGCCTGGGAACGAGTGTACTAGAGACTGGTGTAGTATAGCCCCGTCCCCAGAGTCACCCACGCTGGAAGTTACAGAGAACGATTGGTTTTCTCCACGGCTACGAAAAACAGGTCTAGATTTAGTATTGAAACTGGCTGTAGTACACCCAAGGTGGTGGGGCCTGGGAATGAGGCTAGCAGTGAACCATGTACACAGTCAAGGGTGTCTATGGTTTGATTGTGGTCTCTAAAGACATTTGGAGGTGGTTTGGGAGACTGTTGTAGGGAGACCACAGGAGTCTGCAGTCAGGCTTTCAAGTGGTTGAAAACCACCATGGTTGCTGGTTTGGCTACATGCCAGTGCCAACCACAGTCTCACCATGTCAGTACCTGGGGTTGCAGACAGGTGCCAGGATAAAGTGCCTTGTCAACAGACCTACAAAGCCAAGCTGCCAGGCACCACATGAGTTCTGATAACCTCGTCCCAGGCTCCCCCTGCAATGACTCTCCCCCTTATAGAACCAAAGAGACTGTGGCTAAGATTCTCTCCCACTCACTTCTGGCTGGGTTAGAGAGGCGGTCACCTTGATAGACTAAGCTTGATGCTGACTCCCTTAGGTAAATGCATCCAACTATATGTAGAACATACCACTTGCAACATGCAGACAATGGCCTTTTACAACGGAGGTTCTCTCTACCTCTCTCCTTCTCTTTCTCCCCCCCCCCTTTTCCATCTCTCTCTCCCTCCTCCACTCCCTCCTCCTCCCCTCTCCTCACCTCTTCACAACCCTCAGTACCACAGCTGCAGCGTCCTCCCTCAGGACAACTCCAATCTTCATTAGACAGCACAAGAATGCCATGAACTTCGCCTCGTGACCAGTTCCATAGTCTATTCTTGTTGCATTGCCAAAACCCTCTATAGTGCATGGTGTGCATGTGTGATAGTTGTGAGGCGTGGGTGTGTGGATGTGATAGTGTGTGGGTGTGCATGTGATAGTGAGTGGGTGTGCATGTGTGATAGTGTGGTGTACACGTGTGATAGTGTGGTGTACACGTGTGATAGTGTGTGGGTGCAAGACCGGACATGGATATAAAAACTGTTTGTTATCTCATTAGCAACACTGAATTCTCAAGCTTGGGATAGCTCAGAGTTATTCAACATTAATCAATCTCATTAGCAATGCTGAATTCTCAACAAGCTTTGAATAGCTCAGAGTTATTCAATTTGTTGTCATTAATCAAAAAATAGTTTACCTGTCTGAAGACTGGAGTTTTTAATGTGTGTGTCATGTCATGGGCTGCTTTCGTGCTTACATTGTGTTTACACTTACACAAGACTTAACTCTTTACCGACCGTAGCGCTTTATTGCAATATTACGCGGATGACCGTAAAAATCGCGGACGAAGCGGTCAAGACGATGTGTTGTGTACTCCGTTTTATATCTCCAGCTGTAAGCGAGCTACAAACTTCTAGTAAAAAGCAATGGATAGCCTTAGGCTTTGCCTAGCTACGCTGTAGTTTTGAAGCTTACAACTGAAGTACAAGCCTGCAGATAAACGTAAACTTTTCAAACCGGAAGTCGCCGTCTTCGGTATCTTCTGACACTTGTAACTTTCCTGTTACAGCCCTGTTTCCTTTGGAATCTGCAGCGAGGTTAGAGCTTTCGTTTAGCTATTTGTAGCTTTTTGTTTCATCTCTGTAGCTTGTTTAGTTCTTGAGATCAGTTTCGATAAAGATCGCGACTTCGTCTGCGATAGCATCGCACGGTTCGCTACGTTGAACTTCCGGCTCATACGTACGCTATCACACCTCAAGTGGGCCCAATTTAGCTTCCGGTAGGTGTAATGAATACAGTTACGGAAGAAGGAAATCCGTAATTCACCGCTATCTTCTGGAAAAGACTTGAAAACGCAGGTATGTATTCATGACGCTAAAACGCGTCATTGGTCATACAGGAGCACTAATTTCATGACGCTAAAACGCGTCATTGGTCGGTAAAGAGTTAAAAAACATTAAAAATGTATAAAGATGTAGGGATGGCATGCCAAAAAGTATGCAAACAAGGTAGAGATGATGCATGAAAGCAAAGGTCTACATATTGGCAAAGCCCCATCCCTACATCTTTTTCACACTGCAGTTAGACAGTGTGCTCAAGAGCTGAATCTGCACCCATCCATGCAGTTATTAATGCTGTGCATGAGTGCTTGAGTTTTACACACTGATTACTATATGACCAGTCTGCAGCCCACTCGAGCTCACTGTCTAGGTTATACCAGAGGCATATAACAAGGGTACCACTGTCACTACAAGTAGTATGTTGGCAATAAAACTACTAACCTTGGTAGCCACCTACAAGGCACACATATCTATATGTTCATATTAACCTCGTTCCCATGCCATGTGGGAGGAGCTAGAAAGTGCATGGCCTGAGAATGAGGCTACAGCCATGAACTGCTAGTAAAGACTACCCATGCACTGTCTAACTGCAGTGTGAAAAAGATGTAGGGATGGGGCTTTGCCAATATGTAGACCTTTGCTTTCATGCATCATCTCTACCTTGTTTGCATACTTTTTGGCATGCCATCCCTACATCTTTATACATTTTTAATGTTTTTTAAGTCTTGTTTCTGTACTTTTTTTGTTGTTAATCTCAGTTACAGTTAGACCTAAACCTAAGAAGAATATTTCAAGTGTAACCACAACACCAGAACTTGAAGCGGCGTTGACAGTTTAGTAGTGATTCCAGTGTCATATCTGCCCTCCCTGGAGAAAAGTGTAATAATTATGTGCTATATAGCCAGCTAGAACCTGATGAAGGGCCAACCACTCTCCGTACCAAACTTTGTGAAACCAATTTCATGATTCAGTTGTCAAATCACATGACGACTGACCAGCTGCAGCACAGAAAACTATCCGATACTGACAACAGACCATCTTAGCTTTACAGTTCACTGAAGCTGCGAGTAGGTTAGTTTTAGTGTAGCTACAAGTAGGCAGCTGAATGCAGCGCCTTACCTACGTGGTGTTCATAAGCCTTTCCCAATGCCGTGGGGGGAAAAAAACCGTGCCCGCCCGCTCCACTCTGCGTCCGCTCGCTTGTGTACTCTCGCTTCCAGACCAATGACCGTGGTCTTCGGTCTGGGAACGAGACTTCGTGTGCGCATGCGTACAAAATTAGAAAATGGCGTCCTTCGCAACGGACAGCAGCCTCAGAGTGTTGTGAATGGCTATTGTTGACCAGGGTGAATTTGAAGCTATGAAGACGCTGAGTGGTTGGGAAGCTGAGCGCTGTGATGAGCATCCGTTTCGTGCTAAAATCAAGGTGAGTACTTGAGCCGTTTTCGAGTTATCGTCGTTTCACAAGTGGTCTGAACAAAGAAAGAAAGAAAGAAAGAAAGAAAGAATACGAAAAATGGTACTTTTGCTACCGCGCACTTTTGCGTTTAGCTGCCTTCCGCGTGGCTTTTGGCCACTTATATGAGTCTTGCTGATCAGAAAGGCACTCAAAGAGGATGTCTGGGCTCTTAAATAAGCTTTTAGCGTGTTTGTGGTGAAGTTATACGGCTTTTGCTTAAGTATTGCATATATTGCGCGTCGGCGCCATCCCTAGCCTCGTTCCCAGGCCCTGCGCGTTCGTCGCTTGCAGTACGAAATTCGCGCAGAGGGCCTGGGCTCGTTCATCACGTGATGTGTGCCGCAGCTTACGTCACGTCCATTCTACTGGAATCAATGATGTCATAGATGAGCTAGAGCCCAGTTTAGCGTTGAAAGAGGCCCACAGAGATCACAGTAATGGTTCGTGTGCGAACTTACCTAAGTGCTAAAAGTCTCAGCAGCGAAAGAGCACAAGCTGCCATGTTTAGCTGGATAGTAGACGTCTATATTCAGTTACCTTGCCACATCGTGTTACTAGGTCGACCCTGGATTTCGGCTCCTCATCTTCTTCAGCTCGGGTTTACTATTGTAGTCTATCGTACGCGCGTGACCTGTTTCAGGTTCTTCCAACTCCATTTGTGGTTATCTCTACAACCAATGCTGCAACACGGCGCGGCCATATCTGGTGTGACGTAAAATTACGGCTGCGGCACACATCACGTGATGAACGAGCCCAGGCCCTCTGCGCGAATTTCGTACTGCAAGCGACGAACGCGCAGGGCCTGGGAACGAGGCTACGCCATCCCTACATAGAGAGTCTACCGACTCTCTGATAATTAGTATGAGCCCCACCCACCACAAAGACTGGAGCTAGTTCAAGCCTCTCCCTCTTTCCTACCACACTGACCAATACAACTCTTCCCTTCCTTCCTCCTGCGCTTATCAGTGCCACCCTTTCCTTCCGTCATTAATGCAAGTAGTCCTCCCTAGGCCCTTCTTGTTGCAACCCTTTCCTTCCACTCTTCAACACAGTCATCAATGAAAGCCTTTCCTCCTTCCTACTGCAGTCTGTTTATCTTTCCTGCTCCCATCAATACAACCCCCATTCCTCCCTTCCTTCCTCCCTTCCTGCTGCATAGCCATCCCCCTTGCTGACTTACGGCAGAGATATGGCTCCAGTTCAATGGCTGCTCCCTCCAACTCACTAGGCAGGAGATCAGTGATTAATGACTTGGCATTCTGAGAGGGACAAGATGGGAAATTAATGTTGCAGAGCAGTCCCATTCCCAGACTACTCAGCTATTGTAGTGCTAACCACAACATGTGTGTGGGGGTGTGGGGGTGTGACGGGGAGGGCAAGATAGCTTACATCATTGAGTCTCTGTGACCATTGTCTGAAAGCCTTGTTTCCGAATCTCTGAGGCTGGTCAATGGGCGGAATTTCATCCACCCACCTAGAGAACAAGTCCAGGAGATCTAGCAGTTTAGTGATGGCCTAATAGGGAGGAGTGAGGGGAGGGAGGGGGAGGGAGGGAGTGAGGAGAGGGAGGGAGGAGTGAGGGGAAAGGGAGGGGGAGGGAGGGGAGGGAGGGAGAGGGAAGGAGGGTGAGAGAGGAGGAAGTTTGGATGGGGGGATTGGAGGGGGTGAGACAGGAGAGGGAACCAAAAAAGTGTCTCCTTACAGGTGACGCTGGGACATCATCTGAGACTTCTTTCCCCTGCACTGCTTTGTTCAGGATCTGGATGAAACCCAGTAACTCCTCATAAGCCTGAGTGGATAAAAATAAGAGAGGTTACCACCTCCTTCTTAGTCTTGAGAGTCACACCTTCACTAGCATTTTCCCTTTACTTCCCGAGTGGATGTGTCTGGAAATGAGTCTGGGTACGAAGCTGGTGAAGGGTGTGGCTTGTCTGGGTACAAGGCTAATCCTTCACAGAGAGAGTAAGGTCTGGTCACGCTCCAACTCACTGACAAATTGTTGACGAGTTGACAGCAATAAGATGCCAACATCCACTAAGACCACAATGTGATGTAATTGCTACTCGGATGTAATCTATGATAAGTGCAGATCTTATTTGCTGCGGAAATTCTGCTGTGGTCACAAATCAAGGTTTGCAGCGTGACCAGACCCTTCCTCTCTCTGCAAAGGGTGTGGTTTGTGAGACTATCTCCTTCTCAGGTATTTGTAAGTAAGGCTCTCCTCTCACATGCCAAACATAGTCTCCATGAAAACTCACTGAATGCACGTTCTTAGCTAGACTATAAATGTATGCACAACAACAGTATTTCTAAAGTACAGCCCTACTTGCTCGAGGGTGTGGTCTATTTTATTTTTTGACTGTACTCAGCAACTACCTGTGAGGTTGGCCATTTATCCAGATCCTCCGGAGTCTTGACTAGTCTCTTGGGGACTTGAAAGCTGTGTTGGACACTTTGCCCCGCCTGCTGTTCTGCCATTGCATGTACGTACGTACGTCCACAAGGTAATGACGTCATTGATCCGCACGTCGTGACGTCATGAAGGTCAAACATACTTTAGCTGGGGATTTTCCCAGCCACCAAAACGTCACATAAGCAACTGGAACTTAAATGATGTTGCAGAAAGTGACACGTATTACTTCCTTCTGATAAAGGCCACCATTGGGTGGGGTCCTAGATGGCTGGAGCCACTTGCCTTTTCTGGCCAGTTGGCCTTCTTGGTGAAGTATCAAAAGCTGAAGAGGCACAGGGAGAAGCCTGCAAAGGCTAACAGAAGTGCTGAATCTCCAGCAGCTGTGACCCTAGAGAGGCAGCCTCCAAATTAACGTAGCAAGAGCTCAAATTGAGCACACCATCCTGGCTGGAAAGCTCACTGCAGCCATGCAGTCCCTGGCTTGTATGCTGTGCCCCTTGTGGGAGCCCAACTTGAAAGACACTCCCAGACTCCTTTTGTGGCCATGAATTTCCAACTACCAATCACACACATTGTACAAACACAATCAAGATTTGCAACACCAAGTGGGGGCTTAACAACAAAAGCACATCAGTACCCTGTCTTCTTGCTCATAAAATTAGCTATCAAATTTTTAATGAAGATGAAGTCTCGCCCAATGATACCAGACACTAGCTCTCCTCCGTTCCACGGTCTGGGAACAGTAGGGTCACATGCATGCACTGCACACACACAGACACGCACACAGACACACACACACACACACACACACACAACAACTCAAGTTGATTCAATTCAAGAATGGCACAAGCGTTCCATTTCCTATGTACAACATATATAGCAGCTATGAATACAAAATCCAATAACAAAAAACAAGGTTCTTGAATGTACATGTATGTATACGACACCAGAAGGGTGACCAATTGTTTTAGATGATTCTTTATACTGTTTCTTTCCTCTCAAGCTGAGACCATCGGTTTGAGCTCCTTCAGTTGGTTCAAAAAGTCAGTGGGCGTAATGATGTTGGTAGAACCTGGGGAGGAAGGAGAGAGTAGAATGACAAGGACGTCCTAAGCTTTAGCTGTGACAATATAGCCTACTGTACGTATTGAGCATTGCAGGAGCCTATGAATTAACTACCATGCAAGAAAGAGCATGCAAGCATTACAATCTACAAAAGAAAGAACATCTAGTTCTGTCGGATGATGATACTTTGTCTTTGAAATGAAGAAGCAGTTAGTGTTGTACCCAGGTGTGGTGAGGTCCCTCCCAAATTATGTGCAAGACCATTCAATGGTACAAAGTGAAACAGAAGAAGAGAAAAGTCAGCACCTAGCCTTGTTCGTCGGGGCGAGGGGAGAGCCTGGGAACGAGGCTAGCCGGCACCACTGAGGACTGAAGCTGGCACTGTGTTCTGACCACTGAGCTACGAATATGATGTCACTATTTTGTTGCTCACCAATGATGACTTCGTATGAGGAAGATTGGGCAACTTCGTAGGCTGCTCTCATCTCTGAGAAGGTCATCCCACCAACGATAAAGACCATGATGGTTGGGCCGGCCTTCTTCGGCTGCTGGGCCTGTAGGGAAGGGGAAAGAGGGAGGGAGGAAAGGGGAGGGGAGGAGAGGGAAGGAGTTGATTGGAGGAGGGAGGAAGGGAAAGGAAGGGAAAGGGAGGAAGGAGGAGGGAGGGAGGAGAAGGGAGGGATAGGGATAGGGGAATAAGAGAGGGAAGGGGAGATGGGAGGAGAGAGGGGAAGAGGAGCGAAGGAGAGAGGGAGGGAGGAGGAGGAAGAGAGAGAGAAAGGGAGAAGAGGGAAGAGGGGAATGGGACAGGGAAGAATCAATTTCAATCCTGCCCATACATGATCACATCTCCATCTCCTCACCTTCACACACCCACACTCTCACCTTAGCCTCCGTCTTCTGTTCCGGGATCCAGTTCCATCGCTGCCGGACACTATAGTGGGAGAATATAGCAGTGGGTGAGCATGGCAGTGTGAGTATGGCAGTCTGAGTATGGCAGTGTGAGTATGGCGGTGTGAGTATGGCGGTGTGAGTATGGCGGTGTGAGTATGGCAGTGTGAGCATGGCGGTGTGAGCGTGGCGGTGTGAGTATGGCGGTGTGAGCATGGTGGTGTGAGTATGGCAGTGTGAGTATGGCGGTGTGAGTATGGCGGTGTGAGTATGGCGGTGTGAGCATGGCGGTGTGAGCATGGCGGTGTGAGTATGGCGGTGTGAGCATGGCGGTGTGAGTATGGCAGTGTGAGTATGGCGGTGTGAGTATGGCAGTGTGAGCATGGCGGTGTGAGCATGGCATTCTGAGTATGGCGGTGTGAGCATGGCGGTGTGAGCATGGCAGTGTGAGTATGGCGGTGGTGTGAGTATGGCGGTGTGAGTATGGTGGTGTGAGTATGGCAGTGTGAGCATGGCGGTGTGAGTATGGCGGTCTGAGCATGGCAGTGGGTGAGCATGGCAGTGTGAGCATGGCAGTGTGAGTATGGCAGTGTGAGTATGGCGGTGTGAGTATGGCAGTGTGAGTATGGCAGTGTGAGCATGGCGGTGTGAGCATGGCGGTGTGAGCATGGCGGTGTGAGCATGGCGGTGTGAGCATGGCGGTGTGAGCATGGCGGTGTGAGCATGGCGGTGTGAGCATGGCGGTGTGAGCATGGCGGTGTGAGCATGGCGGTGTGAGCATGGCGGTGTGAGTATGGCAGGGTGCAGGGTGAGTATGGCAGTGTGAGCATGGCGGTGTGAGTATGGCGGTGTGAGCATGGCGGTGGTGTGAGCATGGCGGTGGTGTGAGCATGGCAGGGTGAGCATGGCAGTGTGAGTATGGCAGTGTGAGTATGGCAGTGTGAGTATGGCGGTCTGAGCATGGCGGTCTGAGCAATGGCGGTGGTGTGAGCATGGCGGTGTGAGCATGGTGGTGTGAGTATGGCGGTCTGAGCATGGCGGTCTGAGCAATGGCGGTGGTGTGAGCATGGCAGTGTGAGTATGGCGGTCTGAGCATGGTGGTATGAGTATGTAAAAATGACAGCCATCTGTGATCGTGGATCAGTATAGCTTACTCACCTAGTACCAGCTGGACCTGTAAGGTAGAAGAGGGAGGAAAGTACCACACAGAGTATATATGAATTGCAGACTTATCACTCTTGTTCCTATGTCCTCCCCACTTCTAGTTTTGACCTTAAGTGAGTCAAAACTGGAGCCGAAGAAGCCTTGGAATTGTGGCTAACTACAAACAGGTACTGTTGATTTCAGCTCTCTTTGAACACTGAAGCCGTTCATGGTAAATATTTCATGGACTTCAGTCAGTGATACAGACAGGTTTGTGGCTGATAAGTCTTGTAGTTGATTCAATTATCCCCACTTATGTGGATTAAACTATGACTGATGAGCTAGTTTGGTGTTGAAGCTGTTGAAATCCTTATTAAACTTCACTAGGGTGAGCAATGGTATTGTGGTTGGAAAAAGGCAGCAAACTGGTTTGCTGTTATCAAAGAGGGAGGAGTGTAAAGCGTTACGGGAAGAGCTCTAGGGAAAACTCCACAGCCTCGTGTCCAGGCCTTCTGACCCCAGTGTTTGTTGCTTGCATTACGGGTGTGGGGCTAGAAGGCTGGGTACGAGGCAAGTAGACGGGTGTGGGGCTAGAAGGCTGGGTACGAGGCAAGTAGAAGCACAACACTAAGTACATGTACCAAAGCAGACAGCATATTCAGGAGACAAAATTCTGACTACTAAGAATGTGTGTAAAGCAAGCCGGGCCTAGGAACAAGGCTAAAGGTATTGTCACATGTGACTAGGTTAGACAGGTTCTCACGGGAGGAGGAGGCTGTTGAAATAGATGTGGTCCTTGGCTTCCCACGGAGGAATGGACAATAGCTTTCATCTAGTTGTTCATCAACTGCATACTTTAGAGAAAGACAAGGGGAGAAGGTGTACTGGACAGTTCAGTAGGTTCTTAGGGGGCTTGGCCTGGGAACAAGACTAGATATTCTTTTACCTGTATGAGGTCCTTCACAAGGGGGGTCCAGCGGGACACTTCATACGGCTCATCATCACGCTCCTTCCGCTTTAGGGTGTGCTTTGGAGTCTTCACCTTCTCCTACAAAGATGATGTCATAATTACATCACATAACGTCAGCAATGACTGAGGTGCTGTATGGTGTACCTCATTTAGGATGCGGCACCCTAGGTACATGAGGTTGAGAATCATCTTCCTGGGGGGGGGGGGGGGAGAGAGGGAAGAAGGGAGGGGGGAAAGGGGAAGGGAGGGTGGGGTGGGAGAGAAGAGGGAGGGAGGGAAGGAGGGAGGAGAGAGAAGAGGGAGGGAGGATGGGGTGGGGGAGAAGAGGGAGGGAGGGAGGGAAGGAGGGATCACACACACACATAAAAGAGTCTACAAGTAAAATGCAAATCCTTCCTACCTGTCTCCATGGGGGACCTCTGAGTGCTGCATCAACTTCTGAAAGTCGTCTTGACTCACACCTGCGCAAAGGAAGACACACACCAGTGTACTGACAGGTATAGGAGAGCCTCATGATATATGGGCTATATATACACTAACAAAAGCAGGGCCATATTTCCTTTCTATGACAACACAAGAACATTGATGTAGAACTGGTGGTACACTTGACTGCAGAATCAATACTGAACATTGATGTAGAACTGGTGGTACACTCGACTGCAGAATCAATACTGAACATTGATGTAGAACTGGTGGTACACTCGACTGCAGAATCAATACTACTGACTATGGGGTGCTGTTTGTGTCAAAACTCCGGTTTTTAGTAATGTTTATCAAACCTGCTACCTTTACTAAACATCGATCGATCTTTACTAAACATCGATCGATCTTGGCAAAACATCGATCGATCTTTGCTAAACATCGATCGATTTAGCTGACTGACCCTTCTTGAAGAGTATGTAGAGCATCAAGAGACGGATCTTGTCCAACACCCTGCAGAGGATGGCGAGGGGTAATGGTTAGAGCGATGAGGGTGGCAAGGGTAAGGAGTGCACTCACGTAACCTGCCGGTCGAAGAGACATGGCATCATATCTTTCATGGGGTCTGTGATTGGATTGTTTTGAGCGTCTGTGCCCATAGCCAAATCTTGTTCCACCTGAAGTTGTGATGATTGGGAAGGGAAACCACGTGTAAATTGGGAGGGGGGGGGGGGGCACCATGTAATCAGGGAAGAGAATTGAGATCAGGGAGTGGGATCATGTGATCAGGTAGGAGGATCATAGGAGGATCATGTGATCAGGGGGGATCATGTGATCAGGTAGGAGGATCATGTGATCAGGTAGGAGGATCATGTGATCAGGGGGGATCATGTGATCAGGTAGGGTGATCATGTGACTGGGAAGGTGATCAAGTGATCAGGAGGGAGGGCTATGAGGTCAGCTAGGGAGATCATGTGATCAGAGTTCCACAATCTGTTGACCTTGCAGAGGTTGTTGACGCCAGAGCGGAAACTGCGCATACACTGTTCAGCAAGGCGAAGGTGGAGTGAGTACTGTGAGGAACAAGAGCGGAAGCATAGTGGCATGGAGTAGTTCCATCAAAAGGGCAAGGTAAAGTGTGTGTGTGTGTGTGTGGCACACTCACCTGACTAAGCTCCTTCTGGTATTGTGGGACTTTACGGATATACCGGCCCAGGTCCTTGATAGATGTCTATGTGTGTGTGTGTGTGCATGTGTGTGTGTGTGTGTGTGTGTGTGTGTGTGTGTGTGTGTGCGTGCGTGTGTGTGTGTGTGTGTGTGTGTGCGTGCGTGCGTGCGTGTGTGTGTGTGTGTGTGTGCGTGCGTGCGTACACTTGACATCACACGCTAGCCTCATTCCCAGGCTCTCCCTGGGGACAGGAGGCAAATCACACATCGTGGTGTACTAGCATATACGTGTATAGAATCCTGTATGTATACATTTTGTACACTGCGCGCACCTGACGAGGCTAAGATGCAGCTGAAATCCAGTTACACCATTTAAGTTCAAATTCACCATTTAACTTCAAATTCAGTTACAACTGAAACCATGCTTGTTAAAATCCAATTATTGCCAACACTGTACTTGTGTATTAAAGTTCAAACTGTACTTGCTTATTAAAACTCCTACACCAAGTTACACAGAAATTATTGGGGTAGGAGGAAGTGATAGGATGGTACACAAAGTGCATTAGATGCAAGTGTCTCCCGTTAGCAAACGTACATTTGGGTCACCGGCATGCTTCAGCTTCTTCTTCTTAGCAAAGTCTCCCCACTTGTCGTGAACCATCCTGTGGGAAGCATTTATGGAAGCATCACACTCCACAGAAGGTTGTGTACACGACCCCACAGCACTGCTACGGCTCTCACTGACTGGGATGTACTTCAAAGCCATTTACTGTCTCTAAGATACAGTTCTCACTGAGCCTCTGAATCAATGGTACTTACTGGGAAACTTCAGCAATGTGGAAGTGGCGCAGTTCGGTCCAAATTTCATCATTCTCTGTAGTATATAGACAGATACATGCAGATGGATAGATAAATAGATACATCGTGTAGGTGGACGGAAAGCTAGATCGATAGATAACCTTCAAACACTTACCATCTAGTATGGCTTCTCTCTCCTTATCACCGGCACCGGTAGAAGCTTGGTAACTGGAGGGAGAAAGGGAAGGGGACTTCAACAGCTTCAGTTCTGGGATGGGAAAGAGGCTAGAGCTATAACACAATTTTGCTTAGCAATAGGAGGATCTCCCTCCCTCCCCCTCCCTCTTCCCTCCTCCTTCCCCCTCTTTCCTCCCTCTCCTTCCTCCCTCCTCCTTTCCCCACCCCCTTTTCCTTCCACACGTACGTAAAGACATCGTTCTTGATCTTGAGCAGGTCGTACACCATGGCCTGGAAGGTCAACTCGTGCAGGATGGGAGAGACAGGATCAAACCCACTGCAAGGAGAGAAACATTTACGAGCACCTAGTCCCTTGTTTCTATAGCAACAGGTGGGTTACTAATTACAGAATAGCTCAGCCCATCCAGTGGAGGTCATATATTCTGGATTAAAACCTGTTTCACATTAGCTCGGTTAATCTGAACACCCAAGAGCGCATAAGAACGGGTGGCTAGAGGAAGAGCGTGTAACTCCAATAGAAGCCTGCAGTCCAGTCAAGATTATTGAACCGTACTAAAAATAGAACACCCGGCATGTGCTTAGCAACATGTCTACACGCAACTGTGCATACGTGTTACTATTTTTAGTACTGGCTGTAAATTCTGACCGGTTTGGAATTTTACGTAGTTACACACTCTTCCTCTAGCCGCCCGTTCTTATGCGCTCTTGGAACCAAGTAAGTTCATGCAAAGTTGTTTCCTATAAACTATCTTGTTTACAGTGCAAACTACCATGTACAAATAATAACAAAGTCAAATCAGGTGGGAGAATAAAGCATGGAAGCCATGAATTTTATGGTTTACAATAACCAATTTTCCCCCCTCCTCGGCACACCATAAGCTGGGGTGGAGGGAGGCCTGGGGACTGGGTTAGTGTACGTAGTCCAGGGATGTGACTAGTTCGGAAGATACTTGATTCAGTAGCTTTACCAGGATGTCAACAACGTACCGGTCAAGAATAATCAGTTGGGATTTGCTTTTGTCTCCCTATATGGAAATAACAACAAGAAAGATTATCAAGGGCACAAAGATAGATAACGGTGTTCATGCAACCACACACCAACTTGAAAAGAGCTTTTGAAAGTCAGCAGGTTTCAAAGAAAGATGCACACCCAAGGTTGCGACAGTCCCGTGTAGAAATCAAAGATTAGTCTATTTTGAATGCCATGCCACGTTCGAAGTGCCCTATTGCCAAACTTCCTTTTATGGGCAGGCTCACACGCACTTCTGTGTCCATGAAGCACATGAGGGCCCAACTGTTAATGGAAGTTCAGTGGTATGGCACTTTACACGATAAAATGATGTTTGATTGCTATATTTAATTACACCCACTGGAGGAAGAAAGGCAATTGTTGATTCTGTTGCAAGTTTCATCCCGCCTGTATTTGGTCTGGAAAGAAGCTTGACCCATTGTGTGGCACACTCACAGACGCTAGGTATACTCGCAGATTGTTGGTGAACTCACAGACGCTAGGTCTACTCGCAGATTGTTGGTGAACTCACAGACGCTAGGTCTACTCACAGATTGCTGGTGAACTCACAGACGCTAGGTCTACTCGCAGATTGTTGGTGAACTCACAGACGCTAGGTCTACTCGCAGATTGTTGGTGAACTCACAGACGCTAGGTCTACTCGCAGATTGTTGGTGAACTCACAGACGCTAGGTCTACTCACAGATTGTTGGTCAACTCACAGAGCCTAGGTCTCGTTTGTCTGCCTTGTAAGAGTCCAGCCGGTTCTGCACAGCCTGTGCAACCTCCTCACAGACTCCACCATCACTGCAGTTTAGGTGTGCATACATTGTAACATCACACACACACACACACACACACACACACACACACACACACACTCACACACACACATGCACACACTCCCACGCACACACACATACACATGCACACACACACACACACACACACACACACACACACACACACACACACACACACACACTCACATGCACACACACACTCCCACGCACGCATGCACACACATGCACACACACACACACACACACACTCACATGCATGTGCACACACACACTCACACGCACGCACGCACACACATACACACATGCACACATGCACACACACACACACACTCACATGCATGTGCACACACACTCACACGCACGCACACACATACACACATGCACACATGCACACACACACACACACACACACACACACACACACACACACACACACACACACACACACACACACACACACACACACACACACACACACACACACACACCTCCTGTATCTCACGGCAGGGTACTCCCCGAGCATGGAACAAGCAGTGGCTAGTTGGTCTGCAATACGCTCACACATTACTGTCTTTCCCTGTGAGCCCGGGGCATAGAAGTCTCCAAACGCTTGTGGATAGTCTAGAGTAAAAACTTTGGCCTCGTAGGGAAGAAAGGCCATGTTGGCTTCCTTGAGCGTATGAATCCCTGGGAGAGGGGGGAAGGGAGGAGGAGGGGGAGGAGGGGGAGGAGGAGGGGGAGGAGGAGGGGGAGGAGGAGGGGGAGGAGGAGGGGGAGGAGGAGGGGGAGGAGGAGGGGGAGGAGGAGGAAGGGGGGAGAGGAAAGGAAAGGAAGAAAGAGGGAGCATAAGAGGAGGCATAGCATAAGAAGTTGGTAGGAGAACGTCTTTATTCCTTTTTTGCAGTAAGCTACAAATGTCATACGAGTGCTTACTCCTAGCAGCACGGCTGGAGCCTAGCCTTGAGAAGAGGCTGCTGGAACACTCTGTGGGTAGGTAGGAGGAAGAGGGGGAGGGAATGAGGGAATGAGGGAGGGAGGGAATGAGGGAGGGAATGAGGGAGGGAGGGAGGGAGGGAATGAGGGAGGGAGGGAGGGAGGGAGGGAGGGAGGGAGGGAGGGAGGGAAGAGGGGACACCAACATGGTAAGAAACACACGCAAATGGCAACATGATGGCTTACTCTCCAGAAAGAAGATGTGAGCTGCCTTGTAACGGGGTTCCTTGTCAAAGTCATTAATCAGGGCCGCAACAGTCTGAAGTGAAAAGAACAAGTCACACGCTCACACAAAACTGCTCTGAGCGGGGACAACATCAATGCGCACCGTATCGGTATACAACATTGTACGAGATTAGGGAAGTTCTGTATGCTATCTATTTCAAGCAAAGCAGCGAACAAATGAAGACAAAGTACCTTCAACAAGTGAAGGAGGAGCGAAACAATAAACAATAAAAAAGCAAAATATCAACATTTTCTTCTGGAGAGTATATTAATATCTGCACAGGGCAAATCACTATGAACATGAGATGATGGTACAATTAGAAACACTGCTGGTATGTGTACAAATACCTTTTCACTTGGAATGATGATGTAAATGGCTTCCAGATGTGGTAGAGGCTGCCGACCTTTCTCAAGGGACTCGACAACTGAAAGATGAAGAAGACGACCAAGATACTGGGCTTATCAACACCCACACAACATACTGTAATATGCTTGTGAATTCTTGGTACTTCCAGGGATAATTATTACACTCCCTTTTCCAGGAAAAATATCCAGGCCCCTCCCCACCCGATCCAGCTTCTGCTGCTTGCAGTAAGTTGGGAGAGCCTGAGGATAATAATGCCAAAAGAAAATGTAGCCTTGTTCCTGGCGCCTCCCCCCCCTCCTTGAGAGGTGAAGGGATGAGAGGGGGAGGGTGTGGATGTGGAGAGGTGAAGGGGTGAGTAAAAGTTGGAGAGGGAGAGGCTTACGTGTGATCCCCTTGCTCATGACATCGGACATTTTGCAGCATGATGAAATGATCCGTGTGGCCAGGTGGTCCAACACCAGTACCTGTGTGTGTGTGTGTGTGATAGCAACTCAACAGGATGGATAATTGGTATAGTTACAGATGCATATGAAAGTGAAATCAGATGTATATCTAAGAACACTATCAGCACATGGGGTAAGTCCAGTCTTCCTCCACCATGTAATGGCATGCTTGAAGTATGGAGTGGAAGGCCAACTGGTAATTTGTGTTCCCAGCAGTTGTATTTCAACAATCCAAGCAGAGCTCATCCAGTTACTAAAACAATTCATTATCAAAATAATGGAGTGGCTACTTCCACAGAGCACCCATACAAAAGTAGCTAATAATCCTTCTCTATTTTCCTTCTTCATTTCCTCCCATGTGACCTTGCTTCAGTTGGTAAGCTGGATTGTATGATGGAAAGCTAAATTTTTTATAAAATTTAATATCTTACCCACCTTCCACACTCCCTCCTTGTAGAGTGAAGTCAGAATATCCGCCAACACTCCTGCAAGTATAGGAAGAGACATACACTGACTTTGCTATCATCCCCCGAAGGGCCTGCTCTTCCCGCCCACTAGTTTGCACACTATATAATGCTTACTCTCTGCTACTACATCCTTTAACGCCATCTTTAGACAGTAGCCAGCAACTGCCCGAACCACTGGCACTGCTGAACTGCTTGCTTTCTGGTACCAGATGCGAGACAGACAGGGTGGGTCACTTTCGACTATCGGTACCGTAAATTATTTGTGTTCTAATTAAGAAAAAGATAACTTTAAGATCACGTGATATAGTAACTTTTTCGCAAATTAACATTACAAGATTATGTTCAAGTTGCAGCAAAAGCGCAAGGAGGAGCAAGAACAGAAGGAGAAGGGGGCGTCCAAGCCTCCCTACTCTAAACAGATGTCTGTTCGCAGTCGCTTCCTCACGCAGGAAGTCTCAGAGATCCAGACCAACCTACCAAGGACCTGCAAAATCAAATTTGATGACATTGATAATTTGCGCCAATTTACTTTGATTGTCAGTCCAGACGAAGGCTTCTGGAAGGGCGGTACCTTTGTGTTTGATATCAAGGTTCCTCCTGAATACAACATCAAGCCACCAACCGCCTTATGCAAGACAAGAATATGGCACCCGAACATTACTGAAGACGGGAAAATCTGCCTTAGCATCTTACGAGAACACTCACTGGATGGATGTGGATGGTTACCTACACGATCTCTTAAGGATGTAGTTTGGGGACTGAACTCTCTCTTCACTGATTTGGTGGATTTTGATGATCCTCTCAACACAGAGGCAGCTGAACAGTATCAGATGAATAAAAGGAACTTTGAAAGAAAAGTACGGGATTTTGTTCAACAATATGCACAGTCTTGATGTCAAAATTTTATGCTCGGAGGACTAGAGTAGTATTTTTTCTGAAATCAAAAACTTTAGTTTTGTGTTGTCATAATACCACTGGTATCACTCTGAACACATGCTTTGTATCCAAGATCACCTCTGTCTCCGATACAGTTTACAGGCCACTCCTAATGTTACGATACATAGGTGTCATGCAAATTAGGGGTTAAGGTACAGCAGAGAAGTTAGGGGTTGAAGTACAGCAAGTTAGGGGTTAAGGTACAGCAGAGAAGTTAGGGGTTAAAGTACAGCAGATCAGAGAAGTTAGGGGTCAAAGTACAGCAGAGAAGAGTCTGTGATCAGGGTTACTTGTAGAACTGCACTGTGACATTACAGAAGACTATGTATATGTAGTCTGACTGGCAAGAATCTGGACAGCAGACCACAAATTAAGATCACAGCATGAGCCCCAGTTACACCTTGAGATGCTGCCTGAAATTGTTTTATGTTAACAAGGACAGGGTAGTACGTATTCTGCCCTTTCCACAAAAGGTTGGTGCATGGGGTGTTACCAAGCATATCCCACCCTAGCCTCGTCTCCAGGCCCCTCCCCCTGGCCCAAGGAGAGGCCTGGTACTCACTGTTTATGCTTGGGAACGAGGCTATTACCACCCATGTAATAGCCTCGTTCCCAGGCCACTCCCAGATTTTTCTCCACGGCTCCAAGATAAAATATGGGAGTGGCCTGGGAATGAGGCTACCCATGCAACACTAGTAATGCATGAAAAATGTTGGGGGTGGGGCTAAACCTGCATGGGTGTGTGGATTGAGTCAGACAACAATGGCTACCCATGTTATCAGGCCTTTGCCACCATTCAGTTGTCATATGGTGTCAAAGGCTGGAATGTGACATCAATAATATAAACATGACACGCAGCTGTCGAAATTACAAAGTGTGTACAAAAATATATACAGAATTTCATGCATTTAACGTTCCCTATATACATAGTATCTGACTCGATAATTTTGTGTTAAGTAACAGTTGTAATGCATGGGAGAGCATCTTACCAGAGCATGGCGGCTGTGTCAGAGTTCAAATTGGTATAAATATCATTTGTTTGGTCATCAACAGCTGGCGCCGGATCAGATGGCTCTGGTGAAAACCTGCTCTCGTTTCTTGTTGAAGAAGACAGCCCACTGAGGTGCTGTTGTAGTTCATTGCTGTAGCCAGACAGTATGCTGGGGGTGTACTGACGGAGGCTATTGCTGGGTTGGTTATCCTTTACTGGAGAGGCATTGTATCGATAGAATTGTGAACCGGTCTCACCCGAACGGAGGGACGGATGCAATCGATGCGACAATCCAGAGTTGCCATCAGTGCTTTCTTCAAAGTAGCCCTGTTTTTCATTTCCATCATCACTCTGCGCCTCTTCATAGTCCTTGTAGTCGTACTTTGGGTAGACATGGTGGATTGAGAGCTGTGTATCACTGAACGATACTCTTCTCAGTCCCTATATAATGTGTGTAAAACGAAGGTGCATGTTAGATGTAGAACAGTCTACAGGACCTGCCTAGTTCTATAGACCTTAAATGTTACTTTTAATTGCGTATACTTAATTTAGCGATTTTGAATACACCTCGTTTAGCGTGTATTAATTTTGTTTTTTAACAGAAAGTTTAGTATAATGACATTATTGGAATTTATTAATTGCAAGTACTTATTTTAGCGATAATGACTCTGATCGCTAAAATCGCTAAATTTAGTACGCGCAATTAAAAGTAACATTAAGGTAGCCTTCTGTTAAAACCTGGGTGCTAGGCCAGCCTCATTCGCATTCACAGGTCTCGGAATGTGTATCACATCTGCATGGCCACAACACTTACACATTATGTATCACTGGGTAAATGCTCATTTGAGCTGCTGGTCAACTTAGCATACTGCATTTCATGGAGTGATAACTTAAGACCAGCATAGCTGTTGTCCTCCGAAAATTTAGTTGACATGACCTAGTCATCTCATGGACAGATCCTTAGGAGGGTCTGGGCATGAGAAGGGGATCTGGGCATGAGACTAAAATGGTAGCTGTCCAATACACATACTTACCCTATTAGGCCTGCTGACTGGGTTGCTGAGGATAGAACGACTCTTTTCCCTCCGTGGGCGACTGGTACTCGTTGTTGAGGAAACAAGGGGAGAAAGGAGAGAGGTGGAGGCACCACGAGACCTGCTTCCTCCCTTACCAATCCCACTGTCATCATCATCTTCTTCATCAGTCGAGAGATCGTCAATATTAGTTAAGGTAATATCCTCCAAGTCCTCCTCGCTACCATCACTCAAAACTTCTTCAGGTATGGCACGAGGGATAGATGTAGCTGGAGAAATAGATGCCGCCTGAGGGACAGCTGTGGCCTTAGGTGCCTGGCCCCAGGACTTTGGAGTTTGGTGGATGAACTTTGCTGCTCTGGGAGTGGACATTTGCTGAAATGTTCCACCTTCATTGAATTTGCCTAGTAATGCTTTCACATTGCCAGCTGAGGGTTGTGGCGTGCCTCTATTACTCCCCATGAGCTTTCGTTCCTCTTGGTTCATGCTTGATCGTGAACCACTGTTTCTTCTCTTCATCAAATCCTGCTTCCAGGCTGGAATGGGCGGGGGTTTTCTAACATCTTCAGACGGGATGTCATCATGGGCCATTTCAGTGGGAGATCTAGGCGGGCTAACACTAGTCGTGTTGGTGCCAGTTCGTTTTGCAATATCAGCCCGCCTTCTTTTAATTAGAGCTTGCTTCCATTGAGGAAGGTTGGTAAATTTCGGGTCTTCTTCGGAAACATTTGCCCACTGTGGTACCTCCTTGAATACAGGGGCATGCAAGGTAACACCTTCTTGTTGCACAAGCCTGTTTGGCTGGGCGGTTTCAGACATTCTTCTGTTTACGACTTCTGGAGCTTTTGCCAACTTTGGAGGCTGTGAAGAAGGCATCATTGCAGGGGTAGAGTGTTTCCTGGAAGTAGCAGGGGAGGGTTTTGGTTCAGAGGAAGACTTGAGAGCAGGTGATGGCTTGGAGGGAGCAGGGCGGGAAGGGGCTGGTCTCATGGGGGCTACTTTCAAAGAAACTGTTTTTGGTGCAGGAGCGAGTGGAGCAACTTCCTTGTCAGTGTTAATAGTTTTGGTGATGGCAGGGGTGGGTCTGACTGAAGGTACAAGATATTCTGGAAGAAGTTGTACATCTTCTGAGTCAGGAAGTAATGGCTCACTTGCAGCCTCAAATTGCATAGATGTTTGTGACATGTTTGACTTCTGTAGTCCCTCCCAACCGTCTGGCTTCTTCTGGGTGTCCTGTTGCACATGCTCATTCTGTGATGCCCTGCGTCGTATTAGAAGAGCCTTCTTCCAAGCCGGCATATCTTTAAATTTTGGATCATCTTCCTCAAATGACTTTCTTTTTGTCCTAACACTGGTGGAATGCTTGTCACTCTCCTCAGCCTTATCTCTGAGTACAACTCCCCCTTTTGAAGGAGGATGATTAGTTTTCTTGATGGCAACGCGATCTGAAACGGATGGAAGAACTGTTACAGATTCTTGGCGTGGTGTGGGACGCTCATGGGTCTGGGGCCCACTAAACCTGTGGGCAGGGGAGGTGGAAGCGGGTCGCGCTGACGTCGTAGAGTTGCTGACAGCTCGCACAGAGCTACTCCCACTCCCACTGGGAGTGGGCGTTGAGGTACTGGACGTTTTGATCCAGGGAGGCTTGCGATCCGTTGCTTGGTTCCTTTGTATTTCTTCCCATTTGGTGAACGAATCTGATCGCTTTGGTGGGGAACTAGCTGTGGCAGCTGTTTCCTCTTTCTCCTTCTTCTCCTTCTGCCGACGCAGCACCAACGCCCGCTTCCACGGAGGCAGAGAGGCCAAATAGGCCTCACTTTCGGCCTCTTTCTTGCGCTGCTCTTCTTCCTGTTGCCTACGTCGCTGGAGAATCGCTTGCTTCCAAGCCGGTACTGCCGACATCTTGGCTTTAGTTTACGAAAGAGACACGCCTCCAATTATAGTGCAAACGTAAACAAAAACTGTCGACGGTATGTGCCTTCACCTTTCTCATTTAAATTTATAGTTCTCTCCTACACGTGATGAATCCCTAGCTTGCCCAAAAAAGGAGACACTTGGATGTCAACACTCACAACCTGCAATTCATAGCTCCTCAACCACCTGACAAACATTCGTCTTAGCAACACCTTGGGCTATCTAACACGTAGCTATTCATTGGTCACATTAGCAAGCCTAAAATGCACAACTCGACAGTCATAAAGTGTCCCACCTTTTGAGTGCCAACGATCCATGAAAACCACTATCTATGGACAAACAAAGCAGCCATCATTCACTCATCAATCACTGAGAAATGGAGTCTAGAAATTCCGTCTCTCCTTTCCTCTTAGAAGTAGAAGCTACTCCCACAGTACATGTACAAATGGGGGAAGATTGATGTTTAAATTACGCAATACACAGACACAGAAGCCAATATGAAGTGTATAGCAGTTTACAGATGCAAAGATTAGAATCACTAAAGGAGCAATGTAAACAGGTGATGATTGAGTCATGTCCCGGTTGGTATGCTAGATGCAACAACAGTAACTGGAGCAGGAATTTGTGTGGTACAACTGTTTACATCCACTTCCATGGCTTCATCATTATCACCACCACTCCCAGTGTTAGAGACTCCATCTGTTGATCCCACCAGTCCTCCCGGCAGTGTGACACCACTCGCCTCACCCCCAGAGGTTACTGGCTCAGCCATGACTTGAGACGATACTGCAATGGCTGCTGCAGCGGCAGCAGCTGCTTGTTGCTTCTTCTTCCTATCTGCTGCAGCTTCTTTCTTCTCCTTCTGCTCTTGCTTGTAAGCTACAAGACAATAGGACAAATACAGGAATGGTGGATAGCAGAACTCTAACATTGAGTCACACACCCTGATAAGAATCCACATGGTGATATATTTTAGTATAAAAGTATGAGGACACTGATACTTTCCAAGTGGTGAGCATACTAACCAGTTTGCCATATTTGAAACGAACCCAACATTGTAACTTCAGGCAGTTCTGAGTATCAGTGTATCTTTCAGGTAAACAAGTGTATACAATCGTGGCCCCAAGTACCACAACCACCCTTGCTGAATTTTGTCTGGCAGCTTTGGTGAACAATTGATCTTTCTCCAAAGCTGCAAGACAAAATCCAGAACAGAGAGCCTGGGTTCAACGCTACTGAACCCCAAGATGCACTCAGTGAATATGGTTTGGCAATTACGAACCTTTAACTGCACCTTGGGGAGTGACATGAATTAATAATGTGTCTCGGTGCCACTCATAGACTTCCTGGCACATGTGGTACACATACTACCATTCAAGGGCCAAGCTCTTGGTTTAGCTGCTACCCTAGAACTACAAAGGCATGTCATACAGTGAAGTGCGCACCTTCAAGGCAATCCTTCAGCTCAGGCACAAATTGTTCAAACTCCATGTCCTCCAGTGCTGAGAACACGTCACTAGCATTGAGGGTCTTGCGTTTCCCCTTGAGGGCAAAGTTGTTAGCGCTAAGAGAAAGCAAAGACAACACTATCAACAGTAATCATACATCATGAACCTCGTCTCCTGATATTATGCACCTATCAATTATACGCCCCACTTCCCCCTTCCCGGGCAAAGGTGGGGCAGACCAGGGGATTACATTCAATTAAATGTGTAATTACCCACCCCCGGGACAAATTTCAATTGCAAACCCCCCCAGGTTACCCCAGGTCGACACAGGGGATTGGATTGTCTGCATGTAAAATGAAGATAGCCATTGTTTACACATACAGTGCAGACTAAAGAGCTTTTCACACAAAGAACTAAACATCCCTAGATATCCATAATTAGAAAATGGGTGTAGGCAAATGCCCACTACTGGGCCACATTTTGTAGCAAAACGAAGAAATCACTCCCTCATTCCCCACCATTGCCCGGGAGGGGGGGAGGCAGCCATTAAATTGATAGGTGCATTATTACCATGCTGTTGAATAGAGAATGAATACACTGGCCGCCTTTCCAATTGCTGTCCGTGTTTCCTTTGATACATTCACTCCTTCTGGAAGCTGCAGGTATGATTTATCGAAATGATTACCATGAAGGTAGAATACTGTCATATGATGCAAGCACCTGTCCTGTCAGTGTATCTCTGAACCACATGTTTTGCATGCAACACTCACAGCATCTTTGATTATCCTAGTCACCACTGAAGCTGGCAGACTCAGATCTTCAGGCTTCTCAGCCATTGCAGTAGCACGTAGCGCCCAGACCCCGTTGCAGTACGATGCGACAACCCAATCTTCCCGCGTTGTTCCAATGAAAGAGCACCATTTGCGCGTCTGAGGCAATACACCAATCTGATTGGTTCATTTTACCATGTGATAGTCACATGACAAACCCCGCCCACTTAATGCGATAACAAAAACTGTGTGTCCGTTCTGATAGCAAAATTTTTCGACTTTAGAGGTAAGCAATCGTATTCTCTATCCTGTAAACTAGATACAAATAATCTAATGTTTGTTTCACCTGATTTTTCTATCATCACAGATGAGTAGCTCAGAGGAGGTCTCCTGGATATCTTGGTTCTGTTCCCTGAGGGGAAATGAGTTCTTCTGTGAGGTATAGTATGCTTCTGTCAGAAATAACTTTCTTCTTGTTAAAAGGACTGTATTCCTGGCCACTGACATCAAATTGTAACATATACCAAGGAGGCGGTTACTGCGATATTGAAGTGCTGTACTTGCATCAATGCTAACCAGGCCTGTTTGACCCAGTGTACTAGCCTCATACCCAGGCTCCTCCCCTGCAGAAAAATGGGGAGAGAGCCTGGGTATGAGGCTAGTAGTGTACCAGAGAAACAGGTCTGGTTTACTGTCTTGTGTGTGTGTAATTCAGCCTGTGTTTCTTGTGTCAGGTTGATGAGGACTACATCCAAGACAAGTTCAATCTAACAGGCCTCAATGAGCAGGTACCCCACTACAGACAAGCGCTTGACACCATATTGGACCTTGAGCCTGGTAGGTTTGGAGGAGGAGTTGTCAGCAATAACCTGTGTCGATATACCAGCAAATTCTGAACTGATCCGTTTAGGAGGATGGGTATGCAGAAGGTCAGCCTCGTACCCAAACCATGTGTGACATGGGTACGAGGCTAAGAAGGTCAATGCCCATTACAAGTATTATTCTTCTAAGTTTTTCCTGGCTTCTCCATATGATAGCTTTCACTTTCTCATTTGGTATATAAACACCTCTGTGGGTGGTCTCACTCCCAGACAAAATTTGTTTGAGTTGTGGCAGAAGAAGGTTTTCTGGGAGACAGGGCAACCCACAACAAATATTGTCTGGGAGTGAGACTCCTCTGGACATGGAGGGCTCCTAGCCTCATACCCTCATGGCAAAAGGAAATGAGTCTAAAAACAAGGCTACCACACTGGCCAGGGATAACATCATGTACCCAAAACTGTGTTACTATAGTGACATAGGATTATTGTCTGGTGTTGTATGCGTATGATGACTCTTGGTTTCATCATTCTATAGATGATGAGCTGGAGGATAACCAGAGTGACCTGGTCGAACAGGCAGCCGAAATGCTCTACGGACTCATACATGCACGCTACATCCTAACTAACAGAGGATTGGCCCAAATGGTACGTAAGACTCGGCTAGAATGATAGAAACAGAAGCACCATCTCCCTCCTACCCACTATCCACCACAGACTGATTTGTTCTCTCTCCATTCTTGTACACCATGCTTAGTCCCCACTGTTTTCTCCTCCAGATTGAAAAGTACCAGCAGGGAGACTTCGGGCATTGTTCACGAGTGTTCTGTGAGAACCAACCCGTATTACCCATTGGTACGTGACGTACACTACTTTTTGGCATTAATACATCCGTTTAGTGAGTTGTGTGTGTGTGTGTGTGTGTGTGTGTGCGTGTGTGAGAGAAAAGGCATCTGTCCAGTCTAAACTGTTGTTGCATTGTTCCCGGGCTTTCACATCCCAAGCCTCTCCCTCCCCCAAGGGGTCTGGGGAAGAGACACTCACACCCCCTGTTTTTTATTACTTGTGAGTATAAGCTACAAAATTTGTATGGCCGTAGGTCTTTCTGATGTAGGGGGGAGGGGAGGAGTGAGTATCGGAGCATAGCTACAAGTATGAGCATCACATCAGCATCACATGAGTATCACATGAGCATCACATGAGTATCACATGAACATCACATGAGTATCACATGAACATCACATGAGCATCACATCAGCATCGCATGAACATCACATGAGTATCACATGAACATCACATGAGCATCACATGAACATCACATGAGCATCACATGAACATCACATGAACATCACATGAACATCACATGAGTATCACATGAGCATCACATGAACATCTCATGAGCATCACATGAGCATCACATGAGAGTAGGCAATATACACATTATATATGGCCATAGGTCTTTCAGATGTGCCTGGAGAGTCAATGGTGAAGCTTTACTGCCCCAAGTGCTGTGACGTCTACACACCTAAGTCTTCACGGCACCACCATATTGATGGTGTCTACTTTGGCACAGGGTTTCCCCACATGCTGTTCATGGTACACCCAGAGCTCCGCCCACCCAAGCCAAGCAATCAGTTCGTACCAAGGTTAGAGGAGTGGATGATAAAGGTCTGATACCATCAAATTATTTCATGGAGTAACAAGGAGAGGGGATGAGGAGGGGGGGGGGGGGGGGGGGGGGGAGAGGGAGGAAGAGAGGGCAAGAGAGAAGGGAACAAAGTTGGAGAGGGAATGGAAAGAGGGAGGGAACTCGGGGAAAGTTGAAAAGGGGCGGGGAGGAGATGTTGGTGTGTACTTACTTCAACTACAGTACACACCCTTCTTTTACCCTTAGGTTGTATGGTTTTAAGATCCACCCTGAAGCCTACCGGATGCAGCAGCAAGCTGCATCCAGAAGTCGGTCAGCCAACTCACGACCCCGCTCACAGAAACAACCATACAAATGAACACCGTGTCATTATACGAGTCACACATGCATATATTTTAGTGTGCTCTGCTTGTATATACACTTGTATGACGCCTAGTCCATGCAAACACGCGGTTTTACAAGTTAGATCTGTACATGTTTGTATACGATTGTATTACTGCACCTCACTCTTGTAAGCATAATGATTACACTACATTACATCACTTGGTACTTAAGTATAGAGGACATGTACTAGTACCCTTAGGTCAGAACAAGTAACATGCATCTTTCTGCTGGAGTATCGAGTGCCTAGCAATTAACTCAGAGATCTGTAGTGTGCCCCTGGAAACAAGATCTAACCTTACCCCCTACCTGACCTTGTACCCAGATGAAATGAACCAGAGTACAGTGAGGCTGTCCCCTATTCACCATGTTTAGTGGTGCAAAACTGCACAGATTGAAAAGTTGTGTACATATCCATTTGCTCTTCATTCTGCAGACATTTGTACAATCTAAAAATCTGATATGTTAAATCATCCACGACTTAGTAGATTCTACCTTCAGCCTAACAACAGAGATGCAATGCTGTACATATAGCCAACCCTCCTCTCCCTAGCTCAGAAAGTAAACCTAGACACTTAATTACCCTCCCCCACCCACTTCTCCCAATGCTCACCTACCAGCCAACCACAAAAAAAAAAAGATGTATGCTCTGGGAGTGTTAAAATTGCTGTGAATAATTAATGTATGCACAGAGGAAGCAAGAGTGAGGACGTGGATGCATAAATTATAATAATCGCAGCTGTCCAGAAAAAAAAAAAGACATCAACTGCTGCCAAGAAGGAGAGAGAATGGGGTTATCCCTCATCATCCTCCTCTTCTTCCTCTTCCTCCTCCTCATCCTCCTCATCTACCAAGTCAACTGTCTCTTCCTGTGTTTGCATGTGTGTGTGTGCACACGAGGAGCGAGAACATGGATTAAGGTGGTGAGAATAAACTTTAAAATTCCAGTTGGTGCTATAAACTCAGGACCGACCTCCTCGTCTTCTTCTTCCAAATCTTCGTCCAACTCTTCTTCCTCCAACCCTTCTTCTTCCTCCTCATCCTCTTCGTATCCATCACCCGCATCTACACTCAAATCTCCTGGCTAAAAAAAATAAACAAAAAAAAAAAAGCAGCAAATCATCACCATGTTGCCTCGCTCTCCAGCAGTCTCTTTCATCACAGATGCACAGACAGATATTTTCACACCCAGTTACAGTTGATTTAATGAATATTGTGGACTCTTAGTAATAACAATCTCCCAGGTGGAGGTAGTCTTGTCCCCAGATGCCGGGAGGCGTGCGCAGGCTGGGCATGAGACTAGGGTGGAGGGAACTTCATGCATGATACGCTGAGTTCCAGATACCACATAATAGGACTCTCCATGAATACGTAGCTGTTAAACAAAACAGAAATTGACTGTAAAATACTCACTAGAAAATACTGTAAAGGGTTCGGCCAGATATCATCCTTTATGATCTCAGCAGGACCATCATTGTTGGAGGGATCTACATCTGTGAACCAGCAGAAGAAGCTTTGTGGTTCTTCATGGGCGCGCTTTCTTCCCTTTGTCTCCGCTGGTGCGGGCCGGTTGGTTAAATCCTAGAGAGAAAGAGAAAAGGAGTAGAAGAGAAAGGAGAGGGGGAGGAGAGAAAGAGAGGAGGAGAGAAGGAGAGAAAGAAAGGGGGATCGAGGAGAGGAGAAAAAAGAGAGAAGGAGAAAAGGAGGAAAGTACCACACCTGGCTCATATTCACCTGTGTAGATTACAGGCTGTTACCTTTCCTGGTTTCCATGAGATTTCTGTACCCACTACCTTACTATCTCCGAGAGAGTCCAAGACAAACTCTTTTGATAGTACACTGTTCTCAAAGTAAGGGTTAGGTCTGAAATACTGCAAGGGTGAAGGATGGGGGATGAAGAAGGGAGGATGAGAGAGGAAGGGGGGTGTAAAATTACTAGCACCACCACTACACTAGGGAAACTCTGGAGTTATTATCCTGTAAAGTGTAACACTGTGCGTACCAGGAATGCAAAAAGGGGAGGGAGGAATAAACAGACAATGAAATTAGAGAGAAACCTAATGTTGTGTAGTACCAGTACAGAAAGGCTAGAGGAGAGAGGGCAGGGGGTAGTACAACCATTAGGGGAAATCCCAAGGTTACTAAGTTGGTATGAAAAAGGTTTCAAGAACGAACAGATTAAATTCATTTCCAGTGGTAAATAAGGTGGAAATTAAATGTTAAAGCTTGAGGATTTGATTTTGATCCAAACTTACAAAGCTGATTTTGTAGCCAGACTTCACGTCTTCAAACTCATCCACAGTGATGTTTTCAAGGTACTGTAGGACAGTTTCGTCTTCCTCGTCCAAGAGCTCTGCGAACTGGGAGCAATTCAAAAGCTGAAAGAAACCATTAAGGAAATCTCTCATGACAGTGTCACCAAACTTAAGCTAACGCCATCTCTGGCAAATAATTCACACATCACCAGCTCATATACAAATATCACAACATTTAAATTTTACTAAAACTTCACACTTCCCAAACACTTCCCTAAACTTCTAAATAACTCCCATTAGACTACTTATTATACTAATGGAATGCGAGGATACGGTCGACAACCAAAAATCTGGCACGCTTTTAATCAATTCAGAACGCCTCTCGTAACAGGGTTTGCGGAGTTTATTATACTTCTGCTCCACGTGCAAAATCTCTTCGGACGCTTGCTCGTTTAGTCGGTCAATCTCGTTCTGAACTCCAACAACTTTCTCCAGCATTTGCTGTTGCTCTTCGCCTTGCTCCTGGTCCTCTACCCCCGCGCCCTCGTTCTCTGCGGTGTCCAGTTTCGGCGTTTTTGAAGGCTTTTTGCCTGCCATTTTCTCAGCACTTGCACAAAACCCGGATTCTTCCGTTGACATCTAGCTCAAGTAAGCGGAAGAATACGGAAATAGGCGGAATTTTTGTCACGTGACCTGGCCTGTAGCTCGTCTTCCTGGAGGAGGCCGGGGTATGGCTGTTGACTGGTTTCTTGCTCCCTTCTCGTGGGTTTGGAATGTGCTATGGGGCATTCTACTGCGTCCCTGGGCCGTGGCACTTCTTATCGCAGTGATCTCGATTGTCTACCAGGCAGCCAGACACCAGAGGAGCCGTGCACGGGTGAGCAACGTTTTATGGCTTCTTTACGTCATGGTATTTATATGCTGTATGTCCCGTGAAGCTGACCTAGCGAGGAGGGTGGTCGTATATGCCTAACCATCCATTCATTTTCAATGTCCACACCCTATTCCGCAAAGGCACGGACACTGGTAGCAAATTGTCTTCAGTTGCATCAATGGTGAAGACTGGTTGTATAGACCTTATCCACGCACGTTCATTTCAAGTTTACGTCATTAACTTCCAGATGGCATATTGCAAAAGGAGGGAAGGGCACACTGTTTTGCAGCCGGATCACTGTGTACGATGGCAAAGGGTGAACAGTACAGTGAGGATTCCCATGACGCAGAAGTGATCCTAGCTCACTATCGAGTAGATAAACCAGTCAAACGCTTTTACCAGCTGTAGCTACCTTAGGTAGTACCAGCAATGAACTGACTTCTACAACTCCTACTAAGAGCTTTCGCCTACCATTTCTGTCGTTTGATAGCTTTTTCCTACAATCTCCGCAAGTTTGGGGGCCTCGGAGAATCGAAAGAACCGAACGCTACTTCCCTTCACTCCTTTTTGCATACACCTGTACACACAGCAGCTAATGGGCATTCGTGCACTTTTGCCATCCGGAAGTGAATGACGTAATCACAAAACAATCGCGTGGATAAGGTCTATAGCTAACACCTGCTGTATTTTTATAACTCGTGTGCACCTTCAAGCTGGGTTATTGCACTATGCAACTGAAAGTTGTTGACTGAAAACTGCACTGTGATTGGTTCGGCTCTGTACAGTATGGCAACTAAATGGCAATTTTGAGAAATTCGGTATGCCCAGCAAAACTAATAGATTGATGGACATTACTGAAATGGAAATTGTCACTGTAAGGTGACCACATATGACATCAAGAGGCCTTAAAACGACCACCACAATTTCCCCTGTTATGTTTTGTTTTGTATTTGTTGAATTGTGGTAAAAAAAAAAAACACAACTAGCTTGGACTCACTACTTTTAGTGTATCAGCTGAAGAACGGGCGGCTAGAGTAAGAGCGTGCAACTCCGTAAAATTTGAAACCGGTCGAAATTTACCGCGAGTACTAAAAATAGTAACATGTACTGAGCAGCTGCGTGTAGACATAAGCCATTGTTGCTAAGCGCGACCGGGTGTTCTATTTTTAGTACAGTTCAATAATTTTGACCGGACTACGGGTTTCTATTGGAGTTACACGCTCTTACTCTAGCCGCCCGTTCTTATGCGCTCTTGACTGAAGCTATGTGCACCTCAACTGTTGCTATGTGCACCCCAACTGTTGCTATGTGCACCTCAACTGTTGCTATGTGCACCTCAACTGTTGCTATGTGCACCTCAACTGTTGCTATGTGCACCTCAACTGTTGCTATGTGCACCTCAACTGTTGCTATGTGCACCTCAACTGTTGCTATGTGCACCTCAACTGTTGCTATGTGCACCTCAACTGTTGCTATGTGCACCTCAACTGTTGCTATGTGCACCTCAACTGTTGCTATGTGCACCTCAACTGTTGCTATGTGCACCTCAACTGTTGCTATGTGCACCCCAACTGTTGCTATGTGCACCTCAACTGTTGCTATGTGCACCTCAACTGTTGCTATGTGCACCTCAACTGTTGCTATGTGCACCCCAACTGTTGCTATGTGCACCTCAACTGTTGCTATGTGCACCCCAACTGTTGCTATGTGCACCTCAACTGTTGCTATGTGCACCTCAACTGTTGCTATGTGCACCTCAACTGTTGCTATGTGCACCTCAACTGTTGCTATGTGCACCTCAACTGTTGCTATGTGCACCTCAACTGTTGCTATGTGCACCTCAACTGTTGCTATGTGCACCTCAACTGTTGCTATGTGCACCCCAACTGTTGCAATGTGTGCCCAAACATTGTTTTGCAACTGTGCCAGGAACGTTTTAATTTTCTTGCGTAAGCCACTGGTTGATTTGTGCATTACTAGTCTTAT
Organism: Agelas oroides; assembly: GCA_949130485.1. Lineage (NCBI taxonomy): Eukaryota > Metazoa > Porifera > Demospongiae > Agelasida > Agelasidae > Agelas > Agelas oroides. The sequence continues at coordinate 876,915 of OX422197.1, read as the reverse complement.
TGTGGGTTTGAGAATTGAAGAAGGTCCCACGGGATCAAAACATTGCGAAGGGTTTTCTCAAAGATTGATAATTTTTTATTTGTCATTGATATAGTCACTTTATATACTGAAGTGACCACAACAGTTGTTTGGGGCTGGCTAGACGGAGGGTCTAACTCAGGAGGGTAGGAGATAGCTGTCTGCTGTACCCTGTATTGAAACTCCATTGAGACCTCACCATATGTGGTTGCTATGGTTTCCCTCTTTAATTAGAGATCCAAGCCCAAGAGTGTCCCTGCGACGGTTACAAGTCCAGCCTCCATTACTGAAGCTGTCTTGAAGGTAATACCTGTATGTATAGTTGTCATCGTATGTATGAACCAGAGATGACATTTTAGTGATTACTTTTTGGCTCCCTGCTTGTCTTCCTTTGATGATTGATAAGTTGGTGAACAAAGGGTTGACTATGTTGTGAGGCAGAATGAAAGTGACATGCCGGCAGTTGTTGGGAATCAAACCCAGGGCTCCTGGCTTGAGTTGCCAGTGCTCTACTGCTACAGCCGCCAGCCTCCACATTTCTCTTTCTCTATTTTCGCCTCATAACATATCTCTGATCAAACATGTCTGTAGTTCCAAGATGTTAAAAGGGTTAACTTAAAGTTGAGATATGTGGAGCTATCCCGAAATGCTCTAATTAGCCCTATTGGTCAATATATTATGCACATTTATATGCACATATGCATCGTTGCCCTAACAACACCCATAATTAACCCTAACCCAACCAATCAGATTAGAGCTTTGAAACACACTTCGGTACTGTAGGATATTTGTACCAAATTTTTAACCCCTTAGGACCCCTTAGCAACCCAATTTTTACCTCCAGTGAAACACAGTAGGGGAGCCTAGGTGATGCAAGGATTAGTCTTATCCAACCAGATGTGTGGCTTCTTTTTGTCCCCCTCTAGGAGCTACCCGTCCACCCCCAGAATGGCTGGGTGCTGTCAGAGGTCAGCAATAGCCTGCGTGTCTTCACCAGGCAGCTCCCCGTCTCCTCCCTCCCCTGTACCGCAGCCTCCATCCTGGTTGACATACCACCAAAGGTAAGTCACCTCAACTAACTACATGTCAGCTCTTGTACATAGTCCTGTGAGGAGCTTTCGTCAGGAAGAACATTGTCCCCCTTCCTCCATCTTTCCCTCCTCCCCTCCTAGCCTCGTTCCCAGGCTCCCCAGAGCCTGGGAACGAGACTACTCCCCTCCCCCCTTTGCAAGACTCATCATGAAGTATAGAGTTTGAGTTACCATGGGAACAAAGGGACTATTTTCTCCTCGCTTTACAGCTGTAACTATATGTAACTCAGTGTTTTAAGGGTGCTGAGTAAGTACGGACAAATTCCATTTGCACAGTGCTAAACACACCGCATTGTTGCATTAGTAGTGAGTATTGTCACAGAATAGTATAGTGATGTCACAATCTCATAGAGTATAGAGTTTTGCTAGCCTCATCTCCAGGAACTCTAGGCTTTTCTTTGGAACAAGGTAGTGAACCACACTCTCCCTTCCCTCACCCCTCCCCCTCCTCCCTCTTCCTCTCCCTCATCCTTCCCCCTCCTCCCTCTTCCTCTCCCTCACCTCACCCCCTCCTCCCTCTTCCTCTCCCTCACCCCTCCTCCTCCTCCCTCTCCCTTTCCTCACCCCTCCTCCCTCTTCCTCTCCCTCATTCCTCCTCCTCCCTCTCCCTTCCCTCACCCTTCTCCCTCCTCCCTCTCCCTTCCCTCACCCCTCTCCCTCCTCCCTCTCCCTTCCCTCACCCCTCCCCCTTCCCTCACCCTTCTCCCTCCTCTCTCTCCCTTCCCTCACCTCTCTCCCTCCTCCCTCTCCCTCCTCCCTCTCCCTTCCCTCACCCCTCCTTCTCCTCTTCTTTTCTCTTTCTTCCCTTACCTCTGCTTTCCCCTCTCTCTCTCTTTTCCCTCACCCTCTCCTCCCCCCTTTCTTCCCTCACCAGAAAGCCTTGTCCCTCGCCACCAGCAGCAAGGAGCTAATATACTGGATGGAGGGCATCCCCTCTCCTCCCAAACAGCTCCGGGGTGATGCTAATGGTGACATCATCAAAGTAGAACTGGAGATCCCTACAAGAGAGGACGATGACGGTGTTCTCACGAGAATAGTGTCTCATGCATGGAGAAGTCTTGGACTGTTCGTGGGCAAGAACCACAGTGGAACTGTGAGGAAGTCGAGAGCCCTAATCACTGAAACTCTGGACAGGTATGTATTCGATTTCTTAAATGTTGCACGTTTGTGACACGCACACACACCTGCATACAATGGCACTCTTCTTCCCTTCCCTCAGAACCTGGTGTGAGAAGGATGGACAGTGTTATGTTCTCTCTCTCTCAAAAGAACCCTCCACACTGCCTTACCACTGGTGCCTGCTGGTGTTTTCTCCCCTTAAAGAGAAAGGTCGGTTCTCTTACCCTAGATAGCTGTGTGTGTGTGTGTGTGTGTGTGTGTGTGTGTGTGTGTGTGTGTGAAGGTCTGACTCTATTTCCTATCGTGTTCTTCTTTTCATTCTCTGTTTACATATAGCAATATCCTTGGCAACACTGGTGATGCTGCCGAGATCACAGAGCACATCTTGCCACACCACTTTCCTCCTCACCTCACACCTCTGTGCTCTACGAGAACACATCATAATGAAGAAACTCAAAGGCTACTCCGCCAACCAACCTAACAACATAGGACTCTCGCATAGCCCTCTCCTCCCTCCTAACCAGTATGTAAGTTCCACTAGTGAGCAAAGAACTACCATTTCTGAAACTACTGTTCCAAACGACGTCATGAGAACCATTAGACAGCCTACCAAGCAGGATAAACCAGCCAAGCAAACGTCCACGAAGGAGGAGTCAAGACGCCACAAAAGTACACATCAGGAACACACAAAGAAGGAGAAGGATTCTACGCAAGTTGATCAGCCAGTCCCCTCACAGCCCACAGGTAGAACCACTGGTGTGACCTCCTTTGCCCCCCGAGAAAATTCCCCTGATAGACTCCCTCTAACTGTTGCCTCTCCTACTAGTTTCGACCCCACTCTTGTGAGCTTGGACGAAAAATACCTCTCCCTCACCAAACAAACTGGTCAGCTGCTAATCAGTATAGCTAATGCGACTGAGGACGACGGATGGATACCGCTCAGTGCCAAGAGTGATGTCTTTGCTATGAAAAAGCCTCCACCAAAGGGAGCCCCGCCCATCAATTGTGTCAAAGGTACAGGAATGGTGAAAGCTCCCCCAGAGTTTATCTTGAGATTTTTGAAAGACCCCTCCACCACGATAAAGCTTGATGAATTTCTGAAAGAATCAAAGATCGTTCATGAGGTGTCTGGTGCTGTACACATAGTGCATTTGCTCTACAAAGCCGTCTGGCCCACCTCCCCTCGGGATTTCTCTATAATGAGCGTATCGGGTCAGTTTGACAAGCAGACCTGGGTGGAAGCAGGAGTTTCAGTCCAAGACCCGCGGATTCCTCAGGAGAAGGGTTATGTTCGAGGGGAGCTGATTGTTGGTGGCTACGTAATAAGGTCCGTTCCCGACAACCCTGAATTGAGTGAAGTCACGTATGCCGCTCAAGTCGACTTGAAGGGAAGCATTCCGACCTTTGTAGTGAACAAGATCACTGAATCTCAACCGCAGTGTGTAAGCAGACTCAGAAACCTTGTGGAACCCCTCTACGTGGGTATGAAGAGTGAGGGTCCACAGAGATTGCAAGAGTTTGAAGAAATGGTTAAGATTGACTCATTGTCTCCTGAACTTGAGCAGCAGCCACCTTCAAAGGAATCAACAATCCAGGATGATGCTCAACTGACAGCCCTTCCGACTCCGATTCCAGACGGAGCCTCCTCAAATGCAGTTTTCAATGACACACACCCAAATGCAATTTCAGATAATGCACATCCAATTCCTGTAGTTGGTGAAGAGCAGAGTACGCCTAAAACCGTGGAGTTGGAGGGAGGAGGTGGAGAAGAGGAAGAGGTGTGGCCAAACAGACAGTTGGATGAGGACGGTTTACCAGACGAACTCCACAAAGTTGATTTCAAAGAGGACCTTCGAGAGAATAATGCTGGATTCGAGACTCCGGAATGGGTCCAAGAGTATGAGCACATTACTTTAGAAGCGATGCCGTCTCTTGTAAGTGAAAATGGTACAAAACTGGAAATTGGTGAACAGGATGGAAGTACGGCCCGCCTAGATGGAGAAGGTTTGATTATTATGGAGACACTTGAGACATATACACCACTGGAGCTTTCGTCGGTGCCAGATAGTGAAGAGGGAGAGGAAGGAATGGAGGAGGAGAGAGAAGAGGGAAAGGAAGAGCAAGAGAAACCAGGGGAAGGCGAGATAGGAGAAGTGAAGAGAGAGGAGGGAGAGGGAGAGGGAGAGGGAGAGGGAGTGGGAGTGGAAGAAAAGGGCAGAGAAGAAGAGGAAGAAGAAAGTGAGGAGGATGAAGTGTTTTTGACAAGGCGAGGCCCAGGTCTTGAGTTGAAGCTCCCACAATATCAGAGAGAATTGGTTCGAGAAGACACCAAGAGCAGTGAGAGCGTAAGTGGCTTCCTTTGTAACTGACATTGTCACCCCCTCCCTCAACATTACCTGTGTGACCTTTGAACTCTGTCTGCAGGACTGGAGCATCACCAAGGAGACCATCAACTACCCCAGTGAGTAGGTGTGGCGACTACATGTATATAGCCATCTCGCTCTACAATAGTCTACCAGAGCTCCACCTCGCTCTAACTCACCCTACCCTAGCCTACCATTGTCTTCGCTCTATCCTCTCCTCTCTTCTCTCCTTCTTCATTCTTTGATCATCAAATTCTTTTTGTAGGAAGTGGGAGTGGTTTGGTTGATTTTCGAACCATGGCAAACCAAAATGCTGCCAAGGTCTTGGAAGAGGTGTGCTCTTGCATGGTGTAGTTTCACATTCAATGATTGTTCGTCTTGTTTGTGTTTATATTTATTTATTTGTTTGTTTATGTTAACTGTTTGTGTTTTATTCTGTTGTTTCAATTTCATTATCCTTTGTAGCTGTTTTTTGTCAGTAACCTGGACCTTTCTAACCCATCAACCTTCACCAATCAGTCCAATGGATGGAGGTAGGTGCACTGCACATACTCTAATGGTCACCTGACATCACATGATGATCATGTGATTATGTTTTTTTGTCTCACAGCATCATGGGAGTGGAGAAGGAGGTTTTAATATTGAAGAAGAAGTCAGCCAACTCACCATTCCTCAGGTAGTAGAGTCTCGTTTTAGCCTCATTCCCAGGCCTTCTCAAATATTTCAGCAGCTTTTAGTCATTGGACAGACTCTGCCAGAAAAGGCAACTCCTCTGTCTGCCTAGGAAGGTATTACCCTCTGTTTTGCACACTGTAAGCAGCTACAAAAACTGGACAGCAGGAAGACTGGTAGTGAAGCTAGTATGGAATGTACTTTGAGTGGCAACCCTTGATCTTGACTGTCCTTTATGAATTTTATCTCGTCCTTTTATCCCTCCCTTCTCTCCCTTCCCCTCCCTCTTCTCTCTCCCTTCCCCTCCCTCTTCTCTCTCCCTTCCCCTCCCTCTTCTCTCTCCCGACCCCCTCCCTCTTCTCCTCCTCTCATCCAGCTTCATGGGGAAAGGCATTATCAAACTCCCACCGCAGGAAGTGTACGACTCACTCAGAAACCCACAGCTTGGGTACACCTATGACCACATGCTCAGGGTGGGAGGGGAGGGGGGGTAGTGTCATGTGATAGTCATGTGATAGTCATGTGATAGTGTTGTGATGAGATCTCAAGAGGTAATCAAATACAGAATTATTATCAAAGTGTCCGTAAATCAGGGAATGATTTGTACAGGTTGGCTAGTTGAGAAAAGTTTTCTAAACAAACTTTAGACGTCCCATTTATGTGACAGCTGGTCACAAGTGTATGCATCAACTGCTATGTGACATGTATGTGTTGTGCTGCGTGTAAAAGAGAAGAGTGACATGTTACTGGGCGTCTCTTTCTTTAGGAACTACACATAGTGAAGCAAGTTGAGGAGGGACTCTACATCTGTAAGTGGTGGTTGTGTGTCTCCTGTATTGCTCCATTGTGATGTTTCTTCCCCCCCCCCACCCCCCCTCCACCTCCAGTACACTTGCACCATGAGACTACACAGTGCTTCATCAAACAGTCCAGGGACTTCTGTATCCTAGTCAGTGAGCGATCAGAGGTGAGATCTCACTACACAACCTGGTGGATCATGTGACCATGTGTGTGTGGGTCATGTGACCATGTGTGTGTGGATCATGTGACCATGTGTGTGGATCATGTGACCATGTGTGGATCATGTGACCATGTGTGTGTGTGTGTCATGTGATCATGTGTGTGTGGATCATGTGACCATCATAAAGTCGTCAGGCCATTACCAATATCCGAAGTACAAGTAGAAACAGCATCTACATGAGTTACCTAGTGCAGTCATGGAACTAGGGAGTCATCACATTTTGTCCTCCATTTACCTTGGTCTATTAGCCCAAGAGGAAGCTGCTGGTGGGTTCGTCTGTTGAGGTCCCGGAGTGTCCCCCTAATCCCAACTGTTTCAGGGGAAAGGTGCGTGTGCTGGGGGTAACACAGTAGTGCCGTATTACTAGCCTTGTTCCCATGCCTCCGCAGTGATTGTCACTTGTATGTAGACTTTTGTACTGCAAGCGATGAATGTCGAGGCCTTGGAATGAGGCTACTTTCTGCCAGGGTTGGGGCTTATGTTCTCAGCTCGCGCTGGCAGCAGGAAAGGGTCCTGGGCAGGGCTGTTGAGTACCAAGACTAGTTTATATGTTAAAACTGTAAACTGTTGGTGTGCACTAATTGAAATGTTTCCAGATTGTCTACAGTGGCTGGGTGGTGGAGCCGCGTCGGATCCAGGGACAAATGTGCACTGAAACGACGTACATCGTGCAGGTGGGTGTACGGTAGTGAGCTACATGTACTCCAATACACATTGAGCCATGTCTGAGCTTACAGTCTCATTCCCAGACTTCGATCATCCAGTGTGTACATCACTTCCAATGATCCATGCTGGGGTTGTGGTTTGGGGTCTGGGACTGAGACTAGTCGGAGATTGTGTTAGTGTCTGCCATGGTCCCATCTTATTTCCATGGCGACTATCTATTATATGCTTCTTGACTTCTCTTTCGTTCCATGCTTCCAGGTTGACATGGGGGCTGTCCCCGCCACCCTGGTGAACTTTGTTTCCAAGCGGCAGCCGCTGGCCATAGCCTACCTCCGAGACTATCTTACCTCCACCTCCCTACACATCTTGAGCAAGGAGAGTTCACCTAGCTAATACTAGTGGGTTGTGTATACAAGTGTCCTTTTAAATTGTACACTTTGGTCTATTTTCATTGCAGAGTAATTATTGCAATTATTACACAATTTTGTTTGTGCTTTGGAGAGAGTACTTGAGTTTATTGTGTGGTAATACTAAAACATCTTTTGTGCTCATTCTTCAACAAGTGTTTCCAAATGTGTTTGGCCATTCAATCAGCGATGTATTGCACTCAGTAACCATGACAATGCCATGGCTACAGACTGTGTAGGGTGCGTAGACGCGGTGACAATGACAATGCCATGGCTACAGACTGTGTAGGCTGCGTAGACTCGGTAACAATGCCATGCCAGTGTCATAGGCTTCACTCAAGCGCAGAAACGTATTCTTATTGCATCCACCAACAGTAACCAGATACAGATGTATGGCAGAACTTATGTTATGTACAGGCAGGTTAGTGACATTCAATAGCTGTGGTATGTGGAGGATCAGGGACCAGGCCTGTCGAAGCCACCAGAGGTATCATGCGGGAATTATACATAAATTGCGCAATGTACAGCCAATATATAGAAGATTCGATGATGGAACAAAAGTGATCTGTCCAAGAAACACGATGCTGCTTTTCTTTCATGAATCATTCCCGGAAATGCCTGTGGGTGATTCTGTATAAGATTTAGGCTATATTATAATAGGGAGATGTGCTTCATTGGTTGTTCATGCAGGTATGTCAAAAGAGCTGGTATCATTGGACAGATACCATGATGGAATGTACGCTCATAACATTTTATCTAATTGGCCGGGCATATAATACCGGTATAGTGTTGTATAGCAAAGGTTTAAAGTGCCATTGGCAGCTAGCTAACTGACTGAAGTATGTTTGAGCAGCCTATCTTGTTCCCTGTACGTTTAGCTATGGGTCAGGGGGTCAGAGGGTCTAGGCTTTCTGTTTGGATTTCTACAAAGCTGCAAGACAAATTTTGGAACGGAAAGCCTGGGTTCGAGGCTTGTCCATGGCGTGCTCTCAAGGTTTGCCTCTGCACAGCCCTTTCCACTTGGATCAAACTTCAACCTCCATTGCATCATTTTGTGCTGGAACCACCACTGAACTAATTTCATTGTTGAAGATTCTAACAACATTCTCACTACCATTTCATATTCTGCCGTTTTCGTGATGCTTTTAATTGAGTCTTTGCCTTACTGTTGCATGGGGCTTAAGAGTAATATGTTTCATGGGATAGTTATTACATTTTGGGGTTAGCTTCCCACCAGGGCTATGTGGGAGGAGGAAAGACACTTTTCCTCCTCCCCACATGGCCTGGGTACGATGCCAATTTGGGGTCAGAACAATCTTCAAACTGCTTGAGAAATAAATAAAATTATAGATGATTAACCATCTTACAACAAACAAGTACAAAGTGCACAAGTGGGCATTTACAGTACATTCTTTAAGTGATTTCTGAAGGGTCACTCACACCAGAGAGGCCACCTGCAGTTGAAAATGAAAACAATTTGATACAAGTACACGTCACTTCTTCATACTTTATTTGTCAAACTTCTGTGGTGCATCCTTACCCGGTAGCCCAAGTAACAAAAATTATAGCCACTAATACATTGCGTCAAAGTAGTAAATTTCTAGCCTCGTACCCAGTCCTCCACCACAGCTATCGTTGCTTGCAGTACTCGTACTGCAAGCAATGATGGTTATAAAAGTCTAATTGTCAACCTAGTGCTCAGATGTTACTAAATTTGACTTCTTACTGCAGGAAGGAGCTTATGAGCCGCTTCGTGACACTCGTAAGCTCCTGCTGTTGTCAATAAATTAACTTAGCATACCTTGTTGCCTCGTGGTGGGTGGAGTCGAACCTGTTGTCTCCGGGCTGGCACTCTTGGACTTACTGCATTGGGCACTGTAGTTGTTATGGGAGAAAAATTGCCAAGTTTAATAAAGGTGGCTTGCCACAGTTTAGGACAGAAATCCACAACTCAATTTAGTATTTGATGGCCACAATCATGAACAGTACATCGAAATGCGAGCCACAGTGAAAACAAGACTCTAAATACTGGGCCTTCACCTTTATCAAAGCACTTGCTCTACTGCAAGCAGTAAAAGCTGAGATAAAAGCCTGGATATAAGGCTAGCACGATACAATTTGTGGGCATATGAAACTCACCTATTCCCACTGCAGGTTGCTGGTTGGGTGAGCTTCCAAACCGGGTGGTTGGTACTGACACATCGTACCCCTGAGCTTCCTGAGGTCTCTGGTAGTAGCATCGATACATGGACGTCTTGCTGTAGTGTACAACAGGTGGGCCGTCCTTCTCCTGAAAGAAAGGGTTCGTCTTGCCAGATGTAAAGTTTGTGTCATCTGCAGTGAGAAACGAGGAAATCAGTCAGTCATAGACAGCTCCAATTTAATAGCCTTTAGATTGCTTTGCAGTTTCACAGGGACCTTTTTGATTTTGCCACAAGCTAGTGGTTAACAAGGGGGTTTGCTAGCTCCTCCAGTGACAGCAATAGCAGTACAAATATTAGGGAATAGGTAAGAGGCTTAATTGAATTAAGACATCGGTGAAACCAAGCAAACCATTGGTATGCCATTCCCTTTCAGGCAAAGTAAAGCAATTACAAACAGTAAAATGAACAATGGAATGTGTATATATACCAGCAATCAGGTCATTGGAAAATACTTTCTTTCAAGTTTACAATATGAACACATTCAGAAGCTTCTGAAAGTGCAATCTAAACTCTGTGCCAAATAACATCTGTGCCCAGGAGACAAATATGCTAAAGTTACAAGCACAAACAGAGACCACAGGAATTTAGACTAGTAGTTAATCAATCTTCCATGGATGCATGTGAATCAATTCTGAACCACCATAAAACATAGGTATTATGTTAGTGTAATTGCACATGACTTTGTGCACATGCATGAATCAAGCACAACTATACCTATGTGTTTCAGCATGTGAGGAAGGCGATTTTCCACAAGCCCAATGTCAGGGTTCCAGATCTCAAATGTCTGCAAACAAACAAAAAAAATTGCAAGTGTAAAAAGATGTGTCACTCTACAATACATGCACTGCAGCCCTCTCTCTTTCTGTCTCATTTGCATGTTTAAGTCAGCAATGGCCCACCTTGCATTCCCTGTTGTATGGGCTCTGGAATTCCAGGCCAATAGGGTGCGGATTGTTCCCTCTTGGAGTGCTGACACGCCGCACCACGTTCCTGGATGACGGTTGGACGAGATGTTGGCAGACGGCAAAGTCAAGTGCTGTGGTGGAGCAAGGCGGCATGGGTGCTGGAGATCGGGGGCGCGCGCTCTGGTGGACGGTTGCGTTTGGTTTTAGTACAGCGACGTTGAAGCAGCTAGATACTCGCCTTTGCATAGGCTTAAAGTCGTTCTTCGTTTGACAGTTGGCTGATCTGTAACCCACACGGACGGCTTCACGGATTGCATTCGTTCGGCGTGCTGTGATATTTCGTTGGCTTGAACATCGCCTCAAAGTGCCGGAACCCATGTTCATGTCACTAGTACTGTGAACATACTGGGCTCGGAGTTGACTTTCGTAGTCCGAAAGTGGAGAATGGCTCCCTGCGACGTAATATGACTGCCGACTCGAGCCACGAGAGAGTGCGGTATGTGGGTCGTCACGTACGCATGGAACATCCAAAATGAGGGAGTTGGTAAAGTGCTGTTTTCTGTTACCCACGGCTGCAGGTGTGATGGACATCCGTTTCTGGTACAGGGGAGGGAGGAATGTGCCCCGGCGGAGGTGATCCTGGGGTGTCCCGACTCGCGACTGGCATCGCGAGTACGAATTTTTGATGGCCACTCTTCGCAGTTTGTCCGAGGCGTTCATCTCACTGGAGCACGGCTTTTGGAGCACACTAGGGTGCCTGGCATTAGTGCTAGCGGTATTAGCTGGAAGAAACATGATCATTGATTTTCGTGAATTCATCACGGACGAGCGGGGGTGTGCGTATAAAACGCTGCGAGGTCGAGACGCTTACGCGCGCGTCCCAGACGCTATCGACATGACGTACACAACGCACGCGCGGTACGCATATATCGCATGGGCGCATAACGCTAGCGTATGTACGCAGCGCAATGCGGATTTCGGTATATACAAGGGGATAATGAGAATTGCAGTACATGCAGTGTTCATGCTTTTGCAGTTTCGCCTTCTTTCTCTTTCTTCTTCTTCTCTTCTGCCTCCCTCTGTTCTGCTTTCTTTTCCTTGGCCTGGTAAGAAAGACACAATAACCGTCACGTCATGTTACAGACCATGCACACTTGTAATGAGAGATTCAAAAACCAGAAAACTATGTTCCACTCACCTGCTTGACGAGCTGTACCAGTTCTCCACGTTTGGCCAGTAACTTCAGCACTTCCATAATCAGAGGAAGATAGTTGTGCTTGCGACGAACGTTTTCCAGCTGTTACAAAAAGGGAAACTTTTCAATAAGGCTTTATTTGGGATAATACCCTTCCTAAAACATTTAGGTCCCCAGGTCCCCTAGTGTAGCATGTAGCACAAATTTTCGATTTCCTCCCCCAAGACCCCCCCAAAAATAAATATAACAATGATAGCCCCTCCCTCCTTACTCCCCTCCTACTCACATACGTACCCGGTATTTCTCCATCTTGGCCTCCTCCCGAACTATGTTGTCCCGAAGACTTCCAACCCTCTCCTCTACCTCAAGGATCACAGCATGCAGCTGCTCTGGGTCAGATGGAAGGCCTCCTCCTCCTCCTCCCCCTCCTCCTCCTCCTTCCTCCATTGGCTCACCTCCATTAAGCAATACCTGTATCTAATACACACAGGAAAAAAGGGAAAAGCAATTGTGGGTAACCTCGGTCCAGACTCTCCCAGCAATAACTTGTGAGGAGAGCCTTGTGAGTAGCCTCGGTCCAGACTCTCCCAGCAATAACTTGTGAGGAGAGCCTTGTGGGTAGCCTCGGTCCAGACTCTCCCAGCAATAACTTGTGAGGAGAGCCTTGGAGCAAGGCTAGGCATGGGCACACAAACAAAGCTTTGGGGATTAGGGATTAGCCTCATTCCCAGGTTCCCTCCAAAGAGGTGCCTGGGAATGAGGCTACTGGGAGGTGGGACATGTAAATGAGGCCACATTAACCAGTGTCACAGCCTTTCTACCCTGTTTAAGATTACATTCACAGTAATACACGTAAGCAGAAGAGCAACTCCTCTGTAAGAAAAATTAACAAAGTAGGCCTGAGAACAAGACTATTTTAGCCTTGTTCCCAGGCCTTGCCAGCGTCCTGATCAAAAACTAGACGGTGGGAAGGCCTGGGAACGAGGCTAAGACTATTTTCTGATCACCAGTGGCACCCTCTTGCACTCGATCACGGTTCAACTTACCCTCTGTGCTGCTTGCTCCTTTCTCTTCTCCAGTTCTGCGATCTCCTTCTCGTAAATCATTCTCCTGTCTGAAACAATCGCCATCAGGTTAAAGTGGATCTCATCTGCTGCAAAACTAGGAGAGAGCCACAAACATGACCTCTAGGAGCAGCACACCATCAAAGTGGTGTAAAGCGGATCAATTTTCATCTGTTAAAAGTGATTTTTTATCTGCTAAATAGACGTTGAAGAGGGAGAAAGAAACTGCTTCACACCAGGGTCTGTACTCAGGTCCAAATCCTGGCTGGATCTCGTGTCCTTTTTCTCTTCATTTTCCATTTAACGTAACACAGCAAAATATCTATGGATATCGTTATTTTGGAGTTCCCGTCAACATAAATAAGTTACTTTTTACTGTTTTCAGTACACCTACTGTTTCCCTGTCTTAAGTCAATCAAGCCAGACCAGTGAATGTTGGGAAAAACCCAACAGCCACTGGTACGAGTATAAAGAGCATCTACCTCAGCCAACAGCCACTGGTAAGAGTACAAGAGCATCTACCTCAGCCAACAGCCACTGGTAAGAGTACAAGAGCATCTACCTCAGCCAACAGCCACTGGTATGAGTATAAGACCATCTACCTCAGCCAACAGCCACTGGTACGAGTACAAGACCATCTACCTCAGCCAACAGCCACTGGTACGAGTAAGACCATCTACCTCAGCCAACAGCCACTGGTACGAGTATAAGACCATCTACCTCAGCCAACAGCCACTGGTACGAGTATAAGACCATCTACCTCAGCCAACAGCCACTGGTACGAGTACAAGACCATCTACCTCAGCCAACAGCCACTGGTACGAGTAAGACCATCTACCTCAGCCAACAGCCACTGGTACGAGTATAAGACCATCTACCTCAGCCAACAGCCACTGGTACGAGTATATACTACAACCGAGCAGGACTGCTGAATGTTGGAAGGGAGACAACTTCTAGTGCTACTGGACATCTAGCACAACACACTACACCAACCTCTGAATGCGTTTGTCCAGGACAGGTTTGACAGCCTTCAGCCAGTCATCCTGGTCACACTTGCCAAGGTCGATCGGACCCTCCCTCAGCCCATCAAGCTCGTATAGTCTTCCATTGATTGGCAAATACGCCACAAAATGGAATGTGTCTTCGTTCTTGGATAGTTTATCATCAAATTCAAACATCTGCTGCCTAAATAGACAATGAAGACAAGTGAGCATAGACACACACAACAATTCCCTCCTAGTCTCATTCCCAGACTCAATTCTTTGCATACGAAACAGCCTGGGTATGAGGCTAGTGCCTTCCCTGCTTCAGCCCTCACAAAATTGTCAGCTGTACTTGTAGAGTAGTATCATTTTTCACTTTACCTGGAGAAGCTGTTGTGGACCTTTCGAATCTGTTCCGAGTTTGTCAGAGCCAAGCCTCTATTCTGTGGAATGAGACAGACATAATTTACTGAGGTTTACAGAGATATGCATGAGTTATACAAGCTTTGGATCACATTGAGTTGTCAACGCAATATCTGAGCATGGAAATTCCAACTCTACAATAGTAGATCAGCTGGAGTTGTAGCAACTCAATCCACCCTAGTAGTCTCACAAGCCAGACTCTTTCTGTTCCACAGCGCCGATTGTTTCCAGTATCTGGTACGTGGAGTTGACTCCAACTGTTCCCCTCCATGTCCTGGATACAGGAAGCAATCAGCGCTGCAGAACGGAAAGGGTCTGGCCTATGAGTCTACATCCATAGCACCCCACGACACTATACATTGGAAATGGGAATATCTGCCATCACACGACATCAGAGTACGTAATACTTGTGGGGTATGAATAGAATTATGTCATAGCGTAGTAGCCTTACAGCGGGGTCAAAGGATATGGCAAAGTCCTTGAATTCTGTCAAGACCGGACCAAAGTCAATATCCGAGTGCTTTGTGTTCAGCAACACACTCACGATAGCCTGGGTCGCACAGGCATTGTGGATCACCTGAAGGGGGAGTATGCAGATTGAACCACCAAACTCCATAACACCTGTCCAATAGCCTTGTTCCCAGACCCTGCCAGCTTCATCGCTTGTGTTGGCTGTGGAGAAAGTCTGGAATGTGGCTACCTATCCAACCTGTTTGGCAAAGAATATTTCTTCCAATCGGCTGTCCTGGACAATAGACCCTTGAGGCTCATCCTCTGCACGCCACTTGTACAGAAAGACCAAGCCATGAACTGGTCTACATGGGAGGAAGGATGGAGGAAGGATTGGGGCAATGTGCCATGTGTGGAGAGATCAGCAGGCATACAAGACTTCATGGTGCCTCTCTCTAGAAGTAATGTGCAGTTGTGATAGGAGAGGTCACACTAACCGGAGTTGCTCAAATGATTCCTCGTCAAGGCTCCATAACTCCTCCACTTGCAGACCCTGGACACCTACAAATAAAGGAATTTAACTTTCAAGTTGATTGCTCTCATACAGGCCGTTATTCAACCTACCAAATCCTTTGATAAGCTCTGTGAAGACTCCAGGATCGCTCTCAATGAGACACCAATCCCCAGCAGACATCCTGGGCCTTATCACGTGCAATGGGCGCCAAGTGCTTCTTCTTCTTCTTTATAACCTCCACTTAAGGAGAGTATCCCTGTTTGGGCAAACTTCTGCAGTCAGTTATGGGGGCCTAGTCCGAACGGAGAATCACTAGTTCAATAATGTTGTGGGGGAACAAGTGCACGTGCCGTGAAATGGATGAGTCTTATTAAAGCGCACCAAGGGACCTGCGACGATACGATCATAGATAATAAAGCACTGTTCGTAGCTCTATTATCTATGATACGATGAAGTATCAGACAACTAGAGGGGGGATAAAGGGAGCGAGCTTCCAGCAGGCGCTGCTGTCCGGGTTTGCGCCAGATGGGGGTCTCTTTGTGCCGGAGAGTTTGCCCCGTTTCACGCGCGAGGAGATCCGATCGTGGGTCGGGCTCAGCTACCCACAGCTGGTCGAGAAATTGATGCGTTTCTTTATAGCACCCGAGGAGCTCAGCTCGCAGGAGATCCACGGTACGTCAGAATTTATTGAATAACTCCTCCATTCTGTGGGTGGGGTGTCACGTTAAATTTGGACCCCCGTAAAATAAGTTCCCCCCGGAACGAATATTTCAGAACAACCGCGAAATATTTGGACCTACCCTGAAAAAATTGTTCCCCCTTCCATGCGTCCAAGTGTACCACCGTACCAAGCTGGAAAGCCACTTGTTTAACTTGTGTCGATTGTGAGTAGATGTCCTTCGTCTATTTCAAGAGTTGATGTGGTATCTGTAGCCGTGCAACAATGCCAGAGGCTACAACAGCGTCGGCATACGATTCGGTAGCGTGGAGATCGCCGAGAAGACAACATTATTGAACTAGTGATTCACCACATTCAGAATGGAAGCAACCTTCCCGGCTTTAGTTAGACAGGTGTTTCAGCCATCATGCTTGTATTGTGAGCCTGAGCAGCACCTTGTATCAGTCTTTATCGGACGTGGACACTTGATAACTTGCTTGGTCCGAATATTTCATAGGGGGTCCTTATATTTCAGAAAAATATGTTCCAGGGGGTCCATATTTTTCGGCTTTTACTGAAAAATTAGTTCCGGGGGGATCCATTTTAGGGGGGTCCATTTTTATCATGACAGGGGCTCCAGGGGGACAGTTGTCTTGCTGAGGGGTGTGGCAAGCGAGGCTGCATTAATTAGTAAGGCCAGACCTACTTAATGTTTTGTTGCTCGAGCTAGCTTAATCACAAAGTAAAAAAAAAAAAAAAAAAGTCTCATGACCAATTATTTTCTTCCTTTTCCAGGACAAACTGGACCCGAATGACTTTCACACTGAGCCAAACGAGCCATCTGTGACGAAGCCACGTGCGCGTGTGCATTAATTCAATCATGTGATCAAATTTTTTTTTTTTCGAAAACGGAATTTTTACCCGCCGGGCTCAAGCAACAAAACATTAAGTAGGTCTGGCCTAAGGGGGACAGTTGTCTTGCTAAGGGGTGTGGCAAGTGAGGCTGTACCCCTTCCAAAGAGGAAGGTTTGAGACAGTGTGTGGAAAAACCAGGACATGCTTTAGTCTCACAAGCCAGCTGTATTTTTCTTTATTTACGCTCCTCTCTCCGGAAATAAAGAAAATAAATATTCAGCTGGTTCGCAAGACTAGACATGTTTCAGCCAATACCAGGCCTCATCAGCTGTGGTGGGGTGACAAGAAATGGGGACTGTCATCTCGTGCAATGCATTTGTTGTTGGACTTCGCACACCTGCTCTTCAATTTCACAGCCTTCCTTGACCTCCAGTATACAGTACTACCATAATGCTTAGAAGGGGCCTATACCAAATAAAAATCCTTTGATATTTCTGGAAGCCCCCCTCCTTTGTATGCTAACCTTCACTACTGCTATACCTGTTTTCAGTGTTGACAATGCCAAAGTAGCGAATAATTTCTTTCTCCTCATTACACAGAGATTATGAATGGTTGCTTTGCCAAGTTTGACACTCCAGAAGTCATCCTTGTTTCCGAAGTCGGCCCTGTCGTAGTTGGAGAGCTGTGGCATGGGCCCACTGGGGCATTTAAGGATCTTTCTCTGGCAGTTGTTAGTCGTCTCACTGATCACTTTGTACGAAAACAAGGAAAGAAGGTGATGGTTCTCGTTAGTACGACAGGGGACACGGGAAGTGCTGCCATACACAGCGTGCTGGGTTCCACAAACATCAACCTTATCGTGCTGTATCCAAGGGACAGGATCACATGTGTGCAAGAGCTGCAGATGACAACGGTCAATGCTTCAAACGTGCAAGTATTCTCAGTTGATGGAACTGGAGATGAACTGGACGTTTGTGTAAAAAAACTGTTTGCTGATGCCGAATTTGTCAAGAAGTACAACCTTGTGAGCCTTAATTCCATCAATGTGGGACGCGTGCTCCTACAGGCCATCCATTTTATTTACCTCTACTTGAAAGCTTGCCCAGCTGCTGACAGAGAAGTACTCTTCTCTGTGCCATCTGGAGGGCTTGGAAACATGACTGGAGGCTACATTGCGTACACAATGGGCCTACCAATCAAGCTTCTGGCAGCAGTTAATGAAAACGACATAGTTCATCGGGCGTTTGATACTGGCGTGTTTTCTTTCTCAGAAGCTGTCATCCCAACCTACTCCTCTGCAATGGATATCCAGAAACCTTACAACATTGAGAGGCTGTTCTATTTCTTGTCTGGTGGAAACTGCAAAGTCGTGAAGAACATCATGGACGCTGTTGAGAAAGATGGCCATTGTGACCTACCAAGTGAACTTTTGGCAACCAACAAATGTATTACAACAAAAAAGATTTCCAAAGAGAACACTCTTGCAACAATGGAATATGTTATGAAACAGTTTCAATATCTTCTCTGCCCTCACTCAGCTGTCGGGATGCGTGCCGCATTGGATTACCAGAAGGAAAAGGAGAGGGAGAATGTGGTTGTCATAGCGACAGCAACTCCTGCAAAGTTTCCTGGGGTGGTAGAGAAGGCTGGCCTTCCACTGCACACCTCCCTAGCCTTCTCTGATCTGCATAGCAGGAAAGAAGCCAAACTATTCATGGAGGAAGAAGACAACTGGGAACAGATTCTGAGGACGGCTGTGGTAGAAGTTATGAGTTGACAATGAGTGCAGGAATATATTGTGTTCTGTATCATCCCTAGCCTCGTTCCCAGGCCCTAGCCCAGCTTCCCGTTGCTTTCAGTACCGTACTGCAAGCGACGGGAAGCTGGGCTAGGGCCTGGGAACGAGGCTACATCATCCCTACATGCAGCTTAGTTAGCTTCGTTCCCAGGCCACCCCCAGATTTTATCTCGAAAATGTTCTCCACGGATGCGAGATGAAATCTGGGAGTGGCCTGGGAACGAGGCCGTCTCGCAAAGCCAGACCCTAACGGTTAACCCTTCCCTTCTTTTGCGGAAGTGGGTCGGGCTTGCGAGAGATGCATAGACAGAATTCAGATGCGACAACGCCCACCCCCGCTTCACAAAAGAGGGTCGGCCAGCGAGTATATGGAAGGAGCAGAACGAGTCGCCGGAGGCAGAGCAGCTCTTAAGAGCTGTGAGTTGCTGGGAGTCGAGGAAACGAGAAAGGAGCTGGGACGGGGGACCTTTGCGACTGTCGTGGAAGTCAATTATCTGGGTCTGCGATGTGCCGGGAAGAAAGTGCACCCAGTTTTGGTAGAGGGAGCTGGAGGCGAGCTCCTAGTCAGCCGTTTCGAGGGAGAATGCAGGGTGCTAAGTCGAATCAGTCATCCCAACATAGTCCAGTTTTTGGGTGTTTACTTTGACCCCGTGACAGATCTGCCCGTTATGGTCATGGAGTTCCTTCCCACTACCCTAGCACAATGCATTGACAGACATGGGCTATTTCCCAACGAAATAAACAATGTGATACTCAGGGATGTGGCATTAGCACTAAACTATTTGCACGGCCAAAAGCCGCCCATCGTTCATCGTGACCTGTCAGCCAACAATGTCCTCCTTACTCGAGACATGCGGGCAAAAGTATCAGACCTTGGTGTGGCCAAGGTACTCAATCTAACCCCTTTTCAGATGACTTCTAAGGCTCCTGGCACCGCATGCTGCATGCCACCTGAAGCACTTGTAGCTAATCCTAGATACACGGCTAAAATTGATATTTTTTCGTATGGTATATTGGCCATCCACCTCCTCTGTGGAAAGTGGCCAGAGCCTACAAGAGAAGCTGTTGACCCTGTTACTTGTGCTGCTGTTACAGAAGCCGAACGTCGTGAGGAGTATCTCAACTGTATTGCTCCAGATCACATACTGGTACAGCTTATCAAACAGTGCATTCATAACAACCCAACTAATCGACCTGACACACCGGAACTTGTTCGTCAAGTGACTGCAGCATTCTCCCAATTTTCCAACTCATTTGAGTCACAAAACCAGCTTGAGCTGTTAAAGCAGGTCAGAATTGACACAGAAACGAAGAAAACGCTGCAGAAAGAAATTGATGAAACCAAAAGAGCACTCTTTCAGCAACAAGAAGTCGTGGGGCAACAGAAGGTGTCCCAAATAGCCAAAGAGGAGCGAATGTCTCTCCAAGTGAACACACTTAGTGCAGAAATGAGTCAGCTGAAAGCTGAACTATCTGCCAAGGAGAAGCAACTTGGTATTGAGCAAAGAACATTGACTGAATTGCTACAGGCAAACGAAGCAAGTTGGAAGCAGAAGATTGATAGCAAGGAGAATGTACTCTCAAAAATGCAGCAGAAGCTTGACTCCAAGCATTCACTGCTTGCAGAGAGAGAGAGTGAGATAGACAGAAAGGACCTTGAACTTTGTAAATTGCAAGAAGACTTGGAGGGAAAAGATGCTGAGCTGACAGCTGTAAATATAAAAGTGGCATCACTTGAGTGTAGCCTGGCTGTGCAAAAAGATCTGGTTGCTTCCCAAGAGACAGTAATAGCAAACCATACCACTACAATTCACAGCTTAGACACACAGCTTTCAACTCTTGGAAAACACCTCAGCTCCAGAGTCATACCGGTATGTCTGCTAAGATGGTCAAAAGTGATATTAAGTTTTTGAGCTTGATTTTCTAGTATTTACCCTGTGAAAGATGTTATGTACATGCAAGAATGCATGATGATGTCTACAATAAAAGTGTTTGTCATGTGCTCCTGTTGAAGCTGTTTCACAATGAAATTTACCTTCATTACAGGCTCATCCATTGCACTCAGAAGCAAAGCTTGAGTGGAGGGAATGTTCCAGCCCTCCAAAGAAGCTTGGTGGAGTGTTAGCCACAGTTGTCATTAATGATACTGTCTACATATCAAGCCTTGTTGACCAGGGAAAATCTCACGGTGTGATGAAATATGAACCAGTTCAGGACAGTTGGAGCATGTTACCTCCCTGTCCAACGAAGGGGTTTGGTTTAGGCCACCTGCTTGGAAAGCCTGTGTTGGTGGGGGGTGCAATATCTGACCGTGAGTCTGCAGGCTTGGCTATGGCTGCGAAGGACGTTTATACGTATGACAATATTTCTCAAGCTTGGATAAAATCCCTCCCTGCCATGCCTGTTGGGAAAATGTTCCCTAGTGTAATATCACAGGAGTCAACACTGATTGTTTGTGAAGGGTTTACAACCGAGACAAGAGATAAGTTGAAAAATTTCAAGCCTAGTGGTTGTATTGAGGTGTATAAGAATGATGAAAACCGATGGTTGCCGCCATTGACTACTTCACGACATAACCCAGAGGTGTTTCACTCTGCGACTCTCCTGGGAAGGTATTACATACGAGATACACGTTGCATTTACAGTGCCAAGATAAGTTCTTTTCTGCAAGGAGATGTTGACGAGGAGCGCTTGCCTGTTTCCCCTGATATGAGCTGTGTATTAGTGGGATATTGTGGATCGTTGCTCGCTCTAGCAGGAGGAGCACTTCGCATAAGCATCCCACTTCTGCAAATACCTCTGAAGAGTGTTCAATCCAATAAGATATTTGCTTTCTCTGCTACTACCAACTCTTGGGTCCATGTTGGAAACCTTCCCCATGCTCTTGCATTCTGCTCAGCAGCCGAGCTTCCAACTGGGGAACTCTTTGTTGCAGGAGATGTACGCCATGACAAACCCAAGGCCTGGATGGGTTCTTTCAAGATTTAGATGGCGTCCCTGTGTAATTATCAGTATAAAGTTTAGATGTCATGAAATTAATAGTCAATTAATACATACATACGTACATATAACATTCATACATGTACATACACACATATACACATACATACATTGAGTGACAGTCATGTTATGTCCAATTTCCGCCGTGCCGGGAAAATTTCCCTACGCCAGTTCCTGGGTCACCATTAGTGGCCGCCTGTGAGTTCCACATGGCCCTGAGGTGGGAGAAGAGCACTTCTGAAGAGTTGGGGTCTGCAGGGCTAGTGTAACTCCTGTCCCGCTGGCCTAGCTGCTGGCTACAGTGTGGACACTGGAGCTTCTCCATCTGAACCTCTGAGAGCTGTGTGTGTGTGTGTGTGTGTGTGTGTGTGTGCGTGTGTGTGTGTGAAGGGAAATGTAGATCACAGATGCCATAGAAAGTACAACATGCATGCTCAAATACAATTAAGTCATGATGTAGCTGGTCAAAGAGAGCTAGTTCTGTAATGACAAACAGATGGAATACCACGCAAGCCAACTAAAACGGTTGTTTTTGCTCAGTGTTACATTGGGTTCTGGACGCTAGTTGTCTGAACACTAGTATACTCTGAGGTGGCCTGTCAGACCTCCTCTGGACGCTAGTTGTCTGAACACTAGTACACTCTGAGGTGGCCTGTCAGACCTCCTCTGGACGCTAGTTGTCTGAACACTAGTACACTCTGAGGTGGCCTGTCAGACCTCCTCTGGACGCTAGTTGTCTGAACACTAGTACACTCTGAGGTGGCCTGTCAGACCTCCTCTGGACGCTAGTTGTCTGAACACTAGTACACTCTGAGGTGGCCTGTCAGACCTCCTCTGGACGCTAGTTGTCTGAACACTAGTACACTCTGAGGTGGCCTGTCAGACCTCCTCTGGACGCTAGTTGTCTGAACACTAGTACACTCTGAGGTGGCCTGTCAGACCTCCTCTGGACGCTAGTTGTCTGAACACTAGTACACTCTGAGGTGGCCTGTCAGACCTCCTCTGGACGCTAGTTGTCTGAACACTAGTACACTCTGAGGTGGCCTGTCAGACCTCCTCTGGACGCTAGTTGTCTGAACACTAGTACACTCTGAGGTGGCCTGTCAGACCTCCTCTGGACGCTAGTTGTCTGAACACTAGTACACTCTGAGGTGGCCTGTCAGACCTCCTCTGGACGCTAGTTGTCTGAACGCTAGTACACTCTGAGGTGGCCTGTCAGACCTCCTCTGGACGCTAGTTGTCTGAACACTAGTACACTCTGAGGTGGCCTGTCAGACCTCCTCTGGACGCTAGTTGTCTGAACGCTAGTACACTCTGAGGTGGCCTGTCAGACCTCCTCTGGACGCTAGTTGTCTGAACGCTAGTACACTCTGAGGTGGCCTGTCAGACCTCCTCTGGACGCTAGTTGTCTGAACGCTAGTACACTCTGAGGTGGCCTGTCAGACCTCCTCTGGACGCTAGTTGTCTGAACACTAGTACACTCTGAGGTGGCCTGTCAGACCTCCTCTGGACGCTAGTTGTCTGAACACTAGTACACTCTGAGGTGGCCTGTCAGACCTCCTCTGGACGCTAGTTGTCTGAACACTAGTACACTCTGAGGTGGCCTGTCAGACCTCCTCTGGACGCTAGTTGTCTGAACACTAGTTAGACCACATCACTCTTACCCTCTGCTCCAAAGTGGCAATGTACCGCTTGGCCGAGTGTAGCTCTCTCACAGCAAGAGCCTCCCTTTGTAGCACTTGCTTGACCTCCATCTTCTTCTGTTCCACCTGCCCACTCAACTCAGCACACTGCGTCTTTGCCAACGCCAGTTCCCTTGTCAGTAGGTCAACTTCATGGTCAGACAAGCTAGAGCGGTGGCTGTCATTACTTGAGCTTTTGGAGTCAGTGGAATTCTTGTGCTTGCGGCGTTCCTTCTTTTCCTGTTTCAGTGAAAGAGGAAGCAAGGATTGCGAGCTGTCAGGAAGAGAGATTCTTTTGAGCACAGGGGAAGGAGAGGAATGTGGTAAGTCTGGAACAGAGATTCTTTTGGCCAGTTTTAGTGTAAGAGGAGGTGAGGATTTCAGAGGATCTTGGGTAGAGACACGAGGGCTGGTCCCTGGCGTTCTCACTCCCAGCTCCCTTAGCACTTGCTGTGGGGGGACAAAGAGAGTTAAACCGTGTATATTAAGTTAACTCCTTCAGCACTTGTTGTGGACCAAGAGGGTTAAACCTATGAACATTAGGTACATGTGGCCTCAGAGAGCTGTGTACTAACACACAGACAGACACAGACTCATGCAGACAAGGACACAGACAGGCAGACAGGGACACAGACAGGCAGACAAGAACACAGACAGGCAGACACACCTCTGCTTCTTCTCTACACACATGTGTGGGTGCCGTCACCACCAATTGCTGTCGCTCAACCATTTCATCCTCCTCCTCCTCCTCGTCCCTTGAATGGGTCAAGTCTGCACCTTCCCCTCCTCCCTCTCCCTTCTCTTCCTCCTCCTCCAGGATTGTCCCGTTTACTTCCACTTCATTATTTTCTGGTCCCCGTTTCGTCTGCTCTTCCTCAAAGGCCGACACTCTTCTTTTCATCCTTGAGAGCTCTTTCTTTATGACAAACATCTCCTCGGCTTCCTGTGCTCTCGTCACTTGGCCTTGGATCAATCTGTCTGCAAGGGACGCACACTCCTACACAATGGAGACAAAAGGTACAAGGTTTGACACAGGTCTGGGTGCTTCATGCTCGATCCATCAAGCTTATTAGAGCTCACCAATGTAAGTTAGTATGTTCAAATTGTAGCCTCCTTCCCACCTCTCCCACACCCCCAGCATTACTTGCAGTGTGAAAGCGAGGAAAGCTGACCAGGGGCAGGAGAGCCTGGGAATGAGGCTGGGAACGAGGCTGGGAACGAGGCTGGGAACGAGGCTGGGAATGAGGCTGAGAATGAGGCTGGGAATGAGGCTGGGAATGAGGCTGGGAATGAGGCTGGGAATGAGGCTGGGAATGAGGCTGGGAACGAGGCTGGGAACGAGGCTGGGAACGAGGCTGGGAACGAGGCTGGGAATGAGGCTGAGAATGAGGCTGGGAATGAGGCTGGGAATGAGGCTGGGAATGAGGCTGGGAATGAGGCTGGGAATGAGGCTGGGAATGAGGCTATTCAAATTGGTATTGGTAACCCTATGTAAATATGTGCACACGAACCTGAACAGTAACTTTAAAAACTATCATTACACAGCTAAGCTCCGCCTACCGTAAGCCCCACCCACTTTGGGGGTCAATGCTGTGTGTGCTAATACACCTGTATCCCCTCACCTTTTCTAGTGCATTGATTCTCTGTGTTAACTCAGTATTTTCAGCCTGAAGTCTCTGCAAATGGCGAAGTACAAACACATCTTAACAAACCACCCACAAAGACAATGGTCTTGTACCTAGGGTCTTCCTGGGTACAAAGCCACCAGCAACGAAGACTTTTCTTTAGTATACATGCACAATACTCACAATTAATTCTGTGTTCTCCATAGCCTGTTTTTCCTTTCGGTATAGATACTCTTTTTCTAGCCTACAAAAGAGTATGCAAACAGCAGCTTAATGCAGACTCTCCTGGTCACATGATAGTCACATGATCATGCAGTCACATCACATGATAGTCACATGATCATGCAGTCACATCACATGATAGTCACATGATCATCCACAGGAGCTACTGAAGTGGGAACTAGCATGAGTAGAAAAAGAAGAAACAAAAACTCACTTTTTCAATTTCTTTGGGTTGAATTTTATTTTGAGAGCTTTCTGGATGAGTGCGTCTGGGTCTGGCTCATGTATCCCCCTCATCTCTTTCTGAAAGTGCTGTACGTGGATCAGGTGAGAAAGGTGAGTTCAGGAGTGCATCATTCCAGTCCCCATTCCAGTCCCATTCTTCATTCCACCCCTAGTCCCAGTTCCAGTCCCATTCCAATAGTTATGCCTCACTAAACGAGTAGGGTATAACTCAGTTCAGGCATACATGTAGTTAGTCTCGCGCTGGCTGGGGTCTGGGCACAAGGCTAACATGTAGTGCACTTGCTGCTCCTTTTCTCTCTCACAAATTGCAACATTACTGTACTCTACATGTAGTATGGATCCCCTCAGGGGAGCACCTTGTGATCAATGTCTAGCCACGTCTCTTTAGCTAGTCTGGCTTTGTAGCTAGACTCTTTCTTCTTTTTGTTTCAAGTTTCCATGTAGGCTAACCTTCAGCATGTCCTCTAAGTCCAGTTGAATCAGTTTCGACTCGCTGTGATCAAGAAGGGCCAGACCAACTTTGAATATGATATCCTTACCCTGGGTAGGAGGGAGAGAGGGAGGGAGGGGGGGAGAAAGGGAGGGAGAGAGGGAGGGAGAGAGGGAGGGAGAAAGGGAGGGAGAAAGGGAGGGAGAAAGGGAGGGAGAAAGGGAGGGAGGGAGGGAGGGAGGGAGGGAGGGAGGGAGGGAGGGAGGGAGGGAGGGAGGGAGGGAGGGAGGGAGGGAGGGAGGGAGGGAGGGAGGGAGGGAGAGGGGGAGGGAGGGAGGGAGGGAGGGAAGTGGAGATAAAGACAAGGAACAATGGCATGACAACAACATGGAAGTCAGTACACTGAGAGGTGTACACCCATATATACCTCTATCAGGAAGATATCCATCACTCTGAATGCGACATTGAGGGAGAGTACAGATGCAAACATGGTCAGAAACCACGCAGAGGCATACATTGACGTTTGGAAACCCTGCAACATGGAGAAATGTTTAGTAGCAGTTGAGATGCAAAGTTGAATGAATCAAAGTAAAGGAAGAGAGAGGGAGGAAGAGAGAGGGAGGGAGGAAGGGAGGAAGGGAGGGAGGGAGGGGAGAGAGGGAGGAAGAGAGAGGGAGGGAGGAAGGGAGGGGCGAGAGGGAGGAAGGGAGAGTGAGGGAGGAGAGAAGGAAGGGAGAGTGAGGGAGGAAGGGAGGGGCGAGAGGAAGGGAGAGGGAGGAAGTAAAAATAAACTTACCACTGCTTGGAAGTGTAAGTGAAGGTGAGGGTATAGTTCCTGCAGTGAAATAATTTTAGAGCACAATTACACACACATGTAATGATGCATTACCACTTTCTGTTGCCATAGTAACTCTTAATTACCTCCACAAGTTTTTCCAGTTGGTAGAAGCAGAGCCCGAGGTCAGCCATGGAGGGTTTGAACAGCTCCCTCAGTTTGTAGTTCTGCATGAGTTTCACCAGTACACAGAACGCCTCTTCCTCCGGCATCTGGTGATGTCATCATGATGTCATCAGGGATACACATACATGTACTTGCAGTTGTGGTTAATATATCTCTCACATGCCCAGCAGCTGCTCACTCATTGGCGTTCTTTCAACATTTGTCAAGTTTTAGCCAAGCCATTCAATGCTATTAGACCATCCTTGCTCTGTTTTTATTTTTCTCGGGGCGAGGGGAGAGCCTGGGAACGAGCCTACTTGTAATAAGAACTTGGAAAATATGTAGTCTTGTTCCCAGCCTCTCACACCCCCAGCCTCTCACACCCCCAGCCTCTCATGTCTCCAGCTTTTATTGCTTGCAATGAAGGCTAGGGCATGCGAGGCTGGGAACGAGGCTAGTGGTATGTGAAAGGTCAAAGGTCACTGTCACTGGGGAGTCAACTGTGGTGGTAAACTACTAAACATAATTTGAAAACAAAGTTGATTCAATTTTAAGCACTACACAACACGCCGTGCTGTGTATGGCTACTTGCACAGTGGTGTGTTTGTACTGTAACCTATGCCACAAGACAGGGACTCTGTTGCTTAGCAAGCTACAGTTGTAGGGAGATCCGATGTCTTGACCGTTTAACCCCTGTGAGTGAAGGGTTGAAATGATGTCGGACTACTGTATCCATGATATGAGGAGGATAGTTGGGTGACCAGGCCTGCTTAATATGGGTTACAGACAGACAGACAGACAGCTGCTTGGTGACCACTGACCTGCTTAATATGGGTTACAGACAGACAGACAGAGAGAGAGAGAGACAGCTGCTCGGTGACCACTGACCTGCTGCATCAGTAACATGCCAGTAATGAAAGGGCTTCCCTGACAGTAACCAACCTCTCTGTCATACACTGAGTATGCCTGGATGGAAGGTGTGTGTGTGTGTGTGTGTGTGTGTGTGTGTGTATGTGTGTATGTCGAAGACAGTAATAAATTCCCTCCCCTCTCTCTCTCCTCTCCTCTTTCCCTCCCTCCCTTCTCTCTCCCCCTCACCTTCATAACATTCAACAGTGACTCCTGCCCCAGGCCATCTCTAGCTTTGAAGAACGGATGCTCAGGAAATGTCCGTGCAAGGTCACGCTGAATCTGACGCTCGAATGGAGACACTTCCTTCAAGTGGGAGAGAGGGAAGGAAGAGAGGCAGAGAGGGGGGGAGAAGGAAGAGGGGGGAGAGAGAGGGAGGAAGGGAGGGAGGGAGGGAGGGAGGGAGGGAGGGAGGGAGGGAGGGAGGGAGGGAGGGAGGGAGGGAGGGAGGGAGGGAGGGAGGGAGGGAGGGAGGGAGGGAGGGAGGGAGGGAGGGAGGGAGGGGAGGGAGGGAGGGAGAAGTGAAGGAAAGTGAGAGGAATTTAAGGTTAGGAGACGCCATACTTGTTATTGTACAGAAAAAAGACCCTTCTCATATTCCCCTTCAACAGAAAACATAAGCAGACAATGACCCCCATTGTTGTGTCAGGGAAAGCTGACTCAATACAGCTACAGACAGTAAACTACAACCATCAAAAGAGCGTAGACACAACCCAATGTCTACCATACACACTTAAGTGGACAACCATTGTAAACCCTGGCATGGGCACGGTAAGGTTACAGGCTATACAGTATCCGTGGCAACTGGCTTCTTTATTTAAGCAGCACTAGTGACTGGCAGAGACATTCTATGTAGCAACCAGAGAACGGTATCGCTTCTGTTGACAGTAAACAATGGTTACATCACACCATTAGACAAAACAACATGGTGAATTATAATTTTCTCTTAGTTTTTCTCAGAATGCACATGTATCTCTTCTGTAGGTTACAAGGAGAAGGAGTGCCAATGGGAGCTCACCGTGATGAGTGTGGGGTACTGGTCCTTTAGCTCTGAGTCGTGTGCACCAGACATCAGCTGCCAGGCCATTCCACGAAGGTGGGCGGGAATACCCTGCTGTGCCAGCTGCCGGATTGTCTTTTGGTTCTTGCGCTCACTCTCCTCCCAGTTCTTGAGCAGCAAACTCCATTTATGCCAGAGCTCTTCTTCAGAGCTAAGCTCCTGTCCCTCTACACTGCCCTCCGCGGTGGCCATCGACTGAGTCGTGGTATCCAATGAGTCCACGGAGACTGGAGATAGAGACGACTTGCTCAGCAAACTCTGGTTTCTCTCCCTACCCTTGCTGGTAGCTTCCTCTCTGGCTGGTGTCACTGCATAAATCTTTTTATAACTCAAAGAATCGGCCGCCATTTTACTAATTTCGCTGTCACTTCTGAAACGCCTCTTGTTACCGTGTCTTCCAACAGGGGACTCCTGTCTTTCCTCAGCTTCTGGTTGAGGGCTGGTCGTCTCCTGCGATTGATGAGAAGTTTGAGAGGTACGCTCTTCGTTAGCAGCGGCTGCTGCCCCAGAGGAGTCTGTGCTGTGGATGGAGTCTTGTAGGCTGGGTGTACTCTCCGAGCGAGTCACAATGTAGGTATGACAACGATTGTCTTGTTGTAGTATCCTGTGTTGTGTGTGTGTGTGTGTTGTGTGTTGTGTGTGTGTGTGTGTGTGTGTGTGTGTGTGTGTGTGTGTGTTGTGTGTGTTGTGTGTGTGTGTATTGTGTGTGTTGTGTGTGTGTGTGTGTGTGTGTTGTGTGTGTTGTGTGTGTGTGTGTGTGTGTGTTGTGTGTGTTGTGTGTGTGTGTGTGTATTGTGTGTGTGTTGTGTATGTTGTGTGTGTTGTGTGTGTGTGTGTGTGTGTGCACGCATGAGAGTACAAAAACATGACCTCAGCCAGAGTGCAAGTCAACACGCAACACTCATCACCAACACATGCTCATAAGGTTAATGTACCATAATTTGCTCAAACAGACAAACAAACACACACAACACTCATCACTAATAGCTCAGTGTGTACACACACATGCATGTACACAAGCGTACACACTACGTGGCATACCAGATGTGTGAAGGAGGGCTACCAATTATTAGTGACAAGTATATCGTAACCACAGGAGAGATTAGTGATATTTGTTCCAACTTATTTTTCCCACATCCCCCCCTTCCCCCCCCACTTCACTGCCACACTACCACTAGATCACAGAGGGTGACTGTAATACAACAGGCCTTAGTTTACTATGCTGTTTACAGTAAACAGCACAGTTGTTTACTGTAAACATTAGTAGACAACCTATGGTGCATTTAGCCTCATTGCCAGGCCTCCCTCCTCCAGATATTCCTCCATGGCTGCAAGATAAAATCTGGGGCGAGGTCTGGGTATGCGGCTAAGAGTGCACTAGTGGTACCTGTTCTGATCCTCTAACTTCTTTAGGAGGATTGACAGATCTGGTGCCGGCTGGTCTGGTACTGTTTCCTCATTGGTTCCATTCCCATTCTCCACCACTTTATGAGTATCTGTGTTTGGGTCCATTCCACACACCTGCATATAGTCCATGCTCTTAGTAACTCTTACACCTCGCATAAATACAATGTAAACAGGAGGGGACTATTGTATTGGGTGCACTGTGTTTGATGTGGGGGTGGAGTGGGGGGTACCGTGATGGGGAGGATGTGACTATTTGCAAGCAAGGGAAATACTATTAACCCTTCCACAAAAGCAAACCGATCTTTGTTACGAAAACACACATACTCTAGGGAAATCCCGTGGGAGGTATGTCAACCTATGAATGAGGCAACCATATACAGCCAAGCAGTACCAAGCACTACCCAACCCCCACAAACCACAAAACCTCTTAGCTACTCAAAACAACTGTGTTGAACAGCCACCTGTACAACAACAGCTGGGCCAGAGGAAGACAAAACTGTCACATGACCGCCGCCATGCCTGGAACCTTATAGTCTTGTTCTCAGACCAAATCCATCCACCTCTGCTCCCCCTTAGGCATAGTCTCACTGGCTACACCTTGCATGCTGCATGGCGAATTTACCAGACCCCTTTTCTTTTTACAAGACAAGATGCAGCTGGCAAGAATAGACAGACTCTAACCTACTTTCCCAGGCTCTTGCTGTTCCTGGAAATGAGGCTAACCCAGGTCCCTGAGTATGATCAGTCCGTACCTTCTCTATACCACACTTTCTGTACCACAACAGACATGTTTGCTCCTGGGACAACCATCGTGATCATTAGCATATAAAATTAGGTGCACATGACATACTGGTATAAAATGATACTAAGGTTATAGATAAATAGACAGCTAGATAGTAGACAGATAGGTAGATACATGCAGACACTGGATGTGTGAAGATCGGTCCCCACAGTCATGTACATGACAGATCAATACAAAAAATATTCCACAAAGTACAAACTTACTGAGAGCGCTATTGGGTCAGATCGTGGTGGCAGATCACAGCCAGCGACTCTAAAAGCACACACAATCATGCAAACCTGATCCCTGCAAACTGCGACGTCGGCAGGAAGTTGATGCCAAGAGATGTTCCTGGATGTCAGGAAGAGACGTCGAGAAGAAATTGAGTTCCGAAAGGGTTAAAATTTTAACTTTAAGCGCGTTTGTGGGAGGAGCTCGCGTTTGGAGAAGCAGCAATCTGATTGGTCCTTTTTGTTTGCAGGCGATTTTGCTGCTCGGAAAAGGAGAGGTGGGAGCCTGCCTGCTGTACTACACGAAGCCTGTACTCGTTGTACAAGAGTTCGCAAGCTGCAAAACCTGAGCTTTACATCTGCCTGCCGGAGGCAATGAGTTCGAATGTAGATCAAACAAATGACGTCAGAGCTCGTCCCAGAAGACGATTGCCACAGCGCCCGTCTGCAGGATCCAGACGACCGCTCTCTGCCCCCAGTGGGAGATTGAAACGCGTTAGCCACGAAAGTGGAGTCGGCGACGCTATCCATGCCTCGCACACTAGCCAGTCTTCTGTGCAGGAGGCTGGGTCACGTTTGAGTGTCAGTCCTCCAGGAACGGGACGGAGGGATTTTGTATCTCCTGTAAAATTCAGCCGGCCGGGGGAGGGAGAAGATTCATCTGTTACAGTGGCAGTACGAGTGAGGCCCTTCAGTGAGAGGTAGGGAGGGAGGAGAAGGTTGCTCCTGAGAGGCTGTTAGAGGGTTAAAATATCACTATTTGGCAGTAGTTGCCTTGATCCTGGGCCCCACCTAGTTTTCCGTTGCTTGCAACTGCAAGTGACGGAAAGATGGGTGATGCCTGGGATTGAGGTTGTGAGTAAGGCAGTTTGGTGGGAGATAGGGAGGGGGCAGAGGATCAAGGAGGAGAAAGACTGGTTGTTAAAGGGTTAAGATAACATTAATTAGTTTTGTTAGTTGCTTTCATTTGCTAATTGATTCACAATTGTGCAGCATTTCATGTTCAAATATAGTGGACATGTCACGACTTTATGTTTTGAGAACGTCATTGTACTGGTGCATATACATGTACAATGAGACAGTGATGCTTGGTCGAACTTTTCACCAGTTAAAGAACAAATGTTTCAACTACTCTTTGGCAATCTTCATCAGGTAATTTTCATGTCACGACTTTATTTCTCCAGGGACATTCGTCTTGGGGCAAAGCAAGTGGTTCGTATGCATGGCAACGAGACAATTATCACGTCGAAAGACGGGATTGTCCATCGGTTCTACTACGACCACTGCTTTTGGTCGTTTGACTCTAGACACACTGACTACGCTGACCAGGAGAAGGTGTATAAGGAGCTGGCCCAACCCCTCCTGGATAGGTCGTTTGAGGGCTACAACACCTGCCTGTTTGCATACGGCCAGGTGAGCAGGGAGGAGAGAGGGAGGGAGGGAGGGAGGGAGGGAGGGAGGGAGGGAGGGAGGGAGGGAGGGAGGGAGGGAGGGAAGGATAGAGATCTTGACTACCCCTTATCTCCACACAGACTGGATCAGGAAAGTCATACTGGTGAGTTGAATGTCAACATCTCAGGTTGCCATGGTTACACACATGTTGTTACTGCAGTATCATGGGTGAGGGGGAGTCCCTTGGAGTGGTCCCACAGTTCGCCAGGGAACTCTATGAACGCATCGAGGGAACCACTGATGACCAGGTAATTGTTGTAGGGGCGTGTCTTCTTGAAATTCAATTTTGAATGTTATTTATGGATCAGCTTCCAATAAATATTGGCCAGTTATTTATAGCTTGAACCCTAGAACTATTGTCATTTAGAGTGAGTCTGTGTGTGTGTGTGTGTGTGTGTGTGTGTGTGTGTGTGTGTGTGTGTGTGTGTGTGTGTGTGTGTGTGTGTGTGTGTGTGTGTGTGTGTGTGTGTGTGTGTGTGTGTGTGTAAAAGCTCAATCTCAATTACCTGTCTATGTGATTCGAACTGATCTCCCCCTCACACACTCCCCACACACCCCCCCTCACATATTCCCCCTCCCACACTCCCCCCTCACATGCTTCCTCCTCCCACACAGACAACGCACAAGGTACAAGTGAGCTACTATGAGATATATAATGAGAAGATCTATGACCTCCTGGCCTCTACCAAACGAAAGACTAAGACCAAAGTGAGCATTCTCACCACAATAGTCCTGGGCAAACTACCAATCAGATTGCTGCATTTACTCTCCAAACAGGAAGTGTGGGATGTTAAATTGATAGTTATTATTTATGTTTTGTCCGGTTGTCCAGCTTCGTGTCCGCGAGCATCCTGTCTTGGGGCCATACGTGGAGGATCTCTCAACTTACGTAGCCACTTCATATGCTGATATTGAGGTACTGTAGTATACTGTAGTATACAGTGATGACACTCCATTTGTGACCACTGATATTGTTAATGTACCATAGTATACTGTAGTTTACTGTGTAGTACACAATACTCTCCTGCCTCCCTCAGCGCTGGATCAATCTTGGCAACCGTTTCCGTGCAACAGCAGCCACTGGCATGAACGACCGGAGTAGTCGATCTCACTCTGTGTTCACCATCATGTTTACACAGACTTCTGTGAGTGAGGAGAGGAGATGAGAGAGGGGGAGAGAGAAAGGGGAGGAGGAGGAGAGGGGGGAGGGGAGGAACGAGGAGAGGGGGGAGGGGAGGAACGAGGAGAGGGGGGAGGAAGTTGATAGGGGAAGGAAAGTGGATGAGAGAGGAACAGAAGGAGGGGAAAAAATGACTTTAATATTTGCAGGTATTGGAAGGGGAGGAACACAGCAAGGTGAGTCGGATCAACCTGATTGACTTGGCCGGTAGTGAGCGTTCCTCTGTCGCCCAAACCACTGGTGAGAGGCTCAAGGTGAGATATCTATGATAGTAACGCTTGGCCGTGTGTCTTTAAAGCAGAGAGAGGGGAGGAGGAGGAGGAGGGTGATAAGAAGAGGAGGGAGGGGGAGGGACGAGGAGAGGGGTAAGGGCTAAATAGTTGCATTGTGATAGAGCAGGCATCAATTAATCTCCTCCCTTTCCTTTTCTCACCCTCCTGCTGCTCTTTTTGCCTTCAGGAGGGTGCCAACATCAACCGGTCTCTGCACACACTGGGGAAGGTCATCTCGCTGCTCTCAGAAAAGTCCATGGGAAAGAGGAAGAAGGTGTTTATTCCTTACCGAGATTCTACACTCACATGGTGAGGGAAGGGGAATTAAGTGGAGGGAGGGAAGGGAGGAGGGGGGGGAGAGAAGGGGGGAAGGGGGGAGGGGGGGGGGGGAGAGAGGGAAGGAAGTTATCTTTGTACAAACTTCTCACTCACATTTCTAAAGGTTATTGAAGGACAGTCTTGGTGGGAACTCCAAGACAGCCATGATTGCCACCATTAGTCCAGCTGACATCCATCATGACGAGTCCCTCAGCACACTCAGGTGACCCCCTCTCTTCCTCCCCTCCCTCCCCCTTCCCTTCCCATCCCCCTCCCTCCAGCACTCACTGTTGATCAGTTTCCTCACAGATATGCACAGCAGGCTAGGACCATCATCAATGTGGCCAGGATTAACGAGGACCCAAATGCAAAAATCATCAGAGGTGAAAAGATAGCTTATATGTACTGGTACCACCTAGCTGTTATCAACCTCCCTTGCTCCACACACACACATACACACACAGAACTACGTCAGGAGATAGAGCACCTTCGGGCACAGATGGGACAGGGAGTAGACCTCACCAGTGGCATTGCTGAGATTAGGCAACTGAGAGAGAAGCTGAGGGAGTCCGAGAAACTCATGACAGAGGCAACACGGTCAGTGAAGGAGGGGAGAGTGGAGGGTTAAGGGGACTAATTTCTGCAAGTTCAACAGGGCCACCTCAACATGATTCTGGCCACACCCACTTTCTGGCCACGCCCACTTGCTGATTTTGATTTTTTTTTTTTTTTTTTTTTTTTTTTCAGATCATGGCAAGAGAAACTGGCGGAGACAGAAGCAAGAAAACGTGAAGAAGTCGAACAGATGAAGGTTAGGCGACAGTGACAGTGGCCTAGGAGGGAGACTACATGCATTTATGAGGTTATAACACAATTCCTGGACCTTCTTTCTCTTCCCTTCTCTCCCTTTTCTTCTTTCTTCCCTTTTTACTATATCCCTTCCCTCTCTTTCTTCCCCCTTTCCCACTCCCTCCCTCTCCACCTCCTCCTCCTGCAGAAGCTTGGAGCACTCAAGGTAGACAATCGTCTCCCAAACCTGGTTAATCTCAACGAGGACCCACAGCTCTCAGAGATGCTGCTCTACATTCTCAAGGAAGGTGAGGAAGATGAAACCAGTCATGATCCAGCTCCAGCTCTGGCTTGCTGGTTGTTGGAATGAAGTACTAGATTGAATTGTGCATGTGTGATGGTAATATGGAACAAGAGCACATAAGAACGGGCGGCTTGAGTAGGAGCGTGTAACTCCAATAGAAGCCTGTAGTCTGGTCAAAATTATTGAACCGTACTAAAAATAGAACACCCGGTCACATGCTTAGCAACAGTGGCTTATGTCTATGCGCAGCTGCGCAGTACGTGTTACTATTTTTAGCACTGGCGGTAAATTCCGACCGGTTTCAAATTTTACAGAGTTACACGCTCTTACTCAAGCCTCCCATTCTTATGCGCTCTTGGATAAGCCATCCATTTCTCCTGCTCTGTTGAGTACGTACCTCACAACTAGTAATATAATGTACTGTGTACTGTGTGTCAACATAGGTACGACCTCTGTGGGACGTGGAGATCTGGCTTCTACTCACGATGTGGAGCTCATGGGTCCTCTGGTGACTAGGGACCACTGGTATGTGTGTAGCTAGCTACGTCCATCTAGTGAGTGTGCTTGTTAGTACTCCTGGAGAGCTTTTGTGAGTAATGAAAGTCTGAGTGTGTGAGGTTTTGCTCCCTTCTCCTCTTTCCTGTTAGCTCCTTCGTGAACAGCAAGGATGGGAGCGTGACGCTAATGCCATCAGAGAACCCTGATGCCCAGACATTTGTTAACGGCTCTGTTGTCACTGAACCAACTATTCTCCACCATGTAAGTGGATTGACGTAGATTAATATCTACATACCTTTTCCTCCCTCGTCTTCTCCTAATAGTCCTGGCTTTTCTTTTTATTACTGGCAATACTCACATTTAGGAGTAGAGTCTTGAAGATTGAACTACTATACAGGCACATCATGTGACACCAGTGACTGACACCCCTCTCTCTCCTTTCTCCTCTCTCCTTCCTCCTCTTCGCCCACTTCCTCTCACCTCCTCCTCCTTCACTCACTCACTCCTCCCTCCCCCCCACCTCTCCCCCTCTCAGGGTGACCGTGTGGTGGTGGGAGGGGAGCATTTCTTCCGGTTCAACCACCCTCTGGAGGTGGAAAAGGGAGCCACCAGCCAGGGCCAGGGAGGGTTCGAGTTTGCCAGGGATGAACTTGTCAGGGTCCAGGTAGCTAGGTGAGAGATAAGGTACCCTGACAATGATCAAGGTGACATCATTGCAATTATCTCCTGGCCCCGCCCCCTTCCAGGCTAGAGGCAGAACTTGAGGAGAAGCATCTTCGTGAGCAGGAGCAACTGATGAAGGAAGTGCAGGCGATGAAGGACGTGGCCCAGGAGGAGATGGAGAGACAGAAGGACGAATACGAGAAGAAGCTCGTGGAACTAGAGACACAAATGGTGAGGGTGTGGAGGGGGGAGTGAGTGGAAGAGGAGAGGGGGTGAGAGGGTATGCACATACCCAACGACCAAAGTTCCTGGTATAGTCTTCCTCTCTTCTTCCTAATAACTTTCTTATATCTTCATCTTGGCCCCTCTCCCCTCCTCCTCTCTACTGATCTCTTTCCTTCACCTCCACCTCCAGCAAGAGCAGACTCTAGAGGTTTCGGTGCACCAACGTACGAAGGAGGAGGTGGAGAGCAGAATGGAAGAACTGCAGCGGAGAAACCAGGTGCTGGAGGAAGAGACCATGGCACAAAAGCACATCATACACCTTGAGAAACTCAAAACAGAGAAGGTGCCTCTCCCCTCCCTCCTTCTTTCTGCTCTCCTACTCTATTTGTTTTTTCCCTCTTTCCTCTTCCTCCTCTCACCCCCCTCCCCTCCTCCCTACACACATACGCATACCCATAGGAATATGCTGAGATGAAAGAACAGAAAAGTCGGCTGATGGTACAACTCGAGCAAGAGAAGAAAAAGCTACAGGAGGACATTGCAGTACTCAAGGTGTGTGTGAGCTACGTAGGAGAGTGTCCTTGATGGTTATTATATGTAGACGAGAGAAGGAAGTAATCTTGCTTTGGAAGAAGACTTGAATATGAACATGCACTTTTGACCTTGTGGTATTTGTGCGTGTCTGTCTGTTTGTCTGTCTGTCTGTCTGTCTGTCTCTCTGTCTGTCCACAGCAAATAAGACAACAGCCATCCCTGGATGAGTCTACTGGATCTACTGTGTCAGGTGAGAGTATTACATTATTTCTTATGGCATCATCAGATTATGGGGAGGGGGATCTCACAGTGCCCCTCTTATAATCTGGTGATTTCACAGTGTTCCATTCCAGTTTATAGCCTCATTCCCAGGCCCCTGCCCAGCTTCTGTTGCTCTCGATTCATGTGTGGGGAGAGCACAATAATAGCCCTAATGATTACATCACAATTACATCATCATTGTGCATTGCAAGAGCGCATAAGAACGGGCGGCTAGAGTAAAAGTGTGTAACTCCGTAAAATTTGAAACCGGTCAGAATTTACCACCAGTACTAAAATAGTAACACTGCGCATGTTGCATAGACACAAGCCATTGTTGCTAAGCATGTGACCGGTTGTTCTATTTTTAGTACGGTTCGATAACTTTGACAGGACTACGAGCTTCTATTGGAGTTACATGCTCTTACTCTAGCCGCCCGTTCTTATGTCTTACATATCAAACATGCACAATTCATTCCAACTAGCTAGGATTGTGACCATGGGTTTCATCTCCCTCACCTTCCTTTCTTATGCGCTCTTGGCATTGCTATATATGTTAACCCTAGGGCAATACCCTCAGTTTGGTGTACATGATATTTACATATTATACACAATGTTGTGCAGACGCTAGTCTACTTCGTGGCTCCGAGCTGTTCAAGCTGGCCATGATGCTGCAAGAAGCCTCCGCCATCTGCAAGGCCCTCAACAAACCACTGGTATTGTTTAGCTGTGATTCTGTCCCTTCTACCATCATTACACACTCTCTTTCCCTTCCCTCTCACTTCCCTCTCTCTACTTCTCTTTCTCTCTATTTCTCCCTCTCTCTTCCACCTCCCTTTTCCTTTCTTCTCTCCACTTCTTCTAACTCCCCTTCATACCTCCACACAGACTTTCAGTCGCGAAGAACCATTTGAAAGTGGGGAGGTTAGTTCTAAAATATGGTTTCCAGCAAAGCACACCCCTTGAAATAACTAGACGGTAAATGGTATTTCAATGTTCTGAGCTCCCACACACACCTCCCTTCCTCCCCTCCCTCCCTTCCTCCCCTCCCTTCCTTCCTTCCCTCCTTCCC
This sequence comes from Agelas oroides, assembly GCA_949130485.1. Taxonomy (NCBI): domain Eukaryota; kingdom Metazoa; phylum Porifera; class Demospongiae; order Agelasida; family Agelasidae; genus Agelas; species Agelas oroides. The sequence goes on along the minus strand of OX422197.1, from coordinate 838,412 downwards.
TTCCTCTCCTCCCTCCCTTCTTCCCCTCCCTTCTTTCCTTCCCTCCCCCCTGCTACAGCCTGAGGTGCGTGTGCGGGTGAACAACACCCAGCTAGGGATGGTCACATACTGGGACAGGTCAAAATTTGAGGCTCGTCTTGAACAGATGAAAGAAATCCACCAGGTATGTCGATATGTGAGTTTTCCTCAACACTCGTGTGAGTGTCCTTGTTTGCAGGCTCCGTCCCAACTTGGTTTACATTGTTAGCATGGGAACGAGACTCAGTCCCATATAACATTAGCCGCTAGTGGAGGTCATAATTATTACATGTATATAGGTGCACATAGACCACACACGCACACACACACACACACACACACACGCACACACACACACAGAGTATTTCTGCTGTTGGCTCAGTGACCTCGCTGGAGGGAGGAGAGAGTGTGTGTTCAGGAACCAGTGAAGAGGCCGACCCATTCTTTGACACCACTGACATCTGGACCAAGGACACCCTCATCACACCACATGCCTCACCATACAGGTAACAGAATATAATACTATGATGTCACCATTGTGTCATTGGATGGTGTCACCATTGTGTCATCGGATGGTGTCACCATTGTGTCATCGGATGGTGTCACCATTGTGTCATCGGATGATGTCACCATTATATCATTGGATTGCTGTATTTGTACATGCAAATTGTTACACATAATTTCGAATGGATCCTACCCCGCATGTATACACACAACACACACACACCATACCATACCAGGCAGCCAAATTGCCTGTATTGTTACACAGCATATGGTTGGCCACCCCCCCCCCCCCCCCCCCCCCCCCCCCCCCTCCCCCTCCCACACTACGTATTTCCCTCTCCCTCTCGCACACACACACACACAACACAGGGCAGTCCAGTTCCGTCACTCTCTTCTCTCAAGTGCTGGGTCTCCCAGTGGAAGGAAGGTGGAGTCCACGCCCACAGTAAGTACCTCATAAGGTACACCACAGCTCAGACATATGGCTACTACACTTTATTGTATTGTGTGTTTAGTATATATGAGTAACCTTGGCCCCAGGCTCTCTCCTCCCTCATTTTTGAGGAGAGAGCCCTGCACTGGTGTACATGTAAATGAGGAGAATTTAACTAATTATTGTGGAACAACATTATCAGCAGCACAGTGTATCTTCTCTCTCACACCAGCGATCATTGATAGCAGAGCTTTCCAGAAGAGGAGCCAGTCCAGGTAAGGAAGAACACTTGGAGCTCTTGTCTCCTACCCTCCTGTCTTTCAAGAAGAGACCCTGTGATTGAGGGCATTTACACTGTGTCACCCCTCCCCTCCCCCTTCCCTACCCGCAGGTCTGAGTGGCACCCCCAACATGGACCCCCTGCGCCACACCTCCTACTACCATCTCTCCCAGTCCCTCCCCCGTGTCTGCCATGAACACATCAGCAGAATACTGGCCTTCAAAGAAGGTCTGCCCAGCCTTGTTCCCAGACCTCTAGGCCTCTGCCCAGCTTTGTTACTTGCTAGATTTATAATGTGTCAACCATTTTGTTACCCTACTGTCTGTACTGTGTGCAGACGCAGGATACCTTGTCTCTGTTACTTGCTAGATTTATAATGTGTCAACCATTTTGTTACCCTACTGTCTGTACTGTGTGCAGACGCAGGATATCTTGTCTCTGTTACTTGCTAGATTTATAATGTGTCAACCATTTTGTTACCCTACTGTCTGTACTGTGTGCAGACGCAGGATATCTTGTCTCTGTTACTTGCTAGATTTATAATGTGTCAACCATTTTGTTACCCTACTGTCTGTACTGTGTGCAGACGCAGGATATCTTGTCTCTGTTACTTGCTAGATTTATAATGTGTCAACCATTTTGTTACCCTACTGTCTGTACTGTGTGCAGACGCAGGATACCTTGTCTCTGTTACTTGCTAGATTTATAATGTGTCAACCATTTTGTTACCCTACTGTCTGTACTGTGTGCAGACGCAGGATATCTTGTCTCTGTTACTTGCTAGATTTATAATGTGTCAACCATTTTGTTACCCTACTGTCTGTACTGTGTGCAGACGCAGGATATCTTGTCTCTGTGCACCAGCGTCTGCTGGGACACGTCTGGGAGGTGAGGACTGCCAGCCAGGGACTGGAGGAAGCTTTCGACAGACACACCCCCACACCAGACCTGAATGGTATAGAAGCAATAGGATGTCATTGCATGTACCTCATTCCTCCCTCCCTTCCCTCTCTTTCCTCCCCTCCCATTCCTCCCTCCCTTCCCTCTCTTTCCCTCCCTTCCCTCTCGTTCCCTCCATTCCTCCCTCCCTTCCCTCTCTTTCCCTCCCTTCCCTCTTTTTCCCTCCCTTCCCTCTCTTTCCCTCCCTTCCCTCCTTTCCCCCTCCCTTTTCTTTCCTCTATCCTTCCTCCCTTTATGGCTTTATCTCCCTTTCCCTCCCTCTAGTTCCCTTCTCAGAGATGACAGAAGTACGTCTGCACACAGTGTCTCTATACACCCGCCTGGAGCTGCTTGTGGAGGCAGCAAAGGCAATGCAGGAGCAATGTCGGGTCCTAGAAGGAATGCAGGGAGCCATGGGAGGAGGGAGATCGAGAGACACCTTGGAGCAATATTGTGTACAGCTGCTGTCCACTGTCTGCCACCAGACTGCACTGTATTGTAGCAGACTGCTGCAGGTAGGTGGGCAGTCCAATACCCAGACTGCTGTCTTGAGTCTGGGAATGAGACTAGAGTAAAGTTGATAATGTGGAACCATGGACTCACATGTGCACACACACACACACACACACACACACTCCTCACACAGGGGGTGGACAGCGGGATAGAGGAAACAATCCGAGAGTCCTGCCAGCATCTACACGAGAGCTTGGACACTGTCACTTGCCTGACTGGACAGATTGCCCTTGGTAGGAAGTTGGTGGGGAGAAGAGTCTGTGCTTGCCTGCACCCCACTGAGGAAGGAGGCGGGGAGGAGTGGAGGACGCTAGACAACCTAGATGACTTTCTCTCTGTGCAGGTGAGGAAGGAGAGAGGGAGGGAGGGATGGAGGGAGGGAGGGACAGGAAGGATAAGAAATTATAGAAGCTTCTAGGGGAGCTGCTCTTGTCATGTGGTGATGACATTAGATTTCTGTGTTAAAGGTACATACGAGCTTCTCCCTTCCTCCCTCTTTTGCAGCCATACCAGAGGTGTGCAGCGATGTTCTACCAGGGCTACTGTGACTGGTGTACACTGTCCATTGAGAACGCCTCACATACCATCCAGGGTGACCTCACAGCACTTAGCAACCAGACCACACCCACTACACCACCAACTGTGAGCTCTTGGATAGATAGATCCGAGAACTGCACCAACTCTAGCCTCGTTCCCAGGCTCCCTGGAACGCAAAATGTACATGTGTGGAGAGCCTGGTATCTTTTCTCATGTGATCATGACGTAATCAAAATAGGACCAGAGTTTTTACAACAGAAAGGCAACGTTTTGCTCATTATTTCATGTTCCAGAGCGGAGGAGCCTGGGAACAAGGCTACACCAACTCTATTATGGACTGCTTTCAGTGAACAAATTGGTCTGGGAATGAGACTAAAAGCCAGACTGGGAATGAGACTTGAACATAACAGTAGCCTCGTTCCCAGGCCACTCCCAGATTTTATCTCGCAGCTGTAGAGAAAGCTCGCCACAGCTGCGAGATAAAATCTGGGAGTGGCCTGGGAATGAGGCTACATATACAGTACATACTGGTATATGGATGTACTTAGTGGAATATAAAGCAGTGGCTCATTGATTGCTGGTTTCCATCTCTCCCTCAGTTTGCCTCTGAGCTGGTGGACAAGGTTTGCAAACTCATGGGTGCAGTCCTTTCCTTCTTACAGAGGCTGGCAGAGATGCAGGTAAGGGGGGCCATGATACCTTTGTTTTGGGATCAGGTTGGTATAACCAAGGGAAGATTGACTGTGAGCCGTCTTCTAACAATTGTAAAGAAAGTGGTGGATCTAGTAAGAATATAGGCTATTAGGGGTCTCCTGACATCACTACTACACCTTTCCTTTCTCTCCCTTTCTCTCCCTCTCTCTCCCTCTTTCTCCCTCTCTCCCCTCCCTCTCCCTCCCTCCCCCTCCCTCCCTCTCTTCCAGGCTGTCATTTGGAACCTGGAGAGCATGAGTCATGAGGAGGGCACTCTCCCCCTCACCCCCAACATGCGCCACGTGATGGAGATGCTCACCCACCTTCAACACGTGCAACAGAACATGCACGACATTCGACAACATGCTGAAATCACTCAGGAAGAAAAGGATGATGTAGAGAAGCTGACCCTCTGCATTGGCCGTGTTTCTCTCTGCTGCAACGAACTCGCAGCTTCTGTTCTGACTGTAATCAAGACCTCCTCATGTACAACTGCACAGGAGCTCTCTGTTGAAGTGCAGTCATTGTCCCATGAGATTGCAAGAGCTGGAAAGGCTCTAAATCACTTAACAAAAGGCAGCACCAAGACTCATAGAATGTCAAGGAAGAAGCATGTTGGAGCATTGTCTAAGAGACAAAATGATCTGTCTGATTCCACCTCTTCCACACACTTGGCTGCAGGTGTAAAAGTAGATGATGTTATATGACCGCATCTATAGTTCATGTGTTCACAAGTTCTGTCTTTGTACATGCATACACGTATGACTATGTCGATGGTATATACGGTTTTCGCCAGGCGCGCGCCGCTCTCCGGCGGGAAGGTCAAAATAAAGACCCACTCAGTCAGATCAGGCAGTCAGTCTACACAGGCTCTCAAGATGCCGTCTGAGAAAGGCAAATCTCGTGGGAGGAAAAGGAAGGCTGTTGTGGAGGCAAGCGAGCGGACTGAGGAGAGCCAAGATTCTCCCCTGACGCAGGGAAAAGGGGAGAAGTACGTGCCGCGGTTTTCAACCAAGAGAGCCCGGAACCCTCGCGCCAAGGCAAAGCCTTGCACGCCTGCTGAAAAGTTGCAGGTAGCGGAAAATGCTGCAACTGACCAAAGTGGAGAGGTATGAAAGATTCCGAATGTAAGTGCGTGGGTCATAATCCTGTTAATTGGAGGAAGCCTGCACTTTCAACTACAGCTAATTCCAGTGGCACCCCCCTCCCCCCACATCCACACCTACTGTGTTTTGTGACTCTTCTTCCTTTCTTAAAATATCAACACCATGCATATTTACCACTCAACACGTAACCTAGTCTCATACCCATGCAGACTACTTTTCACTGAGCAGGAAAGGTGGTAAACTGCCTATACTGTTTTGGTTCCAATATTTTGAAATCACCGTAACGTCATGTAAACTGGATTGTGAGTTCAAAAACGCTCTAGTAAACAGCGAACTCTGAGACAGCCTACTCGTGCTCCTTTCAATAGATACAATAGCCTAGTCTACACGGTTGTACATGCGGCAGCTAGGGTTGCCCGATCAGTGTCCATTTCACTAGTAGGTCATTGGCATGCAATGTGGAATGCAATCTTCGATGACGTCAAGCGTTAAATTAGAAGAGAACAATGCACCAGCATTCCGGCGCACTTGAACGAAAACGGAATAGGCAGTTGACCAGACCCATTTTTCCGGCGGGTGCGAAAAACCATACTAGCCTCATTCCCAGGCTCTCCCCTCTAAGGAGCCTGGGAATGAGGCTATAACCATACCATCACTCTACTATCTATGACATAACTAGTCGCATTTCCACAGGTGTTCTACAACATGAACATTTTATGTCAGGAATGTGCTAGACATGTATATGAACACTTCCTGTGACATAGCAGCAGCCTCATAAAAGCAGAACATTTCTGAAACCTGATACTATTGGTTTGTATGAAGCCGCATTCCTAGACACTATACCAGTTTGATATATACTAGTCTCGTGTGGCCACGCCCTGTTATGCAAGATAAGGAACAGGCCATGTGAGACTAGTTTGATACCAGAGGAGGTACGACATGGTGACGTCACCACAGGGGTTAAATGTGTGTGGAATGCGGACAAGTATAGCTTTTTGTAGTCCTAGAGGCATTTTACTTCCACTTTTCTTTGTGGCCTTGGAAATTTCAAACTCGAATACAAAAGTAAGCAGAGGACAAGTACACTCACTAAGTGAGGGGCCGACCAGGGGCCATCGTGTTCGCTTGACTTGTTGGTCGATGCACTTTCATTCCTCAAAATATCAAAACGATTTAACAGTGCTCAGATGATTCTACTATTGCAGTTTGTATATGAAGGGGGAGGGCCGCTCTAGTATCATGTGATGCTGTCGTACCTCCTCTGTTTGATACTATGTACCTATGTGATGTCTGACCAGACAAAGCATCGTAAATTTATAGGCTTCTAATTTGTTTTTTTTTCTTCCTTGGTCTTACAAATTTCCCTAGCATTTCAAATTTATACGTAGTGAAAATGCGTTCTGACAAGCCTATTCCTAGTCTATCAAGCAAGACAACTTTCTCTTGCTTGCCGGAAGTTGAGGGGATCGGGCCTTTGATGAATCTGAGAAATTAGTCTAGCTCAACGGACTAGCCCCCTCCCTTTATTGTATTTGCAGGAGCCACTGGTGGTAGAAGACATACCAAAGCTAGACAGTCACGATTCACAAGACACGCTTGCAGAAGTGGCTACAGTTGATGTGGAAAAGAAAACGACATTAAACAGTGCCATTGCTTTTATCCCAGGATTAGCACTCTCACAGGGTGTATCTTCACCCATTGCCATGGCAACAGAAGCCTCACAAGTGGACAGCAAAGGTGTGGACACAGATAGTGGGACACTGTCTAGCAACTTAGAGGCCAGCCAACGGACGGGCAAGAGTAATGGTGACAAGAGGATGGCATCTCGTGAACTATGCCCAGATGAGGATGAGAAAAACTTGAACTTGCTTGATCCATTTAGAGATGATGTAGACACAGAGAGTATGTCAACAGAACTCGTTTCTAAGGGGGGTCAACAGGGTACAGCAGTACCTACTGTCCGTCCATTGGATTTGGATGAAGGATGTACTCACAATACACTTGCTGAGCTGGATGCTGACTTGCATGTGCCGCTTCCACCCCTCTCACCAGATGCCACCCTACCCAACAGCCAAAGTAGCAAGGAACACACTGAGCTTTCACTGCCCGAATCCCTCTATGATGGAAACACAAGTGACGGTAAACTACCTGAAGACTCCAAAACCTCTTTAATGTCAAACAGCAGTGAGCTACCACTGGAGTTCCCCACTTCTGTTAGTGAACTAGAAGAAGGTGTAAATGCAGGCACGCAGTTACCAAGCCAGCACCAAAACTCTCCCATCCAACCAAACATTACAGCTCTTTTGCCTACCAAATCGTCACCTAACTCCACCCTATGCAAGCGACAGAGACTCGAGCAAGGGAAAGAGGAAAGTTACCGTGGACAGGAACAAGATGAGTTTGCTGCAGTGCAGGAGATGATGGACCTAACGGCAGCCGATCTGGCAATGGAGAGCCAGCTGCTTGGAGGAGATGAGGCCACAGTGCCATCTTGCTCACCGGCAAGGTTAGGGAAGGGGGGGAGACACAACCAGTACTAGCCTCTCTCTTTCATGCATGCTGTCATATGACTTTTAGGTAAGTACCCAATTTGTCTACCAGTAATAGCCTACTGCAAAGAGAAGATGGTATGAGTCTGATATCTTCTTGCCATGTGTGCTTATAACTTCCAGTATAATCATTACATGTTTTTTGGGGGGGGGGGGTGGGGTTGTGTAGCCTCATTTCTTGGCTCCCGCCAAGCTTTTTGTCACTTGCAGCCTGGAAAAGTGAGTTGATTAATAAAACTATTTTGACGAATTGGTGTTGGCCTCCCACGTACAGCCATTGATGTTGCTCGTCGAGATCAAAGTGTTGTTTACGCAAGATCAAATGCAGTTGCAAGACCTCCCCTAAAAGCCTAATAAAGTAATAACGCTTTGCGGTTGTATATTTATATATTTTTAATACACTCTTGCAGCTTCTCTGCTATACGATGCCATCTCATTTAGTAAAAATTTGGGTTTAGGGCAGGCCTCCACAAACCCATCTAAATGCTCACTAGAATTTTGGATTTTTTTTGTACAACAATGATGATTACGATGATCACCATAGTGATAAAATCCTCCGCAATGGATAGCTGACACTCCCCCACAAGAGGTAGGGTGGCGACGTGAACTTGAAAGTCAAGATATTAGTCTGTACACGCATTACTGCTCGAGACGTAATTCTTCCCGTGTACACATCTCTGCATGGGAGACACTGGAGAACAAAGATTGGGTAACATGAAACAGTCACCTGAGTTTACAACTCCACCGGCTACCTTTGGTGTTTTAGTAAATGTACAGAGATCCACAAACAACATATCTGTCAAAAACATGTGCCCAGTGTAGCCAAATCCAACCATTTGCTATGTCACCTGACTGTGGTTTAGATGTTTCATGTTTTGTTGCGTTAATTCTTCCGCAGCAAATGGCCACAAAGACAGAATGTCACCCCCGGCTCCATGCTACTGCAGCAGCCCCTGCAGTGTTTACAGGAACCAGGGACACACTCGGAGGAGAGTGGAAGGTCTCCTCTAGAAATGGGGGAGGGGACGAAAATGCTCAGGGGACTGATTGAAGAGCTGTCAGCAATCAAGTGAGTAATTTACCAACATCCTGTATGGCTCCGTTATACCAATCAATAACCACCTTATGATGTGTGTGTGTGCACACTTCTTCTCTGTACAACGTATCCCCACAGCCAGTATATAATGAACTGTAAGAGGGAGCTAGACGGAGCCAGAAAGCAGAGAAGTGCGTGGTTAAAGTCTCAGAAAGGTAGAAAGGGAAGATGACAAAGAATGACTCTCCATACGAGACTGCAATATCCCATTAAACAGTATTCCATTAAATAATCATTGTTGTTTTGCTATAACTGTGGTGTGTGTCGTTACCATTAAGACCATGATCGAGTGACCATGCATCCTCCACTCCTCCAATTTCGACTGCCGCAATCACCAAAACAACATAAAACCTTGTCGAGCACAATATATAGAAAATTGATTGATTTAGACTGGCAAATGAAATAGCAAGACAAACAGACACAGGCTGGTATGTACAACACGTGCAAATGCTGGCAACACCTTGTCTGGAAAACTAAGTGGTCTTGGTGGCTGTACTTCTTTGATGGCTTATTGACTCCATAGCTTCAGAATCACATCCATCACAGAAGTTCAAAGTCATCTCGCTGTAAGAGGTATACAGCGGGGAGGAATGAAAACTAGTAAACTAAAGCCATATTAATTCTATCTTGACTGATGTACAAGAAGCCACTGACTTCAAAAGGTCACATTTCTAAATTCCGATGCATAAACTCAATCCCTAGCAAGTACCCCAGCACCATTTGTGAGGAATTTCAATTCCAAACAGATTCGTATATACTAAGTATTCAGTTGATGTACGCCAGTAATCTGTATAATAGCCATACAAATGATGTGGTGTGATCATCACACGTGCAGTACATGCGTGTCAGTTTCCTAGTATCAGGGGCTGATTGGGGGAGGGAAGCGTCCTTTCTCACTTCAAGTTTTTGTGTTTGCCTGTTTTGTGCAATATCCTTGTCTGTTTACAGTCCTATTGCATCATTTAATATTGCACATGCAACATATAAACCTTGTAGCTATTTGAGCCAGAACATTGCACTCATAATACAAGTCACTATATCGTACAAAACACAAAGGAGTTAAATGGCCTTCACGCGTTTGTCACTGGGAACAAGGCTAGTCAGATGTCACTTATTTGGAGTATAAATGCTTTCCATACCAATAATTAACATGCCCTCGTAAATAACAATTATTGTGCTTTTGCCAGATCTAAGCTTGTTAGCATAACTACCACGAACATAATTTGTCAGCCAACTCCCCCTCACGAAAATCAGCCACCGAGTATTGGAGTATGTTAGTTTTCTAGAACTGTTCTCTTCACACTAATATCCAAATTTCATGAGTTGTTTGGCGAGCAAGAAGTGCAACAATTAGGTGTATAGTTTCTTGGTAGTGCCCATGACGATGCGCATTGTGTATATATATCCTTTAAGTGGTTTACACATTACAATGTGAAATCATTATACGGATGGATTTCACTCTTGAGTGTGTGCCACACACAGCTGACTGAAAACCAATAAGGGACATCGCTCTCCTAGTTCTACCAATCAGAAAGCAGCATTCACTGTTAATACAGGAAGTGCGACCCTTTAAATTGGTAGTAGTTTAGCATGTGACATGTTGCATACTCACCGCTTGGTTGTATTCTAACACATGTCTTCTAATCTTAGAGGTATCTGTCCAGGTCACAAAATCTTCCATGTTCCTGCATGTGAAGAGTATAAAGAGAATTTAGATGTTATGAGGCGAAAATAGAGGAAAGTGAAAAGGCCGGCAGTCACCAAGAATCGAACCCAGGACACCTGGCTTGTGCAGCCAGTGCTCTGCCACTGAGCTACGACAACCGGACAACCACCAGCCCCCACAATCTATATATACTGCACAGCATAACATCTAAATTCTCCTTATTCCAACATGAGGCAAGAGTTCTAAGCCTGTGAACAGTATGTCTGACAGGATTGCCAACTTTATCGTACTAATTGCTGTTTGTGTTTTGAGACCTTCCCAAAATATTGCGATAACTCCCTTCAATTTGCAAGAAACCCTCATAACACTTGAGGTGGGCTCACTGAGATTACCACGCCTCCCAGGCTTCACCACTCCAGCACACAAACTAGCCATCTCTCAGCAAGATCTCTAGCCGCCTTCTGTTACCAAGCAACCATTACCAGCTCATACAAAATTTGGAGTACAAGGAACAGATTAAACTTACGAACTTTTTATGTACACGTAAGTCTATACATATTTGGTATAAGTTATCTCCTATTTCTGTTGTTCATTGCTGCCCAATCGTTTGTGCAGTACAGTCATGTACTACGCCATAGTACCATGTATGTGGAAATTCAATGAAGGTATTATTAACACACACGTTAGATATTCTTTGAGGTCAGCCTAACCCGTTACTATTGCACACCTTGTGACTAAAAAGGCAGGATCAGTTATAACCTCTGGTCCCACTCGAACATCTTAGAGGGTCTGTTAAGGAGTTCACAGGTACTTCAAACAATGTATATATTGCCGTCAAGTGAAGCGGAAAATAACTCAATAACTCTAAAATTAGGAATCTAGTGCCAGTGTGAAATCAGGATACGCCCTTGCTCAACAAATTTCACTGCGTCGCTGACGTGCTGAGCCATCCGTAACTTGACCATGACCACCGGTAACCTTCTCCTGTATATGCAAAGTAACAGAACAGTTTCTGAATCTTGAACCAAAACATGAACATAACTATGGAGAACATGCCCTAGTTTCAGCATACGTCCTTATACAGCTTAAAGGACACCACTGCATTAGGACACCTTGCTAATCAGGACACAAGAACCGAGCCACAACTATAAATCTCCCACACATGTCACTTGAGCGTGAAAGCTTATGTTACAGTGGAACCTCTCTAATATGGGGGCACCCTTGGAACCAAAAATCGGAGTGGTCTGCATTAGGTAGTCTGACCCACCTGCAGAATGCCGAAGCATTAACTTTGTCACAAAGTTCTAAATTCTTCCGAGTTGGGATAATGCCCATGGTGTACCTGCCAGGGAAATAAGTCAAATGACGAAGTCACAGCAAGTTGCTTAATTTCCTACCTTAAAGGAAATAGGTACGAGGAATGCCACAGCCACTTGCTTGTACCTATGGTCCATCACAACATGTGCACAGCATTAGAATAGCTTGGCTACTATATCATAATAATTCCTATTGGGCTGCACATGTGGCTATTTACTGGTAGTGACAACATCACTTATTTTTATTCAGAAATTCATTACTCAGTTAGTGAAGAGAGAGGTAATGGCTTTCACGTAAATTTAATTTCAAACATTCTAGTCACGTATATGCAAAAAAATGTCAGCCACAACAGCAAAATTTATGAATGGGATGTTTTCCAGCATGGTTAATTATCATCTCGTTATCACTTACAGTTTTTCAAGCAGTTGTGTGGTCATTTCATTTCTAAATGGATCCTTCCTATCAAGATCTTTCAATTTGAAGGAAAGGGACTTCACCATCCCTGCAAGTTTGTTGTACCTGTGTACAGAGATAGACAACTCCATCAGGATGATTATGGATCATGTCCACACACAGTGATGCACAATGGCCACAACACAAATGTATTATTATACGTACTGTAACTAGTCTTTATGACCAGACCCATCTTTGTGGGAGGAAAAGGAACCGTGGAGTGTTTACTGGTTGTGCCGAGGCAGCAGTGCCATGTCATGCTAGCCTTGTTCCCAGGCTGAATCAATGCTAATGCCATGGAAACATCATGAGGCATTTTCATTATTGAGCTTGGGTCTGGGCACGTGACTACAATCAGGCTCACGTGCTCCCGACTAACTGGTCACATGTACCCACTTTGTGTAATCCTCTCTCTTATGAATGTGATACTTCCGAAGGATCTGGACCTCCCGAATATTGCTGTCTGATTTCCATGATATAAAATCCACCTTCTTCAGTAGCTTCTGCTCATGATACTTCAGCTTTCGAACCATGCCTGTGGACGCCGGTAACCCCCAAGGGTTTAAATTTTGAGCACGTGTTGTACCGTCAGTTTACGGAGAATAAGCTCATTACAAACTCCGTAAACTACAGTTGTTGTGTCATCCGTTGGCGTATTTGTGCCTCGCCTATTTCTAGTACTTCTAACCGGCGAAAAGAGTTTTAACTGGCGATCAACTATGAAGTAGGGTCTGGATTGACGTTGTGACTCATCAACAATTTGAGAGAAAAAGGATCGACGTCTAAAAGTGTGTCAAAAGTCATTTTTATCGGGCGGCCGTTTTGATATGCCGAGATCAGCATATTTATCAGCAAAGATGAGACTGTTGTTCTGCTGTGCCATTTTGGCGATTGTAATGTGCTGCAACGCAGGTGAATCTATGTGTATGTTGCGAACTATAACAATGAAAGTAGATACTGGCGCTTAGCGAGCCAGGTTGACGATCGCAATTTTGTTTACCCGTACGCCATAAGTACGGGCATAACTAATAATGTTTATCCCCATGTCCGAACGTATCGAATTCTACACTGACATGAATATGCCTAGAGGGTAGCCTAAGGCCTGGGGGTGGTGAGATAAGGTGTCTAGGACCAATCTCTGCTTAGCATGCCAAGAAATCCTAGGCATCGGTGTATAGTAGATGTTTCACATGCTTACACACACTTACATTAATTATACAGAGGTTTCCTAAGCTCACTAATTGGTCCCAGGGTAGTTGTTGCCAGTTGATCCTATCCTTTTGTGAGAACTCGCTGCTTAGTGGTCTTTTGCCTTGTTCTTCTGTTTTGTCGAGATTAAAGGCAAAAATTGGATTCAAAAGGCTTTTATCTTTTGAGTGCCCTGAGGACAAATACCTCAGGGTAAGTGTACATGAGCTATATTGAGTGCAACTGTAACTAAGCGCCTGTCATTCACCTTGGTTTCTCCTTCCTCCCTGTAGCGCTTCCATGTTCCCCAGAGTGCCAAAGTGGTACAGGGACCTGTGAAGCTGATCATGGGAGACTATTTTGCAAGTAAGTCATGAGAGATTGAGTTTTGTGAGAGGTGATCAATACCATAGAAGAAAGGATGTGTTGCCCTAAATAGGGGTGCATACTTAGTCTTTAGCTCTTCAAGGTCAAGAGGTCATTTCCTGATTTCCTTCTTGTGTTACAAAGATGCTCAGTATTTAGTTTCTCTGTTGGCTAGTTAATAACAACTTTTCTTGGAGGGGCACATTTTCAGTCCCCCCAATTGAGTGAGTGGGTTTGGTTTGTGATTATGTCTCAACCAAAAACTGGAGGCGGTTTGCCAGCTGCTTTTAAGATGAAACTTGAGACCAAATGGAGCATAAGGTAGCCCTACACATTTTACAATCACCTCAAGTGGCGCTGCCTAGGCAACAGATTATACCTTCTTCCCTGGGGGGGTGGTCTTGCATAATTAGTGTGTTGATACCTAACACCCCCCCACCCACCTGGACTCCCAAGGAGGGCAGCCAGCTCTGGCGGTTGTCTACAGTTGTCACTGACAGATGTGTGGGGTGCTAAATTGCAGCTGTACTTTAAAAAACAAAATAGTGGAACTCAAAATTGCCGTGGGAGTTGCATGGACAGAAAAAAAGGCTCTAATTGCTTACAGCTGTACTAACTTGTGGTTGGGAATTGAGCCTTTATATCTATGCTGAGGTGGGGTTTGGGGTCATTGACACTGTTTCTCTGGTCTTTAGCTGTGAAAGGGGCTCGGCTTGTGAGAGAGAGACTTTCTGCTGCCCTTCCCTTTGGTTTCACCTCAAGTGGACGATAAGTAGTTGTGGGCATTGCAAGCTGACTGACAGTACATTTGATTAGATTTAGGGCCAGGAAACCACACAGCGCGCTATAATTTTAATCATGGGTCCACTGTCCCGCCCACAGACGTGTTGCCCTCTTAAGGCCGGATGGCTTCAATAGAAATTTCAGTTTTGGGTGGATATGCTGTTTTGCCAAAGCTGATATGCCTTTCTGTACCAAGCAGTACTGTCCACCCACACAAAGCCACATGGTTTTTGATGCCATTTGCCTAGTATGGTAGCGTCTTTTTCTAATTAGCAAACTGCAGATGACCTTCAATAAACTTAGGTGATTTGGTTGACAATGCCAACATCCATAATGGACTGTTGGGCATTAGAGTAAGTGTGGGTATGTGTGTGTATGTCTGTGTGTGTGGTGTGTGTGTCCACGTGTCTTGTCTTGGTCTTGTGTGGGTGCGTGGGGGTGTATATGTATTCGTATGTGTGGTGTGTGTAGGTCTTGTGTCTGTGTGTGTGTGTGTGTGGGGGGGTGTATACATTTGTATGTATTCGTATGTGTGATGTGTGTAGGTCATGTGTCTGTGGGTGTGTGGGTGTGTGGGTGTGTGTGAAGCCTGCACAGAAGAGTCCATTGAAGTGTTGTCTAATGGACTGCCAGATAATTGAGCAGTTAAACTCAAATTTGTACTGAAGCGGCAAACACCGTTTGAAGTGGCCTTTTACGGTTTTGATTGGGACTTGTTGGCTCGCACCATCATTAACCGTGAAACTACAAATTTTTTTTACCTTCGTCGCTGATTTCGCTGAAGGCAAAAACTAGTTAGTTGTCAATTACGAGTAATTCTTTACGCCATTTGTCTGCCAGGGGTGGAGAGTTTGAGGTATGTGCACTCACAAACTGTTTAGCCATAACATGGCTCTGCCGACCATACAACCATCAACCTGAGATATTGAACTTTGAACTTTACTTAAAGTGATGAGGGTGGCCCTTCCTGTTGCTGTCATAGTTTAATAACACGATATGCTGCACTCTGTAATGATAGGTCATAGGTTAACTTTACATCATCGGGTGTAATAACGGGAATTAAAAAAGTAACAGCTCTAGTTGTGAAAGGCTCGGTACAACTTGTCACGTGTATTTTTTTGGTTGTTTTGTCTTCAAAGTCTTATTTCCATTCATTATTTAATTTTTGTACATACCAGGCTATCAGGAATGGTGGTAACTTTCACTTCCTGTCTGTGTTATCACTACTGTCGAGTATACGTAGTACTACCCATATACTAGTGCTTATGGTGTCGTTTCAGTACTGTGTAGTCAGGAGAGATAGTTGACCTCAACAGCTGTAATTACTGCTTATTCCTCCCCTATCTCCCTTCCTCCCTCCCCTCTTTCCCTCTCTCCCTCTCTCCCTCTCTCCCTCTCTCCCTCTCTCCCCTCTCCCTCTCTCCCTCTCTCCCTCTCTCCCTCTCTCCCTCTCTCCCTCTCTCCCTCTCTCCCTCTCTCCCTCTCTCCCTCTCTCCCTCTCTCCCTCTCTCCCTCTCCCCCTCTCTCCCTCTCCCTCTCTCCCTTCCTCCCTCCCCTCTCTCCCTCTCTCCCTCTCTCCCTTCCTCCCTCCCTCCCCTCTCTCCCTCTCTCCCTCTCTCCCTTCCTCCTTCCCCTCTCTCCCTACCTCTCTCTCTCTCTCACGCACACACACACACACGCACAAGATGTCTTGAGAACTGGAGTGGCGATAACTGTTCTACCTTCATCTGTGACAACGAAAACCCATGCCTAAATAACGGGGTGTGTTCACAGCACCCGGACAACCGTTCACAGTACCTCTGCTCCTGTCCACTCGGATTCGCAGGACCAAACTGCGAGTACCGGACCCATTCAAGTAAGTGTCTGGGTCTTTGAGCTAGTGTTGACAAGTGTCTGGTATTTTGTTCTTCTATGGTATTGTTTTTCAGTGCGTAGCCATTATGAGACTATGTCAGTTATGCTCCAATCATATTATGGGATGTGTGGTATGTGGTGTTCTTGTAGTATACTTGTAATGTTGTGTGTACTGTACACTACTGTTGAGTGTACTGTAAACTACTGAGTATTCAAGTATGGTGTGTCATAATTGCCTGAGGTATTCATTTCCTTTCATGTGAGACTAGTAGGCTGGCCTCAGGGGCTATTAGGCCATTGCTCCCACTTTGTGAGGGTGATTGTAAATGATAAGTGGGTCAATGCTATATACACACTTGTCTAAATAATTTTTAAATGGTGAGGTAGTTATGAATCTCAGAATTGAAAATGAAGGCTAGCTACTGTTTTGGGTTGCCTTGTGTGATGTCATTTGTGACATCATCAGGCATCATTACCCATTAAAAAATAAGTTTACTTACCACACATGTCTACTGAAATAAGCCGTAAATTATTAATTTTTTAAAGACCTGAATTTCTTTTTCTGATCTGGGTGTGTTCTGTGCAGCTGCATGTAGCAAAGGTCACCAGTGAGTTTGGTAAAATCTGCCTCCTGTTTGGTGGAATGTTTATCAATTGGAGCAGATGCTCATTTGTAGTTTGCTGTTCTTGGAACTGTCTGTATTAGTATCGGAAATGTGATGTAATCTTGTCAAGTCAGATTGGTGAAATTGCCGCCAGTTTTATTGCAATTATAGTGCAATTATAGCATCTGGGGTCTGTTTTTACACTGTCAGCTCTCCGACTCCAGTAGATGAAGACAGCAATTGTGAAGTGGGGTGCTTTTAAGCACACACACACACACACACACACACACACAAACACACCCACACACGAGGTCAGCTACTTGCAAGCACCGTTTCTGTTTAGTGACCACTTGTCTTTGATTTCCTCTTCTTAAAGCAGCATGAGCATGGGATTCACCCTGTCCTCTCCCATGTCCTCTCTCATGTCCTCGACTTCAGCAGCATATTTGATACAGCTGTGACCAGTGACCTGTTGCCTGGAGACAGCCTGCTTGTCTCGTGTTGTCATAGTGCCCACTCCACCCCTCAAGAACACGATCTGCTAGGACCACAACATGATACAGCTGAGAATTCAGTCCATCCCGCCTCTTGTGCTTGCTAGAACATGATACGCTGGGGCTACAACATACAGGCAGAAACTGAGTCCACCCCGCCTCTTGTGCTTGCTAGAACATGATACGCTGGGGCTACAACATACAGGCGGAAACTGAGTCCACCCCGCCTCTTGTGCTTGCTAGAACATGATACGCTGGGGCTACAACATACAGGCGGAAATTGAGTCCACCCCGCCTCTTGTGCTTGCTAGAACATGATACACTGGGGCCACCAAATAAGCTGAAATTTGATCCACCTTTCTCTAATGCTCTAGAACAAATTGGTTTTGGGGCAAAGGAAGCTTGGTCATGCTGTGTTTTGAGAATGATTAATGGGGAACTAAAATTGCTACCTATAAGTTACAGGCGTAAGCTGTGCTTATCATTGCAAAAGAGTGCAGCAACATTAACAATGATGTCACAGTGACACCATAACAACATTAACAATGATGTCACAGTGACACCATAACAACATTAACAATGATGTCACAGTGACACCATAACAACATTAGTAATGATGTCACAGTGACATCATTGTGATATATTGTCTATGTTTGTAGTCAGCTCTGCAGGGCCTCGTCTCGTCTAGCCTTGTCGTGCGTTTACTCTTTCCACACACTAATAGGAAACAACCCTCGGTACACAGGTAATGTACTCGCAAAAATTAAAAAAGGATTTTGTTGCTAGTTTCTGATTGGTTGAGTTGGTGTAGGTGTACTTAGATACCATCACCCACTACGTTCCTTCAGTGGCAGATATAACACGTGATAAAGACTCCAGGCCTCCCCCCACCTCTCTCCTTCCTGTCTCAAGTGAGTGGCAAGAGCAAGCTACCTGGCTACACACTGGGAATTTTAGATGATTAGTTTTAGTGTTGTTGTTTTTTTCATCAGATTGTGTTGTTGGTGGTGAGGAACTGGTAGTGGGGTTTTACTTTAGGTTTGGTGGAGGTGGGCTTTGAACAGTTTTGGTTTTCAATGGAAAGCCATTAGGTGCCTTCCCAATTTGGCATGCAGCTGTTAGTTTTTGGGCTTCCCAATTTGAAGCTTGAGTGGATATTTGGTATTAGGTATGGTACACTCCCTAATACCTCTTTGACCAATCGTGCTTGATCACCAACTACAAACAGACAAGAGAGGTGACAGCGATATTAAATGTCACATCGGTACATTGTGCCCCCCTCCCCCCTCCCCCCTCTCCCCCTTCCCCCACTCACAAATACATGTGACGTTATTTACGCCTGAATTGACATCATTTTAGCTTTTTGTGTTTTTAGGTAGGGACATTCTTGTGTAGGTGTTCCAAATTTCTGCATTCTTCACTAATTGGCACTAGCGTCACGATACCTTGACAGGAAATTTACTTGCAGACGCTAGTTATGCTGTCATGCGTCATTTGTGGCGTTACTCATCTGTGGTAGTGTGTGAGTGTGAGGGTGGGGGTGTGGATGTGTGATGAGGCTAGTAAACAGAATGTGGTGCACAAGGAACATATGCTAGTACACACGTCTTGATCGTCTCACGGTTGTCATGGACACAGCGAATGGTGCAGCACCAAACAGTTTTAACATGCCACACCCCTATAACAAGAAAATCATTCTTAGACCTTACGACAGAAAGGACGAGATATGGCTCCATATGTTGTGTGGTTGTCTGTTAATGAAATTGTGGACAGGAGAAATCTCTGATGCTTACTCGGATACAAGTCCAGCTGTGTCGCTTCAAGTTTGATCCGCAAGCTTATCTCTCATCTCTAAACCAGCCACGTACCTGATAGGAGTAAATATTTGTTTGATGTTATAGGCAAATGATTTGAAAGTGAAAGGCCAGGAATTGGACCCAGGGCCCCTCACTTGAGATGCCTGTGCTCTGACCACAAAGCTGTGACCACCAGGCAAACCACCAGCCCTCACAAAGCATCATACCAACCTTCATTACCAGCTGAACAGAATGTGGCGTACTATAGCCCATTCCTCGCTGACATACTCCAAAATTGTTGTAACGAAAGACTGTGAAAACTGCGGCCACCAGATATGCCCTAATGGGCCGAGCAGATTAGAAAACGATAGATAACTACACCTGACAGGATGGGGCATGAATCTCATCGTGGAGAGAGAAAGCGCCATTGCTATCTGATACTACTGTCCAAATTATTATTTTTGCCATTGTTGGTCTTGCAATTTACAAATTTTTGAATGTAGGGTTATGATGATAGGTCGTGTTTTGCGCAAAGTGACTCATTCGCAGATACTATATTTTATTGTTTAATATGGACCCCCTCTCCCAGAGGAGGACGGAGATGATGTCATGTCGTTGCGACATTTAATGCAGTCTGACAACACGAGTCGTGGAAGCAAGCTACAAAATGTACTCTATAAAATCACGGCAAATATTGGCTAGTCAAAACGGCTTCTTATGACTCGCCTGACAGGCTAAACTTGGCAAGCTGCCGGCTCAATTTCAAGTTAGTCATGAGAGGCAGTTGTGACTAAGCCTGAAGGCTTCACTTTTGTCAAAAATCCTGTGTGTCCACCATGACTGCCCTAGAGCGTTTCTGTAAGCTTGTAGCCATGATTTTTGCTCTTGAAATGTCCACGTAGAGAGCACAAATTGTCACTGGACATGGCCGCATCCTCCCTCCTCTGTCCCCCACCCCTGTCTGTGTCCTCGAGGCTCAGATCTGTTCCTATGGTGATGGGCAACTGCTGGTGGGGAATCAATGTAATGGCTGGCTGTTGTATGTAAATACTGTGGTGTACACCCAAACAAAAATTGTGTGTGTACAAACGTGTGTTGCCATGGTGATGGTAAGAGTAGTAACATTGGTAATGGCACACTTCTAGCGCACTAAGGCTTCTGTTTTGAACTACAGAGGGTCTGTACTGGATAACCAAGGCACTCTGGTAATTTGTACTCAAAGCTCAGCACATTCTTGGAGTTACACCCTGTTAATTTAATTAAATCCCAGCCATTTCTACTGGGCACTCATCACACACACACACACACACACACACACACACACACACACACACACACACACACACACACACACACACACACACACACACACACACACACAGATCAATGCAATAACAGCACATGTACTTTCCATGGCATGTGCTACGAGCAAACATCAAATGGGGACATCAAATGCGTCTGTGACCCTGGCTACTGGGGACTCCGATGTGAACACCCAGACCCTGATGAATGCCAAAATGTCACTAAACAATGTCACAATCGTGGGACATGCATATACAGACAAAATGGTCCAAACGCTGTTAACGATGTGGGATGCATCTGTGACCAACCTGACATCTATACCTCGCAATCATACTGTACAACTCGGATAGTTTATAACTACTGCTTTAATAACCCTTGTAAGCATGGTGGTACCTGTTCACTGAAGGTCAATGGATACAGCTGCACCTGCCCACCAAGTAAGTCATGTGATCTGATGTGTTCCCATGTGTGGCCATGTAAACCTTCATGTGATTCATTGTGACCTCATATGGTCCCATGTGACCTCATGTGGCATCATGTGATCTCTCATGTGGTCTCATGTGGCATCGTGATCTCTCATGTGGTCCCATGTGACCTTATGTGGCATCATGTGATCTCTCGTGTGACCTCATGTGGCATCGTGATCTCTCATGTGGTCCCATGTGACCTTATGTGGCATCATGTGATCTCTCATGTGGTCCCATGTGACCTCATGTGGCATCATGTGATCTCTCATGTGGTCTCATGTGGCATCGTGATCTCTCATGTGGTCCCATGTGACCTCATGTGGCATCATGTGATCTCTCATGTGGTTGCATGTGGCATCGTGATCTCTCATGTGGTCCCACGTGGCATCATGTGATCCCATCTGAATTGATGTGATTTATCATGTGATTTGTAACACGCTCTTCTCCATTCACTCTTCCAATAGCCTTCACTGGCGTAAACTGCACTGTACCTTTCAATGCTTGTGAAGGCAACCCTTGCCAGAATGGCGGTACCTGTAACATCATCTCAGATGGCAACTACTACAACTGCTCCTGTCCACCAAACTACTCAGGGTACCAATGCGAATCTGCTCTTGACCCTTGCATGGGTATCACCTGCCAAAATGGTGGCACATGTCTGCCAGATACAGCCCTAGATGGAGATTGCTCCACTCCTGCATGTCAGTGTCCAGATGGTTTCACGGGCCGACACTGTGAAACAATTGACTATTGTGCAAGCTCCCGTTGTGGTGCACGCTCCACCGAGTGTCTGAACTTACCAGAAAAGAACTCTTCTGTCTGCGTCTGTGAAGGTGGCTGGGGTGGACCATTTTGTGAGCTGGACGTTGACGAATGCTCTGATAACCCTTGCAACAGAGGGACATGTGTGAACACGGAAGGGGGATTCACTTGCGAATGTGAACCAGGATCCACTGGGCAGACCTGTGACCTGCTTCTGGACTGCACCACTCAAGTCTGTGAAAATGGTGGCACATGTGAGGTGGTGGAAGGTGGAGAAGGGAACAAGTGCTTGTGTCTCCCAAACTTCACGGGTGCTCTTTGTGAGATACCAAGTGAGTCACATACACTATGACACAACCCTCCTTCCGCCCACCTTGCCTTCTCTATGCGTAAACAGTGAACAGACATTCAAAGTCGATTCCTTCGCACATGTTTAGAATTATGGCTTTTCATAGTGTCTACAGCATCCCTACAGTCACTAGTGAATATGCTCACCCCTTTTGCTGCCGTGTGTCACTCTAAGTTCAAATAGATTCAAGCAGTGATGGTTATCAAGATTAAGAATCTAGATAGGAATTGCTTTTTTTGTTTTTCTGGCTGCTAGTTGGAGATGTTGTGCTGGGAGGGTTTAATTGGCTTAATGGGCCTTTATAGAATTAGGAGGGTGTAACTGTAAACGTTTGAGAGGGGTGTGGGAACTTGGGGAGGAGAGGAGGAATATTTTTGTTGATGAAAAAATTGTTTGTTTTTCTTTGTACAGTTTGTCCCTTGGCAGAGTGTGAAGCAGTTGCTGCCAATGGGGAGTGTGACGTAAGTCAGACGTGTGCTGACTTCTGTTAATGTTTCTGTCATTCCGTGGTGTGTCAGAACTGAAACTAAAAGGAATGATAAATGACTGCTAACTGCTGTTTTATTTGTGCTTGTCCTTTCTCCTTTCCACCCTCTTTTTGTCCCTTCGTCTATCCTCCCTTCTGGCCCTTCTCCCTCCATCTCTCTTCTCTTTCCTCTCCCATCTCCCCCTCCTCTCCAGCGCAACTGTTTTAGAGCGGAATGTGACTTTGATGGCAGAGAAGGAGTTTGCTTCACTCCCAATGGCACAGATCCCTGGGTCGATTGCCCACAAGCAAACGATTGCAGGTCAAAGTTCAACAACAGTCGATGTGACGTGGAGTGCAATATACCAGAGTGTCTCTACGATGCTCAT
This sequence comes from Agelas oroides, assembly GCA_949130485.1. Lineage (NCBI taxonomy): Eukaryota > Metazoa > Porifera > Demospongiae > Agelasida > Agelasidae > Agelas > Agelas oroides. The sequence continues at coordinate 815,487 of OX422197.1, read as the reverse complement.
GAGTGTGTGCCAGAGAACAGCTGCCCTGCAGAGTAAGTGTGTCTGTGTCTGTCTGTCTGTCTGTCTGTCTGTCTGTCTCTCTCTTGTGGTTGAATGGGGAGGGAAGGTTAAGGTACATTTGCTGTACAGGTAGTAGCTAGGTAACTGTACATTGTGGCTCCTCCCCCCAAGATCATCAGATTAAGCCAGCTGTGAATTCATTTACACCCACCCCCCCACTGTGTGCTGTCTGAGGGGTGTGTCAGAATAGCCTTTGACTATATCTGGCCATGTACACTGTAGGTTAAGAGCCAGGTGTCTAATTTGATAGGTATGCAATTTGTCAACCACACACACACACACACACATCCTCTCCACTCCCCTCCCCCCACACCCCCACGCCCCTTTTCCCTCCCACTTTTCTTCCCACATCCCCTCTGCTCCCCCTCCACCCCTCCTACACCCCTCCCACACCCCTCCCACATCCCCTCTGCTCCTCCTACACCCCTCCTACACCCCTCCTACACCCCTCCCACTCCCCCAGGTTGAAAAGCAGGTGTGAAAGTGAGCAATCAGATGGAAGATGCAACAATGACTGTAACACTGCTCAGTGTCCCTACGACTACTTTGACTGCAACTCACAGAGATATGTGAGCTCTAAATCACACACATGGCCAGTAGCAGCTACTAACCACCTTTCCCCCCTGTCCCTCTCTTCCTCCCTCTTTTTCTCATCCCTCTCTTCTCCACCGTTCACCTCTCCTCCCTTTCCAGGCTGACAACATACTTGTACTAATCTTGATAACACCAGTGACTCGCCCCTTTACTGATCCCTGGAATACTACCTTTCTAAAAGAGCTTGGCAGACTGACCAATAGCAACCCTGTCGTTATAGAAACCACCATCCTCACCTCAAGTGACTTGGCTAGGATGGGCTACGAGCAGAATCTCTTCCCAACAAATTTCGGCAACCGCACCATGTGAGTTTCGATCATGGCACACATATTATGTAACAGTGCCGGATGGAAATCATTACGTGGTTTGAGTGCTTCACTGCCTTCGAAGACTCGAAGTGCTGCACTACTGATTTTTGCTAAGGGTAGGATCAAACCTCCTCTTCCTCACTCGATCCCCTCCTCCAATCCCCACCTCCATTCCCATCCCCTATCTCCACCCCCAATCCCCACCTCCACTCCCATCCCCTATCTCCACCCCCACCGTTTTGAACGTAGTGATCTGCTTGAAATCTGCAGTGGAATAATATTCAGCTTCCATCTGTACTGTCTCATATAACGTATGTAGTTAGATCTGTAGCAATGGACCCAGAGGAGGTCGGACACGGTTGAACTTTACTAATTAAAATGGCTGAGGTCACACTAATTGATTTTTCGTATCTCAACAGACTAGCTCTCTCGACTTTTACTGAGGTGGGGCCCCAGTTTTCAAATCAAGATTCAAGGCTGGGGCCAGTCATAGAAAAAGCTAAAAGGCTTTCTACCATGCAATATCCAAGATCAATTAGTATGACCTCAGCCATTTTAATTAGTAAAGTTCAACCGTGTCCGACCTCCTCTGCAATGGACCTAGCCTATCTCAAGCTACATTAACCATCTCTTATCTACCTGGAGGGTGAGTGAGAGTTGGTCGACTTTAAGCCAACCATATTGTGTGGGTTTCATGATACATGAATTAAGGTGGGTGGGGTCAAGTGGTCATGTGACTGTTCTCTGTAACCAAGTGGTGAATGGCTGTTCTTGATTCCACAGCATCTACCGGGTGAAGATTCGTCTTGATATTGAATATTGCCAGTTCCAGTGCCCAACCACGGCAGAAGACGTGAGTTTAGTTGGTAACAAGAGGGATTTTGTGCTTGAGTTGTATCCAAGACAACCCTATCAAGACAACCAGTGAAACCATAGTTATACGTGGTCGTTGAGAGAAGCTTGTGAGCCTGACAAATCTACTAATAATAGGCAAAAGGGTTCGAAACTGGAGTAGACTAACCAGGCTGGCCATCTTAGTTACAGGACCTCTTGTAAGCATGTAGCTACTAATTGGTAAATTGGTAAATTGCTTGTTCTAAAGGTAAACTACCTTTCTCAGGTTACGAGTTTCTAGGAGCTCCCTACACACTCCACTCAGTAACTAGTGTTAAATGTATCCCATTACCTCATATTGCAGTGGTGTTGCCTAGGTAACAGGTTATAATATCCCTCCCTGAGGGTAGGTAGTCTTGTCCCCAGAGCAAATCTTTTGTGAACTTCTTTGCTAGAGCGCCTGCTACAAGCATATCTCTTCTTGCAGGCTGTCCGTGTCTTACAGGCCTATTACAGTACTGGACAGACAACTGTAGCTGGGTACAGCATCTCAGATGCATACGGTAAGCTCCATGGAAATTGTGTGTGTATATTGTGCATGTGTGAGTGTGTGATGTCTGCTACCGTTCTGCTACTTTCTCCCTCCAGCTCAACCTGGTGGTGGTGGCAACCCAGGTAATAACATATGGTACTATGTGGGAGGTGGAATTGGCTTGGTGGTGTTAGCAGCTGTTATTCTCGGAGTCATCATCGGTGTGAAGAGGAAGCGGATAAGGTAGGTGGAGGGGAACTGGGGGGGGGGGGGGCAAAGGAAGCCAAGTGAGTGAAACATTTATCTCTTCTCTTTCCCTCACCAACAAACACACACACACATGCACACACACACACGCGTGCGCACACACATACACACACACACACACACACACGCGCTCACAGTGCCAAGGTATGGAGGCCACCCTCCCCAGCCTCAGAGAACGACCAGAGCTCACGCTCTCCTCCCTCAGATCGGAGACGCACCACCCAAGCCGGAGCCATGGTTGGCACAGAGGCAGCCTCAATAACGTTAGTGCCCAATGTGTCATGTCATGTTTAGACTTACAGTATGTTGGGGCAGCTACGAAAGTTACACACGACTTGCTTGGGTCAGCATCTAGCCCCAGGCCTTCCCACAGTCCATTTTTCCAGAATGCAAAAATGGAGGGAAGGCCTGGGACAGAGACAGAGGGATACTGACCGAGAGAAACAGACAGAATAGGCATGGAAGCAAGTGCTTGGACAGACACTACAGTAAAGCCTCAAGCTCTTTCAGACCATCCCCCCCTCCCAGTCTACCAAGCTAGTTGTAGACATTGATGCTACTCGCATGATGAATGCTTCGTGCCCCCCAACATTAATGCATACTGTAAACGATTGAAATCTGGATAGTGGGAAGGGCCTTAGTGAAGGAAGACGCATGTTGCAAAGTGTTGCATGTGAGGGAGGATTAGGAGGAGAGTACGATTTGTGAACAATGTCATCTTGAAATACTATGCTATAATTTTTGAATTAACTCTTTTCTACCCACATTCACGCAAACACTAACATAGTCACTCAGGTTCAGACGACTACATCGCTAAAGGCAGCAAAAAGGCCAAAATGACCAACAAAGGTGGCTCTTCAGTCCGCTGGACTGATCTGCAAGTTCCAATCGAGGACTCCATGTCTGTTACCTCCTCCTCTGCGACTGCCGTCATTGGTCAAACAGGACACGATGAACGTCAGTGGAACTCACTCCACTACAGTGCCATGAGAAACCCGAGGTTCGTGAAGGAGCTAGCTGAGCTGTACCGACAGCAAAATGGCCACTCACTGGATGTGAATGCCCCCGGGCCTGGAGGGTACACGCCGCTGATGCTTGCCGTCACCAAACGTCACAGTAGCCACGAAAATGTCAGCCTGCCTTCGCGAAGTAGCTCAGATTCATATGGTGATTTTGGTGAGCTGGCCTCCCTGCTCCCACAACGGATGAATAAGGGAGGAAAGAGAGTCCTCAATGGTGCTCGTCCCATATCCAGTTCTTCATCCGGTAGCGATACAAGCACCTCTGCATTATTGCACGAGCCTGTTCCTGCTCTCGAAAGTTCCGTTACGGCTTTAATTGATGCACGTGCTAACCTGGACATGGCTAATGACTATGGGCAGACGGCCCTTCACCTTGCTGCGGGGTGTTCTCGTGGAGACTATGTTGAGATGTTGCTTGAAGCTGGTAGTGACCCGAATGTCCAGGACAACTGGAATCAAAGTCCACTGCAGGCTGCCATTGGGGCTGCTGCCGAGGGTGCCTTCATGGTGTGTGTGTGTGTGGTGTGTTTGCTTGTTGCTGTATATGTGTATTTGTGTGCCTATCACTGTGTGTGGAGTGGAGTGGAGTGGAGTGGAGTGGAGTGGAGGGGAGGGAAGGGAAGGGAGGGGAGGGGAGGGGAGGGGAGGGGAGGGGAGGGGAGGGAAGGGAAGGGAAGGGAAGGGAAGGGAAGGGAAGGGAAGGGAAGGGAAGGGAAGGGAAGGGAAGGGAAGGGAAGGGAAGGGAAGGGAAGGGAAGGGAAGGGAAGGGAAGGGAAGGGAAGGGAAGGGAAGGGAAGGGAAGGGAAGGGAAGGGAAGGGAAGGGAGGGAGGGAGGGAGGGAGGGAGGGAGGGAGGGAGGGAGGGAGGGAGGGAGGGAGGGGAGGGGAGGGGAGGGGAGGGGAGGGGAGGGGAGGGGAGGGGAGAGAGGGAGGGAGGAGAGAGAGGGAGGGAGGGAGGGGTGGGGTGGGGTGGTGACAGAAGGGATAAGTGCTTTCTGCACCTGTTCATGTTGTAAAGAAAGTCTTCCGCAGTGACCGCATGATCACATGACCCTCCTCCTCTTGTTGCTGCTGTTACAGGTTCTCCTGAACCACCCAAAGGTAGACATCAACCTCAAGTCAGATGGTGGGATCACCCCTCTCATGGCAGCTGTGAAGGTGGTGAACCAGTTTATGGTGAAACAGCTGCTGAAGAAGAACGTGGACATCGCAACTACTGACAATGAAGGTAGGGACGCCACTTCTCTCAAATCAACTGCAGTGCCGAGTCGGCATATCATCTCTCAATTTACCTCCCCATCTACACACACACACACACAGGGAGGACAGCTGTTCACTGGGCAGCAATGGTGGACAATCTGGAAGCACTAAAGCTCCTCATTCGACAAGGCCCTGACACACTCAAGGACGCCCAGGACAACAAGGTACAGTACAGAACATTGAGTGTCCTCCCATTGGACAAGAAGCTCACAAGCACTTGTTTATCTTTCATCTCTCTTTTCTCTTCATCCCCCTTCTCTCTTCACTTCTTTCTCATCCCTCCTCTCCTTCCCTCTCCTCCCTCCCCTATCCTATCCTCTCCCCTCCCCTCTCTCCTCTCCTCTCCTCTCCTCTCCTCTCCTCTCCTCTCCTCTCCTCTCCTCTCCTCTCCTCTCCTCTCCTCTCCTCTCCTCTCCTCTCCTCTCCTCTCCTCCCCCCCCTCCCCTCTCTCTCCCTCCCTCTCTTCCTCCTTCCTTCAGGGCCAGACAGCTCTCTTCCTAGCCTGCAGAGAGGGGTGTGCAAGCTGCGTAAAACACCTCCTGGATTGCTTTGCTAATGTCACCTTGCTCGACACCCTTGACCGCTCCCCATTACAGATTGCCTACGATAAACAACACCTTGACATTGTCGAGATGCTCAAAACATCGGCCCATGGCCCCGTCTTTCAGTACCCGCTCCCCTCACGAGCCAGAATGCCCATGTACAGTCATGCTCCAGGCATGCCAGGGGACCAAGAGGCATACGTGATGCACCGGCCGCTCTCTGGTCTTGTCCGATCAAAGAGACAGGCAAAGTCAGCCCAGGAGCATCCCACCATCCCTGTCTCTTCTTACCCTTCCCACCTGCCTGGCCACCACATCCATCGGCAGCAACATGAGCTAGCGGCTGGATACTTAGGGCCGCACACGTCTCAGCCAGTCCACCAGACTTTCGGTGAGCTGACCAATCAACCCACTTCGTCAAGCCTTACACCTCTCTGCCACCCCTCTGAGATTCCGCTGCAGGATATACACACTCACTCCTCTTCAGTTCATACTACCATGCACCCAACCACTTTTAATATGACTCACCATTCTTCTCCTTCCTCTTCCTCATCTTCCTCTCAATCCTCCACCTCTGCCAACGATTGTCAGCTTCTAAACACAACCAAAATTGACCCTGCTATCACCAACAGCAAGACAAGCTATGGAGTCGTCTCAAATGGCTACGGCCTGCTTGGACATTCTTCACAGCATTCTGTCTACACTACTTCCGTCCAACATCCTCTACCAGTGAGTGAACCCACCTCTTTGTGCTATACCGAGCCAACTGACACCCTGAGCGATATGGAGACCGTCAACGAGGTGCTTACGTCAATGGCAGATGATGTTCCATACGCGAATACCTCAAGTTCCGTGTGTCCTGGAAGCGCTAACGTTGAACCGTACAACACAAACAGGGTAGACCATCTTCAGTCTGTTGGCTATAGCATGCCAAACACAACCTCAACGGTCAATTCAACACAGCTCTCCGGCTACCCTGAGAGTTCTGGTAGCGGACATGCTTCAGACTCATACCACCAGACGGTTTACAAATGTTGCTCCCAGAGCACGCCCCTGAGTGCCATCCTGGAGACCACCAGCTATAACACTTCCACACAGCCCAGTACAGGGTCAACCCAGCCGCTACAGCATCTCCCAATCCCAGTTGACCCAAGCCTTCAGTACACAAATGGGATTATGCCTGGCGACCCCACGACATACAACCCCCGTCATCAAACCAGTACCACAAGTGTTGGGAAGAGCTCGAGAAGCCCACCATCCTATTTTCCTTCACCCCCAACCTGTAATGATGTCAACCATTACCCATCTTTCCACCATCCCTACTCCAGCGTCGACCCACCAAGCCTGACTCCTTCACCAGAGAGTCGAGATGAACTCAAACAGTGCGTGGAACAGTTTACGACAGAGTCGTACGTCGAGGGGCAAATACACGATTACCACTTGTCCTTACAACACCAGCCACACTTTATAACCCACCACCCAATTCCACCATGTGAAAGTCATGTTTAAAACCCTTTGTTCATCGATACCAACTATTTACATATGTCAGCAAATTCATTTTAAGTCCACCCTTGCATGTCGATCTCTAAGATCAGTGTTTCCACTCTTAACTCAATATCGAGAGCTTTATTTTGCTACGTTTTGTGTTTCGTTTTTTCTGGTTTTGTACAACCCCTCCCTAACAATAGTATGATCTCTGCAATCTTGCTTTTTTTTTTTAGAACAGTTTACTTGTACGTGTAACCCCACTTAGAAACCAGAATAGCCCGTGGTGAATTTCATGAATGCAAAGTTTCATGGATGCATACTTGAAAGTAAAATCTCAAGTTTTTTTATTATTACAATTTGACGTCTGAAAAAAGACTCGTCGCAACCTTTAGCCTTAATTGATCGTAGGCTCTTGTAGTATGGGTGGAGCTTGGAAAAGCCCTTTGAAATTTAGTCTCGTCACCAGACCAAATTTCTCCTGCGTGCCCTGCGGCCTAGTCAAAAAATAGGGTCTGGACACCTTTACTGGGGGCTAATTATAAAGCATATTAATTGGCATGTCACAACAATCAGATTGCTCAGAGAAGCAATTTATGGTTATGGCATCACAGATAAGCTTGCTGATTTTTGGGCACCAATTAAGACTAGTGCTACTGGTAACTGATAATGTAATTAACACCTACAATTATGACTGCTGTAGCCCCAGTTTCCTAGTGAAAGTATCCGTACCTCTTTCAGCAAGACTGTAGGGCACGCCAAAAACAAAAAATTTGGTCTGGCCACCATAGCAACTGGAAATAAGCAAGTGAAATAGCCTCTTACCCAGGCCTGTTTTTTTTTTTGCAGGGGAGGAGCCTGGGTACGAGGCACAAGTGAAATGCAAAATGCAGTCCTGTTAAGACTAGTAAGGTTCTTGTTAGTCCATCAATCCAGACCATCTCTCACCCTCCAGAAAACTTTTCTGGAGGGTGAGAGATGGTCTGGCTTGATAGACTAGGTTCTTGTTGAATCTACAAGTTATGAGATTCCTGTGTTGCTGGTCTTCCCACTGGCAGCACTGTACATTGTCATGAGCAACTGTTTCTGCTGCCGCTGCAGCTGTCTTAGCTCGGTAGTTCTCTGGGTGATGACATCGTTGATGGAGGAGAAGTCGTTTAGGATTAGAGACTCCTTGAGCTCCGAGACCAGCTTGGAAAGGGCCTCTGCTGCCCGCACCTGTGTGTGCGTGTGTGTGTCTAATTTTATGTTGTTGGGGCCGACCAACCCAAATTTTTGCAGACACTATAACTCAAAAGTGCTAATTGTCTACAACGCATGTGTGAAGCTAACATACTCATCAAAATAGAGCTTGAAGATCAAACAAAAGCATCGTCAACTGTAGAGGGCCGACTCTTTTGGAGAGCTGTTAGTGTACATTATCGGCCAAGATCACGACGTGACTATTATTAGCTTACCAACTGACCCTCTTTGAAAAGTCTTCTAGCCCAAGCAACATAAATTGGTATGGCCTAATCAACGAAAATGGCTCCAGACTGAAGAAGCAAGCTAGTGTCATGTGGATAACTCACTGCTAGTATATTAAAACTGAGAGTTGGCATACAAGGACTCATCAAGGTACAAGGCTACCATACAGTCTACTCACAATGTTTGCAGCTCTGACTTCTATCTCATTCTCCACATGTGCTACTTGTGACTCGGTAACTCTTTGGCTTTCTGTTATCTACAAAAGAGACGAACAAACACAACACTCAAGAGTTTGAACGTAAAACTCTGATCAGCTTTGGCAGAGTTTCTGGGCCTGTACAGACCTTTGACGTGCGTAGAATTTCACCATAGTTGTCCAAGATGGACTTGACGTTGTCTCTCAGACGCCTCGAGTAGGACGACAATTGCACTAGCTCCTTCTTGGAAGAAGACATGCCAGGTGCGCTTTAAATAGATAATTATTAGAATACAGACTAGTGTGCGGTATTTTACGGAAACAGCTCCACGTGCACTTCCTCTGTTCCAAACCACCGTCCACCGTACGAAGGGTTATGGTGAGTCATCTGTTGACATCGTCTCTATTGAACAATTAACAACACTTTAAGCTACATCAACCATATCTAGACATATTTTTTAACGTTTGGATCAAATTTGGAGTGATCCCGAACTGTGTGTATGTCATTTGTAGCCGCCCAAGGTGAAAAGTGTTAAGAGGACCAAGAAAGTGGCCGCGGCACCGTATGTGGCCAAGCAGCCCCCAAAGAAGGAGGTCAACCCTCTCATAGAGAAGAGGCCTAAGAACTTTGGGATTGGTAAGTTCAAGGGGGTTACAAGCTGTGTATATTGTACAGTTTTACTGTTGCTGGTAATTAGAGGATATTTATGCTATCTTGCCTCTCAGGGGGAAACATCCGGCCCAAGAGAGATCTAACTCGTTTTGTACGATGGCCAAAGTACATAAGGCTACAGCGGCAGCGGCAGATTCTCTACCAGCGGCTCAAAGTACCTCCAAGCATCAACCAGTTTACGCAAGCTCTCGACAGACAAACAGGTATAACCTACCAGAAGAGGTTGCCACTAGTTTTAACTAGTCATACAAGTATGCTCTTGCCCTCCTCTCTCATCTTTAAACTAACTTCTGATTTTTCTGCTAACTCATCCAATCTTCACAGCAACTCAGCTCTTCAAGTTGCTGCACAAATATCGTCCTGAGACAAAGGGCGAGAAGAAGGAGCGCCTGAAGATGATTGCTCAGAAGAAGAGCGAGGGACAGGATGTGGCACCAGGGAAGAAGCCCATCGTACTGAAGTACGGAATCAACCACGTCACCAATCTCGTGGAGCAGAAGAAGGCTCAGCTGGTGGTCATCGCCCACGATGTTGACCCCATCGAGGTGCAGCACTAAAATGGCTAGGGAAGGGGGGGGGGAACCTGTTGCTATGGCAATGGGTACCATTACTAAATGGTAATATTCCTACCAAAACTATGATAATGTAAAAATGTGTGCAAAAAGGCTAATAACCTATTTCAGCACATCTGATTGGCTGGAGGTCATGTGACTGAACTATCATTCCTGTAAGTAAGATTTGCTACTGGCCGTTCTTTTCCATAGCTTGTTGTCTTCCTGCCAGCGCTATGCCGGAAGATGAATGTACCCTACTGTATTGTCAAGGGCAAGGCGAGGTAGGATAGGGGTGGTTGGACAGTATTTAGTTGTGTACAGGTGACGTGTTGTGTTCTCCCCACTTAGGTTGGGGAAACTGGTCCACAAGAAGACAGCAACATCAGTAGTACTGACAAACGTCAGAAAGTAAGATTACAAGATTTTGTCATTGGAATGAATAAGGAACTTTCATTTTGTGCACACTTCTTCCTCCTTCCCCTCCCCCTCCTCCCCCCTCCCCCTACCCCAGGGAAGACACCAGTACAATGAACAACTTGTTGGATGCCATCAGAACCAACTTCAATGAGCGTTATGATGAACTGAGGAGGAGGTGGGGAGGCGGTATCATGGGCGCAAAGGCCCAGGCCGCCAAGTCCAAATCAGAGAAACTGAAAACCAAAGAGATGGCGTCTAAGATGTAGAACACGACTTTGTGGTTGTACATTTGATGTGCAGAAATATTGTTCCTTTTGAGAATCCCTAGCCTCATTCTCAGACTATTCTTTCATTAAGTGTATGGAAAAGTAGTCTGGGAATGAGACTCATTCCCAGGCCTTGGCCACTCCCAGTTCATGTATAATGGCTGCTGGTATAATCATGTTCTTGCACTCTTGCTTGAAGCTGGAGATGGCTCAGCCCCGGGGGACACTGGTGATTGTGCCGCTTACTAACTTTTGCAATATTATATAGTATGTCCAAAAATCTTAATTCGCTATAAACAAAACTACAACAGCATTACAAGCCAATTTAAGGGAGTCTAAAGTTTGCAAAATTGCAATATCAAGTTTAGCAATGGCACACTGGCAATTATTTTCACTTCTTCCCAAATAGCTGAGTTAGCAGATCAACGGGGAGAGGGAAGACGTAGGTGTGGTTGTTCTCGCTAGCGATGGTGTTCAGGGTCTGCAGGTAACGCAGCTGGAGGGCAGCTGGAGACTCGTCCATCACGTCAGCTGCCTCCTTCAGCTTCTTTGAGGCTTTCTGCTCTCCCTCTGCAGCAATTACCTGTGTGTGTGTATGTGTGTGTGTGGGGGGAGAGGAAGGGTATATACATGAAGTTTGCACATGACTGCAAGGTTGTGGCAGATATGATGCAAACCATACTCTTACCTTTGCCTTGGCCTCCCTGGCTGCCTCAGCTTCAGCTGCCATGGACCTCTGCATGCCTTGTGGTAGACTCACGTCTTTCCTGTAGGAGAGAGGAGAGGATTGTGGGGTCAAGAAAAGCCTCTCCAGTTTCTTGCAGAAAGATGGGTAAGAGGGCCACTTTGTTGGACTCAGTCTAGGGTCTTAATCACAGCCGCTTCATTGGATTGACAGATATGAAATGTTCCTCACAGTCCAACAGCAACCATAGCCCCCTTCTCCCTGTCTCTCTCTCTCTCTCCTTCCCTCTCCCCTATGCACTTACACTTCCACCCTCTCAACCTTCACTCCAAAATCGTCAGTGGCCCTGTCCAACAATTCCTGAGGGAGAAGAACATCATAGAAGCCATGACAAAAAAAATTCGGTTTTCCATTCTCATTCTATAGCTGTTAATTTGCTAAATGCGTCGTAGTCTTGAATGAATCGCCATTTCTCACAACAGCTGCAACATCACAAAGTACACTAATGACAGCCTAGTTCCCAGGTCTTCCCCCCCCCTTTTTTTTTTTGTTCTTCAGCATTATAATACACGGAACTGGAAAGTAGCCTCGTTCCCAGGCCACTCCCAGATTTCTAAATCTGGGAGTGGCCTGGGAACGAGGCAAACTGGAAAGTACACCATTACCAAACCTACCGCCATTTGTTCGCTGATGTGCTCACGGTCGCTGAGCAGTTCGGCAAGGTTCTTGGTACCCAAAACATCACGGAGGGAGGTCTGTGCCACACGGTAGGTCGAGCTGTAAGCATTCTCCACCTTGACAACAGAGTCAATAGGGTTTTTGATACGGAAGTAGACCACTGCGTCCACACGAGCTGTAACACTGTCTTTGGTGAGAATCTGAGAGGGAGGGAAGGAGGGAGAGGGGGAGGGAGGAAGGAGAAAAGGGAAAGGGAAGGGGGGGAGAAAGGAAGGAAGAGAAAGGGAGAGGGAGGGAGAAGGAAGGAAGAGGAAGGGAGAGGAAGGGAGAGAGAAGGAGAGGGAGGGAGAGGGAAGGAGAGGGAGGGAGAGGGAAGGAGAGAGGAAGGGAGAGGGAAGGAGAGAGGAAGGGAGAGGGAAGGAGAGAGGAAGGGAGAGGGAAGGAGAGAGGGAGGGAGAGGGAAGGAGAGAGGGAAGGAGGGAGGGAAGGAGAGAGGGAAGGAGGGAGGGAAGGAGGGAGGGAGGGAGAGGGTTCATAGTAAGAAGCATGCAAAAGAACATGGACAATTTAGCATTCTTGATCAGAAGTCACCTCTTGTGGGGGAACATCAAAGGTGACTGTTCGAAGGTCAACCACCCTCACATCATCCACGCAGGGCAGGACAAAGAACAGACCTGCATGAAGAACCAAGACACAGTAACTAACTAACTGCATGTACTCCAGTAACTAGCTACAGTATAGCCTCGTTCATAGGCCTTCCCACCATCCAGTTTTTGATCACTTGCAGTATGCAAAAACTGAGGGGGAAGGCCTGGTCCATTTTATCACATGAATGACGTGTCTACATCACGGCTGTTTTCCGTACATTCACGCGTGGACATTAAGACACGCCCCCAAAATTTTTTCCTGCGGTTAGCAACGCGTAGCAACCACGCTTCCGGTTTATTTCCTGGGTTTTTCTCAGGCTTCGCGTGATCGGAGCGTGACCGCTGGAGCCACGTGGGCAAACTAGAATTGTAGAGAAGAGCCAGCTGTGCATTTCAGTGAAAGAAATAGCGAAATCCGATGAAGGACGCCGATGATGCGCTGTCAAACGTCGAGCGATGCTTCTTCAAGTAACTGACGCTGTCACCGCTAACCAGAAGCGCTTCAGCAGAAGCAGAGAGTGGCTCTTACGAGAGAAAAGCATGAACTTGTAAGTTGGTATAAAGCTAATACAGTACTTATTTTTTGTAGCGTGGTATGCACTACCAAAGGGGGGGTACTATATTGAATGTACCCGTTAGGCATGTTCACCCGTTGATGCCTGGTAATGCAGCAAGGCTGGTTTTATTGGGAGAAGAGGGAGTCTATAAAGATACATAAAGCACACTAGCTAGGATACCAACAAAGAATTTTCTGGTTGAGTTCCCTGATTATCTTTTTCAGTCGTGTTCCAGGGTTTGGATCCGGCGCTGTTAAGCCTCTCGCGAGCCAGTGGGCACAAGACTAAAACCCTGGTGTGTGGACTCCATACTCTCATTCACAGACCTTCACTTTCTTTTTTTTCAGTGTGCAAATAGGGAGGGGAAGGTCTGGGAGATTTCGACATGTGCCGTTAAGGTAGGTTAACACCTGGGGATTGAGTAGCCTCGTTCCCAGGCCCCGCCCAGCTTTCCGTCGCTTATTAGTACGGTAAAGCGGGAGAGGGCCTGGTATCTTTTCTCACGTGAGTGACGTCAGGATAGAAAGGATGGTAGAAAGGGTTTAATTGTGCGTGGGCGCACAGGGCCCAGAACAGCGAAAAGAGTCAAGGTACCAGGTAACTTACCACACGTATCTAGCTAGCGGGAGGCGACTGTCTTACACACCAAGCGTTGAGCGTGTAGTCGGTTTAAAATACGCGAAACACAGCCTGTTAGTTCTGCAAAATTTCGCTATTTTCCGATTACATCATGCTCACGTGAGAAAAGATACCAGGCTCTCCACGGCTTTTCCGTACTGCAAGCGACGGAAAGCTGGGCGGGGCCTGGGAACGAGGCTAGGGATTGAGGGCGGTTTATGATTATTAAAATTCAAAGTTTCAAACTGAGTTGGTCAGTCCTGAGTGTACCGAACATGCTCATGATGCTGCTTTGTAAACATTCTGGCCTAGCAGGTCCTGAGACACGGTGAGGTTGTCAAGCTGGTGGTAGAAGCATGACACATCTCTAGATTTCTCGATCCACGTGCAGCAGTAATTGGCACACTAAATTATCCTATGGCAGCTGAGTATGTAAAGCCCTACGTTAGAGTGGGCATACCGTGAATTTATTATCAGACCACAGACTTCAAAAGTCTAATCACAGTAGCAACTCTGCCAGATCATCAGAACAGCAGGACACGCTGATAAAGGCTCTCGGCCGAATCATCCTATGGATTGTTTCTTGTATGCTATGTCTAGTGCTCAAAACTAATTTTCATCTCAACATAGCAATGAGCCTGTAGAGTATGCTGTATTTTATCTACTATACACTCTTTCTCTCTGTGTTTCTCCTAGGTGAAAACATTGGTGGAGTAATGGAGACGACAGTTGAACGTCTCACCACAGTTGCCCAGCTGCCACGGCAGAACAATCTTGGGGGGTCATCAAGTCCATCTGTTGTCACATAAGCTGGAACAGAACTCTCAGCACCTATTATGTACATTTATACACTGCTGTTTGCCTTTGCCAGCCTCTCCTCACATACATTACAGAGTTAATTTATCTTTATTTTAAGAGCTTGTAACTCTCTAGAAAAAATAAGTACTGTTTAGCTCGGTGGTAAATTAACTACCTGTATCTTTAAGTACTTGTTTTCTGCTGAGCAGTCCCGCTGAAGCGCTTCCCGTGGTAAGATATAAGGCTTCATACATAGGTACTACTTACACCCGCGCGCGAGGTTCCGCCTTGAAGCAGCTGCGCAAATGGTTTTGTAAAGCGCTCCAGTTGCGCAGTTGCATCCAAGGTTAGTATCATGGCATGTATGAACTGTTAGGAATGTAAATCGGCGAATTCTTTGCATGGTTAGCATGCCTGAGAGTTTTATAAACTGCCAAAGTTCCGAGTAGCTGTGGGGGCGTGTCCATTGCATACCGTAAATGTACTTACGCGCGTTTAATTAATCGCTAAATGTCCGCGAGAAACAGCCGTGACATAGGTACACAGAGGTCCCAGATCACAAAAATGAGCTTGAGGCCTTCCCCCTCCGTTTTTTCATATACTGCTAGTGATCAAAAACTGGACGGTGGGAAGGCCTGGGAACGAGGCTAGCTGCAGTACTCATTTACCTGGTCCTTTGGCCTTCCTGGAGGTCAGTCTGCCCAGCCGCAGAATCACAGCTTTCTCATACTCCTTCACAATCTACAAGGACAGTAGGACAAAGATAAACTGTCTGTTAAGTTACATACTAGGCAAGATTATTTTCATACTCGGAATGCACACAGTTAGAGCCAAAAGTTATTTTTCATGCTACTACTTTTACATAGATGCAGCTCAGCACTGAAGAGACCATCACTTGCGTACTATAGTCCTCAGGGTTTCATACAGGATTTAGAGTTGGGGAGGGGTGGGGGGGAACAGGATGGTAGCAGGATGATAGTAGTGTGCAAAACAAGTGCATGCCTACTAGGGGGGCATGCCCCCCCCCCCCCCAGGAAAATTTTGAATTTACATCCTCTCAGATTGCTTCTGACGCAATCTGGGACAAAATTCCAAACAACATTTTGATGACACATACTTATGTCCAGTAACATGTAAATAGCTAACATAATAACCATACTCAATTTCAAGATTTCTGGGGGGGGGGGGGGGGGAGAGGGGAATCCCAGGGCCCCCCTCCCCCTCTATATGAAACCCTGGTCCTATTCATGTGATTGTAGTTGCTAAATAATACTGAGGGGCTGGATGTGCCCCACACGAGATACATGCTTTGGACCACTCCTCTAATGATTCTCATAGGGCGTGGCTTAGTATGTGTAACCACTTCCGGAATAAAAAAAGCTTGCATGCAGCTGCGTGCAAACATATGCAGGCAAGGAAATGCTGGATCGATACTCTGCCATTAGTTATGAGTGACACACACAAGAAAAGTTTCAATCAAGGTGAAAGATCCCATACTGCTGTGTCTCAATTGCATGTTTACCATCCAGAAGTAAACATTATGTAATTAACTGCACACGTTTTTTATACTATCTACTTGGTATCAAATGTGCACATTGTGTGTGTGTGTGTGTGTGTGTGTGTTAGAGGACCTTGACGCTCCACAAGAGTGAGAATGGGAAGAAGACGATGATGAGGAGGAAGGAGAAGAAGGCCAGAATGTAGAAGCACGCACCAAGGTCTACTGGTTCATCATCTGGTTTCATGAGAAAGGGGGAAAAAACACCACTAAATACCTTCTGACATAGTCAGCTGCAGTACATTAAAACATAGCTAAAAGAGAGTGTAGGAAAGAACTTTATCTTCCTAGTTATCTCCGAACCTACAGCTAAATTTGCGAGTGCAATTATAAACTATTTGGAACTCACCCTCTTCGTGGGTTTCCTCTCTTTTTCGGCGCGCTTCTTCCTCCAGCTGCACGCTCTCATAGGACGCCATCCTTTCTTCCCCTCGCCCAGTAATAACGCTGTCACGCAAAGCCTTCGTCCAGCGAGGGAGAAGACTGCTACGGATCCTGGCGGCTGGGCCCACCTAATTATACCGTAAATGTAGTTTTCTCCTAATAATCCGTCAGCGAGGATTATTGCGCGTTAGCACATAAAATGTACATTTGGTAGCCTCTTTCCACAGCTCCTTCAGCTTTATGGTTACACACAGTAGCTACACAAGTACAAAAAAAGCTGGAATTCAGAGGCTACCTTCACATAGCCAGACTTTCACCAGAAGAGTCTGCATGGCAATGCAAGACTAGGGCCTGGCTAATAAGTGTTAATTGGTGAACATTTTCAATTCATTTCAAATGCAAACACATAGCAAATGTGCATTACAAACCAATACTAAAATATTAACTAACTCAGCAGGGAACGAAAGTGTTCAAATTGTGAAATACATCTAATGTAAGCACTAGCAAGCAAAACAAAAAAAATTAGAAGAGTGTTAAGACTCGATCAGTCCTCATTCGCCAGCTTATTCCTGGACTCGAATATTTCCAGTCTGCAGGGAGGACACAAAATATGTCAAAAATGTCTCATTTTATCATACTAAGTGCACATGACTCATGACCCTTATCAAAACAGGTGGTACAAACAAGTCATCACTCCCACAAAGGTTATGTCAACATTACAACTGTGGTTAGATTGGACAGTTCCACTTTCCCAGGCTTTTGCCACGTGCTGCAAGTTAGAAAGGAGCTTGGGAGTGCAAGAGGCTATTTCCAAACCCAACAGAGAAGCTTGAGAGCTAAATGGATGCTGTGTTGCCAACTGAAGACAGGAAAAAAACTCTACACTGATGTTTTAGCTAGATAGGTCTGTGGAGCTTACCCCCATTACATCCATGGGGATGGGGAAGAGAATGGTGGAACCTCTCTCAGCTGCAATGGTGTTGAGCGTTTGTAGGTAGCGCAGCTGTAAGGCAGTTGGGGACTTTTGGATTGTTTCAGCCGCCTCTTTCAGTGCCCGAGCTGAATTCAGTTCCCCCTCCGATGCTATGATCTTGTGTGTGTGTGTGTGTGTGAAGAGAGAACTGTCTACACCTCTATGCACACTCCACACACATTCAGTGTTAACACAAATGGGTTGCATTCACAATGGCTATCAATGGCCACCGTCATTTGTCTACAAGCTCACTTTGGCCTTGGCCTCCCTGTCAGCTTCTGCTTCCGCAGCCATGGCTCTCTGCATCTCCTTTGGGATGCGCACATCTTTGATAGACACCAGATCCACTTTAACTCCCCAGGGGTCCGTCCCTTCGTCCAGCATACGCTGTGGGGAGCAAGTGTGTGGGAAACGGAGAGCTAAATACACAAGAATGTCTGTGTTAGAAGCAAACCAGGACAAATTCTCAGCTGCCGTTCAATGATCTATCAGAGATGAGGGAACTGGATGCTAATGGCTCATAGCAAGAGGCCTACTGCCATCAGGGAGTTGAAGGGAGGAAGGGGTGTCTAAATTAGATGCCATCTTCCTGCAATAGGTATGTCTAGTCGAACCCTAAAACTAACGTTACTTTCAGTATCACATCTTCCCATGCATTATACTGGAAGCGATATATATACATGCCAGATGAAGTCTGGGGATGAGACTAAGTCATGTTGTGAATGGGTAAAAATAAATTTGATCTCCTAAAAGAAGTTATAGTGTCATGACATTTTTTGTTGTTACTCGCTGGCTAGTTGAACATCAACAAGGTACCATTGTTGCTTGAGAAGTTACAGACCACCTACCCTCAGCTGTTCCTGGAGTGTCTCACGGGCAGACAGCAGCTCAGACAGCCGGTGCGTCCCAAGGATGTTCCTCAACGTGGTCTGGGCCAGAAGCTGAGTGGCACGGGTTGCATCGGTGATGTTTTTGACGGACATCACGGCATTGAAGATGTGGAAGTTGACGACTGCATCCACATGCACTGTCACACTGTCCTTGGTCAAGATCTACGGTGAAAATAGTCATCAAGATAAACACTGACTTTCTCTTTCAGCCCAGGGCTTTGTAATAAACAGTAACGAGACTGGCACCAAAAACTTTTATTGAGTTACTTCTACTGTTACTGGAAGGATTTGGGGGAGGGTGGGGGGGAAGGGTGGGGGGGCAAGATGATAAAAGCTACATTACTTCATGTGCGCAGTATGAATTGTGAGGATGGGGGGGGGGGGTTGGATGCAGGGAGGGTGGATGTCACTTCACACACACACAGAGTACTGCCTTACTTTCTGAGGTGGGACATCAAAAGATTTGATTCGAATATCAACAGAGGTAAACTTGTCAATGCATGGCAGAATGAAGAAGAGGCCTGGAGAAAAATTACACAGCATAATTATGAAAACTTTAATGTATGTGTAATTTGAACTAATAGCCTCGTACCCAGACGACACGTTTTATGTTTTTTTTTGCATGTGTGTGTGAGGCTAAGTATACACCACCTTACCCGGTCCCTTCTCTTTCCCATCCTTAATTCTCCCCAGCCTGAATATCACCGCTCGCTCATACTGAGGCACAACCTGTCATTGGTAGAACAATAACATGCAAGTATCACCAACTGTGAATTATGTATGTATACACCCACCCCACTTTGTTGGTAACAGTCTACATCAAGAAGTGGTAACTGCAATACCTTGTTAAAACTAATGACAAGCAGACAAGACATGGTGACCTTAGTTCATGCTCCTTCTGGTTCGTGCTACCAAAATGGATGGTAGAGGTCAGATACCTTCTTACCCTCAGCAAAAGGGACCACAAGTTACAACTTAGTAATGGTTTGAAACAGCGATACATTTCATTTTGTAAGATTTGGATGGACACTGTCAGGAACACCAAACAACATAAATTCTTCAAGGACTACACACACAGACCTTGATGATGAAGAACAAAGAGAAGGGGAGGGTGAAAACAACCAGGATGCAGGAGAGAACAAAGAGCATAACACTGCAGCACCCAGTTGCACACCCCGTTGCCACCTCCTCCTCCACCTCATCAATGTCTGGATAATTTGTGGATAAATGCATCAAGTTGCTACTGGTTGTACACATCCCTTGCAAAGAACCACTCTTTAAAAAAAACACTAGTCACTCAACACATTATCCTCCAAGATTCTTGACGTGAGCACCTACAAAATAGTTTTGTGTCCCTTCCTCTCGCTCTTACCAGTCGCCTTTGGTTGCTGTGGGCTCGCCATTACTGAAAGCTCAGTAACGGACATAAAGGGAGCCGAGGACGACCCAAACAGACAGCCCTACACTGTACCGCCACACGGCTTGCGACCTGAGTCCTTGAGCTCTCAGCTGAGGCTGAAGGATGATGGGTGCGGCAAATTATAATCGTTCACGTGCACCAAACAATAGTCACGTGAGCACCACGGTGGCACTAATTAGAGCATTTTGCTGGTAAGGACCCTGCATGAATGACATCAGGCAGGGTAGAGAGATGGACAAAAGCTCAGGCAATCAATCACATTTTGGATGTGTATGATATTTCTATTTCTGTTCTTTGCAGAGCCAACCATTCTTAAGCTACTATGTTACGAATGACTCCAGCCACTTTGTGCTTCTGTAACAGACATCTTGTGTTCTTGATAAGGAAAAGAACCTTTCACTACACCTCTTTTTTGGCCAAGAACCACTATGAAGTTTTAGGAGTGGCAAGAAATGCCTCAAAAGATGACATAAAGGTGGCTTTTGTCACTCTGTCTAAAAAGTACCACCCAGATCTGAACCCTGATTTAGAGCATGCAAGTAACTCATTTATTGCGGTAAAGGAGGCCTATGCTGTGCTTAGCAGCCCTCTGAAGAGGCAAGAATATGATACCAAGTTGCACACTCTGGATGCCTACAGTGCTCAGTTTGCCAATAGAACTTACACAGGAAGTGTTCCAAGAAACAGTGGGTTTCCGTTTGGGAATCCCAATGTGACTGATACACACACA
The DNA here is from genome assembly GCA_949130485.1 of Agelas oroides. Classification (NCBI taxonomy): domain Eukaryota; kingdom Metazoa; phylum Porifera; class Demospongiae; order Agelasida; family Agelasidae; genus Agelas; species Agelas oroides. Next base: position 795,073 of record OX422197.1, on the reverse strand, counting down.
TACGAGTATTCAAGGCCCTATGACTATGAGTTTGATTTGGGAACAGACAGGAGAGCACCACAAAGGCCCAACCATGCCAGGGTCATCTGGTTTCTCATTCTTATTATGTTCGTGGGAAGTGTAGTGCACACATTTAGAATCAAGCGAGCACATAGGATACACCAAGAGAGAAGTCAGGCAGAATCGAGAAGGAACTATCATGTGTATGCCCAAGTGAGAGAGAGAGCAAGAACGTCTTCCGTCCATGAACAGTTAGACCGACTATCAAGACGACAGTCAGACACTCTGCAGAAAGTTTTACCCGAAGACTCTGGGAAATAGACTCAGGGATGGCATTGACCAAAAGTCTTAAATTAGTCTATCAAGCTAGCTAGGTTAACCTCTCTTGCAGTGCTTCAGTTTGTGGAAATTGAAAAAGAAACCTCTCTTACTCCTCCCCATCTCCACTGAGCACTGCTACATAACTTTCTTCCCAGGACCTTACCTACAGTAAAGCAGGTGGGTGCCAGCATAGATTGTAAACCTACGGAGGTTTACAATCTATGGTGCCAGGGAACAAGGCTAAGTACATCTACTACAAAGCCACAAGTGGGGCAGGAAGGCAGTTCTGTCCCCCATACAGACACTATGTCTCAAAACCATATGCCACGTCGACCAACGTTTCTTGGCGATGGAAGACGAGGAGGACAGTGCGGCTGGGCCTTTGCAACGTAAGCACTTGGTGCTAATTAGAAGTGCAAGAATGGAGTGCTAATTGGGTAGAGTGCTAACTGCTTGTAAGTGCGAAAGTATTGGCCTGGAGGTGAATAATTTGTTGCTGTGGTAACGACGTGGCAGACAAAATGGCCGCTGCACATCGCCGTCAGTGGATTCCGTTGCAGAAGCAGCTGCAGCCCGGAGCGAGGGACCCCGCTAACCTGTACCAAAGAAACGCGCGTAGGAGACACAAAGAAGCAATCGAAAAGGCGCTCAAGAAGGGCTACCTGAAATGCCTGGACAGGGAACTCATTTTAGGCTCTCAGCTCAAAGACGAGGGGACGGAGGAGCTGGAGGACGTGCTCCGCATCTCCCTCAGGGGATGCCACGTCAAGGCCATCGACGACATTGCGATCCTCACCTGCGCCAGGCTGCGGATATGCAACCTGGAGTCGTGCTACATCAGTGACATCTCGGCCTTCTACGGCTGCGTCAACCTTCTCAAGTTGGACGTCTCGAACAATCAGGTGGGTAGCTTTACGCTAATAGTCTTGCAAGCCAGATCGGTCCCTCGGCGCCGTCACTTTCAGAGGCTTTCACGTACACGCACGCATGCACACGACCAGCCCCTCCCACTCATCCTTCCTAACCTCCCTCTTCAGATCGAAATCTTCCCTCCTCATGACTTTTGGGCCTCCCTGAGCAGTCTCCGGGTGCTCTTCCTTGGTGGTAACGCTGTTAGTAGGAGGGAGGGACTGGGAAGACTTAATGGCTGTCCTGGGCTACATGTGCTCACCCTCCATGAAACCCCACTCTCACTCACAAAGAACTACAGACACCATGTGGTGAACAGGTTAGTCGATATGCTGCCATCATTGATGTGTTATCCGAACAACACACTTTTATGTCGTCTCCCTTCCCTTGTCCCTCCCTCCTTCTTCCCTCCCTCCTTCTTCCCTCCCTCCTTCTTCCCTCCCTCCTTCTTCCCTCCCTCCTTCTTCCCTCCCCTCTCTCCCCCCTCCTCCTCTTCCTCCCTCCCTCCCTCCCTCCCTCCCTCCCTCCCTCCCTCCCTCCCTCCCTCCCTCCCTCCCTCCCTCCCTCCCTCCCTCCCTCCCTCCCTCCCTCCCTCCCTCCCTCCCTCCCTCCCTCCCTCCCTCCTCCTACCCTCCCTCCTACAGCATTCTTTCCCTCAGAGCACTAGACCATCATGTCATCTCAGATGAGGAAATTATTGAGAACCTTCACACCAACAACAGCACCTTCACTCCCATGACACACCACTTTCGACTGCAGCTGCACAAACACTACACCAAGGTGCATCCTCTGTCAAGATATTCTGAGTGCAACCTGGGGAGAAGGAGGAATGGTTGGGGAGAAGGAGGAATGATTGGGGAGGAGGAGGAATGGTTGTGGAGAAGGAGGAATGGTTGGGGAGAAGGAGGAATGATTGGGGAGGAGGAGGAATGGTTGTGGAGAAGGAGGAATGGTTGGGGAGAAGGAGGAATGGTTGGGGAGGAGGAGGAATGGTTGGGGAGGAGGAGGAATGGTTGGGGGGGAGGAGGAATGGTTGGGGAGAAGGAGGAATGATTGTGGAGAAGGAGGAATGGTTGGGGAGAAGGAGGAATGGTTGGGGAGGAGGAGGAATGGTTGGGGAGAAGGAGGAATGGTTGGGGAGTAGCTGTAATGGCCCGGTATTGTCTGAAAGACCTCCTGTGCAATGGGTGACTGATAACATCTAGGCCTGCTTTTTAATCAGGAGATGTGGTTCCTATATTTTTCATGGTGTTACAAATACATTAAAGAAGAGAACTGTATGAACTGTATCTGATAAATTTACAATGCTCTCTAGATAAACTTTTCTCACCTGCCAGAGATGGTTGATGTGGAGTTAGATCCAGACGATCAGCTTTTTACATTTTATTCTCCAGGGTTTATCTTACCATGAGGAGCTACGAGGTGTGTATAGTCTGTTGCTGGCAGTGGACAGGGTCCTAGCGAGACATTCTCCAGTGATGGTCATCCAGCGGTGGGTGAGAGGGTGGCTTGTGCGAAAGGCCCTCGACAGAAGTTCCAACCCAAGGATTAGGTGTGTGTGAGTGTGTGTGTGTGTGTGTGTGTGTGTGTGTGTGTGTGTGTGTGTGTGTGTGTGTGTGTGAGTGTGTGTGTGTGTGTGTGTGTGTGTGTGTGTGTGTGTGTGTGTGTGTGTGTGTGTGTGTTTGTGTGTGTGTGTGTGTGAGTGTGTGTGTGTGTGTGTGTGTGTGTGTGTGTGTGTGTGTGTGTGTGTGTGTGTGTGTGTGTGTGTGTGTGTGTGTGTGTGTGTGTGTGTGTGTGAGGGAAAATACCACAAAGTCCAGTGACTGTAGACACAAACAACGTTGCTTGCGTACCACAAATGCATGTATGCCACACACTACAGCTGTATTGTAGTACTGTGGTCTTGTATGCCTACAGATCTCTTGTGAGGAGGAGCAGTGTTGCCGCCACACAACAGGTAGCAAAGATAGCTGTGCCCCAGAACAACTTCCTCAAGCCTTGTGGTTCAACAACCGTTTCAGCCAAACTGTACACTTTAGCCCAACCAACACCTCCTCCTAGGTCACAAGAACTGAAACAAAGGGTTCCAAAAAGCCATTCTGACACTTTCACAGTCACCACCCTCCCCCCTCCGCCACCCACCTCTCCCAAATTGTCTCAGCTGCCAGTTGAAACTCACATCTTGGGTATGGATGCTGCATCTTCGAAAATGAAATACACCATGCATATCAATTTGGGCAAACTGCAGCAAAAGTTAACAGATGCTGAGAACCTCCAACCAGAAGGGATAAACAAAGCTTTCCAGAGCACTTTCCGGTACAAGGGCAAATCAAACACCAAAGGTCAAAAGGTCAAACAACTCAGCCCTAGTAAGGGAAGAGATGAGACTGGAACATTGCCAAAATCTGAAATGTCGGCTAAAGACGCCGATGTGCTTACCTCTGACTCACTTGCTAAAAGTGTACAATTGCCAGAGGCTGCAGACAACCAGGTCAGAGGTGAGGTTGGAGGAGAGTCCATGGAGGTGATGGGTCACTTTGTCAGAGCTGTACCCTGTGACCGTGTGACAGACACAGTTATGTCAAAGAAGGAGGATGGAAATAGGGTACGGAATGCTGAGAAGGAGATCAAGGAGAGTGCAGAAAAGGCAAAAGAACAGCCTTCAAAGTCTCGTAAGGTCAAGGAATCGACCGGAATGAGCAAAGACAACCTTTTGTTTACAAGAGCCTGTGGTACAATGACTCTTTCTGCTTTGAGAGCAGTTGAGAAAGTGCACGAGGCAAGAAAGAAAGCTGACACACTCATCCAGAAAGCAAACCTGGTCTCACAGATGAAACAAGAGAGGATGGAAAGAAGAGAAAAGATTGAGAAATTCCGTAGGGACTTGAAAGAAGACATCACAATGTGGAAGATTACGGAAGAGGATCGACTGGAGCGCATGCGGGAACAGATCCTAGCAAGGAAAAATGATGAGCTTCTTAGTAAATTACAGTGCCTTGACACTGCAGCCATTGTCACACAGAGGCATGCGGAAGATCAGAATTTTGCCTGCGAGTTTAGCCAGCAGAACACACTGGTTGGGAACATGATATGCAGGGAGGATCAAAAGTTGTCCAAGAATGCCAGCTATCAGGAGAGAAAGGAGAGGGTGGAACGGATGAGGGAGGTGTCTCGTGAGCACCAGGAGATGGTGAAGAAGTTTATGGAGCTAAGAGAGGCCAAGCTGCTGCAGGAGTGTGCCACTGCCAGGAAGGAGCTAGACGCCAAGATGTTGCAGGTATTGATCAGTCTTTTGTCATTTCTTTCATATGTGTACACAGTGATACCACCGTGAGGTGCCTGTTGTGGTTCTTCCCTTAGGCTGCAAGTCAGCGGATGATGGAAACAAAGACGAGAGTGGCGAAGGAAGTAGCAAGAAAGCAAGCTGCTAGGGCAGCCATTGCCATGACCAAGGAGGACTCCCACAAGTCTGGTCCACGCTCCCACCCACCTGTATACCATGAGAGCACAACAGCACACCCACAGAATGTGGAGCTACAAAACAAACTGAGTCCCCTGTGGAAGCATGCTGAGACGCATGGTCCACACAGTCCTGCGCATGTGCGGAAGATGAGTCGAGAGTCTCACAGAACATGGCAGAGGGGGAGCCAAGTACTCATGAGACAAAGACCCGGCCTCCATTTTCCCATCCTCGCCACAGCCGTGGAGGAGTCTCCACTCATGTATGACATGATGCATCCAGGACCAACATTACACAGTCACACAGACTCTCCCTCCTCCCCCAGAACAGAGAGCAGAACAGACAGCTGTCCTGAGCTGAACTCTCCAGGAGACAAGACGTTAGTCCAGCAGCAACAGCTACATGTAGTTGTCAGATAGCAAAACAGCTATACAATATTTGGAAAGTGAGGCAGTGCTGGGGCTCGATCAAACCCTTGAGCTAGCTGCCAGCATTCTGCACTGAGCAACCAACCAGCCCTTACACTTATGGCACTGAGGCCTGTATTGGTTCAACTCTCAGCAACTGCCAGCTTCATTTTCCACGTTTGTCTATTTCACCTCATACCCATCTATTATCCCAGATACCATTAAATATTTTGTAAGCAATTAAGATGACGGAGACTAATAACTAACCATTAGTGATTTTGTGAATATGAAAATTACACCATAGGAAAATGTAGCACCAAAAATGTACAAGAATAATATCCATAAAGAGTCTATATAGCATCAGCTTGATCCAGTCCCAGATTTGATTTGGGGAATAATAAGCATAACTATTCTATAGTCATAAAAATATATTGCAGATGTGACAAAATAAATATAACTGCATGTTCACAATAATTGAATGCCCTATGCTTCGACGTAGGATTTTGGGAAGATGCCAGTACTGCCATGACAGTAGCCCTCGTACCAGTCTTCATTAACTGAAAAGGAAAGCGATCCATAACTCAATGCAGACACAAAATTTGTTTTGGGGTCTCAAAAACAAGCTACCGTAAGCTAATAGTCCCATAGACACACTTGTCTATCATATACACATGAATCCAAGCACACCCACACTAAAAGCATGTTCAGTAACAATATTAGTCTCGTTCCCAGACCCTTGGTAAGAGTATATCGATAGGTTTTTTTGTGTGCAGACCTCATCGAACACTGCAACTGATAAAGGCAGCCCCAAGCATCCTTTGCTACCTAGTTAAGTGGCCACTGAGTGAACCGAAACGGCTGTAAACTCCTGATGAAGCGTTGCCTTGGGTAGCTTTTTGAGGATGACATAGCTTGTAGCTATTGTGACTCCACTAACATAATTCAAAGTGCGCATGTGCAAGTTGGGTCTGCGAAAAAGTGGTTGGGCCAAAACCCGACCAGCCCAACCGCTTGCTATGGCCACATCTAATGAGCTTACTTTCAACGGTGACTTGGATTCTGTCCCCAGCACTGAAATTCAGTTCATCTGAGTAGTGAGCAGCGTAGTCGTGGATCGCCACCACTTCTTTTACCACAGCAGGGGCTTGTGGTTCAGGGGAAGACTGTCGGGAAGAGAGGAGAGGTGCAGATTGGATAAAAATGTGTTGGGATAGCTTTGCCTTCTGACCCACCACTTGAGAGAGGGAGTTGCTTGGAGAACTACAAGTGATAGACACTGCAACAAAGATGGTCAGACATACCTCCTGTTTATCATAGGCCCAGACGGTGAGTCTGAAGCCGTCCTCCAGGTTGGTGGTAGCTGTTCTCAGTGCAACATCTCCCATGATCTCCCCAAGCTCTCCCGAGCGCTTCTTGTACCTGAGGATGTGCACATGTACATGAGACCGGGGGATAGGACAAGCTTGTGCGGAGAAAATCTTTCTACTCAAAAGTTGGTCAATGTGCAAGTAGACCTGGTTCTGGATTGGTCCCCCAAGTTAAAATCAACAAAGAAGCAGACAGATGCAGTTTTAGTGTGCTTAATTGGATCAGGAATGCCAACAAGTCATGTGATATTCTGGGTTTGTTCCCCGCCCCCCTTCCCTTCTACAATCAGACCCCCTCCGATGTGATCACTCACCACAGGGTAAGACTATTGTTAGGCTTGTCAAACTTTTTGCAGATCATCTGTAGTAACTGGGAGAATCCTATGGTGATGTTCACCCTCAGAGCACGTGTTGTGGTATAATGAACCTTCACTGTCATTGAGTTCTGTGGGAGGAGGAGGGAGGAGGAGAGGGGGGAGGTGAGAGAGGGAGGAGAGAGAGGGAGAAAAGAGGAGGAGGGAGGAGGAGGGAGGAGGAGGGAGAGGAAGGTGAGAGAGGGAGAAAAGAGAGAAGGAAGAGAGGGAGATGAGAGGAGGAAGAAACGAAGGAGGAGGGAAGAGGAGGAAGAAAAGGAAGGAGGGAGGAGGGAGGAGGAAGAGAGGAGGGAGGAGGAGAGAGAAGGAGGGAGGGTGGAAAGAAAACAAGTTTCAACACTTGCATGTCTTTACAGGCTACAGCTAAAGCTACTAGTCTTACTTCTGTGTGAGATGCTCGGCGAGGGGAGGGAGACCGAGGGGAGGGAGACCAAAGCTGTTTACGAGTGTTGGGCTGGGAAAGTTTTCTATTGCGGGGTGATGAAGGTCTGGGTGGGTCACTGTCAGGCTTGGGAGGACGAATCTGAGGCTTTGAAGTGGATGAGGAGGAGGAAGAGGAGGAGGAAGAAGAGGAGCCTCTGCTGGAAGGTTTCCCATTGTGCAGACTGGAGTTACGTTGTTGTACTCTCATGTTGGGTGCTGGGGCCGGGGGAGGTGGGATGGTGGGTTTGGGGGCACGAGGAGCTCTCCCTGAGGGGGGATCCGGATACGAAGTGGACTTCCCTAGGTCTCGATGGGGTGAGGGTGAGGGGCTCCGGCTATGGTTTCTCAACCCTCTTACAGGGCTAGGGCTACGCGAGTTCTTTTCATCCTGAGAGAAAGGAGTCAGTACAAGCCAAACTCTAAATACATTATCCAAATGTGCACATGCACAGATATGCACACACACACACACACACACACACTGCGTACCTGTGCACCAGCAAAGCCTGTGTAATTGTCTTGATCCACAACAGAAGAAAGCACCTGTAAACAACAACATAAACAAACAAACAAACACACTTTGGCGTTACTAATTCCACACCAATGTACAAACATCACACATATGTCAAAACTAAGTATTGAGTGATATCTTCCCGCCTCTCACCCTCAACAGTATGCCAAGATATTCTCGGACATTGAGCGGTACCCACAGCTAAGGAATTACTACATCGGTTGTCACAAGGTCAGTGTGCCAGCCTGGTTAGCTCAGTCGGTAGAGCATGAGACTCTTAATCTCAGGGTCGTGGGTTCGAGCCCCACATCGGGCGAGTAATTTTTTTTCTTTTCTTTTTTCCCTAGAAAAAAACTTTCTCCACCTTGCCCTCCTCAATACCATACCAGTATGTAAACAATTAAACTAAAGAATTCTCCTTTAGCAAGTGAACCAGGGAGAAGAAGCAGCTGAAGCTAATAACCACTACGCCGGATCCAATCCCTCCACAAACTGTCTTCGTCTTTTAATCATATTCTTTCGTTTTGAGTCAATCAGTGGAATCTGACCTTTGCTTTCCCCATGAAGTTGACCGGCTTCAGAACTTCGGTCTTGCGTCGAGGAGGTGTGAACACCATGGAGTTCTTGGGAAGCTTGTAGGGCAAGAAGCCCTTGCCAGCCTGTGAGGGTGTGAGGGTGTGGAGGTGAGAGTGTGGGATGTGAGGAGGCAGGTGTGGAGGTGAGTGTGAGGGTATGAGGATGTGAAGAGGTAGGTGTGGAGGAGTGTGAGGGTGTAGGGGAGGATTTAGGGCCAGGGGATCAAGCAAATTATACAATGTGTGGATAATGTTGATCCAGCCTCGTTCTCCGGCCATGTTGGGAATGAGGCTAGGTTGACCTACGTACCGCCATGTTCTGTAGAGCTGTGTTGATGATCCTTTGTCTGCTCTCACTGGCATCAATGGCTATCTCTTTTGCCTTCTCTAGCTCTCCCCTTGCCTCCACAGTTCGGCCTTTGTGAATCATCGCATATGCTCTGTTGTACATGATCTATGGGTGAAGGCCAGGGTGGAAGGGGGAGAGGAGAAGAAGGGGAAAAAGGAAAAGCAGAAAAGGGAAAGGAAGACAGGTAACAGGGGCTGTCAAGTAGATGCATGCCAAATATACACCACACAGGCTTCAAAACCATTCTGAATCCCTTACGCCATTTGTACCAAAAAAGGTAAATCGAGGGGGTCTATTTGAAAACATAAGACCATTTGCATACTCTACTGCACTCAAAGTGACCCTCAGTATTTGGAAACAGGAGGGAGGGAGTCAACATAAATTATTGGATGCTACCAACCAGAGGTACACACATGCTTATTCCTAATGTGGCTATTATAATAAGAGAAGAGCCAGCTGTCATTTTGTGTTGTCACAGTTCAGCCATTTTTCCCCAATACTTAACTTGAAAGTGTTTTTTATGTATTCCAACTTGCAAGCACATCACATTAATAAATGTCAACAGCTTGAGCATGTAAACTCACTGAAAGAGAAGTCCCTGATATACCTCTTATATCATTTAGCAATGTGTAATATCCCCTAACAACAAACAAAGGGACTTCCTCCTACCTCACAAGAGTAGAGTTTGTACTGAAGTCCCAGCTGCTTGTAGTCAATCAGTCTGTTTCCACGGAGAGTCCTCAATGCTGTATCAAAATTCTTCATGGCTTCGTCATACCTGCATGCACAAACAATCAATGTTTGTTTTACTAACCGTTTCACATTGAGCTTAGCTGTTGTAGAAAATGAAATCGAGATCCAGTCAGGAACCTGAATGTTGTTCAGACACTCTTACCAACTGAGCCCCTGGAGCTCTGGCATTGGAGCAGAGAATATCCATAGACGCAGCTTGATTCACAGGCTGGATCCCTATTAGGCATGGTTATTAACTCTGCAGGTTAAATACTGACGTACTTACTGTTTTCAGCAAACTGAGTATTTAGCATCCCATCAGAACTTCCGCTAGGAGCTGACTAGAGAAGCATTCCTTCTTCCGGAGAAAAGCCATACAAAACTACTTTGCCTGCCTGGAGTCAGAATAGCTTGTTCATTGTCCTACACAAATATTCTGCACATAGACAGTCAGAAGTTTTGGCATGGCCTCAGATGACAATGCACCAATTAAGGACGACACCTTGGCTACAGTGGACTTAGTCCCAACTTTATACTCTCCCTAAAATCAGGATGTTTAATCAAGAAACATGTCTAGCCTGAAGAGTGCCTTGTTCCCAGGCCTCGCACATTGTTCTTCCTCGTCAACGCAACCCACTGCACCCCACTGTTACACAGCCCTGGACAGAATGAATGGCCTTCATGTTCTAAACAACATCCATCTTCTGGACATCCTGAAAAGCCTCTGGAAACATTTTTTGTACTTTCTCTGAAGGATTCTGTTTAGTAAATAGTGCACGAGCAGTTTCAGGAAGTCTTGCCACATGCAGAAATTCCAGGCAGCCATGCACAGCAGTAGACCAGGGGCGTAGCTACTACCTTGTTCCCAGGCTCTCCACTTGGGGAGCTGGGAAGAGCCTGGGGGCATATCTACTGTCTGGAGTAGTCTCGTACCCAGGCTCTCCACTGGGGAGAGACTGGGGGACATTGCAACTGTTTGGGGCTGTATCCACAAGCAAAGTACATGGTGAAAATGTAATGCACTATTAACCTACTAATTCTGCAGTAGGCTGTGCTATTTGGGGTACATCAGAAACTATTTTCTCTCTTGCTTTGTGTAAAAAAAATCTGGTGGTGTATATTGTGCCTTGTCCTTTCATGTCTTTATGAAGGGGGAAATGCCTTATCTACCTCAAAGCTAGCTACATAGTTCTGATTACAACTCCCATCCATATAGACCCTCCCCCTCATTACTGTAAATCTATACATATCTTCATAACTCTGTGCTACCCCCTTCCACTCCTGACAATATGGATTCCCTCGTACCTCTCCTTTTGTAAATGCAGACACCCTCTCTGGAAGTATCCTACAGCCAGATGCGGATCTTTCTTCACACAGAGGTCTAGGTTCTAGGAGGAAGAACATGAGACTGTTTGTTGAAGGCAGATGATACTGTTCTCAGCTAGTCTCGCAAGCCACACCCACTTCCTCAGCTTAGCTTGTGACCATTGATAGTGGAGTGCCCTTTATGTATGTTGTAATGTACACCTTCAATAACTAGTCTCACAAGCCAGATCCAACCGACTTCAACATAGAGTGCTTTCTAACCCTTTCCCTAACCCTTGGCTTAGGAGACTACCACTTAGCAGAGCTCGATTACAGAGGAGCATGAGCGTTAATGATTCATCAAACAGTCGACATGCAACGCTTCATTTATAGGATGGTGTTCTACATTTTATCTGCCATAGCTGCAAGTTTCATGATTGATTAAACCATCGAGAACAGACGTGCTAGAGATCTATAATATATAGTGGTGTTGTACTCAGTGCGTTACGACTCTATTATCTATGGTACAATCCTAATAATTTTTTTTACCCTTTCTGCGTCCTCTAAATTGCCCAGTCGCAGGAACATAGAGGCAATGTTGAAGTAGATGCGTGCTCCGGGTTCGGGCATCTCTGTGAAGCAGTCGATGGCCTCCTCGTAGTGTCCCGCCTCCGCCTTCTCTACCCCGGCTTGCCATTGCTCGATAGTGTCCTTCAGCGACATAGCTCCTTTTTGTGCTGCTACGAGGTCGCTACTACTAGATTAGACTGTGATCGGTGCTTTGGGGTGTTTGTTTAACAGGAAACATAAGAAATTAGTGGATGCCTTTTATGGCTAGTCTCGTCCCCAGGATCTCACGAGGAGAAACGTTTCTCGATGGGAGGGGCCGGGGCTGGCTGGCCGGCCGGCCGGCTAATCCACAATCTGGGTTTCTCTTAATTAGAAGTAACTTTTTCATTACGGTAAGTAAACTTATAGTAACGGTTGCTAGGAAACGTAAACAAGATGGCTGACGAGGGAGAAAGCGCCACTGTCAGTGTGCATCATGCAACTGGTAGCACGTACCTAGGGCCCCTCAAAAATGGAAGGTGCGGTAAACTTAAAATGTAGGTGCCAGTGTTATCATGTGTAGGAGTTGGGGGCTGTGGTAGGGGTAGGGGAATGGGAAAGTTTGCGTGTCTTTCCAGTTTTCCATGGCCTGCAATATGAACTTTTGAAGAGGTTGTATGCCAGCTGTCAATGCACATTATTATCATTATCATTGTTCTGGAAATAGGATGGAAGGCAAGGCAGAGTATGTCCTACCCACTGGGACGAAATACATTGGAGAGCTGAAAGATGGAATGTAAGTCTCTTATCACATGCATGGGCTCTGATGTCCAAGAAACAGGAATGATTCATGACTATTAAACTCCATCTCAAAGATAATTATTGTGCAGTGTAACATGTAAAGTATAGAATAGAACTCAACATTCATAACATACACAATAACAACATGCAGAATGTACAATACTGACTGCATAGCAAAACTGCATCTGGTGCCTTCAGATTTGGCCTTCATCGCTATAATCTCACGAGCCAGGTGTATTTCTTCTGAAGGAGCAAGAGGGAAGTAAAACCTAACCCTCCCACTCCTCCCACCGGAAATATGGTGGCTCGCAAGAGTACTTCACAAAGTCACTCTGTAGGTGTTCCATAGTTGGTTCTCTTGAGAAAGTCACTCTCCCTGTTGCAGAATTCATCTTGTGTCTTGCCTGGGCTACTTTGTGAAAAGCTTTTCCAAGCTGAGCAATGACTGGCCTCTCTGGCTCTTTCCTCTGTGTAGGTTTCACGGTCATGGGGTAATGTATTTCACCAATGGGGGCAAATTTGAAGCAGAGTGGGAGAACGGGAAGACGGTGGGACCAGGCAGTGGAGGAATGTATACCTTCAGCGATGGCCTTGTATATGAGGAGAGTGACTGGCACTACTGCGACGGTATAGACAGGAGGTTCTACTCTGAAATCTGCAATGGCATCAAGCCTGCAGGTAATTATGCTGTTTTTACATTGCAAGATTACTAGCCTGGTTCCAGGTTCCTCCCCAGTTTTTTGGTTGCATAAAAGCTAGGGAAGACTGTGGTTACAAGGCCACAAGATTACCAGGTAGTTTTATGAGTGCTACGTGTACACGAGCACCGAACTTGTTTCCTTGAGGGGCCTGTGGATGCAGCTAACCAAACCATAGAACATTGAATTTTGTTCTGACTCTTGCACCTTGGACCAAAGAATCAATGATAGTAGTCCCCATCTCCCGGGAACCCCAGTGCAGCTGATGAGACCTGGTATTGGCTAAAATGCGTCCTGTGCAGTGGGTGACTTTGCATAACATCTTGGTCTATTTTGTTAGGGAGATGTGGTTCATTGCATGATTGTACATGCATAATAGATTTGCACAATACAGCTAACACAACACCTTTGTACCAATCACCAGTGATTCTGTGTGTGCATGTGTAGGTCGTACACAGTTGACTGATGCTGAGCCTGCTAAGGAGATCCCACTAGGGTGGTATGACTGTGGAGATGGACTGTACAATCCCCAAAATAGAGTGGTCTACACCTACGAAATGAAGTTTCTCAGAAATGCAGGTAGGAACCAACTCAGGGATATTTAGCTAGTTGATATTGCCCAGCTTAGCCTCGTTCCCAGGCCTTCCCACCGTCCAGTTTTCGATCGCTTGCAGTATGCAAAAATGGCCATTGAAAGAACAAGCTTGAGGCCTTATCTTGTAGTTTCTGCCCCAAGCGCTGGAGTTTCGAACGTTCGCGAAGTGAAAAACGTACCGTTCCAGGTTAGAAATGAAGAACGTGTGTGACCCCTCCCCCCCTCAGTCTACCTAGGAAGACACTGACATCATTCACGTGATAAAATATACCAGGCCTTCCCCCTCCATTTTTGCATACTGCAAGTGATCAAAAACTGGACGGTGGGAAGGCCTGGGAACGAGGCTAGGCCCAGCTCCCTCTCTGATTGATTTACTCCACGACCAACGTAAGAGATCCTAATGCAATCTAAAAAATTCCCTGAAAGCAGATTGTAACTCCAGTCTCTAGTGAAGAGTGATTACTATTTTCATTTACAGTCACAAATTTTCTGCAGTAATGTGTATTGTTTCTGTGTTTGTATGCACAGATGTGGATGAACATGAGTGGATTGTTAGAACATGTCGAAAAGGAGTTACTGATGAGGAACAGTTATAATAGCACTTTAGTCTTCATTCCACTGAACAGTTCCACTTCTCAATCCCAGAATCAGTGTTTACAATAATTATACCAACTCTATTTTCCAAGGGCAGCAACTCCTCCACAGCCCTTTCAAAGAGTCCCCACATATATGTACAATCAAGTGCATGAGGACATCATTTAACTAATCATCTCTTGATACAATGGGATCACTCACCACTGGCCATGGCAACAGGATGCTCAGAAACAATATTTATAACTGTCCTTTGTAACTAACCCTGCATGTGTCAATTTAAGGTCCCCATGCTTCCTGCTATAATAGCATCTGGGGGTGCATGTGACGTCACCCGGTAGGCAATTTCTGCCTATTTCCGCATACTGCCGTATACCCGCCGCCATTTTGAGAGGCAATGAATAGGGAAAATGTATGGTGAGGCCTATTCTACGAGCTCGCTTCGAGGTACGGAGCATGCATTTAGCTTCAACTTTATAGTATGCAGAGAGCTAGTCATGACAGTTAACATACCTGTACAAGAAAGGGATGCTACTTGTAGGATCGTTGCTAGCGCGGGGAGTTCGACGCGCTAGTAAAAACCGGCAATGTTGCCTATCAAGATGGCGGCGTAGCAACGGTTGCTATGATGCGATGACGTCAATGCACGCCCTGCTGACGTCATGACTTTATCCTGTCAAAGGTCCCTGGCCTGCTGACCTAGCCTCGTCCCCAGGCCCCACCCAAAAATCGGGAAAGGGGCCTGGTGTCACTTTCTAGTATGTGCTGAGTCAGCATATTATGTAAGAATTACATGCCTTACGTGATCACGTGGTAGCCAGCTACTGTTGACAATGGCATTACAGAGTAGACAAGACTTAAAAAACATTTAAAAATGTAAAAAGATATAGGGATGGCATGCCAAAAAGTATGCAAACAAGGTAGGGATAATGCATGAAAGCAAAGGTCAACATATTGGCAAAGCCCCATCCCTACATCATACACATTGGTCTGCCTCTCACCTCCAATGTTTGGCTTTCAGCCCACGATGACGATTCGCCCAGATTCGCAGCCGGATTGGCAGCCATCGGCTTGCTACTTTGCTACAGTGCACAGGCATTGCGCATGCGCAAAGAACTTACATACGTTACGAGGGAAAGCGTGCGATGTGTGCAATTCATCGCGCGATGTAACTGCAGTTATCCTGCATTGCTTCACGTGAAGCAATGCAGTTATCGCACGATGTGTGCAATTCATCACGCGATGTGTCACAGTTATCGCGTGATGTGAGTAATTTATCACGCGATGTGTCACAGTTATCGCGTGATGTGAGTAATTTATCGCGCGATGTGTGAGCCATCCCGGGGTACCTTTTCTAAGATCTCTCCTGATTGGTCAAAACAGCTAAAGTGTGACATGCACGTGACCTTTCTAAGCTGTAATTTGATTGGTCAACCAACTCTACCTGTAAAATTCAAACACAAGCAAACACAGCAAACACATGAAACACAAGAAACCCGAGAAACACAAGAAACACGAGAAACACAAGAAACACGAGAAACACAAGAAACACGAGAAACACAAGAAACCCGAGAAACACAAGAAACCCAAGAAACACGAGAAACACAAGAAACCCAAGAAACACGAGAAAAAACACGAGAAACACGAGAAACACGAGAAACACGAGAAACCCAAGAAACACAAGAAACACGAGAAACACGAGAAACACAGGAAACCCAAGAAACACGAGAAACACGAGAAACACAAGAAACACGAGAAACACAAGAAACACGAGAAACACAGGAAACCCAAGAAACGCGAGAAACACAAGAAACACAAGAAACACGAGAAACACAAGAAATCCAAGAAACACAAGAAACGCGAGAAACACGAGAAACACAAGAAACCCGAGAAACACAAGAAATGTGAGAAACCCGAGAAACACAAGAAACCCAAGAAACATGAGAAACCCAAGAAACACGAGAAACACAAGAAACGCAAGAAAAACACAAGCTGTACATGTAACTTAATCTTGGCCCTAGCCCTAACCCTAACCCTAACCCTAACCCCTACCCTTAGCCTAAACACTAAATCTAAACCAACCAGCAGCCCCACCCTCCTCCCTTCTTGCTATTTTACTGTTGGGTCTGCTAATGGTGCTTCTCATGTTTCTCAAGTTTATGTTTGTTTGTTTTAATGCTTCTCAGGATTATACTCTGTGTGTGTGTGTTTCTGGGGTTTCTTGTGTTTCTCGCGTTTCTCAGGCCTATACTATGTGTGGGTGTTTCTTGTGTTTCTCGTGTTTCTTGTGTTTCTCGTGTTTCTTGGGTTTCTTGTGTTTCTCGTGTTTCTTGGGTTTCTTGTGTTTCTCAGGCCTATACTATGTGTGGGTGTTTCTTGTGTTTCTTGTGTTTCTCGTGTTTCTCGTGTTTCTCGCGTTTCTCAGGCCTATACTATGTGTGGGTGTTTCTTGTGTTTCTTGTGTTTCTCGTGTTTCTTGGGTTTCTCGTGTTTCTTGGGTTTCTTGTGTTTCTCGTGTTTCTTGGGTTTCTTGTGTTTCTCGTGTTTCTCGTGTTTCTTGGATTTCTGTGACTTGTTGCTTGTATCTATGATTATTAATGACATCATAATGACATCATCCCTTCTGACCAATCACATTAAGTCTTAGAAAACCCACTCCGGGACTGTAGCGATGTGTCACAGTTATCGCGTGATGTGAGTAATTTATCACGCGATGTGTCACAGTTATCGCGTGATGTGAGTAATTTATCGCGCGATGTGAGTAATTTATCGCGCGATGTGACCCACTTCTTGCACAATGTGGTCATCACCAATTTTGAAACAAACGGCCTACCATATGGGGACGAGGCTACTGCTGACCATCGACCCGGAGGTGTAGCCTCGTTCCCAGGCTCTCCCGGAACGCGAGTTGTACACGCGTAGAGAGCCGGGTATCTTTTCTACGTAGCATGACATAATCGAAATAGGACTAAAACAGAAAGGCAACGTTTTGCGCGTTTTTCAACCAACTGTGCGTTCAACGCTCGGTGTGTATGATATTCAACCCCCGATAACTAGATACATGTAGTAAGTTGGCCGCTACCTTCACTCTTTTTCCTGTTCTGAGTCTCGGGTACGCCCACGCTCAATTAAGGTCTCTCTACCCCCTCTCTACCTTTGAGGGTTCTCACGTGAGAATAAATACCAGGCTCTCTCCGCGTGTACAACTTCAATATCGCGTTCCGGAGCGGAGGAGCCTGGGAACGAGGCTACCGGAGGTGTAAGCACGCTTCCGGTAACCTCGGAACCAAGGTGTGGTCTGGGAACGAGACTACACTCCTGGTGGGCTGACGCGCGCAAGCATAAAACAGTCACGACTTCAGCAAAGCTGCATTCTAAAAACGCGTGCAACCATGTCGATGAGGTACCTCTTCAGTGTTCCGGCTGCTCTTATGAGCAAGTCCGCTAGCTCAGTTAGCCTTAGCCGCATATTTTCATGCGGAAGTCTGAACTGGCGATCCATTGCTGCAGCGACGAGTCAGCGGCAACAGCCTGACCTCAGTAAACTGGATAAACAAAAGCTCAATTTTCTGTTCTTCTGCAACTCGCACAACAGCCTCAACCAGCGTCTGTGGGCCGAACTGACAGATCGCGGTCACGCAGTGACGGTCTGCGAAGGACCTTCTGCGCAGACGATGGTACGCATGGCTGCAGCAACGCAGCCCCATCTCATCATTTGCCCTTTCCTCACAAAACGCATTCCGCAAGAGCTCTACACAGACACGGACGTTCCGTGTCTTATTGTGCACCCTGGAATTGTAGGCGATCGGGGGATGTTTTCGATCGATTGGGCCCTGCACAACGGCGCAAAGGAATGGGGAGTCACCGTTCTGCAAGCGGACGATGAAATGGACGCGGGAGACATTTTTGGTACGGATATGTTCCATATCACTCGGGAAGCGACCAAATCGAGCCTGTACATGAGCGAGATCACTGAAGCTGCCGTTAAATCCGTTTTAGATGCCATCGACAACTACCGCCTGCAGATCCCTTCGCGGCCATTGCGTTACGACGATCCGAACGTCAAGGGACGCCTGCAGCAGCAGATGACGAAGGAAATCCGTACGATCGACTGGTCCAAAACTGCCGAAAATGTAGCTCGCACGATACGCATGTCGGACACTCAGCCAGGTGCCATCCTGAAAACTCTGTATGGACAATCAGTGTTGGCGTACGGAGCACATATTGAGCACGATAATTTGCTGCTGGAACAGCCCATGTTCGGAGATGCTGCAGAACCGGGAGACATAGTGGCGCAACGACACGGTGCCGTGCTGATTAAGACTGCGGACGGCAAGGGTGTTTGGGTGTCCCACATGAAAGCCAAAGCAGGAAAAAGTTCACTCAAGTTACCAGCAACCTATGTTCTTCCTAGAGAGATTCTCAGAAACATTCCACGAGCACCCGACCCAGTGCTGCAGTTGCCTTTTGGTCAGACTCCAAAAACCTTCCAAGAGATCTGGACCACGTGTCAAGACAGTGTCACATACGTCCATTTCAACTTTTACAACGGAGCAATGGGCACCAATCAGTGCCAGCGCCTAGCAACAGTGCTGAAACATGTTGCACAAGATTGCACAGCTAAGGTGGTTGTACTAATGGGTGGTCATGACTACTTCAGCAATGGCATCTATTTGAACATGATTGAAAAGGCTGAGAACCCAGCAGCCGAGTCCTGGTCCAACATCAACGCCATTGATGATGTCATTAAGGAGATCTTTTCGATGAAAGACAAGGTGACTATTGCCGCTCTACAAGGAAACGCTGGTGCTGGAGGTGCCATGATGCCACTTGCTGCCGACATGGTCTGGACACACAGTGGTGTGGTTATTAACCCACACTACAAGTCAATGAACCTGTACGGCTCCGAGTACTGGACATACTTCTTGCCACAGCGTGTCGGGAAGACAAAGGCTTTAGATATCGTTTCAGAAGCAAAGCCCATGCTGGCAAAAGAGGCGGTGAGGATTGGAATGTATGACAAGCTTTTAGGTAACAATAGATCAGATTTTGCTGCAATGGTGCCAGAGGAGGCTCAGCGTCTGGTGAACAGTTCGCTGCTATCATCAATCCTCAAGGAAAAGAAATTAAGAGTGACCAACAATTGGCTGGGGGAGGTGGAAACAAATCGGCACAACGAACTGCAAATTATGCAAGGAAATTTCTCAGACCCAGCATACCATAATGCACGCAAAAAATTTGTGTATCACTAGATGCAATTCTTATAACATGCACTCCACTACTGTTGTTTATTCAGATGTTGCTATTATATATTGCTGTATAGCAGCTGTTGGTTTTTGTACAAGTAGCTATAACAGCCCTGCAATTGTATTGTTCCACTAAGTGGGTTTATCCTGGTTATACACAAACAAAAGAAACCAAAATTGAGGAAGCTGAGAATTTATTCGCAGTACATGCCCCAGTATGATAAAACCATTTGAAAATGGCTGTATGAGAAATTTGAAATGATCTTTGAAAAAAAAGTGATAATCAGCTCAAGTGTCCTGTTCGCATGGCTTGTTCAGCAACTATGATTCGCTGGCCGATCAAAGAGTCTATTTGAACACTACCTCCTTTATCAGAACTTCTCTTGTGTAGAAAATGCTTCATGAACACTAGCAACTCATCTCTGAAGACCTTGAGATGAGTCAGGGGAGCCAAACGGGCAAAAACTGACCTGCAAAAAAAAAAAAAAAAAAAAACATTACTGAAAAATGATCAGCAAAGAAAAAACTTGATTGATTTGACCACTCACTTTTACATAGTTCTAGTGCTACTCCAACAGTGTTTTAAATGGTGGGAAATTCCAATACTGGAGGATATGCAGATCAAACACTCAAAGGTACAGAGCTGAAGTGTTCTATACAAGCAGGCCTGCTGACCTTCATCAACACAGGCTAACTCAACAGATCAGTGGGGGTATTAGCTTGATAGTCAGAGTTACCACACCATTGGAATAGCCCCATATTACATTACTGTCTTATACCTGCAAATATCTTCAGAATAGTCACAGAGTAGGGATCGCAGAAGTTGCTTGTAAAACTTCACTCCTGTCTTATCCAATTCTGTAAATTCTGCAACCTAAGAGATCATAACATCATCAGAAAACTCATCAAGCAATCAATCAAAGCCTGGCATGGGCACTATATACCAAAGCTTGTTTCTGGTGGTAGCTATTTCCAACTAGCATAGACTCACTCGAAGCACAGCAAGGGAGAGTGCTTTGCTAGAGATCAGGTGAATGCACAGCCTACAGAGGTTTGTCTGGTTGACTTGAGAGAGAGAGCTCAGCACCTTAAACCTATCCCACAGGGCATACTGGAAAGTCACCTGCAGGACAAGATAGATCAGGTTGCTGAGTTTTTTCCCACAAGAAGCAGGTTCACAAGAAATGGAGCAGTATTATGTAAAAAGAACTATCCTGATTTGTGGTGCTCGCAAGCTGATACATATGCCATGGCTAGTTACACAAGATAGAGGTCAACTCCTTACCTGATGGCTTCTCTTGAATTCACAGAGTTTCTGGCCCAGAAAAGCATAGTAAGGGTTGTATTCTTTTTCCTGTATCCATAAATGCAGCTAAAGTCATATGATGTCATATGTATCATGTGATGTGCATGTGAGACTCATGTGGTGGCCTTGTGAGGCTCATGTGATGTCATGTGATGCCATGTGATGCTCATGTGATGTCATGTGATGCTCATGTGATGCCATGTGATGTTGTGATGTATGTATAGTCATATAACCTAGCCCACCTGAAGGCAACAGTCCACCAGTACATGAACCATCTCTCTCTCCTGTGTCTCTTTCAACCCCAATCTCAACAACTTCTCAAAAGCATCTGCATAGTCCTGCAAAAGTCATCAGAGAAATTTCTATTGTCAGGTTCCTGATAAATCTTGAGTTAGTTTTTTGAGCACTAACTTCACTCGTCATGAGGATGCAGAAGATGTTTTTCCTGACGTCGGTGTTCATGCGTTGTTGCCTTGCTAACTCCATCACCCAGGAGTCAGTGGTTAGAGCTGTAACAGCTGGGACAGAAGAGAGAATTATACCAGCTGTCCATACTGTACAGATAGTTTACTGTAAATAGACTATTAGTTATTTATATGTGTACTGTAAACTTAGCTCATCTGTTGGCAAGACAATGGTGTATAATAGTACATGCACATGTTAGTATAGGATACATTTTTATTACACTAGTTCCCCATAAGAACGAGCCTGGGTACGAGGCTAAAGCCACATACAGTATAGTCCATGTGCTCCAAGTCATCCTGGGCCTGGGAACAAGGCTACTCAGGTCGGAATGTCCACGCAACGCAATGCGTGCACTAAACCACACCCTAGCCTCGTTCCCAGGCCCGCGCCCAGCTTCCCGTCGCTTGCAGTACGGTTAAGCGGGAGAGGGCCTGGTACATTTTCTCATGTGAGTGACGTCACGGGTAGAAAGGCGGTAGAAAGACTTTAATTGAACGTGGGCGAGCACGACTAAATTGCTCACTGATTGCTGGTGTGTGTCTTCACTGTTTTGGCTTGGTAAAACTCTCTGTCCTCCCGACTGTCTCGTGAATAGCGACATAAAAGCGCCTTCGTGCGCTGCTATCTTTCGACTCGGAATAGTCGCGCTCCAGTGCGTGCGTGCGAGCGAAGTTTTTTGTGGTTTACATGACGCCCACATTCGCATAATTTGCCCTGTCCGTGACGTCACTTGGACAGAACTCCCATGCCTTAATACAACTGTCTTTCCTATGCTAATTCGTGCTTTGTTGGAGACTATAGCAAAAATTACATATATCCCACCTACTATACTTCATGCATAGGCCAGAGTGGACTTTAACTGTCATAATTTGTCCCCTCAAGGCTACAAGGGAAATTATGGCTCATAATTCCCTCTCCATGTATTTTTAGTTTACAGTCTACTACATTGTCAGACTATAGTACAGATTTTACATCATTTTTCTGTGACAGTAAATAATATCGAAGTTACTGTAAACACTTGCACATGTACAGATGTGTTTACAATAATAACAACAAAGGACCAATCAGGTGGGATATATAATAATTATAGCACAGGTGGCCAGGGATTTATGGCTGTAGTAAACAAACCTCGTCCTCGGGCTACGCCCTCGGACTCGGTCTGTTTACTGCCATAAATCCCTGGCACCTGTGCTATAACCATTACTTAAGTATCAGTTCCTTTTCCAGCACTGCATTCCTAACATTTGCAGAGTACCATGCAATAAGGACAGTCACGCAATTGTAGTAACCATAACAACTTTGTTTTTGCAGAGATAGCCTCATCCCCAGGCTACTCAACTCTTTTCTGTGATTCTTCAAACAGGTCTGGGAACAAGACTAATTGCTCACATGCTCCTGGTGTACAAGACTTGAAGTCTGAGCTGACCTTTGCAAGTGTCACTGGTTTCTCGTCCTGTCCAGGCAGAGCCAACCACCCACCACCGACCTATGCACAAAGTCCATTATCAAGTCTAACCAAAGATGTTACTACAGTCAGTTTACCATAGCAATTATGGTGGTCCTCAGGATTGTGCAAAACATTAACACATAACAGTTCAGTTAACGGTTTTAACTGTTAAGTAAAGTTAGGTCTGGAGTGTACAGAGGTATACTGACTTAGCTATTTAGCATCAATTTCCAGTGATCAGTGGGTGCTTGGATGTCCATTGCCTCCCCTGGCTTCACAATAAATTCATTCATCTATACATGAATCCTACCACTTGGGCCTAATATTAAAAAGTCACAAAAAAGTTTGCCAAACGCAAACAAGCACATGTAGGGATGAAATCCTCAAAAACCAACCAAACAAGACGGGAACGACACCACAATACTTTTACACCATCCCTACATCTTGTGCCATTTTGCCAAAACTGTGTGTTTGTATTTGTTTTTTAGTTGTGTGTAGAAGAGGGTTGTCTTGTAGATGGAAGGGTGTGGCGTGGGTGTGTTGTGCATAGTGAGTATGTTGTGTTGTTGGTGGTTGCTACTGAGTGTAGCAGGTATGGTCCAAGTTGTGTGTAGAAGGTGTGGAGTGAGTGAGGAGTGGTGAGTGTGTGTGGTATGTTGGAATGTGCATTATGTTGTTAAGTTTTATGCCTGTTTAGCATGATAGATATGGGTTGTCTTGTATACAGGTGGCTGTGAAGTGAGTAGTGGTAATTTTGTAATGCTTTGTGAAGGATGGGTTATTTTGTGAGATAGTTGAATGGAGTGAAGTACTATGTTTGTTTGTGGTTGGTGTGGGCTAATAATTACAAATGTAGAGGGTTTTGTGTTGTGTACAGGTGGCAAAATGGCACAAGATGTAGGGATGGTGTAAAAGTATTGTGGTGTCGTTCCCGTCTTGTTTGGTTGGTTTTTGAGGATTTCATCCCTACATGTGCTTGTTTGCGTTTGGCAAACTTTTTTGTGACTTGTTTCTGTTGTTTTTTTGTTGTTGTTGTGTAACCACACCCCAAGTGAAATGACTTGTTATGTAGTTTATTGTTGATGTTGATGGATTTCTGGAGGATGTTAGCTGTTTGCACTTATCCACTTGACAATGGAATCATGGGTGTAACTGTTGTCTAATTGGGTATGTGCATGTGTGTGTGAGTGGTTGTTCTAAGGCACTGTGGTCTCGGGGTCCTCCCAATAACGGGTATGGGAGGACGCCCTCTTGGTCTCGGGGTCCTCCCAATAACGGGTATGGGAGGACGCCCTCTTGGTCTCGGGGTCCTCCCAATAACGGGTATGGGAAGATGCCCTTTTCTTTTCAGGGTTCTTCCAATAACTAGTAAGAGAGTACGCCCGGGAAGATGCCCTTTGTTTTTCCGGGTTCTTCCAGTACTTGTTACGGGACGCTTGCCTTTTGCTTTCTTTGTTTCGCAGATAGTTCTGCTTATCCCGCGCCCGTTTCTTGTGGACGTTACGCATACTGCGTTCCTTGTCAAATCCAGCACAAGTACGTCAACTGCTGTATGAAAGTAGCAACATATGCAATTGTTTGGGAATCAATCGATCGTCAAGTTCTCTATGGAAGTAGAAACCGCAGCTGCATGCCAACTTCACGTGCTGTAGCTGTTGAACTTCTGTTGACGTAATCGCTATGAATATTCTATTCTAACAAAATGGCGTATAGCAGCAAGCATAAGCGTGGGGTTACCTGAGAATCGCGGATTAATTCGACTTCTTTCTTTGAGAACGATGAGTGGTGGGTACAATACCCAGTAATTTATGCTGATCTTTCGCATTTGAATCGTTGTAATAGCTTCAGCCGTTGTCGTGCTATCGTGGTGAGCAAAAGAAGAAGAAGAAGAAGAAGTCAGAAGATAGACGATTTGCCTTTTTTAGCGACTTGATGTCAGGTATACTTAGCGATCCTTTCCAGCAAATTTAACGATCCTGTTGCCCATGGAAGCACTCGATAATGTCTGATATGGCTCATGGAGGCCGTTGACTTATCTAACGCGGACATTTCGAGCGTGTCATTTGTGCACTTTGAATGTGGCCGCCATTTTTTTTCGGGGTCATCCCTACATATGGCGTACTACCGTACGCCATGGTACATGTGTGGCTGCTTCACAACTTGGGAATCTCACTTATGAAATCACAGTTTGATGTTTGCATCAACACCATAATCTTGCTTTGATTAGGCCCAAAGAATTTCATCATGTATACATGAAACCTACCTCTTGGGCCGTAACATTAAATACATGAAACCTACCTCTTGGGGCGTAACATTAAATACATGAAACCTACCTCTTGGGCCGTAACATTAAATACATGAAACCTACCTCTTGGGCCGTAACATTAAATACATGAAACCTACCTCTTGGGCCGTAACATTAAATACATGAAACCTACCTCTTGGGGCGTAACATTAAATACATGAAACCTACCTCTTGGGCCGTAACATTAAATACATGAAACCTACCTCTTGGGGCGTAACATTAAATACATGAAACCTACCTCTTGGGGCGTAACATTAAATACATGAAACCTACCTCTTGGGGCGTAACATTAAATACATGAAACCTTCCTCTTGGGGCGTAACATTAAATACATGAAACCTACCTCTTGGGGCATAACATTAAATACATGAAACCTACCTCTTGGGCCGTAACATTAAATACATGAAACCTACCTCTTGGGGCGTAACATTAAATACATGAAACCTACCTCTTGGGGCGTAACATTAAATACATGAAACCTACCTCTTGGGGCGTAACATTAAATACATGAAACCTACCTCTTGGGCCGTAACATTAAATACATGAAACCTACCTCTTGGGCCGTAACATTAAATACATGAAACCTACCTCTTGGGGCGTAACATTAAATACATGAAACCTACCTCTTGGGGCGTAACATTAAATACATGAAACCTTCCTCTTGGGGCGTAACATTAAATACATGAAACCTACCTCTTGGGGCATAACATTAAATACATGAAACCTACCTCTTGGGCCGTAACATTAAATACATGAAACCTACCTCTTGGGGCGTAACATTAAATACATGAAACCTACCTCTTGGGGCGTAACATTAAATACATGAAACCTACCTCTTGGGGCGTAACATTAAATACATGAAACCTACCTCTTGGGGCATAACATTAAATACATGTATGGTTGCTTCACAACTTGGGGTTACTTATGAAAACCACAGTTTGACGACCATAACCTTGTTTTGATTAGGCCCAAAATATTAGAATTGGGTTCTGTTTTCATCACATACTCCCAAGAATCACAAGTGAGCTAGGAATTCCCCATAGATGGTAATATGACCTTGTTTATCGGCACTTAGGAGATCCTGCAAGGAAATCTTGAGCTGTCCTTCATCCAGCGAACCTATAGAACACAGTACATTTGAGGAGGAAAGAGAGAGAAAATGGGAAGAGAAGAAAAGGTGGGAGAACAGAGAGGGAGGGGGAAGACAGGCAGAGAGGAGAGGGTACCTGTAGATCGGATGAATCGCTTCAGAAGTTTCTTTGAGTGCTCCAAGAGAGAAGGGTCATAGTTGGGGATCCGGTGAATGTTGTTTGTCCTCAGAGCCTTTAAAGTGTCCAGCATAAACTGCATCCTAGATCTGAGGGGAGGGAGGAGGAGGAGGAGGGAGGAAAAAAGGCAGGAGAGGAGAGGGAGAAATTAAGGAGAAGAGCAGGAGACTGATTGACATTTGCATTCTGTCATTACACATATTTTAACTACTTAGTGGAGGAAATCTAAGCATGCAGACATCTTACGATTCAGTACTTGGTGAAGCTGCTGCTTTGGACTGGATTTGTAGAATAATGTCCTGGGAAGATCAAATATACAAACCTGTGTTACACCGCAGTAACATGGTAGTATACAGAGTGTGTGTACCTTCAGCGAGGTGGCATCGTCTTTTCGAATTTCCACTCCAGTGTCTAATTGTAGAAGTCATTTTTCAGAATGGGGAAGGAGGGATAGAAACACAACAGTCACCCTAGAAGCTCCTGGCTGATACACTGTCCTCCCCACTACAAATGTGTTGCTTATTTTCCTACAGATCCTATAAGTGCTACAATTAGCCTCATTCCCAGGCCTTTGGTGCCTCATTCTCAGGCCTTTGGTGCCTCATTCCCAGGCCTTTGGTGCCTCATTCTCAGGTCTTTGCTGCCTCATTCCCAGGTCTTTGCAGCCTCATTCTCAGGCCTTTGGTGCCTCATTCCCAGGCCTTTGGTGCCTCATTCCCAGGCCTTTGGTGCCTCATTCTCAGGTCTTTGCAGCCTCATTCTCAGGCCTTTGCTGCCTCATTCCCAGGTCTTTGCAGCCTCATTCCCAGGTCTTTGCAGCCTCATTCTCAGGCCTTTGGTGCCTCATTCCCAGGCCTTTGGTGCCTCATTCCCAGGCCTTTGGTGCCTCATTCTCAGGCCTTTGCTGCCTCATTCTCAGGCCTTTGGTGCCTCATTCTCAGGCCTTTGGTGCCTCATTCCCAGGTCTTTGCAGCCTCATTCTCAGGCCTTTGCTGCCTCATTCCCAGGTCTTTGCAGCCTCATTCCCAGGTCTTTGCAGCCTCATTCTCAGGCCTTTGGTGCCTCATTCCCAGGCCTTTGGTGCCTCATTCCCAGGCCTTTGGTGCCTCATTCTCAGGCCTTTGCTGCCTCATTCTCAGGCCTTTGCTGCCTCATTCCCAGGTCTTTGCAGCCTCATTCCCAGGTCTTTGCAGCCTCATTCCCAACCCTTTGCTGACTCCTTACCAGGCCTTTGCTGCCTTATTCCCAACCCTTTGCTGCCTCAGTCCCAGGTCTTTGCTGCCTCAGCCCCAGGTCTTTGCTGCCTCATTCCCAGGTCTTTGCAGCCTCATTCCCAACCCTTTGTTGCCTCATTCCCAGGTCCTTGCTGCCTCCAATGTCCAGTATTGAAATAGGGAAGAGGAAGGCCTAGGACACCTTGTCACATGCAGTGACAGACGGAAAGTAGACACACGGTGGCAGTGCTCATACATACTGATTCAAATTTGCATTGATTAGTCTAAACAACAAGCTATATGATGCTGCCTTGCAAACACACCAGC
The DNA here is from genome assembly GCA_949130485.1 of Agelas oroides. NCBI lineage: Eukaryota > Metazoa > Porifera > Demospongiae > Agelasida > Agelasidae > Agelas > Agelas oroides. The sequence goes on along the minus strand of OX422197.1, from coordinate 767,528 downwards.
TTCTAGTCCTTGGAAAGACATTACAAGGGATCCTTTGTCAGGCACCGCTCCCTGTGTGTCTACCTTCGGTCTACTAGATGCTACCTAACATTACCGCACATGGCAACATTTCCCAGGTCTTCCCTCTATATTCACACACTGAAAGCAATCAACTAGAGAAAAGAATTAATAATAGGACAAAATTTTGTCAGTTGTCAGGCTAATATTCTGAGCCCAACTTTGTGCAAGGGTGCAGTGGTAACTGATTTATTATGCAATTTTAATATCCCCCTCCCCCCCCCCAAAAAAAACAAAAATAGGTGAGCCTTACAGCTGCTTCACATACTTTTCAGCAGTAATACCAGAAGTTCCACATCCCGCTCAGTGAAGGAGTCAATCAGTCTGCGAATTATGTCGTACACCAAGAGGCAGTGAATCACCTGAAATGCGAAACCATGTTGCTGTTGTTACTTTAAAATGTCACTGGCAGTTTTTAATGATGCAGGAAAACATTCCTGGACACTTTAAACTAGGTGTTAAACAAACAAACAAACAAACAAGGGATAGTCATTGTACACGTTGGTGTCAGGTGAGCAAGATCCAGACCACCCCACAGGGAGGGGAGATATATATATGTAACCTGTTACCTAGGCAACACCACTGTGGAAGAGAGATATGAGCAACATATGTTGCCTAGGTAATGTTGCTAATGTTGCTCATGTATTTCCTGCCCACACTAGCCTGTGGTATGGCTCCATTGACCCACTACAATGTCTTAACCCTTTACACCTGATGCGCATGCGCACAATAAACACGTGATTACGAGAGAAGCAAGATTAAAAAGGCGATTTTGTACTATGTTGATTCATTGCGTTATATCTTGTGAACTAGCAGAGTTCAACAATCGGTAGTTAGGCTTAGTTTGGTTGAAAACAAACCTGCTTTACTCGGGAAGTAGTCATACGAGTTGGCAGTGAAGTCCGAATAAGATACAGCGGTGGAAGCGCGGGTATTCACTACGTATTGGAAAATGACTGGAAATCCGTGGCAAAACTTCCAGCGAAGGTACGTTTTCACTGTTGTTTAGATGATTAGCGAGAACAAATTCGGTATGACCAGTAGCGCGTGGGAAACCAGCTGTTCTGTGGCAGTACTAAGTACAACACGATCGAACGGTAAACTTCGAATGCGATTTCCGGGGAAACTCCCTATGGGACGGCCCAGCTAATTATGCTTTATTCGACTTCCTGCGGCACATACTAACTATATACTACGTAGCCGCGGGGTATAGAGCGCTAACCGCTCGATAGTGGCCATGACGACTATAGTCGTCATTCGGAATTAACGTACCTATATTCATGACGACTATAGTCGTCATTCGGGTATAAAGGATTAAGGTGGCAGTAAGTGACGTGTAAGCATCATAATCATTTCCTGCTTCCGCCTACCACTGTACCACAAGGCCACAGCTGGCTTTTCTTCTTGACACGCCCACCAAGAAGGCTATGGATACATTTTTTCGCGACGCATCTTGAATCAGGCAAACAACTTTAGCAATTTTCTTTACCATAAACAGCTTCTGCCAGCTTCATTACCAGGGCCCACAATCTTTCAGGGTCTAATTTGAAGCCCACTATTTAAAACACCATAAACCCAAACTGCACTGCAAGTCATTCCAATGTTCCAGAAACATAAACACGGGGAACCACTCACAGTTGCAATTAGTACGTTTTCGGACCATCTTTGAGAGTCATCAATAGCTAATAAATACATGCCTTGCAATCCTTTATATGTACATATATTGACCATTGAATCTGGCACATAATTTTTGACCTTTGATCCTTGCAGCTGTCATATAGCTACACAGCTACATGCACCTCACCTTGTAGTTGTACAGGTATGCTAAGAGGAGGAGGACACAATTGCACTCCTTGCCTCGGCCATAGTTGGGAGGATCTCTCAGCAGTTTGTCTAACCGCTCAGCAAGGGCTTGGACAACATACGCTCCTAATGGCGGAAGAGGGAGGGGGGAGGAGGGGAGGGAGGAGGAGGGGGGAGGAGAGAAGGGAGGAGGAGGTAATCCTTAGAGATGATCTGCCTCTTCAGTGCACTTAATATGGCCAGTTAATAACTAACTAGTTACAATAATAACTAGTCAATTAATAACTAACTACTACCAACTGACCAACTTCTGTGCCCACATGGGAGTGTAGGATGGCCACCAGCATGGTGTGTTCCATGGCAAATCTGTCAGAGAGGAGGACAGGACAAACACAAGCCTTCAGAAGGACCTCCATCAATGTAGTGTTCATGTCTGATGTGTGTGTGTGTGTGTGTGTGTGCATGTGTGGTTCTGAGCCTTGTTGAGGCACCACACAAAACTATATATTACCATTTCTACTATTCTCCATGTACAGTTGTTCCAGTTGCCTAGCAACAGACTGCATGTTGGATTCACTCAACCTGGGCACCAAGAGAGACAGGAGTCTGGGAATGAGACCAGACAACATGGGAATGAGGCCATAACTGTTCACTCACCTGTTGATGAGCCCTTGCACTTTCTTTCTGAGCATCTCTGAGACTCTCCCTCTCAACTTGTCACCTGAAGCACTAGAACCCTCCTTCAAGTGAGGGGGAATATATCGCACACCCTCACCAGGGAAAGACATACTTGTAATTTTATCCTCACTCTCCTCTTTTTCCTCTGTCTCCTCTTCCTCTTCTTCCTCCTCCTCCCCTTCCTTTTCTTCTTCTTCTTCCTCCTCTTCCATCTCCTCCTCTTCCATCTCCTCCTCCTCTCCCTCTTCTTCCTCCTCCTCCTCTTTCTCCTCCTCCTCCTCTTCCTCTTCTTCCTCCTCCTCTTTCTCCTCCTCCTCCTCCTCCTCCTCTTTTTCCATGTCCTCCTCCTCTTCTTCTACTTCCTCCTCCACTTCTTCCACTTCCTCCTCCTCATCCTCCCCTTCCTCTTCCTTCCCCACATCCTCCTCTTCTTCTTCCTCCTCTTCCTCCATGTCCTCCTCCTCTTCTTCCACTTCCTCCTCCCCACCAACACCAAAATCATCATCACTGCTATCAACAAAACCATCACTATCTTCATTACCTTCCACGTTGTCCCACTTATCACTCCCAAACATTAAATCACCCGATCCTCTAGACACGGCAACATCATGGTTCTTCATGCCAGCTACCCAATCTTGGACATACATGTCATCAGAATCTGAGGACGGTTCATCTGTCCTTTCGAGGTTAAATCTCACTCGCTTTGCTCCAGATTTTCTCTTCTTTTCTCCTCTTGCTCTCGACAAACTCTCCTTTAGAATCCCTTTCTTAATCGCTACCTCCTGACCCTTAAAGCAAAGATTGCTTTCTGATTTTTTCCAACCCTTTTCCTCCTCTTCTCCAATTTCTTTCCATTCCAGTTTCAACTTTTTCTGTGCTTTCGGTATGGACTCTGGCCAAGATGAATCCTTTGTCTTTCCGCGACTTGTCCTGTGTGATCTCATAACTCTTGTCTCCGCTTCCTCCGGCTCCTCGCCACTCTCCGACAGACTCCCTGGCACACAGAGAAACAACAACCAGTCAAAATATGCACATCACTTCAGAGAGTCGAGTAGCCACACAACTGACTCCCCAGAAGTTAATGTTTCCTGTGTACCTTCCACTTCATCACCAGAGAGGTTCCACTCACTGCTGTCCTTGTCAGTCAGGTCCAACAGGTCTGGGAGCAGCGGCTCAGGAAAACACCATGGTACCTACATCTGAGTCATGCAACAAATAAAAGCCCAGACGCTCCTAGTCTTGAAAAAAGGGAATGGGATACAGCCCGCAAGACTCTTCCATTGTTTGGCAGATGCTTACAATGAAACATTAGCTACAGAGACTTCAACTGGGTACTAGGATATGGATACAGCCAAGGCCTTCTTTCCAGAATGATGATGGTAGTCGTTTTTGCTTCTTTTTCCTCCTCCTCCTCAGGTTCAGAAGTTTCTCCAGTTTTGCAATCTCCTTATCCTCGCGCTCATTGGCAGCGAGCAGGGATGCCTTACGAGATCCCTCACCTCCTACCTGGGGCTTCCACCTCGGAGAACCTCTCTGAAAAATAAAATACAGTGTCAAAGAAACCAGTACTGGTCACCCAGCAATTTTCACATCGGGACGGCCCAGGAACAAAAGTCGGAATGATTAATTGATAATAAATTGATTTTGGATCAATCATCAATTAAATCAACAGTCACTAAGCAAATTCTAGTTGACATCCTGCTATCTGAAACCATTCCGACACCACCCTAGTCTTGTAATTGTGTGCAGACCCCATTTTCCTGAATGAGGTCTGGGAACAAGACTATAAACACAACTCCAGAATGCCCTCCAAAATTTAGCCTTAATTAATTAATTAAAATTAAAGTACATACACATTAGCCTCGTAGGGTCTCCCCACGCGACAGAAAGCTGGGTGGAGCCTGGTATTAAACGAAGCTACCAATGGATGCTAGTGTTTGGTTTAAACTTGTGCCTACTGTTTTCTTGCTAGTGGAGTGGGCACAGAGTGCTCCATCCCTTCCTCTCTTCTCTCCAGCTTTCTGGGGTTTCTCTCGTGATCCAGATCCTTCTGAAATATTTCTCTTTCTAGAGAAATGAGCGGCTGTATTCGCTTTCTTAGCTGCCCTCTCCTGCTTTCTGCGTTCTTTGCGAGACTGTCTACACTTAGAGCCCCTTGCGGAAAACATTCTCGTTTCTAACAGTGTGCGCCAATTAGAAACAAGGCCCACGTGCCAACGGGAAAATCCCTTGCGGTGCCCCGCCCACTTAATTATGAAATAGCACCAAAACTTTATTTATTGGATTGAAGTAGATCAAAAAGAGGATTAGCTTTCTTATCGCTTGCAGCTTTGTCTGCCTCTTTCCTTTTAGCTTTCGCTCTCTTGATGATGTCACAAAACAATCTACAATAAAGTTTCATCGCAGATGGAGTATCATCGTTCCCTGGTACGGGGTATGTTATCAGATTGGGATTGCAGTCCGTATCAACAATCCCAATGGAAGGAATATTGCACATTGCCACTTCTTTAATAGCAGTCTTGCTGGGAGGAACGCTCAAGAAAATCGCCAAGTCTGGAAGACGTAGTGTCCCCAGTAACATGAACGAGTTTGTCAGCGTCCCCCCACGCCATCTTTGGCTGACAACATACTCTCCACAGTCTCGAGCAGTTTGCTGTACCAGCCTCTCAAACTGGGACCGCTCGTTCACAAAAAGGATTATGCCATTTCTGTAAGCAATATGTGCTGCAACATTCAGTGCCAATCGCAGGTGCTCCAGAGTCATGTCTAGGTCGATAATGTGTATTCCATCTCTGCAGCCATGAATGTAGCGTTTCATGAGAGGGTTCCACATGCCGGTTTTGTGCCCGAGGTGTACTCGTGACTTGAGCAGTTCACGGAGATTCGTCATTTCCTTCACGTTGAAGAAATCTGGAAATGCTAGCGGATTGTCTTGAGGTGAGGGATCAACCGCAGAGGTTGTTGTTCCTGAGGGAAAGAAGTGCAGGAGAGAAAATAGTCAGACTGTAGTACCATAAGAGTCTGGGAGTGATATTAAAAATTCTACACTAAAATATTACTAGTCTCCCCGGTGCTTCCAGCTGTTTCTTCCAATTGCAAGGGAGCAGCCTGGACATGCTGGAGAGTTGTTGAATACCTGCAGCTCTGTCCTCCTGCAGCATCATTGAGAGGGGTTCAGCGTAACTGTTAGCACATATAGACCTAAATCTACTTCTTCCTTACCCTGCTGCAACCTTTGGCGGCCAATGCAGCTGAATACCCTCTTCCACATGCTCCAGGTAGCCATTTACACCGCTAGTGCAGTGTACGGTGAAACACAAGTACAGTGAACGGACTACTTTTCCGGTAAAATCCAATAGTGAACGGAAAGCCTTGCGCGCGCCGCCACAGCTCAAACAAAATGGCGGTTTTTACTGCAGAAATGAGGGAGCTCGCTAAGCGGTTGATACGTACCATCACTGGTTTTGAGGTGAGTGGCCGCATCATATGAGGCCAAGTAAGGGCAAAAAGCCTGACGCATAGCGCACACAAAGCTTTCATAATGTCAATGGGAAATACACCTGCATCGATCTCTCCCAATCCTCACTGCCCTCCCTACTGATGCATGCACACAGCATACAGAAGACAACTTCAGACTCTGCTTCCAGTTTGCCAAATCAAACTTTAGGTTTCATCGTTTTCTGGATGTCAATGATTTGAACGTCACAAGAAGCATCAAAGGGTAACACAAATCTGTTTCATATCCGTGTATTAACTTGCATTTCTTGATTGTCTGGTTCGGTTGCGTGTAGGCTGCAAGATAAGTTCATCATTCATTCACAACCTGAGAAGGCTGAAGCTCTGGAGAGACTTAGCATGGAGTTTCTGAGCTGCAAGCTCGAACTAAACTATCCGAAGGTACATACAGTTATATTGCCCAGAGGTGGTCTCCGCTGGCCCTACATGATATTCCAATGACTTTTCCACTTCTCCCTCCCCCATTCCCTATCACCCCTCCCTCCTCTCTCCTTTCCCTTCTCCCCTCCTTCCTCCTCTCCCTTCCCTTCTCCCTCCCTCCTCCTCTCCCCTCCCTTCTCTCCCCTTCCTTCTCCCCTCTATCCTCCTCTCCCCTTCCTCCCAAGTCTGATGCCCATTATGGAGTACTGCTCTTCCTCCTCTGCCTGTCAGAATCTCCAGTGAACACAGACTACACACCCGCCCCAAAGAAAACGTTAACACAACAAGGTACCAAAACAACTGCTATAGTGAAATGCACTTCTATATACAAAGGAACATGTTTCTACCTATCCAAAAAAAAAGAATTTTGACTTTTCATAATGTGGCTGTACGTACCATTTTGCATTGTGTAGATGGAGGTGAGCCATTTGACTGGGCTAGCTATCTCATGGAAGGGATAGAGTTTCCAACATACAGTGGCACAGACAGTGAGGTGAGGAACAACCTGTCACACACACAGTTGCTGCGTGGTACAATGGCCACTGTTAAAGGCAGCCACTTTGGTTAGTTAGCAACATTGCTGTCAAACAGCCACTATGCTTAATCCTAGTTGGTAGTCTGGATGAGCTACACACATGTACACCCGCCTCTGCAAGCTACATAGCTATAGCCTTATTTCCAGGCTCAAGCTGGGGGGAGGTGGTCTAGGGGGCTGGGAATGAGGCTAGTTATGTACTGTATTTATTGCAGTGGTCGGATGAATCTGAAGAGGAAGATCACCGAGAAGAAACGCTCGTGGATCAGGTCAGTGACACTCAGCCTTCTACCCAAGCTCTTTCTCCTCCCACGTGGGGAATGAGTGTCACATGGGGTCTATAAATCCTTCTCCCCCAGTTACATGACTCGGCCGTTGGTGAAGAGGTGTCGGATGAAAGCACACCTGAAGAGGAGGTTAGAAGTCGCTTCATTCCCCCACACTGCACGTTATGACCCCACTGTCACCAGCAATGTTGTCTTCAGTCCCACGTACAGTCCAAGGCATGGCTCCTGGACCATGTGACCACCCCCTACTGGGACCCCACTAATCCTGACTACTACACCCCAACACCCCTCCCTTCTACCACCGCTCACCATGCCTGCAACCTGGCTGCTGACTGGTTAGTTAGACCTCTCCTCCTCCCTCCCTCCTTCCTTCCTCCTCCCTTCCCTCCACCCTCCCCTCCTCCCTTCCCTCCACCCTCCCCTCCACCCTCCCTTCCTCCCCTCCCCTCCACCCTCCCTTCCTCCCCTCCCCTCCACCCTCCCTTCCTCCCCTCCCCTCCATCCTCCCCTCCACCCTCCCTTCCTCCCTCCCCTCTTCCCTCCCTCTTCTCCTCCCTTCTTCTCTTTTCCTTTCCTCCTCCCTCCTTCCTCCTCCTGAACTTGGAAGAGAAGTGTCTGGACTTCCTCTCATTTTGTGATGTGTTTGCAGGGCAGCGTACCAGCAGCGTACAGAGCCCTTCCACACTCCAGTCAACATGGTGACTGTCAGAGAGAGCCAGATTGTCAGAGAAACATTATGGTGAGTCTTCAGTCTCATCCTACTGTCTTCCCCTCTCCGTCGACATCTTAGTCTCAAATGTGCCCTCTCTCTCCCTTCCTCTCTCGCTCTCCAACATAGGGTACTGTTAGGTGCAGAAAGAAGCTTCATCTACTGCTTCAACCAGAGTGGTATTGGTGTTCGTAGAGGCATCCAAGTGTCCCATCTTACCCCAGTAAGCTGTCTCCATCCTGCCACTCGTCCCCCTCCATTCACCCCCTCCCCTTCCTCCCTCCCTCCCCCCTCACACACACTAGCTTTCTCTACGTTGTCAGCTAGAGCATTTTGCACACTCGGCCACCCTCCTACATCGATTGAGACACTTCTGTAAGTCTGTTGGCAAGAGTGCAGCCGGGGTAGTCGACCACCAACCTGGCAAGGTGGCTTACACTCCCACCCAGACCTACGAGGCACTGGCAGATGCACTGCCACACTGCTTGGAGGTTGGTTTGAGTCCAATAACATCTAGCCTCACTCCCATTCTTTATTCTCAATATTCTATGGAAGCAGGACAGTCTTGCATCCGGGCTCTTTCACACAGTACAATGAAATGAGCCTGGGTACAAGACTAGCAGCAGAAAATAACAACTCTTCCACTTATTGTCAGCGACTGGAGGAGGTGGGAAATTATCTTACAACTATCAATCTACTACCCACAGGGGATTTCATCCCAGCTACGACAGATTGAAAAGAGCATTGTGGAGAAAGGTCTCTTTTCAGTAGTGTGTTAACTAGCTGTTGCTGAAACATGTTCCTTAAGAAGTCACAGCATAGTCTTCCCAGCCTTGATCCCACGCCACCCCATGTTTTCAGTGCCTGGAATCAAGACTACTACACACCAGCCTCGTATGCTTATTTTCTCTTACCAGACACAAAAGATCCTGGGTACGAGGCTAACTCCCAATAACACCACTCTCTTTTCCTTGTGGCCTGGGGACATGACCACATCCCAACTCCTTCCCTCTCTTTCCCACCTAACGCCTCTCTCCCCCCTCTTCTCCATGTGTGCAGAGCAATTTGTGTCACTATTAAACCTGTCAGCACAACTGCGTCCTGCACTCAGAGAGGTATGCCGGGGTTTCATACAGGAATGGGTGGGGGGGGGGGAAGGGATATTGTGACCTATGCTTCCAATGCCTTCTATGGGGCACAAAATGACTCCCACTTAATTGTCCTTCTGTGAACTAGTACATGTACTTGACACAAAACTAGTGGAAATCTAGTCAGGGGTGAGGGGGTGGGGGGTGGGGGGTGAGGAGGACTTAGATACAGATTGCTGAAGCGAATAAGCTATCCCACTGTTTCAAGGTTCATTTCACAAACATTACCCCTCCCAATTCAATCAAGCAAGCATAGACACTTGTCTTGTTGCATGTACCTGACGGTATGCATCCCATCTTCTGGCAATGTTATACTGAACTGGTGAGCATTATAAAGAGAATTCACATCATCCGCCCTCCTAAAGTTCATCAAGCTTCATTATACTAGCACAGATACATGTCTTGCTATCTATATAATTATGTATCAGATGGTATGTATCCCATCGTCTGGCAATTATTCAGTTCAGAACCAGATAATTGCTGGCAAATTGTTTAATTATCCTCGTCGTGCAGGCTCACATACCACACATGTTTTTTGCAGTACAATTTCCACTGGCCTCAGACCCAATCCACACAGTTCCACTAATAATGGACCACTGTCTGCTTCTCTTCCCTGAAGGTTCATGGGTTATACAACATATTTGCAAGAGGGGTCCTACAGCACCACCCGGAGGAGGTATGTGAGGCTACCGAGTGACATATACAATCTGACCTGACATTTCATCTTCTCCTTGTGATTGGCAGGGCAGCACAACCCCGCCAGCTGCACACGTGGTATGTCATAATAGTCAGAGAGCCTACGTCCACACCTACATGTACCTGGTCTTGTTCCCAAGCCTTTGCAGTTTGTCACTTGCAGTGCGAAATTTGTCATACTGCAAGCAACAAACACTGTTAGTCTCGTGCCCAGACCCTCTCACACGTGTGAGAAAGAGGGTCTGGTGTTCTGAGCGACTTTTCATGTCACATGGGGCAGGGTACCTCCCTGATCTGAGAGCTCGAATCAGATTCTAGAATGCATAATCATATGTGCATGACGTAAGCAATCGTATTTTGAAACGAATTGGAGGTAGAAAAACTTACTCACAGCTCGTTCTCAGTTTTCCCAAGAAACTTTGCGGCCTTATCAAGCTTTTGTAAACCATACCGTGCAGCAGTCTAAGTCGTCAGAGAACTCGAGTCCCAGATGTAACATTCTTTACACCGTAGGTCCCACCCCATGTGACAAGAAATGTCGCTCAGAACACCAGACCCTCTTTCCACTTTTCGGGAGGGTCTGGGGACGAGACTAAAACACTGTGGAGACCTGTGAATGAGGCTGCAGAGTGCCCATGTCTATGTTGACTATCTCTCCCACAGTGTTCGGGCAGACTCCTCACCACATTGTGGGAGGCACTGCAGCACTATGACACCTTGGGGGAGGCCGGGAGTGGCATGGTGAGTGGGAGATTCACCTGCGTCCAATGGAAAGCGATTTGCTGACATTTTTGACTGAATACTTCAGTTATCATTGAGGCAAAAGTAGAAGTCATTTAACCTTTAACACCTACTACTTTTAGCATATACATGCCTATAATGCACCATATCTTTCATCAAGTGCACAGAGACTATCTTTTCTGCATGCACAGTGTGCAGTACGATGTTATCAAAAGGGTTTTAGTTGGTTGTGGAGTACGGGATGTATAGTTTACTGTGTTAATTTACTATAGTATACAGGGATGTATTGCAGTATACAGGGATGTATTACCACTTGGAGATCTGCTCTGCAGATGAAGCTTCTGCTCCCACTTTGGGTGATGGTGGTTCGGCCATATATGGCAATGTTAGAACACTGGATGATGAATGGGGCACTCTTAGACAAGCACAGCGAGTTCTGTCTGCAGAGGTATAGTATACTGTAGTATACTGGGATGTGTATGGTTAATTTACTGAGTTAATTTACTAAGTTTTACTGATATTATACTGGGCTGTATTGTACTATATGTGCCTGTATATGTTACTGAGCTTTACAGTGTTACATTAGCCTCGTTCCCAGGCCCGGTCATTAGTATGCGGAGGTAGTGGAATTCCGCCGCGGTTAAGCACATGCGTGAACGGCTAAAACCAGGTCCTTTCTCCTCCTCCTCCTCTTCGGGCCTGGGAACAAGGCTAAGTATTACATATACTGGGAACTGGGGTTTGTATATCTGTTCTGATAGAAACCTGGAAATGGGCGATAAATCTTCCGGCTACTGGGAGGCGTGTTTTCAGCTGAGGGAGCCCTGCCCCAAGTTCCTGCAACCTATGGTGGATAAGGTCAGCAGTAGCCTCATACCCAGGCCACGTGGCCGGAGGGCCTGGGTACGAGGCTAGGTCAGCAGTGTCGAGCTACATACATATACAGCATCCCATGTAGACATGAAGTACTTACTAGGCTCATGTCCCCAGGCTCCTTTCTAGGTTTGTGTTGCACTACACAACAAAATCAAGCTGGGAAGGAAAGGCAACAGTGGTCAGGGAGGAGCCTCAGAACAAGGCTTATACGCACATCATGGACATGAAATACTCCTCTCCACAGATCATGCTGGCTGGGAAATCTATGCACCTGATTGAGAGCATCGGAAAAGTATGTTGGTAGGCATGTACGCATGGTGATTTTGTTAATGAAGAACCATGGTGTTAGCCTCGTCACTCCCAGATTTTATCTCATAGCCATGGCACAGCTGCGAGATAAAATCTGGGAGTGGCCTGGGAACAAGGCTACCGTGGTGGTGGTGCATGGACTGTTTGTGTATTGTATTGGATTTCATGAGCAGTTGGAGCGTTGGAGCTAGCATCCCTGTAACCCCAGCACAGCTAATGAAGCCTGGTATTGGATGAAACATACCCTGTGACTCTTTATAACTTCTAGGACTGCCATTTTGAGGCAGATGTGGTTCATTGATGGTTCATGAAGTTTAATTTATGGAAGGTACACTTGTGTTTACGTCCACCCCTCTCCTCTTACCTCTCATTTTCCCTTCCCAGCTCAAGCAGGTGGAGCATGATTTTGTTGGAGTGTCCCTCGTCGCCCCCTCCAGCCTGTATGAGGAGTTTCTACAATCTCTAAAGTCAGAACTGACTCGCACATACCAGCAGAACACGGAGGAGGCAGACGAGAGGGAGGAAGAGGAGGAAGAAAAGGAGAGAAGCACTAAGACGTCAAACACACCAAGACAGCCAGGTTGACAGGGAGTAGTTATAGCATTGTGCCTCGCTATATTTCAAAATGCCTTAACATTGGTAAGCTAGAAAGACTTTATGAGTTGAAAAGTGAGGGAGGGGCCAGACACGACTTATTTAGCTACTTACTTTGTTATGTTCACTTATCAAAACCCCCCTGCCCAAAATTTTGTGGACACTGTGCTGCAAACATTTAAGCCACCTGAACACCCCTTTGGTCCCAGCATGTTTGGATAAGTGACTTTTCTACCGTATTGCTGTATAATTGCACATAATGACGGGGCTGATGTAGATTACCCTTCTCTCCTCCAGCTCTCACAGACACCTCGACTCCAATCAAAGACAGGTCTCCACGGGCAGACAGTGCTGAACTGCAGGAGATACTGAACTTTGACCCCCTGATGATCCAGTTTCTGTCCTCCCTGTCTGTATCACCACAAGACAACACACATGAACACAAGTGAGCCTTTATTTCTATTTAGTTACCAAGAGTGTGTGATGAGGTCATTTTAACTGTGGAAAATGACATCATCATGCAGCCTACAAAACAGCCTACAAAATAGCCTCGTATCAAGGTGCAAAGTCTGATATATAAATGTCGGATGTTGCAGTTACGTTTGTGCCACTAAGGAGGGTGGGAGGGAGAAAGAGGTGGAGAGAGGGAAGGAGGGGAGGGAGATGGGGTAAGTCTAGCCTCATCCCCAGGCTTCCCCCTCCCCTGAGGGTGAATCTTGATGTGTATACCATTCTCTGCTCTTCAGTCCCTCCAAGATTCTATGGAAGAACATTCAGTCAATGTCAGGTGAGCTCTCATACAGTGTGTAGAGCTGTAAAGCACTGTCTCGTGTGTGTGTTGAGCTCACAGCACACGCGAGCACCCACATCGTGCATGAGAGAACTAGCTACTGTGAACCATGCTGACATGCATGATCTGCAGCTTTATCAAAGTGGTATCCATCAATACTTTTCACCCCTCATACCATCAGAGCCCTCTCTGCGGTCACCCCTTACTGTTGTGATACAGCGGTGTTTGTATCCTCTGCTGCATGACAGATACCTCAAGGTAAGCGGGAGGAAGGGAGGCGGGAGACTTTTGGTCACCTCGAATAGTAACCCATTACATTTCTTACAGACTTATAGTCCCTGTTCCCCCCCCTTCCTCCCTCCCTCCCTCCTTCCCTCCCCCTCCCCCTCCCCTTTCCCTCCCCCTCCCCCTCCCCTTTCCCTCCCTCCCTCCCTCCCTCCCTCCCTCCCTCCCTCCCTCCCTCCCTCCCTCCCTCCCTCCCTCCCTCCCTCCCTCCCTCCCTCCCTCCCTCCCTCCCTCCCTCTCTCCCTAGGCGTCAGGGGCTCTCATAAGGCTGCTGAGGTCTGACTACCACCTCACGAAGCACTTTCGAACAGTGCAGCGATTCTTCCTCATGGAGGCAGGGGACACCATGCACCAGTTTTACTCTGACATATTCCAAAGAGTGGGTGGAGTACGGAGGGGAGGGAGGAGAGGGAGAGGAAGGAGGGGAGGGAGGAGAGGGAGGGCAGGGAGGAGGAGGGAGGGCAGGGAGGAGGAGGGAGGGGAGGGAGGAGGAGAGGAGAAAAGGATGGGTTGTTCATCTTCCTTACAGATCCAGAACGGAGAGCCCTGGCAGGAACCCTCCTACCTCAATGCTGTACTGCAGGAGGTGCTACAAAGCCAGTATCCTTCACTAGAGAAGAGGTACTGTATACACAGCACGTGGGACGCCATGTGATATTATGTAGTACAGTGATCTCAGTCTCATTCCCAGAATCTCATTCCCAGAATCTCATTCCCAGAATCTCATTCCCAGAATCTCATTCCCAGAATCTCATCCTTATGGATCAGGGAACTGGGATAGCTACAAGTGTGGTACCGCGGTAGTGTTAGTTTGGTATTTTGACTCCCTGCAGTCTGAGTGTGCAGTGCGAGCCCCTCTCCCCAGCCCATCACCAACAACAAGTGAAGGAAGGAGCCATCTACTCCATTGCAAGCATATCACTCCACTATGAGGTCAGGTATTGGGACAATAGGGTTAGCATTTATTCTAGCCTGATACCCAAACCATTCCTGCTAACCATCCCCTCTTCCATCCTGGAGAATAATCACCTAGTGTATTGATTTTCTTGCTCGTTGGAAGCAAGAACGCATAAGGACGGGCTGCTTGAGTAAGAGTGTGTAACTCCAATAGAAGCCCATGGTCTGGTCAAAATTATTGAACCGTACTAACACCCGGTCACGTGCTTTAGCAACAATGGCTTATGTCTACGCAGCATGCGTATTACGTGTTACTATTTTTAGTACTGGCGGTAAATTCCGACCGGTTTCAGTTACACACTCTTACTCTAGCTGTCCGTTCTTATGCGCTCTTGTTGGAAGTTGTAGCCCAACTTCCAGTCAGTGAAGGAGATGGTCTAGTTCAATAGACTGGTGACCGCCCACCTCTCTGTTCGTGTTCATGTGACTGTTCCTCCCAGGTCCCCTGGCCCCTGGACACCATCTTCATGGTCCCACTGATGAAGATGTACAATGAGGTCTTTCACTTCCTGATGCAGGTGAAGTGGGCCAAGTGGAGCCTCGAAGAGCTCCGAAACAGAGGTGCGGGAAAGGAGGAAGGGGGAGAAGGGGAGGAGGGAGAGGTGGGAGGGAGAGAAGGGGAGGAGGGAGGGGTGGGAGGGGTGAAGTCAGATGACTCAAGGACTAGGAAGTTGATGGTCACTGATGGCAGATGTTTGCTTGGAGTGTAAAATAACTTTCCCTTTCCTCCTTTCTCTCCCAGCCTGCACGGTGGCAGCCCTCCCTCCCAAAACAGCCTTCAAGCTTCACTTGCTGTTCCTGCTGCGAGCAAGACTACTCCATTTTGTAAACAGTCTCAACAACTACCTCATGACCAGGGTGAGTGTGCGACCATTGCTTCCGTCACTTGCAGTGAAGAACACAGCCTGCATCACGAATAAGACAGTCACATGAAGGCAGAAACTAGCCTAGTCGTTTGTAGTAGTTTTCCATGACAGAATTGGGCCTGGGAACGAGGCTAGAATCCATGCTGCAAATCTGGGTGGGTGAGGGCCTGGGAACGAGGCTAGACAGAATCAGTAATGATACCTCAACACCATCTTTGAGCTTTACTGCCGAAGTATGCTTAACAACAGAAAATGTCGGACTTACTCAAGCTTCTTGTATTATTTCAGATACTGCACAGTGTTGGACTGGAGTTTCAACACATCATTGCACAGGTGACCTTAACCATCTGCAGCTGGTCTGGTTCCCATACCATATCCAGGTCTGGGAACTGGACCATCATACCCACACTTCATGAGTAACTGCTCATAATTGGAACTACAGGCTGAGGATCTTGACAGCATCATTTCTCACCACAAAGATTACATCTCCACCATCTTTGATCGCTGTCTTCTGAACAAAAAGGTACTCCATGCAGCAGTTGGTTACACCCAAAGAAAGTTCCACCCAGTGATTTTTTAATATAAAGACAAACAGTTGGAGTGGGATTAACTGTAGAACAGGCATATCAAGGCTGTCAATACTGGACAAGCCTTACTGGAGCATTGAACCTAACCTCATTCCTTGAGAACTCAGGCCTTCTGTTTCAGATTTTTCTCACAGCTTTGAAGGAAAAAGTTTTTCCAAATCTACAAGACGAAATCCAGAACAGAACGCCTGGGTTCAATGCTATGTTGTCTGTACAGTGTTGGGGAAATGTCCACCTCCTCCTCCTCCTTCTCTAGGCCTCGATTGTGAAGGAGGCCATCATGAAAGTGCTTGCAATTGCGCTGCTCTTCCGACAGAGGTGGGAGCAAGGAGTCGCCAGATTCAGGTCTGTCTACCTTTGCTCTTCAAGAACATATCATGTACGTTACTAATTGCACTGCTGGTATGGTGATATAGTTTTGCAGAAGCAGAGCAAGTTGAGGTGGAGTTTTCCAGGTGCAGTCATTTCCTGGTCACCTGCCTGAACCAGTTCATCAAGAGAGGCTCCTTCCCACACTGTGAGTTATAACAGCAGCTAATGTTGTTCCCTCCCCCCCAACACCTTTTAGTTGCTTACAGTATAGTAAAGCAGGAGTACCCACACTGCCAACTAACGAAAGGCTGACAGGAACAAGGCAAGGTAGCCCAGTAATACCGTCTTTGAAGGCTATAGCGTAGTCAATTTTTGCCCGAGATTAGAACAACAAAGATGACAACCATTAACCTCACTCCAAGGCTCCTCCCCAGCTTTTGTTGTACTATGCATACCTATACCAAAAGCAGGGCAATTTCTGAGAATGAGGCTGGACAGCCTTGTAGCCAGCCATTAAACAAGAATGAGGCTGGACAGCAGCCATTAAACAAGTAGGTTTTTAAAGTTAACAGGTTCATTTTTTTTTTGTATTGCAGTGGAAACGTTAGCGTTCTCCATGCGTTCACTAAAGTCTGGAGAGAAGATTTTCACTCAAACAACAAAATCCAAAATGAAGCAGTTGAAGTGATGGACAACCATACCCAAATATACAGCTCTATAAACGTACAATACATACATAAATAATAAGTATGTACAATACCTGTTTGATGGAAGGTGGTAAAGGTATAGTGTCACATGTGTGTTGCTTGTCCCATTCCAATCACCCACCAAACTGAGGTGGGAATGGGACCAAGCCCCTCACTAATATTGTAAAAATGTTCAAGTACATCAAATTAAAGGAGAACAAAAAAAAAAAGTGACCCTATTACCAGCTCCGGTATGTCAGAACAGCCAGTATCTTAGAAAGATGAGGAAGAGAAAGATGACTACTACAATGGCTGCCTTGGCTGCCAGTGAGGACCGAAGGTTGAGATAGCGTGCTTCTTTCCGGTACATCCAGGAGCTGTCCTTGAGCCTGAGTGCCTTGTCACTGATCGCTGGAGAGAAGGCAACAGGGGAGAGTATTAATCAATTATGACTATCCTCCAGTAATTTGAGCGTACAGTGAGCACTTCAATCTTACTGCTTAACTGATGTTATGCAATTTATTCGTGTTGGGGCTGAGAGTACTACTGAAATGCTTACCAGTGATGAGTTCTCCTCTCTGTAGCACAGCATCGATATTTTCAAACATGATTTTCTGCACTCCGTGCAGCTCATCACTCAGTCCTCTCAGCTGGGTTGTACGCCGTGACTGAGACTCCAGGTAGTTCTTCTTGATTCTGTCTACCTCAGCCCCTGTGTGAGTGTGGTGTGTGAGTGTGGAGGGAAGGGGGTGGGGGAGAGGAGGGAGAGGGAGAGGACCAAGAATGTCTCAAGTTAGACATGCCAACAAACAAAAACACAACAATGCTCAGTCTTAGCATACACCAGACGTATGTCTAACAACCCTGCCCACACACAAGCCCAAACATGTTCTCAAGAACAAAAGAACACACAACAGACACAAACTGAGCTTAATGTAGTCCAATTTGTGTCACCACTGCTCATGTATGTAATGGAGAATCCTTGAAAAGGGGCCTACCCATTTGCTTAGACCCATACATTAGCCTCGTTCCCAACCTCTCACATTCCAGCTGGTACTACGGAAACAAAGATACCCATGGATGGATTTCGGTCTAGTCTGTTGTCGCCATCCTACCTCAACCAGCCTTGTTCCCAGGTCCCTACCCACCTTCCTGTCGCTTGCAGTACAGACAGTTTTCTGTGGCAACATTAAGGTTAGTCTCGTTCCCAGACCCTCAGGACTCCCAGGAAGACCGGCCTAATGGCTGATGGGACATTTTCCTGTTAAAAATGAAAATTTATCTATCTATCTATCTATCTACCTCAGTACGGTGCAAGCACTGCATGTAACTGTACTGAGGGTCTGGGAACGAGACTACATTAAGGTACACTAGGTACACACTTACCAAACTCAATGAAGGAGTAGGGTCTTTGTGCTTTGTACACTTCATGGCTGTGTTGCTGGCTAAAGTCTGTGTGGAGGTTTTCAAGGTAGCTGAAGGCCAGCCGAGATGGGTAGGCCTCCTCGCAAAGAGCCAGGTAGCAGATACCCTCTTCAATAATGTAGCTGTGGAAAGTGCACAACCAACTTTAGCACACTGGGTACACCCCGCAAGATTTGGTCCGTGGGTTGGTACCCCACTTGGACATAAGCAAAAGTAGTGACAGTGATAAACTGAAATGGGAGCTCTTCCACAGCTGCCAAAGCTAAGCTGCAAACAGCTAGCCTTGTTGTATTCAGGTCTTCTCACCCCATTCACAGGTACTGATGGTGTATATACCATGTATTAGTGACAAATACTGGGGGTTAGAAGGCTTGGGTATCAGACCAGCAAACACCCTGGACTAGTTCCCAGGCCTTCCCTCCCTCTAGTTTTTGACTGCAGCCTAGAAGTGAGAGAAGGGCTGAAACAGTCTCCTAGCACGTAAGAAATTGAAGGCCTAGCTACCCTTGCACCCTGAGTATGAAGCTAACTCCTAGTTAGCCAACAAGAATGTGTCAAAACTTCCTGTGCTAGTTCACTGTGACATGATTTCAAAGATTACTTACTGGAATACGAAAGGTTCCACAGCAATACTGCATCTGTTTGGAGATTGGGCAGACAACTTGCGGAATATCAACTTTGCCTTGGTTTGATACTCGGCAAAGTTCCTCCCAGACTGTAGGTAGAGAGATACACATCCATCATTTACACTTCACAGTTAAGACAGTACCCTTCACATAGATGGTAGTACTGTACCTAAATAAGTATCTGTATTTTGATTATCACTAATAGTAGGTATCTTAGGTGTAACATATTGCGTGAATCTTCTCTCATCACTAACACTAGGCAGTAGTTTTCCTTACCTCATCGTCCAGAATGGATCCAGAGAGCGGTAGACCATCGCTGGCTCGAGCAATCAATGTAAGAAGAGCCATCCAGTGCTTCGAATGTGACAGTAGAGTTCCACGTCTCACTACCGGTAGGTGTGCATTATTTGGAATACAGTCTTTCCATTACGTCATCGTAAACAACCCACGTGGGCTGATGTGGCACAATGAGAAAATGGCTCTTGGATTCAGGAGTAAGTTTTGCACCAAGCCAGCAGTGTTGCATCAGAAGATGCATCAGAAGATTCTTTAGGGCTGAAAGGGTGTGAAATAACACTAGACTAGGGATCCAGCAGCCAGACCCACTTCCACAGCACAGAGGAGGGGCTGGCTTGCAAGGCTGGTTACCATCAGTGGACTGTCTTTCCTTCCCACTGACACAGGAATTCTGGTGTATACAGATGGCAATGTGGGTGCTGGAGAAAATTGCATTGCCATGACACTGGCAAGTCTCAAGAAAGCAGTGTCCTCGCTGCAGACTAACTGCAAGACAACAGAAACAAAACAGCAACACTACCTGGTAGAAACTACGACCTCAGATGAGATTATTCAAGGGCAGTGGACTGACACATGTAGCTTGCTAGTTATGCCCGGTGGAAGAGATCTACCATATGTTGCCAGCCTCCAAGGGAGAGGCAATCCAAGGATCAAAACATTTGTACAGGATGGGGGAAGCTACCTTGGTATCTGTGCTGGAGGCTACTATGCAACTTCTTTTGTGGAGTTTGCAAAGGGGGACCCAGTTTTTGAAGTTCTTGGACCACGTGAGCTGAAATTCTTTCCTGGTACAGCACAGGGCCCAACGTTTCCTGGGTTTCAATATGACAGTAATGCCGGAGCTAAGGCTACACCGATACTTCTCTCACAGCATGGTAGCAGGTTGGTGGCTGAAGTGTGGAGCACCATTGTGGCAGCAGAGCTCACTGAACCGTTCTCTGTCTTCTACAATGGTGGTTGTCACTTCATTCCAAAAAACAAACTTCAACAGAAAGCTCAAACAGCTACTGGACAGCCATCCAACAACTCTTTTGAAGTTTTAGCTACCTATAATGTTGAGAATGTTTCAGGACAAGCAGCCATTGTTGCTTGCAGATTTGGCAAAGGAAAGGTCATACTGTCAGGTGTACATTTTGAGGCAAGTGCACAACTGCTCAGGACTTGCTATCCTGGGGATGCGCACGTTCAAACATTGCTACCCCAGATTGCAGCATCTGACAGCCATAGAGAAACGCTGTTCAACTCACTAGTAGAATACCTCCTCATTTCATAACTAAATCAAGAACTATAGGTAGTTAGTTGGCTTGCAACAAAATTTATTGTACACAGTTGCATTTGGTACTGAAAACAACAAATTAGCGAAACAGATGTTTCTTTGATTTTGTCCACAACTGGTAAAACATGTAGCCAGTGATCAGAGAGAGTGCATACCTGTGATGCAAGAGAGGGGAAAAGTGATGCTCTTTCATAATGGATTATGTGGCGGTAGAAATTGAACAGTATTTTGTCGCACATGTTTCCACCACACTTGAAGTGCTATGGCACTGAACTTACAATTAACGGCAGAGGTCATACATGCTTCAAAGATGTATCATTATATGGACAGGTAAATCATTTTATGAGCTAGGTCTGAGCAAGGATACTGATGTTATCAATCACAACGCCACATTCAGACTCGACTATATTACACTCTACCTTCTTGTTAGACTAACAATGAGTCTCAAGTTCGTAGGGTTCCTCACCAAAATGAGGTTAAGGAAAGCTGGGAACTAGGCTCCAGTCGGGTTGACTTACCATGTGAAGATGTACTGCAAGTGTTCATTTCTAAGGGTCACTCTTGTCTGTCCTCCAATTGGACCACCTGGCACAGTGGTTGCTAGGGAAAGAGAGTGGAGGTGCATGACATGTAGTCTAGAATCAAGCTTGAGGACAAGGCAATCTACACTCATACACAATGGTTTATGTGCAAACAACCTGTGTTTTACTTTTGTCTTGTGAACTTACTCGCATCAGTATCGACAAAGATGGGATCTGTCTCCACATACTGGGCCATGGCTTCCACATCTCTGAAGGACCACCGTTTATTGCTTGCATCATTTTGAGGGGCAAATGGAGCTCGCTGTGAAGATGAGGTGTGAAGAAGAAATGAATAATGTCTACACAGACTTCATGCCACTCACCTTCTCCTGGAGTCTGACAACTCCTGTTAGCTCAATATCTCCCTCAGTCTACACAAAGATTGGAAGAAGACACACACAACATGCCAAGTCACCAATCCTGAATGTTTACAAGCCTGTAGCCTCGAGTCTAGTCTCAAGTCTAGCCTCAACTCATTCTCAGGCCCTCTCCCAGCTTAGTATCACTTAGTGATGGCCTGGATGAGGCTACCTTGAGTCCACCTTGAGTCCATAACTACAGTAGCAGAATTACAATACCTGTCCTTGTATTCTTGTGGTGGGGTCCATTCTTCTTCGAGGTACCCACCCTCTATTGACAAGGATGAAGCTCCTGAATGAGGGAAAAAATATTATGCTTGTGGACAGTTAGGAACGGTTTGTTAGTACCGTGTCTCATTGCAATAGAAAGGTGTTATGACGTGTGCTCCAGGCTCTGTGTTCTTCTGTCCTGTTCCCTCGGTGTTGAGGGTACGAGGCCACATGTACAGCTCCCGGGAGTGGTTGAAGTGGCCATGTAGCTTCACCCTCCTGTACTCCAGCTCCTCCAGCCTCTCCAATATGCTGCAATAGGAGGAAGGGGTAGAGATTTTGGTACATGCACTAAACTATAATTCTTACTTGCTGGGCATATCAATAGGAGATGCCATCGTCTTCTTCTCCAGTTCATCGATGAGCCCAAGCTTCCATTGCAGTCGGAAGATCTGCCATGTCCCGAGGAAGAAGGTCGTGACAGGAATGATGAGAAGCCAAAGCTTGTGTTTATCTTTAGTTTCCTTCTGAGCAGTGGAGTAGATCCTGGCACCACTGCTGGGTACCTGTCTGGCTAGTAGGGTTAGAACTGCGTGTGTGAAAATTGCCATGTGACTCTTTCTCATGGATGTAAGTGTAGAAATCAAATCGTGCAAGTCACCATGCCATTCAGGTGCAATGTAAATGATCATGTGCACCCATGTGTTTGCGATCTCTTCCTATTTAAATACTCTTCTGTGAGTAGGCATATCCAAGTCCAACCCCTCCCCCATGCTACTAGTCTCGTTCCCAGACCGTTGTGGGAATGAGACTAGTAATGCACTCTTCCATGCTGGTATATACCCAGAGAACAAGAGCGCCTCCTGTCAGCCTGAATAAATCTACTTCCCTGCTGCAATCCTCCACTGAGTCTGCAGAACTTCACTGTTGACCCCACAAACCTCCAACCGGCCACCGTCGTCATCATCGTACCAAAATTTTATCAGACTACCCGATATTCTTTTTATACGTCTGTCCGGTACAGTAGTGAAATTTTGGAGAGTTTCAGGAGAGATGGCGAGTAAGCCATCACCCGCAACAGTACAGGCGTTGCAGGCAAAGGAGAAGGTCTTGCAAACTGAGATTGGTAAATTCAAGGAGTTGCAAAAAGGTATGTATTGATAAGTGATGTTTCACAGTCTCGTAAGCTGGCCCCTCGAGACTATATTATGCACGCGCACGTGGACATGTCGACATGACATACGCATCACGTGCCACCTTCAAGTAGAAATTGCATCATGTATGTCCTATTTTTACACACACAGAAGTTCAGAAATGCACGTCTAGCCGCACACAGCTAGATGGACAGCTGAATGAAAACAAGACGGTCAAGGAGGTAAAATAGAGGGCAAGCATGCCACACACGTATGCATACAAACACAATGTGTACACACACATGCGTACACATCCACCCACACCAATATACATACTACACCACACACATACGTACATATCCACCCACACAAATGCATGTACACACACACACACCGCACATACGTACATATCCACGCACACAAATGCATGCACAAACGCATGCACACACACAGGAGATGGATCTGCTTGAGGACGATGCAGTGGTATACAAGCTCATCGGCCCAGTGCTTGTGCATCAAGAGTTAAGTGAGGCCAGACAGACCGTGGAAAAGAGACTTGACTATATCTCCAAAGAATTGTGAGTGTGTAACACAGCATTACTTCATGTAACACTACCAAAAAGTGTGGTGACTACTGAGTAGCCTTGATATAATTCTGCACAAGAGCCTGAGAAGTGTATAGCCAGCAGGCATTTACCTCTTTCTCTCTAGGGAACGATACGATCGCACTCTCAAAGATCTTGATGCAAAGCAAGAATCAACAGCTGCTAAACTCTCTCAGCTGCAACAAGACTATCAGCAATCCCTCATGAAGGCTGGCGTAATAAGATAAATAACCATCCCTGTAAATTAACACATCACTTGTGATGTTAGCATGTACAATAACATTTCTGAAATGACAATAAGTCATATAATGGAAAATGATGAAGTGTAGTCCCTGTTCTCAGGCCCCCACCCAGCTTTCTGTCGCTTGTAGCTGGGTGGGAGGCCTGGGAACAAGAGTAAGAAAAGTTATTTTATTGATAGCAACTTTCTTCATAAAAATTGCTCGGCTATCTGTGACTGCTGAAGAAATCCAAAATCATCTGCAAAAAGAAGGGGGGGGGAAGCAAGTGTTTCAAAATTTTCTCCAAAGATGTAGCACTTGTTATGAAGCTCTGTGAAGGCAGGTGTGAACAAGCTTTGGAGAGAGAGAAAAGAAAACCACAAACCTGGATGCTACTTTCTCTACTCCTCTGCCATGTGGATGTCCAGTGGCTCAGTGGTAAGAGCATACGAAGTTCCCAGGTTTAATATCAAGGTCCCCCTGGCTCCATCCTCCCATTAGGATGGGTCCCCCAGCCCATTCGCCACCATCCTAGTTCTTGGATAAGAGAAGGGGTAACACCTGCCGCTGCAGCTGTGGTCGCCCCTCCAATGCGGAGGCTGTGAGTCTCCGCATTGGAGGGGCGACCACAGCTGCAGCGGCAGGTGTTACCCCATCCATAAGGTCCCAATTCGTTGATTATTAGTTTCTCATCAGCTGCCTGCATAGATTTTCTGCGATAGAATTATTTTCATTTTCGTATACTAATGATGTAGTAACCAACCGGGTATAAGTGTAGCGATGAACGTAACGCTAACAAACGTGTCTCTCTACTGCACAATGTTCAAAAGAACCCTTCTACAATGGCGTATGATGAGTGCTGATCCTCCTGGCATCATGTTTGTCGAGTTTTTTGATGAGAAATATCTGCCGGCTATGGATAATACATAGTGGTAATACCGCCCGCCCGCACTGTGTGCAGGTAAAGCACGTGATGAGAAACTAAAAATCAACGAATTGGGGCCTAAGATGGAGCCCAGGGGAGCCTATTTACCTGGTCTTCCCAGCTCCTTATGGTTTTTCTCTCTCCAAAGTTTACACTAAGACATGATGTTTGGCTTGTTTACAGTAAGTCAGGCACTTGATTTGATATGAAAACTGAAACCAAAAACTCTACCTTAGTGAGCCGGTAGTCACTGTCACTCAATCTCTCTATTATTGAGAAGTGGTCTTCGTCAGCAATTTCATGGTGGACACAGGACACGCCCCTTTCTGTCAACCCCTAAGCAAGAATGTGCAATGAAGAACTGTACTGTACTCTCTGAACGGGTGTCGTGCGTACTCATCTGAATATTTTAGTTATCTGAACAGATCATGTGTACTCATCTGAATATTTTAGTTATCTGAACAGATCACGTATACTCATCTGAATATTTTAGTTATCTGAACAGATCACGTGTACTCATCTGAATATTTTAGTTATCTGAACGGTACTCATCTGAATATTTTAGTTATCTGAACGGTACTCATCTGAATATTCATGTGTACTCATCTGAATATTTTAGTTATCTGAACGGTACTCATCTGAATATTCATGTGTACTCATCTGAATATTTTAGTTATCTGAACGGTACTCGTCTGAATATTCATGTGTACTCATCTGAATATTTTAGTTATCTGAACAGATCATGCGTACTCATCTGACTATTTTAGTTATCTGAATGGGTCGTGTGTACTCGTGTTCAGAAAAGTGATTTCCTGTTGTCAAGATCTGGGAATGAGGCTAGTCTCTTACCTTCATGTACTCTTCCACTTGTGTCTTGAATGCTGGAGACTCTTGTTCTCCATTGGCAAAGAAACATGAGAAGCCAGGAGGAAACCGCAACTGGTCGAGGGTCCGCTGGGGACTGTACAGCTGAAGTTCTGTGCTGTGTGTGGTGTGTGTGTGTGTGTGTGTGTGCATGCATGTGTGTGTGTGTGTGTGTGTGTGTGTGTGTGTGTGTGTGCATGTGTGTGTGTGTGTGTGTGTGTGTGTGTGTGTGCATGTGACGGAATATTGCACTAGATATCCCAAGGTATCCAAGCCAAGTATCCTGAACTCACATTGTTAGTTGCAGTGGGTCATTCACATAACACTGCTGGATCGGCCCCAGCTCGTAAATCCCACTGATCAACACGGCTCCAGCAAAGGGAGTGCATGATGCTTTCCCCCCTCCACCCCTCACACCCCCACCCATTGCTAGCAGACATGCAGACAAATGGGCACCAGCTGAATTGCCACCCACATAGACCCTGTGGGAGGGGAAAAAGAGGGGGAGGAGGGGGAGGGGATTGCACTTCATGACACCTCCAACAACTGTATTCCAGTAAGCAACATATGGTACAGGAATGGGACCATTAAATTGAATGACCCAAAATTACAGTGTACATATAACTTGTTGCAAGCCTTAATTACACGTCTGATAGAATTCCTCAGGCTCACTCCCAGGTCTTGTTCTCAGGCAGCCTGGGAATGAGACTAATTAATGCTAAAAATGATTTACCAACACTCAAGCTTTGAAGAGAACATACTTAACTGTAAACACTCCATTTTGATGGACATTACAAAAAAGGCCTCAGATCCTTTATTGGGCACCACCCACCCATGAACCTATTTACATCAAGCACCACCTGTGCTTCTATTTTCTTCACTGACATCTGATAATCCCAAGTACACTTACAACAGGAAATGTAAACAACATTTCTAAGTATATGTATATACTATCAGCCCACCCATAAATGTCTTCAGCATCATCCTGTCGCAACGTTTGACGTGTTTGGGTATACACACTTCAAAGCATAGTATGTTGAACCTCATACCAAACTAAGTTATGATCTTAACATCATAGTAACATTTTTCCTTTGTTCAAACATTTGAGGTACTATACAAATGCAAGTATAACCTGTCTATAATGGTTGCCATGGGACCAGCAGTTTTTTTTTGTTTTTTTTTGCCAATTATTGTCTTTTTCCCCTCCATTTTGGACAGGTGGTTGCTTTTGGTCGTTTTGCACAGGTTGGACATGTGGTCTGTTCATGTGAATGGTTTGTTCTGTGCAGTGCATAATTTCATCCTACCTCAACCACCCTGCACAATTTCTCTCAGGAGATGGGAAGTTTGAAGGTAGGAGCGTCTCAAAGATGCTTCAGGTTGAGCAGCTGTAGTCGTAGTCTGAGAAAGAGACTACATGACCGTGTCCAACTTCCTCTGGCACAGGGTCAGTACAACTGGGACCAGGAGGCTGCCCTTCCACAGTGACCACTAGCGACAGGTTCCACTGTGACAAATTAACACTTGATGAAAGGGACATTGATACAGCTTGAATAAGTCATCCAGGACGCTAAATTTGAAATTTTGTCTGTGCAATGTCAGCTCATTTATGTTTTGCCCACACACACAGTTTTGGTACAAGTGCATAGAGTGTAAGCACTAATATTGAGTTTCAGAATTGCCTCAAGCTGTGAAGCCAGACATGTTCTCCGTTAGTAAACGCATGTTTGAGGTTGTGAGACAAACTAGCCGGCAGTCTCCAGGAGTCAAATCCAGGGCTCCTGGCTTGAGCCACTGTGCTCCACCACAAGCTATGACCACTGGACAACCATGAGTGCAGCAGCAATTTCCGGCAAGCGAGAGGTGGTCTAGCTCAATAGACTAGAGTTTATGCCATTCAGGACAAGCTTGTACAAAACATATGTATCCTGCAGTGTCATGCCTAGCCTCATTCCCAGGCCACACGGGAATGAGGCTAGTACAATGAAGTATACAAGAGCACACTGACACCCAACACCTGTTCTTGAAATACAATTAACTTAAAAATCCTTTTGTATAATTGTAAGTGCCAGCTGCATGCAGATTGCAAAAGGAAGGCTAAACCACAATTAATTTACCACAATATGATTACAATTGTAATCTCTATGACAGCAAAGTACAAAGTCAACAGTTGTACAATAAAGTCACGTGACAGTTGAGTTCTTAAATTTTGCACAGTGAGTGCCAGTAGCTAGGGTACAAAGGCTACAGCTAATGTCTTACCATTGTGTGTGCATAAACAATCTAATCATGACATAGCTGGCATGCCTGGGCGAGGCAGCCACGCTCTATCCTCCCTTTTTGGCAAGTTTGTTGTAGTTTACATGCACTTGACGTGTGTTCCGAATTGGTGCCGTGCGTGCAATAAGCATAAAAGGGTGTCGAACATAACTAGGCCGGCAGTGACGACGACTTGTTCCTGGTACGTTCAGAGAATCTGAAGCATTCCCAGCCAGCATCCTGTAAACTTACATTTCCAGGAACTACGACTACATTGTGCCTGCATAGTGATGTCATTGCTGGTTGGCAGACTGAAATACCTATCACTGAAAGACTTTGGCAGTGGCACATTGTTATACTTAAAGGTATACACAGGTTACACAATCCACTTGATATGTTACACTTGTTTGTAACCATGGAAACTAACATTGGGATCATTCGTTGACCAAACCAGAGTCCCTATACGAGGATACTTCAGGCTGTATTGCCCCCCAATTTTGGACCCCTATACGAGGATACTTCAGGCTGTATTGCCCCCCAATTTTGGACCCCTATACAAGGATACTTCAGGCTGTATTGCCCCCCAATTTTGGACCCCTATACGAGGCTGTATCGCCCCCTAGTTTGGACCCCTATACGAGGCTGTATCGCCCCCTAGTTTGGGTCTCATAGTCTGGGGTGACTGGGAATAAAGTTGTTGCTGTCCACAACACACAACAAATGTGTAACCATGGTTACATAATAACATGATGAATTACCTGCTGCCTGGAAATTTCTTGATGATGTAGTCACAACCCTTCCTGCACTGCTCCACAATGGTAGTCATATTAGCTGCAGAAAGACATAATTGAGTCTCATTCCCAGACCACAGACAGATTGTGTACCAGTCTCATTCCCAGACCAGAGACCACTTCAGTAGTATGGGAATGAGACTATGGATCATAGAATGACACTGACAGATATTTGGTGTTGCATCATCTGCTTGCAAGAACATAGCTACACCCTGGAGATAAGAACACCTTGGTTATAGACCTTATGTCTCAACAGGACCTATCGCTCACCGAAGCGAATAAGCTTACCTGCATGCCTTGTTGACGCGGTGAGCTCGCAAAGTGCTTCACTGTACTTAAGCTCCATAGACCGCAGCCTTCCTTGCCACTCAAAATGGCAGCATAGTATCGAGATTTCTGTTCACTGTCCGTTTTATGTTTGGTTACGTGAGGTATTGCATAAGTCTACAGTCAGGACATTAGACGGTGTCCCCACTATTTTCTCCCTGAAATAAACACCATGCTATTCAGGGCGTTATTTTGGTCACAAGGTGGGTGTCCGTACTAGAAAGGTATGTCCACTGTACAGGTCTGTCAGCCAAGCGTGTTTATGGAGATCACATTATACACAGTCAAGCTTGACAACATTTGGGAATTAAAGCTTACCTGTCCCAGTAAGGAAAAATGAAGATGAAATGGGGGGGAGGGGGGAGGGGACATGTCCAGCTGTCCACAGAGAGGATGCTTGCAGTACATATAGCGCTCTTAGTTTGAAACCAAAAACTGAAGGTAAAATTGGGGTTGTCTACTGAGGGTGCATGCATTACACATAGCGGTTTAGGAGCAACTTGGGGGGAGGTGAAATGAGGAAAAATGTTCAGCTGTCTGCATGCATACATAGGCTTCACTTTAGAATCAGGAAGGGTGACACAGTATTGGAGTGGTCAAGCCCCACAAATGAGAATGGATGGTAACAGGAAGGAAAAA
Organism: Agelas oroides; assembly: GCA_949130485.1. Classification (NCBI taxonomy): domain Eukaryota; kingdom Metazoa; phylum Porifera; class Demospongiae; order Agelasida; family Agelasidae; genus Agelas; species Agelas oroides. The sequence goes on along the minus strand of OX422197.1, from coordinate 738,138 downwards.
GAAGGTAAAGTTGGGGGGGAAATGTCCAGCTGTCTGCATACATAGGCTTCACTTTAGAATCAGGAAGATGAGCTGCTGAGGTCGAACAGCTACAGTTTCCAGGACCTTTGTGTGGACACTCACGTTGCCCAGATACGCAGGTGGCAAGGGTCAGACAGGGACAGAGCAGTATTGGAGCGGTCAAGCCCCACAAATGAGAATGGATAGATACAAAGTGTAATTCTCCCGTGTGTCTTCATGTATAAGCACACAATGCTAGGGAGGGCTGGGGGGATGCTCTCTCAGGGTTTGTTTTTTTAAAAACCACATTGTCTCTGAAGACATTCTGGGGGTACAAGTCATCATACAAGGAGGGCAGGAAGAAGACCTGATACAAAACACAAAGTGCCTGACCTGCCTCACAAGAACCTTGTACTGTGAATTGAAGGGAAAATCCTTTCTTTAGGAAAGAAAGCGGTCTGGCCAAAGTCTAGGTGACCTATGTAGCTGCGTCAATCTTGGGTTGAAGGGTATGGGGTAAGGGGAAGGAGGGGGAGAGGGGTTGAAGGGTATGGGGTAAGGGGGTATGGGGTAAGGGGGTAAGGGGAAAGGGGGAGTGATATAAAGATATGCTGTATAATAGTAGAAAGGTCAAAGGTCAGGGTCACCTGATACAGGACGTCTTTGCAGTTAGAGGTCAAAGGTTGCAGGGGTCAAAGGACACAAGAGAAGATACTAGTCATGTGAATGTCCCAATGTATAGTACTGTGAGCAGGGTCAAAGGTCATAAGATCAGCATACGTACCTGATACAGGATGCATACGTACCAGCCTTGTGCTCACTGACTGCTTACTGATTGTTTACAGTATACATACTTCAGTAGAAACAGTCATACATCGATCTTAAGAGATAATTTCCTGACGCAGATTGTCTAGTCGTTAAAAGTCAAATGATGGCATCCACTATCTATTTATTGAGAGCCAAAGGTCACAGGTAAGTTTAAAGGGATATTACAATCTAGTCATGAGGTCAATTATCATATCCCACGTCTTCTTAGCGTCATACCCAGGCCGTTTGGTAGGAAAAACACTTTTCTTCTTTAACGGAATGAGATTTCTCTAGTATGCAGTATGCAAAAGTGGACTATACATAGGCAAGCAAAAACTAGACAATAGTCATTGGATATTCGTAACCAGGTAGCCTTGGAATAAATATTCTCTGTACTGACAACTAGCCAGCCAGTGAGATACAGACAGACAGACAGACACTCACCTTTGGGAGCAAGATCATATCCCAGTGCTACCACAATAATACCATTCTTTGTGAATGGTACTGCAAAAAACCCTGAATGTTCTGTGCTGTGTATGTGTGTGTGTGTGTGTGTGTGTGTGTGTGTGTGTGTGTGTGTGTGTGTGTGTGTGTGTGTGTGTTAGTAAACAAGCACTAGCAGGCACACCAAAACCACAAAAAATTCACCAAGTCTTGATCCTAATAGGTAACCACTTAGTTGTCATGGTAATGCAAGAGGTTGCAGGAGCCTACCTTACCCAAGCAACTGCCAATACCCTCCGTGAATGTAGATAAACACATCACCAGATTCTGCAGACAGGAAACAACATGGGTGGTTCAAAGGTTACCATGGTGAGTATAGTCAAAAATATTTACATCATTTAGCACTATGTAAAAAACGTGAGAGCCTGGCCCAATTATTAGGTTCAAATGGCCCACTTTAACATTCTTAGAATTCAACCCACTACTCAACTCTCTTTGCTCCCATGACAACTCGAACTGATCACAAACAATTTGCACAAAGTCAATGATTACAGAGAGGAGTACTGCGCTTTGCAGGTAGCTTGTCACAGGGGACCAGACAGCGTTCATCTTGTGTTGATTAATGTCCTTTAAAGCCTATGAAGTCCAGTGATAATTGATTGACTTGGTAAGCCACAAGATGAACGCTGTCTGTCTCCTTGTGACAACCTACCAGCAAAGCGCAGTAAAATACGACTACACTTTAACACAGTAGCCATTCAACTGTGATTATTTCACCTTGTCCATCAGGTGGGTAGTAGATGTCCAGCGTTGGACCCTCTGGATCATCGTAGTGGACATTCAGCTCACATTTCACTGTCCTCTGAGCTATTTCTGTGGCTGTGTGGTGCATACACATTCCAAAAGTACACTACACACGTCCACTCTTTGCATAAAGTAGAGGAGGTGGGACATGATCAGACTTTTCTTCCCCATTTTTTTTTTTGGCTTGCTCCTGTCAGCTTTTGAGCTAGCTAGACCCTCTCTAGACCCTAGTCTCATTCCCAGACCACAATTTTCTGCAAAAAAAAAAAAAAAAAAAAAGTTGTCTAGGAACGAGACTGAGACCATGAAGCCGCTTCCATTATGCAAAAACGGGGGGGGGGAGGCCTGGGAGATTTAGTCACGTGCAATGATGTCAGGTAGACAGAGGGTAGACAGGCAGTGGAGGCGGTGCCCGATTGTTGTAGCCCACAAACATTGTGTTCATCAGCCTCGAGTCTATATACCAAACAACAAGTTGTATTGATGCTGTCTTTCGAACGTTACGATCTCAAGTCCCTGCACAAGATAGTACAAGAAGGACCTCCAGATTACGTCACATCTACTGGACGGTGGTGAAGGCCTGGGAACGAGGCTACAACGTACTATGATCGGTCAAAATTATAAGTCAGTTCACCTTCGAGCAAAATCTTTACGTGGTGGTCCACTATACGGTCTGCAGGGAGCTTCTTGGACCACACACTCGGTGAATACAACTCCTGGAGAGTAGCCATTACGCATGCGCAGTAGCCTCGTCCCCAAGCCCCGCCTGAAAAATTTTTCTGGGGACGAGGCTCACAATGGGAGGGTGGGGCTCACATAGCAGGCGGTGCGTGCCGAATCCTGGCAAGTGCGGAAGATGATTTAATTAATTAGCCGAGAAGCCGCTGGACTTGCAGACAATATAAAAGGGGCTATAAACGTTCAACTCAATATTTTATCGCGCCTACAAACTAACTACCGAGATGGGAAATAACCCGCCTACAAGCACATGTACTACTGATGTCGATCGTGAACATCACCAGAAAAAGGTTTGTAATCGTTCTGCAGCTGTCGCCACGCGTCGTGTGGCTTGCGAGACTAATCGGAGACGTAAAAATTCCGTGAGAAGATCGGCAAGCCTGCGGAAACAGAAGTCGAGAGCCCTGAGACGCAACTGGCTCCAGCTTCCCCACAGTAAAGCATCACATCTTGCTCGTTTGGAGCAAGAATTACGCATGGCTGAAGACCAGAGGGAACTCTTCCAAGCTGCAGCTAAAGGAGATGTCGAGACTGTCCAACAATTGGTCGACAGTGGCGTGGACGCAAATATTACCGACGAGAATAAAATGACCGCGCTCCACCATGCAGCCATGCACGCTAGAGAAGGTGTCATCCAGGCACTTATCGAAAGAGGAGCTGACGTGAACGCTTCTGACCTCAAGGGAGGGTTCAGTCCACTGCACTGGGTTGTGATCAACGCAGACCCCCAGATGGGATCTACTGACCACGTAGATGAATCCATTGTCGCACTGGCCAGAGGGGGATGTAATCTGAACTGTACTGATTTCAACTTTGCGACTCCACTGCACATTGCAGCACAGGCAGACAACCATGTTTGTGTCAGTACCCTCATCAGGCTCGGAGCCGACCCAAATCGTGTTGACATCACTGGAAGGAACTGTATCAAAGTTGCGAGGAGTGCTGAAACGAAAGAACTGATCATGAAACTTCACCAAATGAAGGAAGAAGCAGTCTATCATGTCCTGGAAACACCTCTTCCTCCCCCTCCCCCTCCCACCACTGATCCTCCCTCAGAGCCCCCACCTCCACCACCTCCAAGACATACCTACCATGTTCTGGAAATGCCGACACCTAACACAAATTTCGAACCTCTTCCCCCTCCTCTCCCGGCTAGAAATGGCCACATCTACCACATACTGGAGGCACTAACACCATACACAGAAATCCCACCTCCAACTCCCCCAAGGAGAAGAAAGGCTTGGATGCAGATTCTACCAGACACAAGTACTCCTCCCCCAACCCCTCCTAGGAGAAGAAAAGCTCGCATTCAGAATCGCATATCGAAACACAACTCATAAACTCTAGAACAATCATTTTATTCTTTGTATACTTTCTTGATATATTCAGTGTGTGAATCAGCAACTAGTGTCGTACCTGGTCAACCATTCTTCACTTTATAATTGTTCTATTTTAGAACATGACAAATGAAAATATCATATCAATCAATCAAGTTACTAAGTAGCTAGATTGCTAGTTAAAAGTACTACGTACCTTTGCATGTTTTTTCCCAAAATGACTTAATTGAAATTGTGACTACACCCAAGTCTGTTTGTTTGCTGTGTGCAGCCTTGTGGCACCATCATGTGCCTCCCATTAATAAGAGCCGGCTAATTGTGAAGAAGAATTAAAGCCTACACAGTGAGCACCAGCTAACAAAGAAGATAAAGTCAGCCAGTTGACATATGCGGGGAACATAGCCTTCTGAAATGTCCCTAGAGTATAGGCGTGTCCACGATGTGATAGCTATGTTTGGTAGCAGATTGTGTGCATTTTGAGCATTTAACACTATTTAGGGATGTGCAAATTCACTTGGGAATACTGGATTAACACTATTTGCTAACTGGTGTAAATTCGACATAGAGGGGTACTATAGTTCACTGATTACTACGTCATTTCCTGTACCCTACGCATGACTGTACAAGTAAAGAGACTACGTGGCTGGCTGGCACAGCAGCTGACGGGACTCATGACATTTCTGTCTTTTGTACTAGACACAATATTCCTCTCTCTCTCTCTCTCTATTCTAAGCAGACTATTGTCATGACAACAAATGTCTTGTGAAAAACCACACAAACACTGATGCATGCAGCGTAACCATGCACCCTCATGGATCAAAATGACCAGGCATCCATTAGTTGCTTGGAGATACTATTCATGTCAAGACAGTAGCTAAAAAAGCCAACCTATTAAATTAGTCTACAGAGAAACGGAAAAAAACCGGCTCTTTCTTGCAGGAGATACCCTTCATTAATTTGCATCAACTAGCTAGCTACTGGGTATTCCCTTACACGTGTGTGAACTTCCTATATTAAGAGGTGTTACATTCCTTTTAATTACAAAAGTTCACATGCCCCATTAGACACAGAGTATCTATTTTTACAAAATTAAACCGCACCCAGTGACCTGTAAGTCTAGTGCTGTGATAAAGTAATAATATCCTTGATTCTCTGGACCATAGAACCAAGCAGGTGAACAATTATTATAGTTATGTGGGCAAAAATATTATTCATTCTGTAGCAATTCCAGCAAGTACAGTTGTCATCACTAAACATACTGTTCACTCAAGTAGCTAGGTCTGGAACAGACAAGAAGGGTACAGACACCATCAAGGTTTAAATTATGGCACTAGCTAGCACCACTTCCAAAACTGAGACTTTCGTTCATGGGTAGCTACACTATCCAGCACCTAGATTGAATGTACAATTGGTTCATGCATGTGAATTTGTATCTTGGGGGCTAATATACTGTTACAGCTGCCAGTTACAGTGCATGCCTATGTAGCACTATGTGAACAGTTCCACAGACTTTAGCTCCAGTCAGACAACTGAACACAGCAACCTGTTGTAATCATGAAGAAGGTTTTTAATATCACACTTTTAATGAATATTTTCTGAAGCTGGTGCTTGCAAATATTGTAAATTGATTGCAACAGTGACAAATACTTCACATTCCTGGAGAAGCAAAGCTCAGGTGCTCACATCCTTATACAGACTGACCTTTGCATATGATTCATTTCCTAGATAAATAGAGTAGAAGGTGTTAAATCGTTGCAACTTCCTGCACACCTAAATTAAAATGAAAGCTGGTATAGTAATGGTGGGTGATGTGTGCAAACATTCTTCATAACTTCCTGTGCACCTGACTTTGGTAAAAGTAAAAGCTAGCGTGTTAATGGTATGGTGGGCAGTATATTGCAAACATTCATTAACAGTAAGATATATTATACAGTAAGATATATTATACAGTAATTGCAACATAAAGGAAACAGCTATAAATAACCCAAGCTTATGCAACAAAGCAGTGCTATAAATAGATTACCGTAATATAGATTATGTGTAGAATAACAACTGGAGACTCTTTAGCAAATTTGGGTAGAATACTATTTTATATCCCATTATGCATAGTTATATATCCCATTATGCATAGTTATATATCCCATTATGCATAGTTATATATCCCATTATGCATAGTTATATATCCCATTATGCATAGTTATATATCCCAGTTATGCATAGTAGAATTGCATACCTTGCCATAATGCTATTGTCTGAAGTTCAGCTCTACTAGTTTTGCCCATATAAGGCACTTTATGCATAGGAAGTCTAGTCAGCAGCTACAAGCCAAGTATTGCCACAAATGGGTACCCTTTCTACCCCTCCACTCAAATGTAGAATTACCTCTAGTGTCCATTAGCGTCTGATAGTAAATGTTGAAATCATCTTGCCAATATGTACTGACTGTGTACACACAACAGTGCTGTGATGTTAGTTTTGTCCCAGTCCCCCACTCCCTGCGCCCCGACATGGGATGTAGGAGAGAGTCCCAGGGTGAGACTAGCCCTCTACCGCAGCTGTCGTTGCTTGCACTACGAGTAACTCAGACTTCAAGCAATGATAGCTGTGGTGCACTGGGAACAAGGTTGCATGTGAGTGTGTATATTTGTTGGATGTTGCCTAGCAACCAAATCTTTGAAGTTGAATAACACAAAGTGGAATGGGTGGAGGTGATAATGGGTGTGGCAGTGGGTTGCTAGGGGTAACATCCAACAAATTAGTTACATCCAACAAATGAGTTACATTCCCCAGACAGAACAGCATTCGCCCTTCAGTCCGTCTGGGGAATGTAACAATTATATGCATGCACACATACATACATACATACATGCATGTATGTATGTAGCTTGCAATTGGGGAGATAGAAAGGTGTGATATGAGCTAGACAAAATGACTATGTGGGAAGGAGCCTCCCTCACCAACTGATCAGCTATGTGTAGTGAAATTTTACAACCTAGCTGAATTAGGCGAAGCCTGGGTGCGTTACAATTACCAGTCCAAACATACAACATTATTGGACCACTCGGTGGTCTTCATGTGTGTTTGTGCAGTGTGCCATTGCCATATAAGGGCAATAACCCTTCGTTGCTATGGAAATAGTACTCACACACATGTGCAGTGGACTGGGCAAGGGAAGTTTTATCTGCTCAGTGTTGTACAACAACGTACAACTGCTTTCCTGTGTGGGACTCAGCTTAAGAGGTTGGCAGCCTTATAGCTTAGTGCAGCAGCTCTACATAGTTAATCTTCAAACCCGGGTCTTAATTACCTCTTTGGAATTTAAGAGTTCAGAGGATGTGGCTATAATAGGGAGGATGGACTGTCAAAGAGATCTAAGATGTACGTGTGTGACATCTGTTTAATGTTTAAAACAATCAGGTTAAACCGAGAGCTTTGGAACACGAATCAGGTCAGATGGTGATACTTATATAGAATAAACTCCACATGGACATTGTCATGCGCCAAAACTCAATCAATTGAACTGGGAAACTGTAAAGATCTTTGTGCTAATGGGAGCCTAGCCTCGTTCCCAACCCTAACCCTCCTTCATGCCTGGGAACAAGGCTAATGGGAGCCTAGCCTTTTTCCCAACCCTAACCCTCCTTCGTGCCTGGGAACAAGGCTAACGGGAGCCTAGCCTCGTTCCCAACCCTAACCCTCCTTCGTGCCTGGGAACGAGGCTAATGGGAGCCTAGCAACATAGCTACCATTGATTCAGTTCACAAAACCTTTACCAGCCAGTATCTTGGGCCAAAGACTGACTAAAAAGAAGCAAAGTTGATAGCTATTGTTCAAGAAGGTCGTCTTTCTGGCATTTTGACCAAGTAACACCTGCATTTTAGGTTGTGAAATAGCAGTCAAAATTTGTCTGGTGAAATTCTGCAATGGCTAGTTCAGTCTAGATCAAAGTTGTTACCTTGGTGTTGAACTGTTGGGAGCAAATGAAAGGTTTTTAGAGGAATCAAAAGTGCACACCTTTCTAACTAAAAGTTAATTTCGTGTATCAACTGATCAAAGTTGTTACCTCGGTGTTGAACTGTTTGGGAGCAAATGAAAGGTTTTTAGAGGAATCAAAAGTGCACACCTTTCTAACTAAAAGTTAATTTCGTGTATCAACTGATTTTCTTTGATGTAGTTTCAGTTCGGCCAAACCTGTGAAACCTTCTAAATATAGCTACCAGCTGTTAACACACATGGACAAAGCTGGGTATTTGGGAATATCAATGCAGCAAGCTTTAGTCTGGTGAGTCCATAATATTTATGGCTTTAGTCCGCTGTGTTTTGTTTTATGCCAATCAGATTCTCAATTTGTGTCACAGTATAACTTCAATAAGGGGGTGGGTGACCAGAGTTACAGTTGCTGTGGTTACTCAGGCTTCATTATTGGATTAGCCGAATGAAGCTAGCTAGTCTTGTTTCCACATCCCACACCCCCGTGTTCAGGCATGAGGCTTGGCAACGAGACTAGCTAAATGGGGAGATGGTTAGAAGCTACAGTTGCTATGACTTCACTAGTGAATTTAATGAAGTGTGTCGCTAGCTACCACATGTACACTGTACAGAAGGGTAGCCATGCCGTGTGCATGCCGTGAAAGGAAGGAAATATTTCCTTTTCCTCAACTATGGTGGCCAAATGAAGTGTGTGGCTACTAGCTGGCACATGAAAAAAGGCATAGCTACTATGTACAATAAGATCATAAGGAAATACTTTCCAACTCCTCAACCACAGTGGCCAAAAGAATCCGCATTACCATGGTGGCCAAACGAATCATACATAAAGTTGGGGTTGTTTTTACTTTTGTAACTGGGTTACCGGAAATGATTGCACAACTTGGAACAACACTTAACTCAGGTTAATTGTGAGCTGTTAAGGAATGGTGTGATTGAAAATATTTGTACTTGTCCAATTAATCAGAGATACAAAATAGTTATTTGGTGCAAAGCCGAGATGTCAAGATCTTGAGCTGACACAAGCTGGTGCCAAATGTCAGATTACTACACCTCCTGACATCACAGGATGTCATATGGTGTCATATGATGTCATACGGTGTCATAGATGTCATATGATGTCATATGATGTCACATGATGTCACATAATGCCATATGAAATCACACTATATAGCATTATTCAACCTCCTCATCCTGGAAGTATTAAATAACCTGAGGAAATGTAAGCAAAGGGGATAATTCAGCCTACCATATCATATTACAACATTAGAAACACCATCCATCCACAAATGTCTGGTCTTCAAATGTCTGAATGGACAAACGTCTGAATGCTTGATACCCCCCAAACGTCTGAATGCTTGATACCCCCCCAAACGTCTGAATGCTTGATACCCCCCAAACATCTGAATGCTTGATACCTCCCCCCCCCCCAAACATCTGAATGCTTGATACCCCAACTGTCTGAATGTCTGATCCCACAATGGCTAGTCAAGTAAATTGCCTTTCTCTTTCCCTTCCCTGCAGACTCAATTTTTCTTGAAATGATGTGCTGCGGAGGTACGTGTGTATTTCTAGGTTAGGTTTTGTTTGGCCTCACACAAGCATTCCATGACATCACATGACATCTATGACATCATGACAGTACACAAACATCACATGACATTGATTAGCATCACATGACATTGCATATCATGTGAACATCACATGACATTGCATATCATGTGAACATCACATGATATTCAAGAGGTTCTGCCCTTACAACGGTCTCTATTATTGCTTTCTACAGATGAAGCCAGATTTAGCACCAGACCACACAGGACAGGGTCAAGGCATTTTCGAGACTAAAGTTTTCGTTTCAACAAATTAGCTCCATTGTGATCAGTTGTGTTTGTATTAAGTGCATGCAGGTTGATGTAGACACAAACAAACAATACATTTGTATGGGTAGTATGTACGTACATCATGAGTGGTCGGCACCACAAGTACACACATCGATCAAGAGAGGAAGAAGGAAAAGGAGGAGAGAATTAATCAGGGGCGAGGAGAAAGCATGAGATAGGAGTACGAAAATCTCGAAACAGGTCATAGGAGGAGAAAGAAGAGCAGAAGGGAAGTATAGGGAGTTGTATAAAGAAAGAGTTAGAAAAATCCTTCTAATAAAGCCGACCTTTGAACTCCAATGACTTATATCATCAGTAGAGCATGGCTAAAAATAGCAGTGTTTGTTCACACTTCTTCACTTTCACTCTGATGACAACTGGAGCATTCAGTTGAAACGTCAGCAAGTTATTTTCCAAGCTCAAGTTGGTAATAGATAACCTTCCTCTTCATTTAAATTTTGTAGCTACGTAGCTACTCAGTAAACTTTCTGGCTAAGAGTCTGCAGCACTGAGCTAATAGGCTCTGTGAGCATTTTGGGGTGTGCCCAGAGTCCCAGACCCCCCCTTTCCCCTTTGGAGGGTTGAAGGGAGGTCTGGGTTCGAGATTGGGTTCGAGACTGGGTTCGAGACTGGGTTCAAGACTGGGTTTGAGACTGGGTTCAAACCTGAAGGAGTGCTACAAGAAAGAGTCACCTCAAATTTTCTCTTTTACATTCCAGGGTTGGAGATGGGTGTTAATTAATTATTTTCCCATTTCGCATATCAGTCTCATGATACAAAAATAATATTTGGAAATACACAACGCAAGCAAAAGCCAGATAAAATTGAAATTTTGCTACATACATTCCAGGGTTGGAGGTAAGTGTTAATTAAATTGTGCTTATTTTCCCATTTAGCATACCAAGTCTTGTGTTACAAAATTAACAACTAAATGTTATAATACTTGGAAATACACAATGCAAACATTATGCAACACAAATAAAAGCCAGATAAAATTGAAATTTTATTGCAAAATTATTTCTGATGCAAGGCACCACACCTATTAACTCATAAGGCATTATTGCAATATTAGGCAGCTGCAGCGTGGATTTCTGTGTGTGTGTGCATGTGTGTCAGGCAGCTGCAGCGTGGATTTCCGTGTGTGTGTGTGTGTGTGCATGCGTGTCAGGCAGCTGCACTTGTGTAACAGCAGATAACTGTGTTTATCAGTGTGTGACTGAAGGTCTTTCAATACCAGTCAAGTTGCAGTGAAGGATTGTTCAACAATCCTTCACCCCCACCCTCCACACACCTTGTACCGTGCGTGCTATTTCAGGAAACTCCTGGGCCAGCACTATCTGGGGGTCCCCACTCACATATTTCACTTACATACACCCCTTCACTGTCCCCCTTGTACATCCCTGAACACATGCCTCCCCCCCCCCACCCCACCACCACCCACAGTCCCAGACCCAACTCTCTCACATGGGGTCTGGGTATGAGACTGTACCATCCACACAGTGCATGTGCAGTTCATTTTCCTTAAATAATAATACTCTATAAAATATATATAGAGAGAGATGCAGTGCAGGCTAAACTATTGTATGAGAGCATTGGACGATGGGGAAATGATGATGGTAACACTATGTCTTCTATGTCTTCTCATGCTCAGCATCCGACTGTCCATCATCAAACAGAAAAGAACTGCCGCCACCACCATCACACTGTCTTGTATCCTGCTCTGATCCTCCACAGTCCCCCGTACACTCCTCTCCGTCCTGACCACCTAACAACCGTGAGTCTCTCTGCCCTGGGTCACCTGGCTCCTCTGTCCCTGTTTCTTTCTCTTCCTCACCTGTAGTCACCTCTTCATCACCATCACTCTTAGTGGTCTCTTCATCAGGATATTTAGGAATCCATGTAAGAAGGACCTGGACTTTCTCCTCCTTACTCAAGAGAGTTCGGAGCAGCTCAGCACCTGGTTGCTGCAGGAAGACGGAGGGGATCTGGATGTTGCTGTTTCTGTCTCCACTCATGGAGAATGGAAACGGAGGTTTGGTTCCATTTGTGGTGTTATAGTCAATGTTATCTGCAAGACGAAGGGGGAGGGAGGAGGGGAAAGGGGAGGGACAAGGGAGGAGGAAAAAGGAGAAGGGAAGGGGAGGAGAGAGGATTGAGGTCGAGAGGGAAGGGAGAGAGAAGGGAAGGGAGAAAGGGGAGGGGGGAGGAAGAGGGGAAGGAGGAAGAGGGGAAGGAGGAGAGGGGAAAGAGAAGGGGGAAGAGGAAGAAAGGTGATTGCAGTATGTTGTCATATGATAGGCAGCTGTGACTAATGAACAATCTGTCCAGTTGTGTGCTTGCTAATTCTCACCATACCCCTTCCTTGTGGTTCACTTACCTGCCACTATCACACCAGCTGCCCCCGCCTTCTCTGCATTCTGAACCTGTCAATCAAACACGGACATCACAACAAGTACTGGCACTCATCTCCCCCCTCAAACCTCAACCAACCTTCTGCAGAAAAAGACAACCTCCCCTCGTGATGAGAACTATCCTGCCCTTGATGATGGACTCATCGGGAAAGCCGCTGCAGCCATTCAGCGGTTCCGTCTCCACCAACTCTGCAGCAACCTAAGGATACATAAGAAAGTAGCAGGTAAACTTGAAAATAACTCTGTCACTTTTTGTATCATAGATGTTCCCCTCTACGCACAATGTCATAATTATATGAACTCCACCCTTAATGGAAATTCTGCAAAACATTGTATCCTGAGGTGCACAAACACTGTATACTGAGAGTATCCTGAGGTGCACAAACACTGTATACTGAGTGTCCTGAGGTGCACAAACACTGTATACTGAGGGTATCCTGAGGTGCACAAACACTGTATACTGAGAGTATCCTGAGGTGCACAAACACTGTATACTGAGGGTATCCTTGAGGTGCACAAACACTGTATACTGGGAGTATCCTGAGGTGCACAAACATTGTATACTGGGAGTGTCCTGAGGTGCACAAACATTGTATACTGGAGTATCCTGAGGTGCACAAACATTGTATACTGGGAGTGTCCTGAGGTGCACAAACACTGTATACTGGGAGTGTCCTGAGGTGCACAAACATTGTATACTGAGGGTATCCTGAGGTGCACAAACACTGTATACTGGAGTGTCCTGAGGTGCACAAACACTGTATACTGGGAGTGTCCTGAGGTGCACAAACATTGTATACTGGGAGTGTCCTGAGGTGCACAAACACTGTATACTGAGAGTGTCCTGAGGTGCACAAACACTGTATACTGAGAGTATCCTTGAGGTACACAAACATTGTATACTGAGGGTATCCTGAGGTGCACAAACACTGTATACTGAGGGTATCCTGAGGTGCACAAACACTGTATACTGAGGGTATCCTGAGGTGCACAAACACTGTATACTGAGAGTATCCTGAGGTGCACAAACAATGTATACTGAGGGTATCCTGAGGTGCACAAACACTGTATACTGAGGGTATCCTGAGGTGCACAAACACTGCATACTGAGGGTATCCTGAGGTGCACAAACATTGTATACTGAGGGTATCCTGAGGTGCACAAACACTGTATACTGGGAGTGTTCTGAGGTGCACAAACACTGTATACTGAGGGTATCCTTGAGGTGCACAAACATTGTATACTGAGGGTATCCTGAGGTGCACAAACACTGTATACTGGAGTGTCCTGAGGTGCACAAACACTGTATACTGGGAGTGTCCTGAGGTGCACAAACATTGTATACTGGGAGTGTCCTGAGGTGCACAAACACTGTATACTGAGAGTGTCCTGAGGTGCACAAACACTGTATACTGACAGTATCCTTGAGGTACACAAACATTGTATACTGAGGGTATCCTGAGGTGCACAAACACTGTATACTGAGGGTATCCTGAGGTGCACAAACACTGTATACTGAGAGTATCCTGAGGTGCACAAACAATGTATACTGAGGGTATCCTGAGGTGCACAAACACTGTATACTGAGGGTATCCTGAGGTGCACAAACACTGTATACTGAGGGTATCCTGAGGTGCACAAACATTGTATACTGAGGGTATCCTGAGGTGCACAAACACTGTATACTGGGAGTGTTCTGAGGTGCACAAACACTGTATACTGAGGGTATCCTTGAGGTGCACAAACATTGTATACTGAGGGTATCCTGAGGTGCACAAACACTGTATACTGGAGTGTCCTGAGGTGCACAAACACTGTATACTGGGAGTGTCCTGAGGTGCACAAACATTGTATACTGGGAGTGTCCTGAGGTGCACAAACACTGTATACTGAGAGTGTCCTGAGGTGCACAAACACTGTATACTGAGAGTATCCTTGAGGTACACAAACATTGTATACTGAGGGTATCCTGAGGTGCACAAACACTGTATACTGAGGGTATCCTGAGGTGCACAAACACTGTATACTGAGGGTATCCTGAGGTGCACAAACACTGTATACTGAGAGTATCCTGAGGTGCACAAACAATGTATACTGAGGGTATCCTGAGGTGCACAAACACTGTATACTGAGGGTATCCTGAGGTGCACAAACACTGTATACTGAGGGTATCCTGAGGTGCACAAACATTGTATACTGAGGGTATCCTGAGGTGCACAAACACTGTATACTGAGGGTATCCTGAGGTGCACAAACATTGTATACTGAGGGTATCCTGAGGTGCACAAACACTGTATACTGGGAGTATCCTGAGGTGCACAAACACTGTATACTGGGAGTGTCCTGAGGTGCACAAACATTGTATACTGGAGTATCCTGAGGTGCACAAACACTGTATACTGGGAGTGTCCTGAGGTGCACAAACATTGTATACTGGGAGTGTCCTGAGGTGCACAAACACTGTATACTGGGAGTATCATGAGGTGCACAAACACTGTATACTGGAGTATCCTGAGGTGCACAAACATTGTATACTGGGAGTGTCCTGAGGTGCACAAACACTGTATACTGGGAGTATCCTGAGGTGCACAAACACTGTATACTGGGAGTGTCCTGAGGTGCACAAACACTGTATACTGGGAGTATCCTGAGGTACATTTGGAGTATTCTGTGGTGTACAAACCTGAAATTCATTCTTGCCCAGGTCTGGTCCAAAGAGGGCAGGACCCACCTCAAACTCCACTTCTCCTTCATCTAGCTGTGGATAGAGCACTCGTACCAATTTTGGATCACGCCTGGGGATGCCTTTTGGTGTGAGGGGGAAGGAGTAGAAAAACAGTATGCAGAGAATGCTAGTATGAGGGTTGGAGACTAGTATCAGGGGTGGGGGTGCTAGTATGAGGAGGTGCTAATGTGAGGAGGTGCTAATGTGAGCGGGTGCTAGTGTGACGGGGTGCTAGTGTGAGGGATGCTAGTGTGAGGAGGTGCTAAACTAATGTGAGGGGTGCTAGTGTGAGGGGTGCTAGTGTGAGGAGGTGCTAATGTGAGGGGGTGCTAGTGTGAGGGGGTGCTAGTGTGAGGAGGTGCTAATGTGAGTGGGTGCTAGTGTGAGGGGGTGCTAGTGTGAGGAGGTGCTAATTGAGTGGGTGCTAGTGTGAAGGAGGTGCTAGTGTGAGGAGGTGCTAATGTGAGGGGGGAGACACCTGAATTCTGATGAGAGTTCATGGCTCTCATGATGTCCTGCATGAGGTACCATCCTTCCTCTGCATCCTCCGGGGTCTTTGCCTGCAGTGACGAGGGAGGAGGAAGCACTGTACAGACATCTTACCACACTATCATTGTGAAGCCTGACAATGATGCAATGGACGGTTGGTGAAATGGGGAGTTTGATGGCAGAGACGTAAGCTAATGATACAAGAAACAGCAGTCGATGGAGACATGATATAGAGGAGAGTGAAAAAGTGGGGGATTAAACCGAGGGCTCCTGGCCTGAGCTGCCAGTGCTCTACCACTGAGCTACAAGCACCAGCTCTACAACTTCCCTCCATTTCACCGCGTGTGTGTATCTATTTACAGCCGAGAAAGATGCTCTAAAGTGTCTATAGTATGTGATGAACTCAGGGGTTGGCAATATGAGACAGAAGACGCTGAGAGGGTCCCAGACCTTCTGCATGAAGTGGGATACTTGGATTTTGCCCCCCGGCATACCCTCCACTACAATGCCCAGTTCATTCATGATAGCCAGGTGTTCCCGGTTAGTGAAGTCCAAGGTATCAATACTCAGACGAGGAGGGGTAAGTCGCTTTTTCGGCCTCCTGAAGGGAGAGGGGAGGGAAAGAGGGAGGAAGGAGGGAGGGAGGGTCTAAGATAGAGTGTGTTAAAAATCAACTTACTTCTCATTAGTGTATTAACAAATTAACCCTTTACTTCTCATTAGAGTGTATTAACAAATTAACCCTTACTTCTCATTAGAGTGTATTAACAAATTAACCCTTACTTCTCTGGTCTAAGGATCCTGAACCGTGAGCTTGTACACTGTTTCCGCATTAGTTTGTCATACTGGTCTCGCAGAACAAATGGTCGGTGGTCTTTAGAACACTGGAGGGGAGCAGCCAAGACTAATGACTCGGTCAGACTGGGTACTGGTGGTTCCTGCTGTCCCTGTGCTGAGGGACATGTAGGGGCAGTTGAAGAGGAGTCTAGTTCCTGGTCGTCAGCAACTTCTTGTGAGTTGTTCACTAAGAGCTACATGGTTGGAGAGTTTGAAATGGCGTCATGGACGTGTAAAAGCTAGTACATAGAACAACCTCATGTAGGCTATGTTCAAAGTAAAGTATTGTACAGCAGGACTATAGAATGCATACTATAAGCTAGGAAAGAAGCTAAAAGTTATTTCCTACGAAGAAAAAACAGAAAGCAGCAAGAGCACAAAATGACATCATCATGTGCACTTGTATGTGGCAATTCTCACAGTTGTTCTGGGGTCAAAGGTCGCATTGAGGGTGGCGAGGGAGAGGGGTAAAAGGTGTGCCTCTGTGCTGAACAAAAAGTCATTCAAGTCCAGAACAAGATCATCCTCCTCAGCAAACAGTAAGTAGAGGTACTTGAAGGTCTCTGCCAGGACAAAGGAGTCCATTCGGTCCTCATGGTCATTTGTCTTCAGGTCCTTGATGGCTGCAAACCCACAAGAGACGCGAGCATAGTCATTGAGGTTGTTGACCACCGACTTACCGATGTCTAGGTAGTAGGGATCACCTGTGGCCTGGGGAGGGAGGGAGGGAGGGAGGGAGGGGAGGGAGGGAGGGAGGGGAGGGAGGGAGGGAGGGGAAGGAGGGAGGGAGGGAGGGAGGGAGGGAGGGAGGGGAGGGAGGGAGGGAGGGAGGGGAGGGAGGGAGGGAGGGAGGGAGGGAAGGGAGGGAGGGGAGGGAGGGAGGGAGTGAGGGAGGGGAGGGAGGGAGGGAGGGAGGGAGGGAGGGAGGGGAGGGAGGGAGGGAGGGAGGGAGGGAGGGAAGGAGGAGGGAGGAGAGGGAAGGAGGAAGGGAGGGAGAAAGTGGAGGGGGAGGGAAGGAGGGAGGGAGGAAGGGAGGGAGAAAGTGGAGGGGGGAGGGAAGGAGGGAGGGAGGAGAGAGGAGGGGAGAGGAAGGGGGGAAGGAGGAAGAAGAGAGGAGGGGGGGGGGGGGGGGGACAGAATGAAGTCTGAAGGGAGAGTGTGGTTGTGGGTGACATACTCTGTAGAGGAAGTACGTGCTCTCAACAAACTCGGGTCTCAGCGGATGGTTGCCCCAGTGAACCTTGAAGTCAAGAGTGAAGGCCTGGTGTGCGAGAGAGAGAGAGAGAAAGAGAACTTACACACAGGTAAATTAACTCATACGCAATGCAAACATGGGCACACAAACATGCACACCACACTCACTCCCAGGATACCCACACACACCTCTGGTAGGAAATTATGTCTCTCCGTCACGTGGTAGAGCATGTCGTGGGTGTGTATAGCAGCGTCAACGTCTCCCCATAGCACCTGGAGGCCCGGCCAGAAGGCAAGGAGGGAGTCCATGAAGGAGCGAGTCATGCGGCTTGGAGAGTTCATGCTCACATCCACCAACAAGGGGCCACTGGAGATATACTTCATCACTGCATCATAGTGCTGTGTGTGTGGTGTGTGGGATGTGGTATGTGGGAGGAGGGTGGGAGGTGTGTGGGAGGAGGGTGGGAGGAGGGTGGGAGGAGGGTGGGAGGAGGGGAGTGGGATGGGTATATGAAGCTAACAGTATTACCACTGCCAACATCTGTTCTAGACTGCTTTGTGTCACATGACCTCTCAGCATATGGTCACACCCTCCTACATGGCCACACCCTCAACTACCACAATGGATAATTAGCACATGCACCATTGCTAACACTTGTTCTAGAATGCTTCATGTCACATGACCTGTGACCACACCCTCAGCATGTGGCCACACCCCTCACTACATGGCCACGCCCCTCACTACATGGTCATGCTCCTTACCTTGTTGAACCTCCTGAGATACTCTCTATTTCCTAACAGGATGTATGACTTGAGGCAATACTCATAATATGAGTCTATGCCCGCACCTACCCCACTGTCTGTATGTATGAGTGTGTGGTGTGAGTGTGTGGGTGTGAGTGTGTGGGTGTGGGTAGGAGGAGAAGAGGAAGAGAAGTATGTAACAATAACGTGTAGAAGTACAATGTATGTGTGGGTGTGGTGGGCATGTGAGTGTGTGTGGATGGGGATGTTACATTTGTAAAACTACATAGCGAAAAAGACAGGAGATTTCTTGTGCCGAACTTGAAGTGGTCTCCAGTCTTACCTCTTCTTGTCCACTCCCCGTTGTGAATATTAATGGTGGTGCCTACTAGATTGTGTCCGTGGTCGCGTCGTTGCCAAATGGCTTCCATTGCCCGGTGAGCCTTCAGCTGTGTGTGTGATGCGGGGGGAGGGAGATTTCTTGAGGTTTTCCCCAGAGTGGACATGGAGAGAGACTCACCTCAAACTCAGGGTTCCCTGTGAGTCTGCTAAGAGCTGCAAACTCCAGGAGAAGAGTTCCGGCACACGCAGTGCATGTCGTTTTGTCCTGAACTCCATACGCCATCCCATGGCGCAGGTTCACCTAGGAGAAGAAAACCAATGGCTTTTGTAAAGCCAACCAACCCTGACATTTCTGGTAGCTAGATGCTATGGGATTTAATCGTCAAAGTACAGACAATAGGCTTAATAATCTTAATGCACACCAGTTTAGCTACTGGTCTGTCTTGTTCTCAGACCCCAACCCAAATAGAGAGGTCTGGGAACCAGACTGACTGGCAGTAGCTCTCTTCCTGTCTCACCTTTGGGTAAGGCAGTCCTGTTGTGGTGTCAAAAGCAGGCAGCAGTCTCCTTCCCACTTCCTCAGCCTTCCTCAGCAGCTCGTCCTGGTACCAGGCCAGCTGCTCATACCCTTGGCTTTTTAGCGCTTTGGCTGCAAAGTGGCCACCTAACAAACCACTGCATAGGGAGAGAATGAGGGAGATGAGGGGGGTGTTGTATAGGTGAGGGAGGGGGTGAACAAATGCTCAGTGGTGGGGAAGACGGAGGGTGAATGCCCCCCAAAATGTTGCATGCAGCCTCGCCTTGTTAGTTTCATTCCCAGGCTCTCTTCCCCCTCTGTTTTTTGAGCCTGTGAATAAGACTATCAAGGGGGCCATGGGAATGAATGCTTGGTGGTGGAGAAGAAAACGGTAGCCTTGTTCCCAGCTAGACTCCCTCCCAGCTTTGTCATATAATGCAGTATGCTTACCCAAAGCTGGGGAGGCGCAGAACAACGGTAGCCTTGTTCCCAGCTAGACTCCCTCCCAGCTTTGTCATATAATGCAGTATGCTTACCCAAAGCTGGGGAGGCGCAGAACAACGGTAGCCTTGTTCCCAGCTAGACTCCCTCCCAGCTTTGTCATATAATGCAGTATGCTTACCCAAAGTTGGAGAGGAGCCAGGGAAGAAGGCTTGGGCCACAAGAGGAGGCGGGTTATTCATATTACCATACAAGTTAATCATGTGGCCAGCAGGAAAATGGGAAGAAGAAAGGGAAGAAGAACTAGAAAGACCCTGTTTCACAACTGAGCTTACCCCAGCACTCTGATGTTGGTCTCAAACACAGAGACAATGACATCATTGTCAAAACTGACGTCACGAATCACCGCCTTGATGGCCCTACTGAACTCATCCACAGCTCCAATAACCTAAAGGTGAATATGTAATGATTACATCATCTAAAGGCAACTTGACAATATTCTTGCAAGTTTCTGAGTTCATGTATTAAAATGCAAGCGTAATATACAGTGGAAACCCACTAACACAGACACACTCGGGACCGAAAATGTGTTCTGCTTAGCAAGGTGCTCTCAGGGGGAGAATGGTAAATGTCTGTTATATACAGTTGGACTTGTGTGAGGCGTTCATGGGAGTCCTTTAAGAGGGGTTCCACTGTAAAGGTCAAAAATGCATGTTCTAAGTTTCGCAAACCAGCCCTATTTCTCTTTACCACTGAAATAGAGAAATAATGGCTGGGTCACGAGACTAGCATGTTCCTTACGGCCAGGGTATCCAGTGAGTCGATCAGGGTCAGTGAAAACCTGAAGAATGAGCAACACTCAATCATTCATTGGTTCACAATCTAACCTCCACCCCCTCATAGCTACCTGACTGCTTAACGAGTCCTAATTAGAGGGGCCAAACTTGTTAACCCCCTCTGAGTGCTTGCATGCAATGTTACTCGTAAGTTCAAGTTACTGCAAATTGCAACATTTTACAGCATCAGTTAATATTGACCTCGCTAGCCTCACACAAGGCTACCTAACCTCGTTCCTAGGCCTTCTCTGGCTTCAGCTTTTGGCCGCTTGCAGTTTGCAAAAGCTAGAGGTAGGGAAGGCCTGGGAACGAGGCTAAGGCCACCTGGTACAAGGCTACAAGCTTTCCAACCAATGAAATTGTAGAACAGTTTACAGTTGACCAATTGGCTTAACCAGATGTTACAAGAACGCTGCAAGCCACAGTACAAACCCAAGCACATCGGGGGACTGGGAATGAGACTAATAAAAAAGAGATTCACTGCCTCAAAGAGAAGACATACAAATACGAGCAAGGATTCCACAAACTGTCCCCAGGGTTCAAAATGCCTTTTCTAAGTTGTATCCAGGATATTGTCAATTGTTCTTGGATTTCACCACGACACCACCAGCTGTGCTTCCCCAATTGTCTTAGGAAAGCAAAATCATCCTCACCCTCCCAGTGCCTCGTCAATGTCGCCCCGTCCTCTGTCCAATCCCCTCACTCGCCCCTTGCATGTCAGTGGCATGAGCTCGTCAGCGGGATAAGCGTGTTTCTGAGGAAATTAGCACCAAGTATAAAGTGTACAGAAATGCGACCATGTTTGATTACTGTCAACAATATACCATGTAAGCATTGTAGGCGTGGAAGAACATTTCACGAACTTTCTCCCTGCAAAGAAAGATTATATGTAATGGTGCTGTCAGGAACGCTTGAAAAGTGCTTGCTTCTAGTGAGAGAGAAAGGGAGGGGGGCGAGAGGGAGAAGGAGAGGGAAGAAAGAAGGAGAAAGGAAGAGTGGGAGAGAGAGGAAGAGAAGGAGGAGGGACAGCAAGGGAAGAAGGGGGTGTTTATCTGCCTACTTGTACAGTTCTTTCTCCTGCCGGCTAATTCCAAATACTCCACTCCAAGATTCTGAAATTAGCGCCATCCACACCATCAGGACAACAGTCCATCTGCACTGTAACACGCCCATCCCTGGCTTGCCAGCTACTACAAACTAGTACATGTATCTCTACCCTAAAGTGTACATGTGCAGATATGTGCATCAAACACGAGTTTCATGAACTAGAAAGCCACACGTAGGTCTGGATATAGAAATTACCTTGTTAAGGTCTTGTGTCAAGCTTCATATCATCTTTCCATCCTTAACACAGGGTCACAAAAGTCTCCACGGCACAGTATCTAGTACGCGTATAGTACAGTGCATGCAGTATAGGTAGTGTTTCGAAATTTCACAACTCCAAATATATTCGTATAAAAAGAAAATTAAAACGGGGGTGTGGCAGAACTGTCATGATCTGTGACTAGTCTCGTCTGGTTCCGAGACTAATCTGTGACTGCGTTGCCTGATGCTAGCTGTATCCTCAATTTCTTTTTTGCAGGCTTCCTGGCTACTGTGGATTGCAGCGGGCATTGTGCTCAATGCATCTCTGCGGTGGAAGCACATGTTTCCTGACGTTCTGCAGGATGCTCTGCACTATGGCAAACTAAAGTTGGATGTCCGGGGTGGGGTGCAGACTTTAGGATTGTTGAACGTGCCCAAATCGTATGCAATACGCTCACTGGCTGTGATAGCTTTTTTTTTTAAGCACTGCAAGAGAATATGTCCTTTTTCAAGCCACATATGCTAGGGCTAGTCTCGTTTCCAGACTCGTCTGGGTACGAGACTATGCTGGGGCCAGGGTCTTAGACTTTTCGGCTATAGGAGCTGGTCTCCCAAGGGGATGGGGGAGTTGACCTAACTCATAAATCCTCAAATCTGAGTTGTCCCCATACCACAATTTACAGCCTTACACGATAGTTAGAGACAGCCTATGCTATTTGAGTAAGTGATTTTTTCTCTTCATCCCCAGATGGTTTACCCACTTCTATGCCTGGGGAGTCCTGTGGAATTTCACCATTCTTTACCACTTTGTGTCTGCATGTGTATACAATAAACCACCCTCCGTTCCTTATATGGAATCTGCCCTTACCTTCCTGTCTGGTTTCCACATTGAGGAGGAGTGCCACACGCCTGGCCTCACCCAGCAGCACTTTGACACACTCGTGGCCATGGCTCTCCTCTGTCTCCAGGTTTCTAGGCGACTTTATGAATGTCTCTTTGTGAGCGTGTTCTCCGAGAGCAAGATGCACTTCTTACACTATGTGCTTGGGATTTACTTCTACACTGCTTTGGGACCCACTGCCTTGCTGCACATTGCCCCAAGACCTAGTAAGCTCTACTACATATTGCCAGTAAGTTTGTTTTCAGTCTCTCTCCTCAAAAAAAAAGTTTGTGAGGAGAAAGACTGGAAGCTTTGCTGCCTATAGTCTCCAGACCCAATATAATAGCTTTGCTGCATATTACCACCCCCTCTCTGCGTACTACACACTCCAAGAGCTAACATGCCTTGCTACATGTAATAGATAATGCATGTTTATGGTCAATAACCACCTGGCACCGAGGATGGAGCCCAAGGACAAGGGTGGTTATTGTAAACCATAAATCCCAGACTACCTCCAACCTGATTGGCCCTTAGATAGATTACACCGTAAACAAAGTCTATTAGTAAACATACAAAATAGTTTACACTGCAAACAAGGTAGCTTATAGGAAACATCATTTTACAGCTTCCTGTGGTATATGGAATAGAATCTACAACTTAGTATATGGAAAATAATACCCACCTGTTTCCACTGAAACAAGGGTGAAGAAGTGGAGAATATACGTCATGTATAACCCAGATATTGGCACACCACGCGAAGCCCAATACATGTCGACCAATCAGATTCTACCCCAGAGGAGGTAAATCTTTTGGGGGGTCTGGGTGCAAGACTATGTTGCATGTTGCCTCCACACCCAGTAAGCAAAGAGATAATGGTATGTGGCGGAGTGGCTCATTTTGAGCCATTATCGCCAGGTTTTGACTGGCTACAGTACAACAAAAGCTACAACCAGTCAAAACCAGGAGGCAGGAATGAGAGCGTTTTCATACTTTTTTCTTTCAAGCTGTCTATGGAGTTGCTGGTACCACGTTCCCAGACTCCCTCCTCCAGCCTGGGAACACGGCTAGGTGGTACACCAACTAGCCATAGGCAGGCATAGTCTCATTCCGAGACCAGCTCTTTGTACAGCAAGTTATGATGAAAAGCTAAGTGGTGCCAGACCTGGGAATGAGGTTAATGCAGGCAAATATCCATTCTTTCTTTTCCAGAGTCGTTCATCCTCTGTATACTATACAGTGGAACCTCTCTTTAAGGATACCCCTGAAATAAGGACACCTGGTTAATCAGGACACTTGACCAAGTCCCAGTTTTATATATTATTCTCTCCCTGAAATAAGGACACCTCACTAATCAGGACAATTATTTTGGTCCCAAGGGTGTCCGTATTAGAGAAGTTCCATTGTAGATATTCCCCACACTCTTCCAGATGTGTGTTTTCCCCATGTAAAATTTCCCAGACTCTTTCCTGTGTATACAATCATACCTATAAACCAAACTTCTCTGCTGATGAGTCCCCAAACTGTGTCCCACTCAGACGTGTACTCTCTTTTACAGGTATGCCTGAGCATACACCAGTTGTCTCTGAGCCGTGGTCACTTGTACATTGGTACCACGTCGTGGGTCTCTCTCTGTTTGCATGGGCAAGCCTGCACCAGCACAGATGCCATAAAATCCTTGCAAATCTGAGAGCGAGGAGAAACAATTCCGACCACTCGTACTATCTACCAAAGGGAGATTGGTTTGAGTATGTCTCGTGCCCCCACTATCTTGCCGAAGTGCTGATTTACGTAGCGCTTCTGATTTTCTTTGTTGCTACGGATTGGAGAACTAACTGGTGGCTTGTGGTGGTGTTCACTACATCGACACTGTTGCTAAGTGCCCGTCAGGTGTACTTGTGGTACAGACTCCAGTTTGAAGACTACCCCACTCACTGGAAGATCATCGTCCCAGGAGTGTACTGATGTGTGCATACCAGGCTGTACGTCTCACTGGAAGATCATCGTCCCAGGAGTGTACTGATGTGTGCATACCAGGCTGTACGTCTCACTGGAAGATCATCGTCCCAGGAGTGTACTGATGTGTGCATACCAGGCTGTACGTCTCACTGGAAGATCATCGTCCCAGGAGTGTACTGATGTGTGCATACCAGGCTGTACGTCTCACTGGAAGATCATCGTCCCAGGAGTGTACTGATGTGTGCATACCAGGCTGTACGTCTCACTGGAAGATCATCGTCCCAGGAGTGTACTGATACTGATACAAATGTGTGCATACCAGGCTGTACGTCTCATTCCCAGACTCTCATGCCACCAGCTTTCACCATTAACAAGTGAGGGTGCCAGAGTCTGGGAATGAGTATTGATACTAGCCAAACTCTTTAAATTAATTTTGGCTACATGTTTATACTTGAGGATCAAGACCTCACATGTGTGTTTGTGTGCAGTGATATCGCGTTTTTCAGGCCACACCCATCTGTAAATACTTGCAGTATTGCAAGAGCTAGTAAACATCAAAGCTAGTCTGACCAAGCAAATGATATCGGGTAGATGGAATGTACACAACAAGAGGGAGGGAGTGTTGACTACACTGCATGTCCTAGCTCTTTCTCAGACTATTTTGGTTCCAATTTTTGGGCACTTTACAGCATGGCAAGCTCTGTTAAGTTGCTTAGTAACAGGCAGAAATTGAGCTGTTATTACATAAGGGTCTGAGCACAAGAGTGCTAACATGCAACAACATGAACAAGGCCGTGTAGCAATTTGGCATGCATTCATGCAGTCCAGTGCAGTGACCGTGTGATTCATGTATAACTGTTACCTAATTGTTGTAATGTTCTAGCTATTTGTGTCTGGTTTTAGTGTGTGCATTAACCACGTATAAATACGATATACGACGCGCGCGGCGCGGGGCACATGTGGGCGCACGTGAGGCTTTGGTAAATAACCACCTGCTTCTTATGCCGCTCATGCGTGAAGCCTTGAAGTTGAAGGCGAGGCCACTGCATTGCTGTTAGAAAGAACCGAGTGCTCTTTTCACAGTAAATCCTGAGCCGTAAAGACGCCGCAGATCTTTTGAGAGATCAGCGTAGGCGTGCGGCTTGAGAACTTAACGACACGTAGGCGGAAAAGGAGAGAAATCATGGGGAACAAGTCGCCCAGTGGTTCAACAACAGCGGGGACGAGCATAGACCGGAGAGGATCCAGGTTTCCGAGGCATGGTAGCGGTAACACTGTGAAAGGGAAGGGAGAGACCAATACAAGCAGCCCAGCGCCTGCGAAGGGGCCCAAGAACTATGTGGATGTGGGACCCGTCGATGAAACTACTGGTAAGGCATGGTGGGTTGGGTTCTGCAGGAGGTGGGTATGGAGAGCATAGCTTCCAGGAAATGAGGGAGTAGTTGACCTCCTTATCATTCATATTCTATGGATTACTGATTTGTGTTGGAATACAAGACATCGGAAACAACACCAGAAATCCTGTTCACCTGCCCAGCCCTAACCCTTACTACCTGTGTGCTAACTACATGTAATCTGAATTTTCAGTGCCGTGTATTCCAACTGGTCTGTTGCGACGATAAGGGCCTCTTATTTATTGTAGTGAAGTTCAGTTGGTTCAAAATGTTCATTTCAGAATGTTGGTAGAGCCATGGCTAGGTAGTATGGAGAAACTCGACTGCGTGTTCTGTGGAACTCTGTATGAAACACAAACTCGAACACAACTGAAAATCTGTTATATTATGAACGCTTTCTCCTCACTCAAGTAGCTGCCATGGCCGCTGGATTGAGAGCTCCAAATTAGGGAATTGTGAGGTTGAGTTTATCTTGTCGAGGAGTAAACACATCTTCCACCGTCTTCCGTTGTTTCAACCATGTGCTATAGATACTAATAACACTGCTCTCTAGCTCCTTATTCTGTGCACTTGTTTGGAGCATACGTTTCACTCTCTAGCTCCTTATTCTGTGCACTTGTTTGGAGCATACGTTTCACTCTCTATACAGAGAAACACACAACACACGGCACAGAGCGTGTGGTCTGGGGCGCTGCTGTGTTGTCAAGTACACATGCGTAACCCCCCTTTGTATTTTGCCTAGTTTACACAGATAAGTCGTAAGATTGTGAGGTCTCGTGTGTGTGTGTGTGTGTGTGTGTGTGTGTGTGTGTGTGTGTGTGTGTGTGTGTGTGTGTGTGTGTGTGTGTGTGTGTGTGTGTGTGTGTGTGTGTGTGTGTGTGTGAGTGTGATTCTCCTCTCTTCTTCAAAGAGAGGGTAGGCCTATGATCTTTTTGCTACTCCATGCCTTTGATGTGGTGGTGCGTCTATCTTTGATCCTTTACCCCCAATTAAACCCCTTCCCTGAGCTCCACTGGTCATATTTGCACTAAGCAAGGCCCCAACACGCCGTAATGAATCATAGATTTTTGGTTGTTGTTGTTGTCCAGTACTTGTTGATTACAGATTGGCAAATGCATAATGAAAAGTTTATTTCATCTATCTTTCATTTACCATGTGTTGTATTTGTGTGCATTTTGTGCACACTCCCCAGAAAACGGCCAAAACCATGTCGCAAACACAAACAGTCGGCCCAAGGATGAATCAAAGTCTGGATTGTCCCAGAACGATCGATGGAACTCATTTGAAAACCTCCTTAATCCTCTTGACGAGGATCCAGATTTGTACATCGTCAAACACGACTACAGCACTGACCAGGCTGGACAATTGTCCATCAAGAAGGGAGACAGACTGAAGATCTCAAGGACAAGTGAAAATGGAGATTGGTGTGAGGGCACAAACTGTCTGGGGGAGATCGGGTGGGTTCCAGCCTCTTACATCACCAAGTTGGACAGTCTTGAGAAGCACTCGTGGTTTCATGGCAACATAACCCGAGCTGAGGCCGAACTCTCCCTAGGTAGTGGTATAAATGGCAGCTTTCTGGTCCGTGAAAGCGAGAGTAAGCCCGGACAGTACTCTATCTCCCTGCGCTATGATGGCCGGGTGTTTCACTACCGAATCCACCAGGATTCCGCCGCCAAATTTTTTGTCACGCCGGAGTCAAAGTTTGACTCTCTTCCTCTATTGGTTGTTCACCATTCTAAGAATCCAGATGGACTCACCACCACCCTCCATTATCCTGCCCCCAACCCAAGAAAGCCACCGATTTACAGTTTGTTTCATGAGGTGGATGAATGGGAACTGGACCGGTCGGATATTGACATGGGTCAGAAGCTTGGAGGAGGGCAGTACGGCGAGGTGTACAAAGCACTGCTTAAGAAGAGGAATTTGAATGTACCTGTTGCTGTCAAGACATTTAGGGTAAGGGGTGTGTGTGTGTGTGTATGTGTACGTGCATGTGCCTGTGTGCGTGTGTGTAGATGTATGTGCGCATACGTGCATGTGCATGTGCCTGTGTGTGCATGTGCATGCATGCGGGTACATGTCACTGTGGGAATACGTGTGTGAATACCGTACACATGCGTACATGTATGTGCAGGTATGTACGTGTGTGTGACATGAGTTGTGTACAACACTGAACGTGAAACCTTTCAGCAACAACGGACGTTGTTTATGTATGTGACAAGCGGCCAGTTGGCGCTATATATCTAAGAGAGTGAGCCTTGCAGAAGATCAGTTCCGATAAAGTATGTTTGACATTTGGGGTACTTGTCCCAGAATTCTTGGTAGATAATGAGGGGAATAAAGAAGGGTTTTGTATGCTATGTTCCCCTTGATAACACAGTCATAGATCCACTGTTTATGGAAGCCCTGACTCCGCTATTTTTAAACCCAAGTACATTTATTCTCAGCTATGCACCAACCTTAGCAACTGGTCTGGCAGAGACTTCTCCAAGCTTTGGTTCTACCCAAGTACATTTATTCTCAGCTATGCACCAACCTTAGCAACTGGTCTGGCAGAGACTTCTCCAAGCTTTGGTTCTCCACTTGTGTCAGCCACTCATGACACAACCGAGATGCTCTAAATAAACACTCTTGTGTGTGTGACTCTTAGTACCATTACGGTAATTGTTTGCCCTCAGGAGATCTGTAGCCTTGTTCCCTTGGTGTTTGAGGAGGAGATCTGGAGCCAGCTCTTGGTACCATTGTCTGAGAAGTTGCTCTCAGGAGATCTGCAGTTGATTAGTGGCCATCTTGGTGTCACTTGCAGACAGCTTTAGTCTCGTCTCCAGACCCCACCCTCTCACGAGGAGAAACGGTCTGGTGAACCAAGTCGAATTTCTTGGGCTAGCGCACGCTTTTGCGACAATGTAACCTAGCAACGATCAAAACATTTTGCGGCCACTAATACCACCTTTTTTTTTAGGGACAAGGAAAATAACCTGTTTTTTTTTTTTTGTGAAACGTAGGTCTTCCTGATGTTTTTCTTCATCTAGGCTATCCTGACGCTTTTCTTCATCTACACATGTAAGCCTTCCTGACATTTAACTTCACCACTTGCTTGTGAGGGATGTTTAAGATCAAACAGTCAGGGCCAGAGGAAGCTTGTTACACGGGCATTTGAAACGGAGATGCTAATTTGTCAACTGGGACATGTTCCTGTCTGTCTCACCCCCGATATGGTCATGTTCTGTTGGAATATCTTCCATTTAAGGAAGTGGGTTACTTTTGCATGAGCTGCTATTGTCAGCATTGTAGTGGGTACTAACCACCTGTAATTCCTGGTCACTACAACCCTCTAAACGCTGAGTAGCCGGCTGCGTTAGCATGAAGCCAAGGTTAGTAATCTGAAGTCTTAGTCTAGCCTCAGTTGCCCTGTGCACTACGATCTGACTAGAGTATGTGAACACAACTACCTCTTGGTTTACCCAACTTCTATGCCCCGAATGAACCATTGTAGCTTGCTGAATCTCTGACTAGAGTATGTGAACACAACTGCCGACCCTCTTGGTTTACCCAACTTCTATACCCCGAATGAAGCATTGTAGCTTGCTGAATCTCTGACCAGAGTATGTGAACACAACTGCCGACCCTCTTGGTTTACCCAACTTCTATACCCCGAATGAAGTATTGTAGCTTGCTGAATCCCTGACCAGAGTATGTGAACACAACTGCCGACCCTCTTGGTTTACCCAACTTCTATACCCCGAATGAAGTATTGTAGCTTGCTGAATCCCTGACCAGAGTATGTGAACACAACTACCCGACCCTCTTGGTTTACCCAACTTCTATGCCCCGAGTGAAGCATTGTAGCTTGCTGAATCCCTGACTAGAGTATGTGAACACAACTACCCGACCCTCTTGGTTTACCCAACTTCTATGCCCCGAATGAAGCATTGTAGCTTGCTGAATCTCTGACTAGAGTATGTGAACACAACTACCCGACCCTCTTGGTTTACCCAACTTCTATGCCCCGAATGAAGCATTGTAGCTTGCTGAATCCCTGACTAGAGTATGTGAACAGTAGCTGAATGTTGGCTTCAACATTTGAAATGGTAGTAATTTGAGGTCTTTTGTTTTTCTGGCTTCAAGCATGCATGCAAGGTGCCTGGAGAATCTTGCTCTTCTGGCTTCCCCAGTGGCCATTAAG
This sequence comes from Agelas oroides, assembly GCA_949130485.1. Lineage (NCBI taxonomy): Eukaryota > Metazoa > Porifera > Demospongiae > Agelasida > Agelasidae > Agelas > Agelas oroides. Next base: position 707,881 of record OX422197.1, on the reverse strand, counting down.
TGTTGACTACTTGTCTACAGTATGTGCCTAGAATAACAGTTACAGAAAGGTCACAACTGTCATGGCATTTGGCACCACAGGTCTTCCTCTCTCTTCCATCTCTTGATGGATGACCTTACTGTACCCTACACTTCCAAGTGTGATGTCACTTCCGTGCAGCTGATGAGGCCTGGTATTGGTCAAAATGTGTCCTGTGCAGTGGGTGACTTTGTCTAGGCCTGCCTTCTTTCAGGGTGATGTCACTTCCATGCAGCTGGATGAGGCCTGGTATTGGTCAAAATGTGTCCTGCGCAGTGGGTGACTTTGTCTAGGCCTGCCTTCTTTCAGGGTGATGTCACTTCCGTGCAGCTGATGAGGCCTGGTATTGGTCAAAATGTGTCCTGCGCAGTGGGTGACTTTGTCTAGGCCTGGTTCTTTGATTGCTTTTGTCACTGTGGTGTTGACTTAAGTCAAACATGCAAACAGTGCGTGTTTTATCAAGGTTCTTGGTGCTACTGACATAAAGGTGAATTATACACATGTACTTCGCAAGGTTCTTGGTGCTACTGACATAAAGGTGAATTATACACATGTACTTCGCAAGGTTCTTGGTGCTACTGACATAAAGGTGAATTATACACATGTACTTCGCAAGGTTCTTGGTGCTACTGACATAAAGGTGAATTATACACATGTACTTCGCAAGGTTCTTGGTGCTACTGACATAAAGGTGAATTATACACATGTACTTCGCAAGGTTCTTGGTGCTACTGACATAAAGGTGAATTATACACATGTACTTCGCAAGGTTCTTGGTGCTACTGACATAAAGGTGAATTATATTTGTACTTCTGATATGCATCTTTTGTATTCACAAGAGGACATATGATGAGCACAGCCACCTCTCTCCTGACCCTGAGCTGTGGGCATGGTAGCTGTCCTCTTTGTCTTGTTCTCTTTGATCTGAGATCCTGTACAAACTGTTGAGGTTTGAGGGCACTGGTGGCCTTGCAGGTGTGCGTCAGGAAGTTTCTGCACTGACTGCAGTCAGCAGTAGCTTCACCATAGCAACCACTGTGTGAAATACAGCGTACTCCAGCATATGACACTCCCACATGTGTCCCCACAAAGAGAGAAGAGAGTGGACCCAGAGAGTGGACCCAGAGAGTGGACCCAGAGAGTGGACCCAGAGAGAGTAGCCTCGTTCTAGCAACTAACCTGATAATATAGTGTACCCTGGACAATAGCCTTCCACACACTGTTTCCATGTTCAGAAACAAACCTCTATATCCTATCCTTGTTTCTGGGAACAACCCCACTGCCTGACTTGTACTTTACCATTGTTTCTGGGAACACACAGGCTGTATCATACAGCTTGAAGAATTACGCATTCCCAAGGTGGCTTGTCCCTCAAAAACAGGCAGCCTTCTTCATGTGTAGAATTCTGGACTTACCTCTGGACTGAAAGATTGTGTTGTATGTTGCACTGTTATGCATGCATGAAGACTGATAAATCATTGATGCAAGTAAACATTTGAACATTAGCAGACAACTAACAGTCTTCACCCGAACATTCACAGACAACTAACAGTCTTCACCCGAACATTAGCAGACAACTAACAGTCTTCACCCGAACATTAGCAGACGACTAACAGTCTTCACCCGAACATTAGCAGACGACTAACAGTCTTCACCCGAACATTCACAAACAACTAACAGTCTTCACCCGAACATTCACAGACGACTAGTAGTCTTTCACCAGCCAACCATTAGCAGACAGATGACAATCCTGGCTTCTAGCAAACCGTTTACAGTCTTTGACCTGACGACTAGCAATCTTCACCTGAACGTTGACAGACGACTAACGGTCTTCAACCTGATTCTGGCTGTCAAAACACAGCAAGGACAACAACTTGAAAAGAGGGATTTTAGGGTGACAATGTGTTTGAAATTTGCTTAGAGCTGTGTGTGTGTGTGTATTGTCACGTTTTGCATTCTTTAGCAAGCAGTGAGTAATTAGCGAGCGAATGTCGAGCAGATGTCCCATGAGATTAGAAGCTGAATATGTATATCTGACCTCTGACCTCTAATCTAATTAATGGACCTTATTTCCATATATGGTGTTGATGAGAGGAAATTAGTTGCTTCCATATATGATGCAGAGAAAAATAGTTCTTCCATATATGGCCTGAGAGCTGAGAGTTGGTTTAGTGTTTATGTTATGGTCTTGGTTAGTCTAGATTCTCTCATCCTTGGTCCTGAGTCTAGCTCTGATCGGACTAGGTATCAGTGAAAGTGATGAGAGAGGACAATAAATACTAAGCTGTTACTCACTGATGTCCTCTCCTCTCCCTCCCTTCCCCCTTTCCCCTCTCCCCTCTCTCTCCCCTCTCCCTCCTTTGCCCCTACCCACCCACACACCCACACACACACATGTGCATATAGGAGGAGACGATGGAGGCAAAGGAGTTTCTCAAGGAGGCGTCCGTCATGAAGAAAGTGCGGCACCCATGCCTGGTCCAGCTGCTCGGCGTCTGCACGAGGGAACTCCCCTTCTTCATCGTGACAGAATACATGCCAAAGGGAAACTTGCTGGACTATCTTAGGGGGCCGGACGGAAAGGATTTAGAGGCTGTGACACTGGTGTATATGGCACAGCAGGTAGCCAAGGCAATGGCCTACCTCGAGCAGGAGAATATGATCCACAGGTGTGTGCATGCGTGTGGAGGTGTACAGTGTAGGTGTGTGTGTGTGTGTGTGTGTGTGTGTGTGTGTGTGTGTGTGTGTGTGTGTGTGTGTGTGTGTGTGTGTGTGTGTGTGTGTGTGTGTGTGAGTGTGAGTGTGAGTGAGTATGAGGAAGGGAGGAGGGAATTGTCATTTTTATAGCTATAACACTCCACCAGTATAGCCAGCTAGCTAGAGGACGAGATACACTCCAATAGTCCGCCATGATACCGTAAGGATCTATAGTGCTGACAAACCTTTCGACTGCGAGACCAGGCACAGGCCCAGGCCCTGTCAACTGCTGCATGTAGCTATAGGGCCAGGCCCACAGTTCCCCCTGGGACTCAGATGTGCAGTACTGACTTGTCAACTGCAAGGGCATGCACAGGCCCACAGTCCCCTGTGGTCATGTTCCAATTAAACGGTCTCTGTGGTAACATAAGTAGGTTCATCTTCGCACATACTTGTGGGTTTACATCTGCCTCTGTGGCTTTGTGTTGTTGCCAAAATCCAATCTGTCAAGCACGTTTTCGTATGCAGCTACCTTGTGCCCGCTAATTACCCAAGTGTAAATACCGTATTTTTTCGAGTAGACACCGCCCTCGAATAGTAGCTGCCCTCTAATAGTAGCTGCCCTCTAATAGTAGCTGCCCTCTAATAGTAGCTGCCCTCTAATAGTAGCTGCCCTCTAATAGTAGCTGCCCTCTAATAGTAGCCGCCCTCTAATAGTAGCTGCCCTCTAATAGTAGCCGCCCTCTAATAGTAGCTGCCCTCTAATAGTAGCCGCACAATCGGAAGCTCTGAGTGAAATAGACAATCAAACAGGATTGTCTGTGAACAGGAATCTGGGCTAGTTATGACTGAAAAGTGGCAACCGGTTTTGGTTTGTTGTTATGATCAAGTAACTGTCAGACTTCACTGACAGTCTAGTTCATCATCAGACTTCACTGACAGTCTAGTTCATCATCAGACTTCACTGACAGTCTAGTTCATCATCAGACTTCACTGACAGTCTAGTTCATCATCAGACTTCACTGACAGTCTAGTTCATCATCAGACTTCACTGACACTGACATGAATTAACACTAGTCCATACATGTAGGTGAAATTGGGGGAATGGAAACTGTCTGATTACAAGACTAACATGTGTGAGTGCAAACATAAAGATAAAAACACGCGGAATAATGTAGGTATGTAGGACGAGGGAGCCCCTGGTAATTAGGATGATAATTAGGAAAGGAGCGCCTAACAGTGAAATGCACCTAAGTGGGGTGCATTTGGTGTGTGCTTTATTCAGAGCACCGCATGCAAACCAACGCTAAATATGCGCTTATAAGCAGGATTTGTTTAACATGAGAGTACGGTACTCTGTACACTGTGAAGTAGAGGTACAAGCTATGTAGCAGAGGCTTTTTAAATTGGTACGTGAACCATGACCTTTCGAGACAGGATGTGCTTGGACTGTCAACAAACACACTGCCACCATCTTGGGACAAAGGCCAAGTTACAGAAGTACATTGTACTTATACACACTGCCTTACTGCCTTAGTTACAGAGCTGGGATGTGTTGTGCCATTGTTCACACAGGTGGGTTGTTTGCACACATCGCCATATGGCTAAACCAATTTGAGGCGTTCATTGGGTTTCACTTGGTTAGCGCACTTGCACACTCGCTCTGAATGTATGACCAGTTATACTAGCTGGTGAAACTGTTTAACCTTGAATCAGATTTTGTGTCAATTAGAACATGTGTTAATGGTCTACTGCAAGGGGAGTGTTTCTATTTAATGCACACCGTTCCCTTACACCGTACTGTATGTAGGCAGATCATAAGGCAGCTGAATACTAGTACATGGTATGAAGGGTACACATGAGATTGCCATTAGTGCTACACGAATGACATAATTGTATGAGCTAGCAGCCCATAATGTTAAAGGTACAATGGAGTCATATATAAACATGTGGCAGTCCCGTGTAGAAATCGAAGGTTATTCCATTGCGTATTTCGATCACATTGCTGTGTTTGAAGTGCCGTATCGCTGAACTTCCGTTAAGGGTGGGGCTCATACGTGCTTCGTAGATGCATGAATATGTAATGAATCTACGAAGTGCATATGAGCCCCGCCCTTTACAGAAGTTCAGCGATACGGCACTTCGAAGGCAGCAATGCGATCGAAATACGCGATGGAATAACCTTCGATTTCTACACGGGACTGCCACACATGCATATGCAGATACATATTGCTTTGCTCAATGGGTACTGCCAGGTGAGCTCTAGATCACCATCTATACTTCTTCATGAACTTGAGGGTTTATTCTGCACATCGTAAAACACCATAGCTGCATGTGTGTGGTAATGTAGAGCTTACTGGCAGTGTCCACCGAGTGGGTTTCATTGCAAACAAACAAGGAATGTTTTCAATATTGATTTCAACTTTCACTATGGGCTGCTATGAACAATGTGCACTTATAGAAACTGTAACAGGAGAATTTCTGCAGCCTGTGAGCTGGCTTCTCTGTCGTGTGCTTGAGAGAAAGTTCTGCAAGCCCTCTGCATTCCATGACCAGCTTGGCTTGTCTACACAACTGCCCTGGTCTCGCATAACATCCTTGAACTGGCTGGTTGCAAGCATCCTGTCTTCACACACAATGCGCTAGTACACACTGTCACATACTGGGTTTGGCATGTGAGTAGTCACTTGGTCAAATCACGTTTTCCCAGGGCTCACTCAGGCTCACCCCAATAAATGTGTACCTCCATGTTGTAGCTCTTGTTGTAGCTGAGGTATATAAATACACAAACACAAATACACATGCCCTTTCACTTTCATACACAAACACACATTCATATTCTTTCCTTATGCACGCACCTCTGCTGTCCTGTACTGAACAGAGATCTTGCTGCTCGGAACTGCCTCGTTGGGGAGCACTTCCAGGTGAAGGTGGCTGACTTTGGTCTTAGCCGACTGATGGAGAGCGATGTGTACAACGCTAGGGAGGGAGCAAAGTTTCCCATCAAGTGGACCGCCCCAGAAGCTCTCGCGTACAACAAGTTCTCCATCAAGTCCGATGTCTGGGGTGAGTATGTGGGTGTGAGTGTGGAGTGTGGGTGTGAGTGTGGAGTGTGGGTGTGAGTGTGGGGCGTGGGTGTGAGTGTGGGGCGTGGGTGTGAGTGTGAGTTTGTGTGTGTGGTTGTGGAATGTGGGTGTGAGTGTGGGTGTGAGTTTGTGTGTGTGTGTGTGGTTGTGGAGTGTGGGTGTGAGTGTGGGTGTGAGTTTGTGCGTGTGTGTGGTTGTGGAGTGTGGGTGTGTGAGTGTGGGTGTGAGTGTAGAGCGTGGGTGTGAGTGGGTGTGTGAGCGTGGGTGTGGTTGTGGAGTGTGGGTGTGAGTGTGGAGTGTGAGTGTGGGTGTGTGTCGTGGAGGCTCTCATTCGTAACAGGTTATCCATCAAATATAATGTCTGGAGTGAGTATGTGAGTGTGTGAGTGTGTGAGTGTGAATGTGGGTGTTGAGGATGCAAGTTTTAGAGACTTTCATCTGTGGCAAATTATCTCTCAAGTCCGATGTCTAGGGTGAATGCATTGGTGGAGGTGATGGGAAGGAGGAGGATTGTGAGCTAGCTAGATGTGTGTGTTGATGTGTGTGGATGATGATTGAGTGAGTGTCCAGGTGGATATTAGGGATGTGGTGGATATGATGTGTGTGTTGATGTGTGTGGACGATGATTGAGTGAGTGTCCAGGTGGATATTAGGGATGTGGTGGATATGATGTGTGTGTTGATGTGTGTGGACGATGATTGAGTGAGTGTCCAGGTGGATATTAGGGATGTGGTGGATATGATGTGGGTGTTGATGTGTGTGGACAATGATTGAGTGAGTCCAGGTGGATATTAGGGATGTGGTGGATGTGATGTGGGTGGCCAGTGCAGCAGTGAGGCCTGTTATAGGTCAAGACACTTCCTGGGCAGTGATTGCCCCTGCATAACATCAAAGGTCCTGCCTAGGGGATGGTTTGTCTGACTTCTTTGGAGTTGTGTGAGAAGACTGCTTCTTGTTCATACTTGACCTCTCCACTCTCTTCTCTGTCATACACCTATGATCGATAGAAAACTTGGCAGAGAATGATCTTGAAATGTTGGCAGTAGTTGATAAAAAATTGCTTGTAACGATCACACTTGGGCGATGATTACCCAAGTGCAATAGACTAGTTGAAGGTACTAGAAAGCCAGTCAGTGTCTACCATCACCCAGTCAGTGTCGACAATTGCCATAACAACCTTTTGACACAGGTTGTAAACAACAGAAGTGCTGCGTAAACTATGGAGGAATCATATATGAATGTAGGCATGGGATGTAGGCACGGGATGTAGGCACGGGATGTAGGCACGGGATGTAGGCACGGGATGTAGGCACGGGATGTAGGCACGGGATGTAGGCACGGGATGTAGGCACGGGATGTAGGCACGGGATGTAGGCACGGGATGTAGGCATGGGATGTAGGCACGGGATGTAGGCATGGGATGTAGGCACGGGATGTAGGCACGGGATGTAGGCACGGGATGTGCTCGGGTTCATGAGTTTGGTATCCAACTCTTTCAAGATTATTGTAAGCATGTAGTTTTGGCTTGTAATAACGCTTTGGAAAAACCAGTGTCAACTAGCATATTGTGAACCCTCGGAGCAGTAATACGACTCTCTCGCATAAACCTCATTCTCTCTCAGCCTTTGGAGTGCTACTGTGGGAGCTGGCAACCTATGGCATGTCCCCCTACCCTGGAGTGGAACTGTCCCAGGTGTATGAGCTACTGGAGACAGGATACCGCATGCAGTGCCCCGAGGGATGCCCACCAGAAATCTACGATCTCATGACCCGGTGCTGGGAATGGGCCCATGAACACCGTCCCTCGTTCAAGGAGATCTCCAAAGAGCTGAATGGCATGTCTGACATCAACGAAAGTGAGTTCAGTAAATACATGTATATTCAATTGTCTCCTAGCCTCGTTCCCAGGTCCCGCCCAGCTTTCCGTCGCTTGCAGTACGGAAAAGCGGGGAGAGCCTGGTATCTTTTCTCATGTGAGCATGACATAATGGCAAAAATTTTCAGAACAAACAGGCTGCGTTTCGCGTATTGTTCAACCGACTACACACCCAACGCTTGGTATATACGACAATCGCCCTCCGGTAGCTAGATACGTGCAGTAAGTTACCTGTTGCGTTGGCTCTTTTTGCTGTTCTGGGCCCTGTGTGCCCACGCACGATTAAACACTTTCTACCATCCTTTCTATCCTGACGTCACTCACGTGAGAAAAGATACCAGGCCCTCTCCCGGTTTTCCGTACTGAAAGCGACGGAAAGCTGGGTGGGGCCTGGGAACGAGGCTACTTGTCTCCTACCCAGACCCTCTCACTTGTGTGAAGAGGGACTCAGCGCTGTTTTCGCATCAGAGAGTTTGAAGAAGGTGTTGTGTTTGTGGCTCTTGTGTATTTGGTGTTCTTTTGTAAACGATTGATCTTGTAGATGATTCTGGACTAAGACTAAAATATCATGTGGTTGTCATGTGACCGTCTACATATTGACAAGTAAGGATACACATTACCTGGTAACAATATAGCAATGTACCTACCTATCTTGCAGTGGATGAAATTAGATGTAAAAAGTGTGTGGACAACTTGTCTGAGCATAATCAATTTTGTTCTGCCATTCTCCACTTTTGATCTGCCATCACATTAACGTAACATAATCCCGTTGCGCGATTCGACCGCCCACGTTCAAAGCACCATAGCGCAAAACTTCCATTAAGGGTGGGGCTCATACGCGCGCAGCAAATACCTGATAAGTCTACGTAGTGCGTATGAGCCCCGCCCTTTAACGGAAGTTTTGCGCTTTGAATGCCATAACACGGTCGAAATACGCAACAAATATGCCGGCTGTTAACGCGATTACGCGTGTACGTTTGCGCGCGTCCACATTTGTCATTCAGACAGTTTGGCAGAACATATCGATTTTTGTTCGGACGAGTCCCACAAATGCTCGGAAAATGTCCGATGTCTGACTGTAATTTCATCCACTGATCTTGGGACAGAAACTTTGCCTTCTGTATCATAGGACAGATATTGGGGGAAAGTACAGAAAATTTGTGACCCGCTGAGCGAAAACCCGGCACATCCCGCATTTTATGAAAATCGAGATAAGACCGGAAATTGGTATATCGATGTTTGATTGTGCGACAGTGAAAAAATGGCAGCAATCGGTTGCTTGGTTCCCGAGTTGCAGAGCGAAACGCATCGCAGATGGGGAATGCAACTTTTCGAGAAAACGCAATGTTTTTACGTTGCTATGCAATTTTAATGTCTCCGTATACTATCGTGTTACGTAAAATTGACGTGTGTAAAAAAGCAGCTTGAAAGTCGGCAAAGACAGTTGGGAAAGACAGCGGTTGTGAAAGCGTGGGCTTACATACAGTCTGGAAGCTTATGAATCGTGTTTTTTGAAGAACGCGTGCCAGCTGTCCATAGCAACACGTTCCCGTATTTGGCTGACCTGCCTGTGAGTTCAAGCTTATATCGTTGTTATAGTAGCAGAGCCGGGCTTCATGATACAGTGCAAGCCCCCTGTGACACGTTGGTGCAATAATCTGAGTTTAGCTGGAAAACGACCTGTACCGCTCTAACTAGAATTCAATATTTGCAGGAAGTGCCGGGTTTTCGCCCAGCGGGTCACATTTACTGAAGTTACAGTGATATCCTGAAAATTTACTGAAGTTTGCAAGAGAATACAGTGATATCCTGAAAATTTACTGAAGTTTGCAAGAGAATACAGTGATATCCTGAAAATTTACTGAAGTTTGCAAGAGAATACAGTGATATCCTGAAAATTTGGCCACTCTCCTGACATATAAAGGGTGCATCGAGTGGGATTGTACCTACCAGGTTAACTAGCTATTGCTCAGTGAACGTGATTAATTAATGCGGACTTCACCCATTGCTGCAGCAGTTAACTTGTACATAGGCACAAGGTACAAGCCTGTGCAAGCCACTGTACATGCTTTAGTCACCCATTTTAAACTAGCCCTTGCAAGAGATAGCTCTCCAACCACAGTATGCTGTTGTACCTTGCAAGAGATAGCTCTCCAACCACAGTATGCTGTTGTACCTTACAAGTGTCTATCAATCAGTCTTAGGAGACAGGTCATGGTATAGCAACAGATAGACTTGCTGTGCTATCATCCAAAACAGACTAGAGTTGCACCTGCACCTACACAATAGCTACACTAGGCCAGAAATAATGGGTGTTACCCTTTTGGTGTGCGCTTATCTCGTACTTGCATGACATAAATCAGCATGACATAATACCATAGATGCGTCACCAGCTGACGCCAGCTGCTTGTATTGTGCAAATAGTGAGTCAGAGATGGTCACGTGGCAATGCACAGTCATATCAGCTCCTGCTACCTTGGGCACATGTAACTTTTTCAAGGATAGCTGTTCTGTGTGTGACCTGTGCAGGGTCTCTTGCCATGGGCAGGCCTACCTGTGAATACCACCAACAATAACATTGTGGCACAGGAAAAAGTTATGAATGTGCTTCTGTGAGCGAGCAGGGCTGTCTAAGAACTTGTGTCATGCAGCCTTTTATATACACCATACAATTTAGGAGGCATCTCCCCGGATAGCACCCAGCTAAACTGATTACTCCCTTGTTGTGGGTTGTAGTATTCATGCTTATCCTGATGTGGCGCTAGAGTGGCTATTACTCACACTTAGCCTGGGCTAGCCTTGTTCCCAGGCCACACCCAGATTTTATCTAGCAGCTGTGGAGCCTGAGCTGAATGTTACACTTAGCCAGCAATGTGGCATCATTAGCACATAGCCTAGTATTTGACTATCAGTAATTAGTCCTAACTGAATTGAGTGAATTTTGTATAGTCCAGGTACTAGAGGGACCGAAAAACCTGTCTACTTTACAGAATAGCAAGGTGTCCGCACTTGGGAGTATTTTATTAATAGTGCTTCAATTGGGACCGGGTCAAGTGGCTGCATAAGTGAGGTGGCCGCTATTGGGAGGTGTATGTTTAGGGGGAATTTCCACTGTAACTATCACTCACATACAACCCTAGCTGAGTCCCACAATATGATATTGAAATCAAGGTTTATTAAGCTTGACAGTAGCAAGAAATCACACAGTTCAGGATGTTTCGGATCTTCTTCAGCTGAACTGACACAAACAGGAAGGAACCAGAAGTAAATAGACGAAATTACAATAAGATAGTGGAAATTGAAAAAAAGATTGTTGAGAGTCAAGTGTCTGGATTTAACAACTCTGTTTACTTGCAGTTTTGTCCTGTATGTGTTAGTTCAAGATCCACAGACGAAAAATTGTTGCGTGATTTCTTGCTACTGTCAAGCTAATAAACCTTGATTTCGACATCACTCACTGGCGTTCATTGATTGTCTGTATACCCTCCCCCCGCCCGCCCCCCCTCATACACACACACACTCCAGCTGTTGAGGCTACCCTTCGAGGAGATGAACAACCTGCAAGGGTGGACAGCATCTCTGTAGGTCTGTCCAATAGCATCAACCCTCCTCCCCTCCCTACCACTCCCCGGCCACCCCTTCCCGTCCCTCACCATCATCATGTTTCTGCTACAAATGGAGAACGCTCTCCTCACCAATCCCCTACTCCTTCCTCAAGACCAAAGGCTTACCCCCCGCACTCCCATCACAGTCTTCCTCCTCCCCCCCTCCCCACCCGGTCAACTTCCCCCGGCAGTTCAAGCACTGGCAGAATGAGAGATACTCCTCCTCCTCTGCCACCAAATCGACCCTCTTCCCCAACTTCCATGAGGGACAATGCTCCTCCTCCACCTATCCGGCCATCTAGTCGTGGGAATCGTCCCCCACAAAGGCCTCCCCTTCCCCAGAGACCATCTGTAGGTGGAGGTCTTGGAACATTTGTCATTGATCGAGAGCGCCCCATGCCAGCCATACCAGCCAGAGCTCATAGCTCAGCTGAGAATGCTACATCACCCTCATCAGGGCCCACGCTGCCCCCTAGACCATCCTCAAAACCTAATCCTCCCTCTCCCCCAAAACATGGCAATGTGATCCCACACCCAAGACCACCACTGCCTGGTGGAAGTCGACCAAAACCTCGTCTACCAAAGAAGACTCCCAGCTTTACCTCATCCAGCTCATCCATCTCTCCACCTTTGGAGAGAATCAGTGATTCTTCAGTTTGGGATATGATTCAGAGATTGCAGAAAGAAGCACCAGAAATCATCCCTGCTGTCCGAGGTGAGTATGGGACCGTACCCCAGCTTCTTGAGGAATTGGCCTCCCTGACAGAAGGCATAGTTGAAGCTGCACAAAGTTGGCCAAATGACTCCTCCATAGCGTTGCGTATGTGCACCACTACTTTACGAAGCCAGGTGGTAACACTCCGAGGATCTGCAAATGATCCAGAACAGACATGTAAGACTATTAACGGTATTATCAAGCAAATCCATAATCTATCAACTCACTTGAAATGAACAACATTGTGGTAGAGTTAGCAGTGTCTTGTCTTTTGCTGATCTTTGGTTCTGTTGTTAATTCGTTTACTAGTTATTTACTAAAATTTAATATTTATGCATCGTGATTTTGTTCGTTTTTGTGATTTTTTGCAGTGTGTATTGCACTAGTTGCACTTCAGTATTGTAATACACAATTTTATTCTCCCGCCCATTGCGTTCTATGAATTCTGGTTACAATGAATAACTGTACTTTCAACGTCTTTGCAAGAGCAAAGTTTTGTGTAAAGAGCTGATCTTCAACGTTCCAATCAAGACAAGAAGACTATCGTATTGAGAGTGAAGAAGTAAGTTAGATACAGTCACAGCTATACTTGTAAGTCACAGCCCACGTTCGCGGAGTAACAATTATCTATGCTGTATGCTGTTACCCGGTGAAAAGACGGAAGTTAGACCAGTAGGCCTGCTATATACATAGCACTACCGTCAGAACAGCCTCGCTGTTTGCAAACTTGGCCACAGCATTGCAGGAAGCATTTACCGCTGCGTGTTGCCGGAGAAACGCGGCCCGTACATGCGGAATCAATTATTGGTGATTATGATTTGGCTCGATTGCATATATAACAAGTCACAAAAAAGTTTTCTGAATGAAAACAAGTGCATGTAGGGATGGAACCCTCAAAAACCAGCCAAACTAGATGGGAATGACACCACAACAATTTCACACCATCCCTACATCTTGTGCCATTTTGCCAACTATACTTTGTGTTTGTTAGTTGTGTTCATAGGAGGGTTGTTGAAGGCAGTGGGATGGGTAGTGCTGGGTGTGGAGTGCATGTTGATGTGCATGGGGGGTGAGTTATGTTGTGGGTGGCTGTGATGTAGTTGCTATGCTGAGGATGGCAGGTATGGTCTGTCTTGAATTAGTCTTGCAAGCCAGACCCTTTCTGCGCAGCACCAATCGCATTCAGTATGCGGCACACAGAGGGAAGAAGTTTGATGTTTGGATTTACAATTTCACTTCAAAGCATTTATGACGATTCTTAGTGCCTTCCTCTGCGTGCCAATACTGAAAGCGATCTGCACTGTGGAACGGAAAGGGTCTGGCTTGTGAGACTAGTCTTGAATGCAGAAACTGTCAAGTGCATGAGCTGGGTCTGTTGGAGTAAGTGATGTGAAATTTTATTGCTGCTGAACATGGCAGATATGGATTGTCTTTATGTAAAAGGCTGTGGAGTGAGTAGCGCTAACTACAGCTAGTATTCATTTAGTGGGTGTGAATAGACTAGAGAGTTTACTGGTGTGCATAGTTGGCAAAATGGCACAAGATGTAGGGATGGTGTGAAATTGTTGTGGTGTCATTCCCATCTAGTTTGGTTGGTTTTTGAGGGTTCCATCCCTACATGCACTTGTTTTCATTCAGAAAACTTTTTTGTGACTTGTTCCTGCTCTTTTTTTTTTGTATTGCTTTTTAGGAATGGTAAGAGAGAAGTGACATGGGAGGGTAGGCCGAGGGGAAGATGCATGGTGTGTACAGTATGATAGTAGAAAGAGCTAAGAATTGTCATAAATTCAATCGCTTTGAAGTGAAATCGTCAATCCAAACATCAAACTTCGGGGGGTTTAGAAGTACAGTCCAAGCAAAGCCTCATACAAACCAAGTGAAAAGCAGATGAGTTTAATAAGGCTTTGCATGCAAGCTTATAAATCCTGTGCTCATTTCACGTGGACTACTAATGGGTTCACCGAAAAACTCTCCATAGACTGTCACCAGAGTATTGAGTCGTAAGACCCCATTACAGAACTGTTTGATGGTGAGTAGCTATAGTCTAAATCGGTTTGAAACGAACGCATAGGGGTCTGTGGAGCTGAACAACCGCCAGTTCTGTGGCCACCTCTATAGTGCAGAAGTTTGGAATGAAGCCATGCACTGTTGACTCGGTGCTACTAGAGTTTGAGTATACCAAGCTACCAATAGGCTGCCACTTGCTTCGTTGGAGGAATATGAAGACTCAGGCACAACACAAAAGGAGGATGTTAAGAAGACACCAGCCAAAGTGCTACCATCAACTCGCAGTAAACATTGTATGTGTACTATATGCATGTAAATGACTATAACAAGCAAATTTGAAATGTGAAAGTTGACAATAAAACTTGAAATTGAATATCAGTGGCTAGTGTTCTAAGTCATATGAAGTACTTGATGGTTAAAACACTAGCTGGCATAGTACCGTCTATACCACTTGAGCTTGGCTTTTGCAGCCTTCAAATTAGTCATACGAGCTGCTGCCCTTTTTTTGTCAGGGTTCCTCCAATAACTACTATGGGAGGATACGCAGGAAGCTGCCCTTTCTTTCTCAGGGTCCTCCCAATAGCGGGTATGGGAGGATACGCGGGAAGCTGCCCTTCCTTTCCCAGGGTCCTCCCAATAACGGGTATGGGAGGATGCCCTGGAAGATGCCCTTTTGGTCTCAGGGTCCTCCCAATAACGGGTATGGGAGGACGCCCTTTTCGTCTCAGGGTCCTTCCAATAACAGGCATGGGAGGACGCCCTTTTCGTCTCAGGGTCCTTCCAATAACAGGCATGGGAGGACGCCCGGGAAGATGCCCTATGTTTCTCCGGGTCCTTCCAGTAATTATTACGGGACGCTTGCCTTTTTTCCCCCTTAGTTTCGCAGGTAGTTCTGCTTGTCCTGCGCTCGTTTCTTTCGGACATTACGCATATTGCGTTCGATGTAAAGTGCAGCACAACCACGTCAACTGATCCACGAAATCAGATTTGCAAACTGCAACGCTCAATCACAATTCTCACCTTCTCGATCTACGAAGTACTGAACCACGTGCTCAGTTGAACCCTGGTGACGTAATTATGAGTCATATTTAATTCGAGCAAAATGGCGTGTAGCAGCTAGCGTAAGTGTGAGATTACCTGAGAATCGCCGACAAGTTTGAGTTCTTTATTTTAGACCGATAAGTGGCAGGTGCAATACCTAGTGATTTATCCTGTTGTTTTGCGTTTGATTGGTTGTAAAAGCTCCAGCCGTTATCGTGCTATCGCGGTGAGAGGAAGAAGAAGAAGAAGTCAGAAGATAGACGATTTGTCCGTTTTGGCGACTTGCCGATCTGGTGCTTAGCGATACTTTCCAGCAAACTTAACAGTCTTTTTGCTCATAAAAACACTCGATAATGCCTGATATGGCTCATACAGGCCTTTGACTAATCTAACGAAGACATTTCGAGCGTGTTATTTGTGCACTTTTAATGTGGCGGCCATTTTTTTTCGGGGTCATCCCTACATATGGCGTACTACCGTACGCCATGATAGTTAGACACTGAGACCAAGGGATCTACGCGATTTAGAAACCCGAGGGCCCCCGGGCTGTAGCGTACCGAGCGCAGCGAGGGCGCTACTAGGGGGCCCGATGGGTTTATAAATCGCGTAGATCCCGTTGGTCTCAGTGTCTCACTTTTTTAGATCATGGCTAGCACTGTTGTAAACTCCAGCATATTTTCGAAGCAAATACCGTCATCACAAGCGACGGAAAGCTGTGGACACGAAGAGCCGTCGGGCTAGCTACCCTGCAGAGCGAACCGAGCGAACGGAACACACCGACAACCGAACTATAACTCACCTGTGTTCTGAAAGTACGGGTGCAGGTTACGATATACCTTGGTGAAGAAAGGTCACGCTGAGAACAACGAACGGCTGTTCAAAGCGTTGTATTCAATCGAAGAACACAGCCAGCTTCAAAGACAGCGCTGCTCACGGAGGTGGTGTACGGATAATAACCGGACTTCCGCATACGCTCGAATGGAAAAACAATTTTTTTGATTTACAGAAAACAAAAATTCGCTTATTTACACAAAATATACTTGTATTTACACACATCAAAATATTTGTTTATACATAATCCATGTACATACTACTGACAATGTAAGGCCAAAACAATGGCCTCATGCTCTGAGCAATAAAATTACAGGTGTTCTATGAGAATTTACAAGTATTCTATGGGATTTAGAACACCTGCTGTTGACCAATCATATTCAAGCATTTACTCCATGATCTAAATAATAGTTAGACACTGAGACCGAGGGATCTACGCAATTTAGAAACCCGAGGGCCCCCGGGCTGTAGCGTCCCGAGCGCAGCGAGGTCGCTACTAGGGGGCCCGAGGGTTTATAAATCGCGTAGATCCCGTTAGTCTCAGTGTCTCACTTTTTTAGATCATGGCTAGCACTGTCGTAACTCCAGCATATTTTCGAAGCAAATACCGCCATTACAAGCGACGGAAAGCTGTGGACACAAAGAACCGTCGGACTAGCTACCCTACAGAGCGAAGCGAGCGAACGGAACACACCTCGACAACCGAACTATAACTCACCTGTGTTCTGAAAGTACGGGTGCAGGTTACTCGGTGAAGAAAGGTCACACTGAGAACAACAAACGGCTGCTCAAAGCGTTGTCTTCACTCGAAGAACACAGCCAGTTTCAAAGACAGCGCTGCTCACGGAGGTGGTGTACGGAGTAATAACCGAACTTCCGCATACGCCCGAATAGAAATTTTTTTTTTTGATTTACAGAAAACAAAAATTCGCTTATTTACACAAAATATACTTGTATTTACACACATCAAAATATTTGTTTATACATAATCCATGTACATACTACTGACAATGTAAGGCCAAAACAATGGCCTCATGCTCTGAGCAATAAAATTACAGGTGTTCTATGAGAATTTACAAGTATTCTATGGGATTTAGAACACCTGCTGTTGACCAATCATATTCAAGCATTTACTACAACCATGATCTAAATAATAGTTAGACACTGAGACCAAGCAAGGGATCTACGCGATTTAGAAACCCGAGGACCCCCGGGCTGTAGCGTCCCGAGCGCAGCGAGGGCGCTACTAGGGGCTCGGGCCCCCTAGTAGCGCCCTCGCTGCGCTCGGGACGGTACAGCCCGGGGGTCCTCGGGTTTCTAAATCGCGTAGATCCCGTTGGTCTCAGTGTCTCACTTTTTTAGATCATGGCTAGCACTGTTGTAAACTCCAGCATATTTTCGAAGCAAATACCGCCATCACAAGCGACGGAAAGCTGTGGACACGAAGAGCCGTCGGGCTAGCTACCCTGCAGAGCGAACCGAGCGAACGGAACACACCTCGACAATCGAACTATAACTCACCTGTGTTCTGAAAGTACGGGTGCAGGTTACGATATACCTTGGTGAAGAAAGGTCACGCTGAGAACAACGAACGGCTGTTCAAAGCGTTGTCTTCACTCGAAGAACACAGCCAGTTTCAAAGACAGCGCTGCTCACGGAGGTGGTGTACGGATAATAACCGGACTTCCGCATACGCTCGAATGGAAAAACAATTTTTTTGATTTACAGAAAACAAAAATTCGCTTATTTACACAAAATATACTTGTATTTACACACATCAAAATATTTGTTTATACATAATCCATGTACATACTACTGACAATGTAAGGCCAAAACAATGGCCTCATGCTCTAAGCAATAAAATTACAGGTGTTCTATGAGAATTTACAAGTATTCTATGGGATTTAGAACACCTGCTGTTGACCAATCATATTCAAGCATTTACTACAACCATGATCTAATGCTGGCTAGCCAGCTGCTCTAGGAGAATGCTCTCTGCCTGGCGAACAGAAACCAGAAACAAATGTTAATACAGCAAATCAAGAATAGCAGGATTCTTCATCCTTAAACAGGCCAGCTCTCTCGTCATTGCAGCAGAAGCTTATAATGTCACTGTGTACATGTCACTGTGTGTGGAAATGATTATGGTGCTGAAACTAGTAACTCCAGGTCAGGTAGTCGTGATCGAAAATGTAACAAGACGAGGTGCAGGTTTTTGAATCTTCAATCTGAGATTTGTTTTTCCAACAATGGATTTACCTTTTTCTTTACACTTTCTTCTAGGGGCTTGGGGATTTGGTATCTGCCAGTTTCCGTCGGCAG
The DNA here is from genome assembly GCA_949130485.1 of Agelas oroides. Lineage (NCBI taxonomy): Eukaryota > Metazoa > Porifera > Demospongiae > Agelasida > Agelasidae > Agelas > Agelas oroides. The sequence continues at coordinate 689,683 of OX422197.1, read as the reverse complement.
GGGCTGACTCCTGGCTCAATGCAAGGCTGTTACCCGTCTTTCGCCAGCCTGCCAGGCAGGGCTGCAGGGCTAACAAACCCCGTACAATCCAGCAGAGCTGTTTGTACCTTCAGTGTCTGAAGTTGTACCATTGTAACATTGCTTTAACCCTCTGCAAGAGCGCATAAGAACGGGCGGCTAGAGGAAGAGCGTGTAACTCCAATAGAAGCCCGTAGTCCGGGCAAAATTATTGAACTGTACTAAAAATAGAACACCCGTCACGTGCGCTCTTAGCAACAATGCATAAGGGCTTATGTCAACGCAGCGTGCGCAGGGCATGTTACTATTTTTAGTACTGACGGTAAATTCCGCCCGGTTTCGAATTTTACGTAGTTACACGCTCTTACTCTAGCCGCCCGTTCTTATGCGCTCTTGCCCTCTGCCATAGCAAAAACCATAGCAAAATAGGCAACCATTAATTTTCCTGTAAAATCATTTTTACTGTTGTTTTATCTTACTTTTTTTTGTAAGCAAAACATTTACAAGCGATCTCATGTTTTTCTTTACTAGCTAGACTTAAAAGCACAAATGAGGTTCACAACCAACAACTTCATGGCTACCTGACATTGATGTCACTCTTTTCAAACCTACAAGCCATCCACCTTGCTAGCATCCTTCTCCCAAGCTTTGAAGATTTTTTCCCTGCCTCTATACAACACCTGCAGTTGTTTGTCGAAAGGATTTGTTTTGGGGGGAGGGGGGAGGTAAATTTGGGATTCAGTGACAACCTAGTTACTCTTGCATATCCCAATATTTGTATTCTGCAATAAAAGTAGCATGTGTATCTTTCCTTCCTGAATTGCAAGTGCATTACTTTGTGCCCCTCTCAGCGGATGTGAGTCTTGGAGCACTGTGTTATATCTTCAGAGTGTTGGATTCCGAAAGAACTACTACAGGCCAGCACAGGCACACCACAAATATTTGCATTCCCATAATCAAGTAATTTAAACAAGCAAACTAAGTAATAGGGTTGGGAATTGGCTGAGAAAATTGGCAAAAGTATTCTTCCATCAATTTCTCCAATTTGAGGAGCAAAAAAGGCCGAACATTTCATTTTCTGTGACATGACCAATAGTTATGTCTTGGTGAGGTAATACCTAAATTTGTGAAAGGATGTTTTATTTGCAGAGTTATTTGTTTGCATTACTTCAGAAACATATAACTATATTAGCTAGACATAAAGTATTTACCTTGATGATTGTGATGTGGTCAACCAACCATGCTGATCACTAATTCTCCCACACATGATGATTGATGAAGCACCTGCCCAATAACAATCTAACGTGTAGCCCTTGATTTGTGGAACCATTAGTGCTACAATATTTGAGAAGGGGGCGGGGCATACAGTACAGACCGTACCGCCAGTTTGACTTCCGCAATGTGGCGCGCGCACAAAATTAAAAAGGCAGGGTCCCCAGGTGAACTTTGAACTTTACGGACGGTTTTACTGTGTGGATACTTTACAACTGTGGGAACTGTGTACCTCGGTCCAAGATGCAAGAAAAAAGGGTTCACGTAAAATGTAATGAATTAATTAATTTACAGGCCAGTGAGCATTCAATCGGAATGCACCATGCATGACCTTGAATAAAGTTAGATCGTGTTTGCGAAGAAGCCTGGGGAATAGCGCTGGCTGACGGTCTGGTTAAAGTAGGTGAAGGCGTGTCTTGCTATTCATGGTGGAGGGGCTAAAGTAAATCCATCTCTCTTGCGTCCTGAGGTCCTCGGGGCATATGTTACTAAGGTAAACTGGGGCCTAAAATACTTGGGTTTTTGCATGAGCCAATACTGTAACAGTAATGGGGATATGTATGCTTACACTTACAGTAGCTAGTGGTTTCTGTTTATCAAGCCTGCTAGCCTATGGGACAATACAAATTGAAAATATGCAGCCTCTCAGTTTGGTTGATTCTTTGATGGTAACTGGTTACTGTTACCTCAGAAGCCTCTCAGTTTGGTTGACCTGATTATTTGATGGTAACTGGTTACCAGTTAGTCTCGCGGAGCCAGACCTCTCACCCGAAAAGCGGGAGAGAGTCTGGTGACACTCGCATATTGAGTTGGTGTTGCACTGTCAGCATGTCAGTAGGTAATTAAGTAGGTGCGAACAAGTGTGCGATTGACAGGGAAGTTATGGAAGTGACATTGAAGCCAGACCTTTGCCGCTCTAACCTACTTATCGCCCACAGAAATTCCGTGGCCTATTAGCACAACTCAATATGCGGGTGTCACCTTCATGTGAGAGTCTGGCTCCGCGAGACTAGGCTCATTGTTGCGTTATTCTGTGTTAAATATGTCAGCTGTAGTTGGGCTTTCACTCTTCAGCCCTTGACTTGCCCCACTCTCCCCCCAGGGTCAACTACTTGCCTGCAGGGCATAATAGCTAATAAAAGTATTTCACCCTATTAATTTACTAATATGGTTGGCACAGGGCATTATTGAATGTTAGTATCTTCAATTTTTGCCTCACCCAATATTAGATGTGTCAGTATCAGTCATGGGTTTTATAAAGCAGTTCAGTCTTCGCCACTGAGAATAAAGTTCTTCCAACAACCTAATTGGCTCAAAATTTAACAGATCCCCCTGGATGGTTCTGTGCTTGACACAAGTTTTCACAAACTCAGTTGCTGAACTGCTCAAGCTAGAGTCTAAAATTAGGGGCTAGCAGTGTTCAAAGAACTAGTTGTTTTCCAAATGCTTAGAACTTCTTGTCTCATTGGAAACAGAGAGATGTGGATGTTACAAGGCAAAAATAGAGGAGAGCAAAAAGGCCGGCAGCCACTGGGAATCGAACCTAGGACACAGGAGGATTGTGAGAGCTGGTGGTTGTCTGGTTGTCATAGCTCAGTGGCAGAGCACTTGCAGCTCAAGCCAGGTGTCCTGGGTTTAATTCCCTGCATCTGCCAGCCTTTTCGGCTTCCTCTATTTTCGCCTCATAAATTCTGAATCTCTTTCTTGTTATTTTCCATTTGGACATGTAGTATGGCCTTGTAGTATTTCAACCTAAAAGACATATGGATGCATTTGCGTTGATATGGTTGACTCACTAGAGTGAACACTTTATAGTATATTTAACAAATCACATTGCTTCTTTGTAGCCTCGTTTCCAGGCCTCCCCCGTTTTTGTTCTTCGGTTTGCGTTCAGTATAATACACGGAAGACCTGGGAACACCTATCACGTGAATTACATAAGGGGGACGCGAGGTGGACGTAGGGGGGGCAGTGCCCGACTACAGGTACGTGCGTAATAAACCTGAGAGTGAGTTTCTTACCGGTCAAGCGGAGTACTCGTGATCTTGTGAACGTCTAGGGTCTTGCCTAGCGACGCAGCGCTCGATGATGAAGTCTAGTATGTTATTTCATGTATTTGAATGCGGACCCCTCCCCCCCTACGTCCACCTCGCGTCCACCAGACGTCATTCACGTGATAGGTGTTCCCAGGCCTTTCCCGTTTTTCGCGCTCTTCCGTCTTCGTGTATTATATTGAATGCAAACCGAAAAACAAAAAACGGGGTAGGCCTGGGAACGAGGCTAGCTTCTTTGGTGTTGGCTTACTTTTGGATGATAGTGTAGTTAGCTAGGGCATAATAGATTAACCCAGAGTGTTTCACACTGTTTATATTCATTCCCAGGCTCTCCCTGAGAAGTTTCTAGGGGCTTAATTGAAGGGGCATCCTCAGTAGGTTTGAAGGGCAGTTTAGCCATGGCTGTGAAAGTTCTACATGGAGAACTTCATCCCCTTATCTAGCTTTGTTATACATCTCTCTGAGTGCATGGCTTCCCTGGCTATTTATTACCACATACAAGACGGAGGTTGCTTCAAGTAAAGGCCATACGTGAACAGCCTCACTCAGACCCCATCATCAGAGCTGCTAACTCATAGTAGTGTGGGGCTTAACCCATGCCTGTGTAACCATAGTAACTGCCCTGGGTGGACAAATGTTTGGATGTGGTGTCACCTATCTGTGCACCCAAGAAGTACGATATGTATGTGCCTACATATGACTTTTGAAGCAGTGTTCGTCTTCTTGTTTTCTACCAACAAAACTTAAATACAGCTTGTGTCTAAATTATCAGAACAAACCAAAGGGGATGCCCGACTGACCTTTGATCAGGGCAGCAAACTGATATCCAAAAAAGTAAGGCTTCTATGGTGAACCAGAAATACTTGTAGTAATTAAGGAGGTGCTTCATCATTGAGGGCCAAGCTTGAACCAGTAACCTGAGTGTACTAGCCGAAGGCAGCCATTATATAATACAGCTTGTTTGGTGTGGGAACATATAAAATGCCTTGCAGTCTAGTCACGAAGTTACATATCCTTTCACTCCCCCACCAGCTAATGTTATGTATAACCTGTTTGTATTCTCCATATAGAGTTTCAGCATAGTTAGGTCTCACAACCACCCACCCCCCCCCCACTGTCCCAATTTTTAGCTATGTTCCCTGGATTTGTAATCCAGTTTGCACTACCCATATAAAGTTTCAGCATATCATTGCCTCTACCTCCCCACCCTCACCCCCCCTGCCCTCCCTTGCCAATTTTCAACCTCTACTGAAGCCAGTAACTACATAGTCTATGTGCTCAGGTTAAGTGGTTTGAGAGAACTGTACTTGAACTATACTTCTTCACTTACAAAATGTTGTTAGAACCAGGGCTTCACATTTAGAAATTTTGTTAAGGGGGGCAAAAATTGAGTATTGAAAATCTCTGGGGGGCAACAATCCAAGTTTGTATAAATTCCAAGGGGGGCAAAATCCTGCAAAGGGAGATAATTGCTCCATCCCAATTGAAACCTGTAGGTCTGAGCAAATTATTGTATGGCTCAGCTGCACAAACAGTGAAACCCGCATTGTATTAGTTAATAATAGTAACACATGTGCTTGCGTAGCAACGGCAGCATTATAATAAACACAGCAAAGAGAGAATGAGCAATAGAACATCTTCCGTCTCATTGAAGGAAGATGGCCGCTAGACAATTTTCTAGCCACTCTCTTAGCCATCTGTAGTGTCTCTGCCTGTGTTCAGCACCGAGCAAGAGTGGGCAGAGCGATACCATGCAACAGTGGGCGGAGCATCATTTGTTTACTAATGCTTGTGCTTCAAAGTAACAGCCAATTACCCACACCTTCCACTTAGCAAGTAGCTCCACCCTCCACCGTGGTACTGAAATGGTACGAGCTTGTTTACTGTGTACATCAGATTATGTTTACTGTGTGCATCGGACTAAAGAAAAACTGTAATTTGAATACAATATCATGGCTTGCATGCAATTGAATATGCAATTTGCAACAGGAGCGCATAATGATGTAGCTTTTTACATCATTATGCACACCTACTCTCGGAATTACAGCACATGACTGGTTTCGTTTGATTCCTGTTTTCCTTACCTCCACAGGAACAGTATGAGAAATGTCTTTGTCAAGAAGTCAACTAGGATCGCTTGTCGGTCACTCCCTTCCCTCCCCCTGCACTTCAACGGCTACCTTCGAAGACGACTTCCCTATTGATCCCCTGCCAAAGCGGGGTGGCCGAAAGGAGAGCGAACAAAGAAGAAGAGTCATGATGAATCAGTATTTCGATGAACTGATCACTCTCCTCTCAATGGTCAGTGAGCGAAATATTCCAAAGAAGATGGACAAGGCCACTACACTAATGGAAGCCATGACCTGCGTTCGGGTGTATTATGATCTCACAAACACCTCCGCCACTGCCGACAACCTTGTACAGCAAAAGCTGTCGAAATCCACAAAGATGTTGAAGCCAAAAATGTCAACACAACCCCAGGATGCTACCTTCATCAAAAGTGGGTTCAAACCTAGTTTTCTGATGGCTGGCGAAACGCTGCAGTTGATCCTTGACGCTTACAACTCTTTTCTGTTTGTCATTTCTGAAAGTGGCCGCATCCTCTACAGCACAGAGCTCGTCACGTCACTGCTGGGGCACGTGCAGACAAGGCTGGTAGGGCAGAACATTTTTGATTACGTGCACAAGGATGACCAGGACGCAGTGAAGCAGTTGTTCAAGCCTGCTGACCCAAGCACGGCCATACAGCTACCCAATGCTCCAATCAAAGCCTTCCCCTTGAAAAGCTCCCAGCTCCAGATGAAGCTTTACTCTGGGGAGACGAGCTGCCTTCCTCAGTACCTTCCCTTCCTCTGTCTCTCATACCTGAGACAATGGGACAACAGTGCTGACATATCAAGTAGCAACCCCCCGAGTCCAGCATCTCTAGATTCGGACGTGCAATCCAGAAACGATCATCGAGCTTGTGTGCTGCTGCTTGGCAAGTTACCCACCTCCCTCACTCTCGTTGACCTTGCAATAGGTACCAATGACGTCGGCTTTGAGTTCGAGATGAGAGTGAGTAGAGAAGGAAGAATCATTGACGTCGACAAGCATGCCATCCTTGTGTTTGGCTTTTCTGCTGCAGAGCTGCTTGGTTCGTCCCTCTTCGACCTTGTCGACCCCTATCACATCAATCACGTAGGAGAGTCAATGTCTACGTTCCTACAGAGTGGTATGGGTGCAACATCACCGTACAGGATTCGCACCAAGGGAGGAAGATACCTTTGGCTCATCTCCAAGGGGTACCTGTCCTACAACCCATGGAACCACAGACCGGATCATATGTTACTTACGAACAGAGTCCTGGGCTGTGACCAAGTCCTACCTGAGCATCGATTCTTCCGCAGCAAAAAGCTGCTACCTAACTTGGAAGAAAGTGAATGCTATGCCGCCCCACCTCCGCTCCATCAGTCAACCAGATTCCATGCAACAGGTCATGGTCATGGTTTGACTCCCCCCATCTCACCCCCTAGTACGACTTCCTCTTCTCAACCTCCCACCCAACCCCAATCTTTCCAATTACTACCCCCCCACACAATGCCAATGGACACAAGAGCTACTGCTGTTACCATGGCAACTACTAGCAGTGGAATTGGGCAGGCAGAGGTCAAAGGTCAAGAGTTCTTGGCGCTCCAGCAAAAGCTGCATGAGCAGCAGTCTTTTGCAAGAGAGAAGAAACTGGCTTTATTCCCGGAAATAGTGCAGCCCTTGACATCAGTAGCAGCCAGTAAGCCCCAATTTGCCGACCAACACTCTACCTCTTCCCCAGGGGCAACCTCAATGCTACAGACAAGCCAGCAACACGCTATGCCACAAACGCAGCAGTTTACGATGTCACAGATGCAGCAGCACCATACAGCACTGCAACAGCAGCAGTCATTGTTGCAGGCACAGCAGCAACACATGATGCAAACACAGCTCCCCACGACCAGTACCCTTCAGTTGGACCCATCTACAACTTTCACAACCCCCTACAGTCTCCCTCCCCTTCCCAATGTCCAGCTACCATTGCCAACTGCATCAAGCATGGCTGCTCCTCCCATGCCCAACACATCCACATACCCATCACAGCAGGGATACAGTACCCAGTTCTTCCAACAGCAGCAGCAGCAGCAGCAACAGCAGCAGCAGCAACAGCAGCAGCAGCAGCAGCAACAGCAGCAGCAGCAGCAGCAACAGCAGCAGCAGCAGCAACAGCAGCAGCAGGCACAGTCATCTCAGTATGGAAACAGGGGCCAGCAGCATCTCGTCAAGGGTCAGAGTCCACACTCATACCAGCAGTAATGTACATAACAATAACTTTTATTTAATCTCTGCTGTTGCTGCTGATATCATATCATTACTTCTGTACATGTGATCAGTACCTGTGATTATCCTTGCCATATCCTATTTGCCATGTCCTATTCGCCATGTCCATTTGAAAAACCCTCTGAATCTGGCCAATCAAGTTGTGACTAAGCTTGGCGGTCTTTTACCTGATTGGTCAGGTTTTTAAATTGTGCGTTCTCCGTAAAAACGGTTAAGGGGATTCCCCTCTGAGGTTAGGATGTGCATTAATTAGAACTTGCGACCGCGCTTGGTGTGGGGGTTTATTATCCATGCACAAAGTAAGCCCATGTCTTCCTACCTATAAATAATTCTTGTAAGTCTATACGTCTATGGAGTTCATTTGACGTAGCAATGACCCTCTATGAAATCTATACATGTTGTTTTATATATGTACTATATAGACCCAAAATGGTATGGCCTCTACACGGCTCAAGAGTCAAGAACGGCGGTATGTGTGGCTCTGCTTTGGTTTCCTATGCCTCCTAACATGGGTCTGTCCTGTGGGCAGTGAAACGTGCAGTCTGTACGAATCAGGAGCCGTGGGCATCTACTGCTACCATGGCAACAAACTTATCCAGGCACTGACCAATAGCAGCACGGCATGGTTTGTGGAGTTTTATTCCAGCTGGTGCGGCCATTGTCAGCACTTTGCACCAACCATGAAGGAGCTGGGGAGAGATATCAAAGGTACATGACTTTATGACATAATCCAAATACAATGTAGCTTGATGGACAAACATCGCATTGCGTCAGCACCAATCACCAGCCATTGCAATCAGATCCTTCTTACCGAGAGACCCAAAGACACTGGTACATGTGGCCTCCTTCCCAGGTTTTCAAAGGGCCTACATGGCACTGTCACTAATGTGTGGGGTACTACAAAATTGGGAACGCATGTTTTAGAGAGAGAATTGAACACAATGGGAACCTCTCTGTAGCAGACGCAATGAAATAACCTTGTTCCAGTTCCTCCCCAGGTTTTTGGTCACATACCTGAAAGGCTTAGGAGAAGCCTGGGAATGAGACTTATAGTATAGTAGAGGTGTCCTTGGTTCATGATACACTAAAGTATCGGAATGGAACAAGAAGCCTGGGAATGAGACTTATATTGTGTTTAGTATAATAGAGGTGTCCTTGCACTAAAGTATCGGAATGGAACGAGAACGTGCCATTGCAGCTTCCTTCCCAGGCTCTTGTACCTACTCATTCATCCAACCCCAGCTCAATCCACAGAATGGTTACCATGGTTACAATCAAGCTGAAAAGAGAGTGGTTATGAGAAGTTTACTTTGGCTCTAGCCTCGTTCCCAGGCCCTGCCCAGCTTTCCGTCGCTGGGTGGGGCCTGGGAACGAGGCTACTTTGGCTCAATGTACAGTTTGGGCTCACTCGGGCTCACCCCATCTCTTTTCTAGCCTGGTCTTCAGTTGTTCGAATTGGAGTACTGGAATGCAGTGTATCGCAACCCAACCAACAAGTCTGTTCCACCTTCAATGTCCAAGGCTACCCCACCATCAAGGTAAGGTGTAGCCCCGTACCCAGGCAAATTTCCACCCAGGTGAATGTTCCTCCTCCCACGTGGCCTGGGGCATAGCTAGGTGTGGTTGGGAAAGGGTAGAGTGAAACTGATAACAAGTGCCTTCCTTTGTCTAGACTACTGCTTATTGTAGCAGGGCCTTGTAGTCCAAACTGTCTTGAGGAAAATCTAAAAACTGACAACTTCCTTGAGACAATTAATGAGATGTGTGCAACAGTTTGGCTTCCTATCAAGGAAGGATGTAGCCTCATTCCCAGACCACACACGGCCTGGGAATGAGGCTGTGTAGGATGTTTGTGAGCAAATAGTCAGAACAATTGCACACAACATTTCAGTCCTGGAAGACCTTCTTCAGACAGACAGTGCTACACACTCTGTGCAACACAGACAATGCGGGAGCTTGTGTGCACACAACGTTTCAGTCCTGGAAGACCTTCTTCAGACAGACAGTGCTACACACTCTGTGCAACACAGACAAGGAGCTTGTGTGCACACAACGTTTCAGTCCTGGAAGACCTTCTTCAGACAGACAGTGCTACACACTCTGTGCAACACAGACAAGGAGCTTGTGTGCACACAACATTTCAGTCCTGGAAGACCTTCTTCAGACAGACAGTGCTACACACTCTGTGCAACACAGACAATGCGGGAGCTTGTGTGCACACAACGTTTCAGTCCTGGAAGACCTTCTTCAGACAGACAGTGCTACACACTCTGTGCAACACAGACAAGGAGCTTGTGTGCACACAACGTTTCAGTCCTGGAAGACCTTCTTCAGACAGACAGTGCTACACACTCTGTGCAACACAGACAAGGAGCTTGTGTGCACACAACATTTCAGTCCTGGAAGACCTTCTTCAGACAGACAGTGCTACACACTCTGTGCAACACAGACAAGGAGCTTGTGTGCACACAACGTTTCAGTCCTGGAAGACCTTCTTCAGACAGACAGTGCTACACACTCTGTGCAACACAGACAAGGAGCTTGTGTGCACTCAACGTTTCAGTCCTGGAAGACCTTCTTCAGACAGACAGTGCTACACACTCTGTGCAACACAGACAAGGAGCTTGTGTGCACACAACGTTTCAGTCCTGGAAGACCTTCTTCAGACAGACAGTGCTACACACTCTGTGCAACACAGACAAGGAGCTTGTGTGCACACAACGTTTCAGTCCTGGAAGACCTTCTTCAGACAGACAGTGCTACACACTCTGTGCAACACAGACAAGGAGCTTGTGTGCACACAACGTTTCAGTCCTGGAAGACCTTCTTCAGACAGACAGTGCTACACACTCTGTGCAACACAGACAAGGAACTTGTGTGCACACAACGTTTCAGTCCTGGAAGACCTTCTTCAGACAGACAGTGCTACACACTCTGTGCAACACAGACAAGGAGCTTGTGTGCACACAAAGATTGTGTCAACTGTTCACTTATGAATATCCTCATATAACATATCGGCGCAATCTTTGGCTAAGTGATTGATTGTTTGAGCTTCAAACTATATGTGTGTGTACAGTAAGCTATTTTCTATCTCAATTACCGAGTAATACATTTCTCGGCAATAACCAGCAGGTCGAAAATTTCGTTTTGCTATGTACCGTCAAACATGTGTTTATTTGTTGCCAAGGCAACACATTCTAATGCGTGAACATGAATGTGAATTGTTGTGCATGACGATCAGGTCAGTTTTCCTCCCACCCTGCAGATGTTTTATCCCAACGATCCTACCCCTGCCAACTTTGAGAAAGCTTATTTTGGTAAAGATATTGTTAGTGTGTGTGTGTATGTGTGTGTGTGCGTGTGTGTGTGTGTGTGTGTGCGTGCGTGTGTGTGTGTGTGTGTGTGTGTGTGTGTGTGTGTGTGTGTGTGTGTGTGTGTGTGTGTGTGTGTGTGTGTGTGTGTGTGTGTGTGTGTGTGTGTGTGTGTGTGTGTGTGTGTGTGTGTGTGTGTGTGTGTGTGTGTGTGTGTGTGTGCTTAAACAGATTTTTATCCCCCACCATTGGCTAGGTGCAAGGGACGTCAAAACTCTAAGAGAGACCATCGTGGACCATGTGGTATCCATGGCAAAGCAACCGATCAACTGGCCGAACTTTCAACCCCTAGTGTACGTTCGGCCTCTCTTTTAACCCCTCCCAACATGGTAGACAGGGATGGGAGGGGTTAAAAGTATCTGGTAGTGTCTACCCAATGGCTAGAAGCTGAAGTGTTCACTAACGAGAAGAACTACTGATCTCTTTCCAGAATGAATGCATGCATTCCCTTAGTCAATGGCCCCCTTTCTACCTAGCTAAAACACTCAAGTGATACGGGTTTTTTCAAAAACAGGAATGCCCAAAGTGAATCTAGTGTACATGCACAAGCTAGCCTCGTTCCCAGGCTCTCCCCCTCCTTAGCGGGGAGAGCCTGGGAACGAGGCTATGCATGAGCAATGCCCAAAGTGAATCTAGTGTACATGCACAAGCTAGCCTCGTTCCCAGGCTCTCCCCCTCCTTAGCGGGGAGAGCCTGGGAACGAGGCTATGCATGAGCAATGCCCAAAGTGAATCTAGTGTACATGCACAAGCTAGCCTCGTTCCCAGGCTCTCCCCCTCCTTAGCGGGGAGAGCCTGGGAACGAGGCTATGCATGAGCAATGAACCGTATGTATGAAGCTGCTTGTGTGTCTCTCCACTCCTCAGCAGCGACAGACTGTTGTCCCTTCCTGCAAACACTTGGAAGCCAACCATACTCATTTTTGAGGACGAGAGATCATACATAGGAAAGGAGGTACATATGATACTTATGAAAAGTCGTATTTTGGACTAGCCTCATTCCCAGGCCCCAACCCAGCTTCCAACCACTTGCAGGATGGTAAAGCATACTGCAAGTGGTGGGAAGCTAGCTGGACGGAACAAGACTAGTTGGAACTACGTAGCTACCTCCTTCGTGTAATGCACTGTTGTACTGGTTAATAGTTGGTACTGAAATTATGATGGTTGTTAGCACAGTCTTGAAATCCATTTCTGCTTCAGTATGTGTGTTTTGCATTCCTCTTACCAGCTTATTCTAGATTTGTCATTTTCAAAGATCTTCACAATCAGGCGGGTCTCTAAGACCAATGTAAGTGCTGTGTGCTCCCTACATGGTGTCCTATTTTGACTGTGTGTGGTGTCATCTGGTATACTAAATATGTGTGTGGCTGCAGCTGTGTGTAGTGGATATAAGATAGCCTTGTCCCCAGGCTCCTCCTCCCCAGGCTCCTCCTCCCCAGGCTCCTCCTCCCCAGGCTCCTCCTCCCCAGGCTCCTCCTCCCCAGGCTCCTCGTCCCCAGGTTCCTCCTCCCCAGGCTCCTCGTCCTCAGGCTCCTCCTCCCCAGGCTCCTCCTCCTCAGGCTCCTCCTCCCCAGGCTCCTCGTCCCCAGGCTCCTCCTCCCCAGGCTCCTCCTCCTCAGGCTCCTCCTCCCCAGGCTCCTCGTCCCCAGGCTTCCCCCCCCCCCCCCCCCAGCTTTTGTGCAGGGCAGGAGCCTAGTAGCAAGGCTAGGTATAATGCACTGCGATTTCAACTGTGGTTTATGATGGATAATAACACTTGTTTTAGTTGGCTAGGTCAGTGGTTTATGTATGTATAATGCCGTTACTTTAGTTAGCTAGGCCAATGAGCTGTACCCTCGTACCTAGGGTCATTTCATTGTTCCACGCAAGAACGAACCTGGGTACGAGGCAACGTGAACTATGTACGGTGGATGTTATTTTAGTTAACTTGGCCAATGAGCTGTACCCTCATACCTAGGGTCATTTCTTCTCTCTATGCAAGAACAAACCTGGGTACGAGGCAACATGAACTATGTATGGTGGGTATAATATAGCTGGCTAGGTCCACGTACAAGTGTGTACTGTGTGTGAGTAACGCACTCTTACTTTCCACCACGTAGCTGGCTAGGTCCACGTACAAGTGTGTACTGTGTGTGAGTAACGCACTCTTACTTTCCACCATGTAGCTGGCTAGGTCCACGTACAAGTGTGTACTGTGTGTGAGTAACGCACTCTTACTTTCCACCACGTAGCTGGCTAGGTCCACGTACAAGTGTGTACTGTGTGTGAGTAACGCACTCTTACTTTCCACCACGTAGCTGGCTAGGTCCACGTACAAGTGTGTACTGTGTGTGAGTAACGCACTCTTACTTTCCACCACGTAGCTGGCTAGGTCCACGTACAAGTGTGTACTGTGTGTGAGTAACGCACTCTTACTTTCCACCATGTAGCTGGCTCTGGTGAGACACTATTCAATTCTGGAATTTCCTTCTATGGTAGTGGAGGTTCATAAGAACGACTACCATATCATTGCTGGGTGAGACCATTGATGTACCAGCCGGGGTACTTACAAGAGAGATGGGGGGAGGGGGAGGGAGTGATAGGGGTAGAGAGCAGGAGTAGGACAAGAAGGGGAAAAGGGAGAGGGGAGGGGATGAGAGATGAAGGGAATGAGAAGGGGAACAAGGGAAAGGGGAGAGAAAATGGAGGGGGAGAGTAGAAGCACAGGGAAAGGGGAGAGAAGAGGGAGGGGGAGAGTAGAAGCACAGGGAAGTGGGAGAGAAGAGGGAGGGGGAGAGTAGAAGCACAGGGAAGTGGGAGAGAAGAGGGAGGGGGAGAGTAGAAGCACAGGGAAGTGGGAGAGAAGGGAGGGAGAGAGTAGAAGCACAGGGAAATGGGAGAGAAGAGGGAGGGGGAGAGGAGGCATCACAGGGAAGCGGGAGAAAAGAGGGAGGGGGAAAGGGGGAGAGAGGGGGGATCTATGTACAAAGACCTCATGGAGCGTTAAGAGGTCAATGGTCAACTACTTATTGTCTCTTTCTGTCATTTCTAGTCACTCATTTCAAGACCCAAGAACTGAATTCAGGAAGATTGTCCAGGGCTACCTATCAAAGCTCTCCAGCAACAGAAACAGATCCCCAACACTAACAACCACGCCACCCACAGAGGGTGGGGTAGGGGGTCACAAACCAAACTACGGTATCACCAAAATTACAAGGTATGGGGTATTATGATAGCTGGTAGCTGTTGCCGTGAGGGCTGGTGGTTATCTAGTGGTCGTAGCTCAATGGTGAGACCACTAGCAACTCAAGCCAGGGTCGTGGATGCGATCTCCAACGACTGGCAGCTTTTAGTTTTACTCTATTTCACCTAATGATTCCAGCTGAGGCAATATGACATAAACCATTGCTACTGTTGGTTGATCCCCAGAGTGAACATCACCGACCTGCTGGGTGCAATATCCTATGCCTTCAGAATGGAAGTACCCGTGCACCAGATTGTGTCCGGTGACACCTTCACGGCTCTGCTCAGATTTGTCCACCTGTTGGAGAGTGTGAGTTACTCTACATCCTAGGCCTCATTCCCAGGCCTCGTCCCACCCAGCTTTAAAACCTCCTCTCTTCTATCAAGACCACCATACATGTTTGCGCACAAACCATCTTGCAGTTATCCTCGTTCCCAAGCCTGTTCTTCCATACTGTTAGCAACAAAAGGGGGGCTAGTTTAGTCCCCAGACCTCTAGTATAAAAGATACCAAAATCGATCCACACTGGGGGTTGGTTTTGGAGTCTGGAACTGAGACTGGGTGGGGGCCTGGAAATGAGACTGTGTTACAATAAGTTGCATGTGGATAGACGACCTGACACAGGCAACTTTATGCATTGCATTGGAGAGGGGAAGGAGAAGTGAGAGTAGGGGGCAGGAGGAGCTGTTAATTGCAGTGGACTCTAAACAGGTTTCTCTCTTCCCTCTCCCCTAGGCCTTTCGGGTTGCTTACCCTGCCATCTCGCTGAGCCTGTGGTCAGTGCGCACAAAGCTAGAAACACGACAGTCTACTGGATTCATCCTCAGGCGAGACTGGATGAGAATCGTGAACACTAAGGTACACAATTCCTCCTTCCCAGACCACTGGTGTCATGGGGATGAGGCTAATACCATGATTAACATTGCTTACCATATGAGCAGTTTACCATTGGTGTACAGCGCACCTTACCACATGATCGTCTCTCCCTCCATCACTGCACAGCTTGATCCTCACCTGTTTCCCAAAGAGTCGCGGTGGTCAAACTGTCTGGGAAGCCAGCCCCACTTTCGCGGCTACCCCTGCAGCCTCTGGATGCTGATGCACACCACAACCCTCCTCACCCTCCCCGTGAAGGCTCGGTCCTCCCTCCCTCCCCACCACAGGATCAACACCAAGGAGGCCCTACACATTCTGAGCAACTTTGTAAAACAGTTCTTCTCCTGTGAGTCGTGCAGGACACACTTCTCAGAGATGGCTCAGACACTTTCCGACTCTGGAATCCTGCACCATGGCGACGCCGTCTTGTGGCTTTGGGAGGCTCACAATACAGTGAACAACAGATTGAAGAACGATTTGAGCACAGACCCTTTCCAACCCAAAGTGCTCTTTCCTTCCTACCACATGTGTCCCTACTGCTACACACAAGCGGGTCGGGGTAGAAACAATCCGTCTTGGGATAACACAGGTTTCAGAGAGGGGGAGAGCATGTTGCACTCACCAGAGGGGAACTTCAGGTACTCTTGGAACAAAACCGCAGTTTTGCTGTTTCTTTGGAACTTTTACCTCATGGACAGAAGTGATAATACCACCTCCTTCGAGGTTCTCCATGCTGCCTGGCCCGAGAGATACCGGAACAGGGCTATCGGAGTGCCCCGGAGTGCCAATAATGATTTGGAGTTCAACATTTATGATATTGGTGTCTGTCTACTTGCTTACCTTGCATGTGGAGGACTTTTAGCGATACTGGCACACTGGCTGGTCGTGCGGAGGAGGAAGGCATTCTTAAGAACATTGTTACCACTGCGATAATCATCACCATTCTGACTCGGCTGGCACCGTTTTTAACGACTTCCTGAACTACAGAGATTATCACTTTTGTACCTTTTTATATAATAATGACAATTTTCAATAATATTGAATTAAATTAAATTATTGATATGTAGCACACAATAAACCAAATCAAGGTGGAGGGCCGGGTCCTTCATCGCTCAGACTATGTAGACAGAGACAGAGGGACAGGGACAGGGACTGGGACTGGGACTGGGACTGGGACATACAGTAAAAGAGAGAGGAGGCGGGTGCATGCATGAGCTCCCACCCAATTGCATGCAGAACTATAATTTTACGGTTACATGAACAGACCACATCTCTTACAGACCAGGCCTACCCGTCACCTAGACAACAGATACCACCTGCTATACAGTATATAAGTGGTATGTACAAGACTTGTGAAAAGGCATCAGAGAGATTGATCAGAGGGACATGCGTTTTGAAGGACCTCAACTCATCAGGACTATATCTTGAGCAAGTCCATAGTTTTCTCCCTGAAACAAGGATGCTAATTAAACAGCTTTCTGGAACACTTCTACTGCATTGGTTTCAACTACAACTTTAGGTGGTGTATATCCCTGATTCTGATTGTTAGGTATGTGGTCCCCACGGTAACCTACATGGTTGTCTGACATTTCCATGGCAACAAAAGGTATAATAATAATATGAACTTTTGTACAATGACACGACAGTGCTAGCGTCCGAATGAGAACAGTCTCCTCTTCTTTGTCAGTACTCCTCCTGAGGAAAAGAGAGCATTCTCCACCTCCCTCCGCTCTGGTATGTGGGTCAGATCCCCCAAAGCTGCCAGGGAGGGATTGCTCTGCATCAACCTCTTCCCCACTCTAACTAGATCCTCGCTGCCGACCATGTCTGAGAGAAAGGGAGAAAGGGGGGAGGGAGGGAGGGGGAGGAGGGGGGAGGGGGAGCAGTAAGTGACCCACAGTGCATGCACTGCCCCCAACATCATAACAAAAGTAATGTCTGTTGTCTAGGTGACGGAAAACACCTAGGCTCTTCCTAATAAAGAAAGAAAAAAAAATCATTTGTGTATCCATACACATTACACAACATAAGTTTGTGAACGCCTACCTATTTTCTGGCTAAGTTCTTCAGGACTGTACTTTTCCCCTTGCCCCAGAACTTGCCTACAGAAGAGAACACAGTTCTTGATGGAGGTTCATTAGTATACACACTAGCTAGTCTTGTTCCCAATCACTGCTATGAAAAAGAGGGGAGGTAGGCGGGGCTTCGAAATGAGGCTGCACACCAGTTACGACAAGGCCCTTGATCTCACCTCCCAATGTCTTCAAATACAATGAGCCTAGACTCCAGGTTCATCATCATGGCTGATTTGAGCTGCTGTTTTGCCCGAGCAAGAGCCACCTGGGAAGAGAGGGTTAGAGGAGGGAAAGAGGAAGAAGAGGGAGAGAGGAAGAGGAGGGAGGGAGGAAGAGGAGAGAGGAAGAGCAGGGAGAGAGGAAGAGGAGGGAGGGAGGAATAGGAGAGAGGAAGAGGAGGGAGGGATGGAAGGAGAGGGAGGGAGAAAAGAAGGAAGGGGGGAGGGATGGAGGGAGGGAGAGGGAGAACAGAAGGAAGGGGGGAGGGATGGAGGGAGGGAGAGGGAGAAAAGAAGGAAGGGGGGAGGGATGGAGGGAGGGAGAGGGAGAACAGAAGGAAGGGGGGAGGGATGGAGGGAGCGAGAGGGAGAACAGAAGGAAGGGGGGAGGGATGGAGGGAGGGAGAGGGAGAACAGAAGGAAGGGGGGAGGCCACGCTGAAAAGCAAATAACATACCACAAACACCACATGCAATTACCTCATCAGGTGGTTCAGTCATGCGTACAAACTGCTGACACAGCACTTCAGTAAGGTCTCTTGCCTACAGAACAAGAAGAAGACATAACCGCTTCAGTAATGATGCACCATTTTGAGGTGAATGAGAGGAAGTGAAATGCCAGCAGTCACCCAGGGCCGCCGGCTCGAGCTGCCAGTCCTCTACCATTGAGCTATGACCACTGGACAACCACCAGCCCTCGCAATCCTCTACATGTACATGTATGCACAGGTAGTTCAGAGCCAGGAACTCAGGGTTCAATTCTCAGCAACTGCCATTTTTCACTTTCCTCTGTCAGTAATTCACCTCATAACAGGTGTCTTTACTTCCACGAGATAAGATATTCGGAAACATTGGGTTAAGATATTGCACTACACTTGCCTTAGTGGGATGAGCACTTCCCTCTAAACAGAATATTCCGGTGTCCGAGTAGGCGTGGTTCTGTGCGAGAGCAGAGTAGACCCAGTGGTACGTGGTGAGCACATTCAAGTATAGTTGGGTGTACATCCCCTTCCCAGGCCCTCCGGCTGAAAATGATCCCCCGCCCCCCATGAGGGAGTTGAGTACAGCAAAAGCAAAGAAGTCTGTGTCGAGGTACGAGCTGCTCTCAAGGGCCAAGACAACGTGGGTGAGCTCAGGCAGAGGGTTGGGGCCTACAACTGGGGGGCCACTGCGAGCAATCTAGAGGAATGGTGAGAAGGAGGAGAGGAGAGGAGAGGAGAGGGGAGGGGAGGGGAGGGGAGGGGAGGGGAGGGGAGGGGAGGGGAGGGGAGGGGAGGGGAGGGGAGGGGAGGGGAGGGGAGGGGAGAGGAGAGGAGAGGAGAGGAGAGGAGAGGAGAGGAGAGGAGAGGAGAGGAGAGGAGAGGAGAGGAGAGGAGAGGAGAGGAGAGGAGAGGAGAGGAGAGGAGAGGGGAGGGGAGGGGAGGGGAGGGGAGGGGAGAGGAGAGGAGAGAAAGAGGAAAGGAGATGTGGGAGGAGAAAGGAGAGAGAAGGAAGAGAAGAAGGGAGAAGTTGGAACTGAGCAACGGCTTCATCACAAAACCCACCATCCCATGGAGCTCCTTACTTTCACCTCCCCGGAAGTGTACTGTGATATAGACTGATCAATTGGCTTTCCTTCCAGCCCCTCCCATGAAGTAGGTGGATCCACAAAGTGGCTCTGGGCAAGCTCCACCAAATGATCATGATCCACATTGACACCTGTGAGCACCATTCGTCTGGGGATATAGTGGGATGACAGGAACTGCTTCAGTTCTTTACTAGTGATTTTATCAATGTTCTCCTCAGGACAGTTGGCAGGGAGACCGAGGGTATTGTCCCGATACGCAGCCTGCATGAAGGGGGAAGGGAGAAGGGGGAGGGGAGGGGAGGGGAGGGGAGGAAACGAGAACAGAGAGGGGAGAAAAGATTGATGATGTCATGATGATATCATACTCCAAACTCAGTCATCATAATGGTTGAGAGATACTGAGATTTACTATTACCTTGTGTACAAACTTGAAACCATTTCACGCATGTGCAATATTACTTTACTTTACAGGTATTTATCTGAGATGCAGCCTCGTTCCCAGGCCCCGCCCAGCTTGGGAACGAGGCTATCTGAGATGCACAACATAGTGTATGTGAGGTAATCAGTGCATGTGACTTACCATGTGGATCATCTCGATGAGCAGTGGTTCTACCATCGGCCCATTCCGGAGGTCCTCCAGCTCAAACCTGATTCCTTGCCTCTCTATATCTAGCTGGGAAGGATCAATAGTGAGCAGGAGATGGTGGAAGGGGGGGGGGTGAGGGGGGAAAGGAGATAGTGAAGGGAACGTGGTAAGAGATGACATGCCTTTCTTCATGGTGCAATATTCTGTATTCATCACCATTAGCAGAAGTACTACTATACCAGTACTGCCCCTCTCTCGTGCACACACCTCCTCTTCTCTCAGACGTGGTCTCCACATGGCCTCGGCTAGCACCTCCATCGCTTGCGGCAGAGCAAAGGACAGGAAGGAGAGGGAGTAGATCAGGACGTCCATGAACCTCTGGCAATCAAACACCCCGCCAAACTGCTCCAACTCGGACATCATGTCCACCCTACTCTCAAACTGTGATGTGCTCTACACAAACAATACAAGTCATGTATCATTTCCTGTTTATAATGAACTTTCACCATTTGCCTCAGTCATCGTCATGGCAACTGAAGCATTTAGTCGGCAAAAGTTTTCAATCTTCAGAAAGCCACTTCCATTTATGCAGGAGCCAACTGACGTCTCTTAATGGTACAAAGCATGCCATGCCACACTGTACACCCACCATTAACAATAAATAGAAAGGGTAGGGAACTTAGTCAGCCTCTTCTTGAGAGGATAAACCATACAGATATCCATGGCTAAATTAGTCTCGTGCCCAGCCCCCTTTCAGAAAAATCTGAAAGGGGTCTGGGCATGCAACTAGGCTAAAACATTAACTAATAGCAACTTACCTGAAACGCTAGTTTCTGCAGAAAGTGTGAGACCCCACTTGTGTACGCAGCTTCATATCTTGAACCTGCATTTACCATGACTGCAGGATAGACGATAGAGTGTGCATGGTGAGGGAGAGACCCACTTCTAATTAAAACACACCTTCTCCATAAACCTCACGCTCTGGAAAGCTCAACCAGTAAAGTAGTAGTGATTCATCCTACCTCCTATCGTGCTGTACTGCCCAAAGGTTTGCTGCGAGGCGACTCTTAGTCCATTTCCTAGTCTCGTGATGCGGGTCTCCGATGGTGGCGAGTTCACGTTCACAGGGCGTTGCGCACTTGTCGGAGTGGCAAGGCCAGGAAGCGGCTGCGTGAGCGGCTCCCTGGGGTAGGAAAGCGCTCTCCTTTGCGTCTGCAGAAGCCTCCTTCTACCCCCGGCAAGTATACACACTCTGAACATGATTTCGACAGCACACGTGTGCTCGTGCGGTCATTCTGCGGCGCAGCGCGTAACAATTTCAGCCCCACCGCCCTACTACCGCATGTGAAAACAGGAGGCGGGGCTGCTAAAGTGGTTGTTTTGGTGAAATCGCACGGCTTTATCCCGCGATTAGATTTACGATCTGTTGCCGTCTCAGCTGTCGCTCTCAATGTTCTGATTCTTGCATTTATACAAACTCGTGAAAGTCGCTCACAGCGCGTTCTGTCGACTTGAGGAGATTGTCCTTGGGCCCAGGGGACCCGCCCACCACTTTATTATTGCAGAATTGCAGATATGAAGCCGAGAGAAGGGGGAAGAAGCGCTTCACTTGTGAACATGGTGTGTACTCTATTTACCCTACTACTCTGTCTTGGTAAGTCGTTCTGTGTGTACATGCTTATTGTGGTTGCGTCTGAATGCAAATTTCATGCAAAAAGTACTGTCGTTCTACAGCATTCCTTTTCTTCCCTAATCTAACCTTTCCCACTTGGACTAATGATTTATCATCCACCTGTGTCCCTTAGGTTTGGTACACTCACAGCAGGCATCTACTTCAGCCTACTACGGACTCTCCGGCTACTCTGGCTATCCCAATGGGAGTGCCCAGCTGGTGGGAGCAAATGTATCCCTCTCACTCAGTTTCCGCTTCTGTCTCCGTGATGGTATTCTACTGTACACAGCAGATTCAACAGGAGGGCTTTATTTCTCAGTGGGTGTGTACGACTCCCACATTGTTGCGCAGTTTGATACGGGAGATGGATTGAGAGAGGTGAGGTGGGCAGTTGAGGTGGTACAGATCAATGTGCACACAGTCGGTGACTCTTTATAGCATTGAATTCACACAAAAGCAGCACTGTCTATTTTTGTGTGTGTAATTTTACCTCCCCCCTTTCTTCCTCTCCCTCCTCAGATTCTCTCTCGTGGCTACCCATTGGACACAAATGCATGGTACACAGCAACGCTTAGAAACCTTACATTGGGTAACCAGGGTGTTGTGCTCGAGATTAACAACGATCAAGTGTTGCTTATCCCAGGAGAGTTTGCAGGGATCAATTTTGATATATTTGATGGACCCCTCTACATCGGAGGCCACCCCTCCCTCAATACGATTCAAGTATGTATACAGATGAATAGTGATACCATGCAACTTAACAACATTACTAAGCAGAAAATAACCATGCAATGTGGCGTCGGAAGCTAAGTAGTCAACATATATGTTTGCCTCATTCCCAGGCTCTCCCCGCTAAGGAGGGGAGAGCCTGGGAATGAGGCAAACATATATGTGACACACGCGTTAATGGTTGGTAGTCAAGCTTACAGCTTCTACCAATCGTTGTACTGTAAGCCATTTATGAACCATCAATCTATTGTTAAACAACAATTACCAAGGCAGTGTTTGTATAATAAGCCAAGGGCCAAAGGCTCATTAATTAAGTGACTGCGTGTGTGTGTGGTGATGTTTGCTCCTCCGCCCACTCTGCTACATGTATGTAAAATAACAGTAAAATGTTGTGAATAGCATTTCTCATGCATACAGGAGTGCCACACAAGTCTTTACACTATTCATTGCATGTATGAATAATTAATATTATTTAACTCACACAAGTATGCAGATTGAATCTATGTGAGGTTGGATCCCCACCAAACCAAACTGATAATTATGTAGTTCCAAAAATAATTTATTGCAAACCAACATTGGTATTGTCTGTTTTGTATATGAAATTTAGATAGCCAAATATGGCAAAGCCTTGGCAGAGCACGCCTCATAATTAACCAACAACAATAACTGTGACTGGCTCTGAGGAAATTTACATTGAAAATTAGCACTTAACAGCTGCAAAATCATTTGTTTGCTTAGCAACCAATTGCAAGCATGGGCCACACCTCCAACTGTGCCTGGGGAAAGCCTGATCACTGTAGAGTGATATACTGTAGAAATGTTGACAGGTTCTGTTTGCCATTATCAACTTTACTGTACCACCGCAGAACAGTGCTAAAAGGTAAAACTGTATCCTTGGAGCTGGTCGCATATTTATACATTGTACAATACGAAAGTGCTTGCCAATGACACATGTACAAGTTCTACATTGGGTAGTTCTGTCATGGCTGTAACACATGACTCTGCAACCTTCCAGGACTCCCGATTGAGGTATGTATTGGAGGTGTGTGTGGGCCAGGTCTCCACGGCTACACACACCATTGACCTCTTTGGAGGTACCCTCTCCTCTAATGTGCAGAGCGGTTGCCCTGGCTGCCTTGTGACAACCAGCTTCACACTGAGTGGTAACGACTCATTCATTGAATTCAGAACTGAAGAGGAAACTACATCATTCATCATTCTTCTCCTCGAGTTTCAAACCAGGTAGCTAGCAACATAATGTGGTGTGTCGACTGTTCGGATGTACTTGCATAACTGTACATGTGTGCTTTGTGGACGTTATCTGTTTGTACATGCCTCCATTTTTATTCTAATCTTCCCTTCCTCCCCTCTTTCCTCCTTCCCTCTTTCCTCCTTCCCTTTTCCCTTCTTTCCCTTCTTTCTCCCTCTCACATCCTCCCCCTTCACGTCTTTCTTGATCCCACACAGTGCGCCCAATGCACTACTAGTATTTGCTGGTGCAAGTACTGCACTAGGTGTTGGCAGCGACTACTTTCTCCTGGCCCTCCGAAATGGCCATCTCTCTGTCGCCTTCAACAACATTGGCGGGTTGCAAGTGTATACCGAATCAGGCACCTCAACTGGGGTGTACAATGATGCAGAAATACATCAGCTGATTTTAAGCTTTCAGGAGAGAACTTTGGAGGTGGTGGTTGATAGCAACGAGCGCATCCGCCTCACAAGTAAGAATTTTAATCACAAAGATGGAGACTGTGATACTAAACATACTCTCCCAACTCCCTCTCCCATCCCCCCACAGGTCAACTTAGCACAATCCTCCACCCCACTTCCATTTGGCTTGGAGGCCTTCCTCGGGGGTTCGTCCCTCCTCCTTCTCAAGTCCTACCACCCAACCTCTACGGCTGTCTGTTTGATTTTGCCTATACTAGCTCCACTAACCATCCATTACGGCTACTTGACCCTATGTCTTCAGTCAGTAACAGGTATGTAGTCATAGTAACAGGTATGTAGTCATAGCAACAGGTATGTAGTCATAACAGGTATGTAGTCATAGTAACAGGTATGTAGTCATAGCAACAGGTATGTAGTCATAACAACAGGTATGTAGTCATAGTAACAGGTATGTAGTCATAGCAACAGGTATGTAGTCATAGTAACAGGTATGTAGTCATAGCAACAGCATTTAGAACAAAGTCTATAGTGACAAAACTATGGCTTGTAGCTAACACAGAATGTAGCAGAAAACACAGTGCATGCGATGTGCCCTGAGAACAAGACTACAGGTTGGTCATGCTCTTTGCATAGGAAGGAAGGGGTGCGGCTTGCTAGATTAACAAGAGGACATAAGAACGGGTGGCTATAGGAAGAGCGTATAACTCTAATAATGGCCTGTAGTCTGGGCAAAATTATTGAACTGTACTAAAAATAGAACACCCAGTCACGTGCTGCAGCAACATAACTTCTGTCTATGCAACATGCGCAGTTATGTGTTTATTAGCTACTAATTTTAGTAAATTCTGCCTGGTTTCAAATTTTACGTAGTTACATGCTCTTCCTCTAGCTGCCATTCTTATGCACTCTTGTATTAAATATGACCATAAACTACAATTTGCTGCACATTATAAGGTTGACAACAGCTGTACATAGTGACACTATAACATAATTCATTTGTACAGACACCCTACATTAATGACA
Organism: Agelas oroides; assembly: GCA_949130485.1. Taxonomy (NCBI): domain Eukaryota; kingdom Metazoa; phylum Porifera; class Demospongiae; order Agelasida; family Agelasidae; genus Agelas; species Agelas oroides. Next base: position 664,981 of record OX422197.1, on the reverse strand, counting down.
CTAAAATTAATACCCAACAGTTTACACCCAAAACTACAATTTGTTTACATGTACATGCTAAAATGTGATTACCTGTCTAGACAAATTGATTTACATGCCTAAAATTATTTGTTGCTGCCCACCCACTTAATCATGGACCAGACAATAATTGCCCCTATAAACTCCCTTTATTCTGTATTACTAGTGAAATGTATTATAAGCATACAGCTGGCTCCTATAAATGAGCCCTGCCATTGCCAATGGACCTATAACATTTTCAAAGGTGTTGCCCATACCTCTTTTTTTTTGTTTGTTGTTTGTTTGTTTGTTTTTGTTTGTTTTGTTACATTTCTGTTCCAAACATTAGCTGCCTATTACATTAGCACCATTTTCTGGTTTCTATAGTTCCATTGTCCTAGACGCTTGTCTCCCAGAGCTCACATGCCCTCAGGCATGCAACACCCCTGCTGAGCAATGTCAGTTTACCTGCACATGCGCCCCTGGGTTTGAACGAAACTCAACCTCAACCTGTATCGAAATCAACGAATGTGAGTCACAACCTTGTCTCAACGGAGGAACCTGTTTGAATGGAATAAATAACTATACCTGTCAATGCACTGAAGCTTTCAAGGGACAGAACTGTGAAGCTCAAAACGACTGTGTCCCAAGCCCTTGCCAAAATGGGGCAACTTGTATGGATTTCGAAGTAGGGTATTTGTGTGATTGCGTTGATGGTTGGACAGGTACTAACTGTAGTGAAAACATCAATGATTGTCGGGTGGGTAGCTGTATGAATGGTGGGACATGCATTGATTTGGTCAACAATTTTATGTGCCAATGCGACCCACGTTATACCGGTCACACCTGTGATACAGAAGTCAATGAATGTGAATCTAATCCCTGCCGGAATGGCGGAACATGTGAAGACCGATTGGGCGCATTTGCTTGCTATTGTGCACCTGGCTGGACTGGTGTTACATGCGAAGAGAACATTGATGATTGCACTTCTTCTCCCTGTGCATTTGGAGCAACCTGCCTGGACAGAATCAATAACTTTACTTGTCAGTGCTCACCAGGGTACACTGGGAGGAGGTGCGAGGTGGAGATTGATGAGTGCAACACTAATACTTGTTTCTTTGGGGGTACCTGCATAGACCGTGTCAATGGATTCGATTGCATCTGCAGGCCTGGTTTTACTGGTCCAAACTGCCTGGGTGACATACAGGAATGTACTCTCCTAATGCCCTGCCTGAATGGGGGAATATGCCAAGAGAGAGGTAATGGTGGGTACGAATGTTTTTGCCGACCTGGATGGACTGGCATAAACTGTGAGCGCTCAGTGGATGAATGTGCTGGTAATCCATGCAGAAACGGTGGAACTTGTGTTGATGGCCATCTAGGTTACACATGCGAGTGCACTCCAGGCTATACAGGACAGAACTGTATATTAGATATCCAAGAGTGCTCTTCTGACCCATGTCTCAATGGTGGCACATGCCATGACATTACCAATGGATTCATATGCGAGTGTACAATGGGGTTCATGGGTTCACGTTGTGAGATCCGAGAAGGCAGCTGTACTACCAACCCCTGTATTAATGCAGCCGAGTGTATTGACCTGGAATCAGGTGGTGTCCAGTGTCTCTGTCTCCTAGGTTACACTGGATCACTCTGCGAGCAGAACATTGATGACTGTGCACCCATCAATCCTTGCCAGAATGGCGGTGAGTGTATTGATATGATCAATGGCTACAGCTGTAACTGTCGCTCCGGATACACAGGCTATAACTGCACGACTGATATCGATGAGTGCGCATCACAGCCATGCTTGCATGGTGGGAATTGTACAAACTTACTAAATAGGTTCGAATGTATCTGTCCAACTGGATTTGTTGGTGATAGGTGCGAGGCAGAGTTGCGTCAATGCGTATCTCAGCCATGCCAAAACGGAGCAACATGCAATGAAATTCTTGGCCCGGGTAGTTACACATGTACATGCGTTGGTGGCTTTACTGGCACTGACTGTGAAATAGACATCAATGAATGTGGAAGTGGCCCCTGCATGAACGAAGGAATGTGCAATAACACTCATGGTTCTTACATGTGCCTATGCAGGCAAGGTTTCATGGGGATGCTTTGTGAGGAAGATATAAACGAGTGTGAAACAATCGAGCCTTGTGTAAATGGAGGGACGTGTATCAATACAATTGGGTCTTACAGCTGTATGTGCACTGATGGCTTTACTGACACAAACTGTGAGGTAGACATTGACATTTGCATGCTGTCCAACCCTTGTCATTCCTTGGCCACCTGCATTGATCTTCCAGTTGGTTTCGAGGTTGAATGTTTGTGCCCTCCAGGTCTAACTGGTACCAACTGTACCATAGACATTGTTGAATGTGAATCACAACCATGTCAGAATGGTGGAACATGCACAGAGGGGTCTGAAATAGATTTGTACACATGCGATTGCCCCCCAGCATTTAATGGCACCAACTGTGAGATATTTGATCCATGTTACAGCAATGTTTGCAGCAATGGTGCAACCTGTCTTCCCATGGGTGGAAACTATACGTGTGAGTGTGCATTTGGATTTTCTGGCACCAGTTGTGAAAACCGTAGTGCATGTTTGCTAGATATGCCTTGTGAGAACAGTGCAACTTGCAGTGACGGTACAAATAATACTTACATGTGTGAGTGTGTGTTTGGATTTTCTGGAGCCAACTGTGAAAGTCGAAGTACTTGCTTGCTAGATTTGCCTTGCCAGAATAATGCAACTTGTGTTGATGTTGCAAATAACAACTACATGTGTGAATGCTCATCAGGATATACTGGACAAACTTGTGAAATAGAGATAGATCCTTGTGATTTTGTGCGTTGCCAGAACGGAGCAACCTGTGCAAGACTAACCACATCTGAGGCGTTGTGTATATGTGCCCCAGGGTACACTGGAAGGAACTGTAGCCAAGAAATCGATGAGTGTATCTCAGACCCCTGTATGAACAATGCCAGCTGCCTGGACCTTGTGAACGACTTCAGGTGCATGTGTCCTCAGTGTTTCTATGGTGACATTTGTCAGTATGAGATGGAGTTTGAATTGTGTTTCAATTGCTCTTGTTTGAACAATGCCACCTGCCAGCCATCAAGCTTCCAGTCTGGGTTAGGCAGTGGAGATGGTGGAAGAATTCTACAGCCATTTGAAGGGAGAAGAGAGGTCGAGTGTGTCTGCCTGCCGGGGTACACAGGAGAGTTTTGCGAGCAGGACATTGGCGAATGTCAGCAAGCTAGCCCATGTGAAAACAATGCTACCTGTATAGATTTGGTGGATGGCTTCCTGTGTGAGTGTCCCCCTGGGTACACAGGAGAGTTTTGCGAAATAGAGTTAGACCCCTGCAACTCCACCCAGTGTGAAAATGAAGGAACTTGCACAAGATTATCTTCATTAGTAGCTGAATGCACCTGTGCTTTGGGGTACACAGGCCCACTTTGCGAGCAAGAAATAGATCTTTGTGACTCACTGCAGTGTGAAAATGGAGGAACTTGCACAAGATTATCTTCATTAGTAGCTGAATGCACCTGTGCTTTGGGGTACACAGGCCCACTTTGCGAGCAAGAAATAGATATTTGTGACTCACTGCAGTGTGAAAATGGAGGAACTTGCATGAGATTATCTTCATTAGTAGCTGAATGCACCTGTGCTTTGGGGTACACAGGCCCACTTTGCGAGCAAGAAATAGATATTTGTGACTCACTGCAGTGTGAAAATGGAGGAACTTGCATGAGATTAGACCGACTTGAGGCCATGTGTATGTGTGCCCCAGGGTACACGGGAAGGAACTGTAGCCAAGAAATCGATGAGTGTATCTCAGACCCCTGTATGAACAATGCCAGCTGCCTGGACCTTGTGAACGACTTCAGGTGCATGTGTCCTCAGTGTTTCTATGGTGACATTTGTCAGTATGAGATGGAGTTTGAATTGTGTTTCAATTGCTCTTGTTTGAACAATGCCACCTGCCAGCCATCAAGCTTCCAGTCTGGGTTAGGCAGTGGAGATGGTGGAAGAATTCTACAGCCATTTGAAGGGAGAAGAGAGGTCGAGTGTGTCTGCCTGCCGGGGTACACAGGAGAGTTTTGCGAGCAGGACATTGGCGAATGTCAGCAAGCTAGCCCATGTGAAAACAATGCTACCTGTATAGATTTGGTGGATGGCTTCCTGTGTGAGTGTCCCCCTGGGTACACAGGAGAGTTTTGCGAAATAGAGTTAGACCCCTGCAACTCCACCCAGTGTGAAAATGAAGGAACTTGCACAAGATTATCTTCATTAGTAGCTGAATGCACCTGTGCTTTGGGGTACACAGGCCCACTTTGCGAGCAAGAAATAGATCTTTGTGACTCACTGCAGTGTGAAAATGGAGGAACTTGCACAAGATTATCTTCATTAGTAGCTGAATGCACCTGTGCTTTGGGGTACACAGGCCCACTTTGCGAGCAAGAAATAGATATTTGTGACTCACTGCAGTGTGAAAATGGAGGAACTTGCATGAGATTATCTTCATTAGTAGCTGAATGCACCTGTGCTTTGGGGTACACAGGCCCACTTTGCGAGCAAGAAATAGATATTTGTGACTCACTGCAGTGTGAAAATGGAGGAACTTGCATGAGATTAGACCGACTTGAGGCCATGTGTATGTGTGCCCCAGGGTACACGGGAAGGAACTGTAGCCAAGAAATCGATGAGTGTATCTCAGACCCCTGTATGAACAATGCCAGCTGCCTGGACCTTGTGAACGACTTCAGGTGCATGTGTCCTCAGTGTTTCTATGGTGACATTTGTCAGTATGAGATGGAGTTTGAATTGTGTTTCAATTGCTCTTGTTTGAACAATGCCACCTGCCAGCCATCAAGCTTCCAGTCTGGGTTAGGCAGTGGAGATGGTGGAAGAATTCTACAGCCATTTGAAGGGAGAAGAGAGGTCGAGTGTGTCTGCCTGCCGGGGTACACAGGAGAGTTTTGCGAGCAGGACATTGGCGAATGTCAGCAAGCTAGCCCATGTGAAAACAATGCTACCTGTATAGATTTGGTGGATGGCTTCCTGTGTGAGTGTCCCCCTGGGTACACAGGAGAGTTTTGCGAAATAGAGTTAGACCCCTGCAACTCCACCCAGTGTGAAAATGGAGGAACTTGCACAAGATTATCTTCATTAGTAGCTGAATGCACCTGTGCTTTGGGGTACACAGGCCCACTTTGCGAGCAAGAAATAGATATTTGTGACTCACTGCAGTGTGAAAATGGAGGAACTTGCATGAGATTAGACCGACTTGAGGCCATGTGTATGTGTGCCCCAGGGTACACGGGAAGGAACTGTAGCCAAGAAATCGATGAGTGTATCTCAGACCCCTGTATGAACAATGCCAGCTGCCTGGACCTTGTGAACGACTTCAGGTGCATGTGTCCTCAGTGTTTCTATGGTGACATTTGTCAGTATGAGATGGAGTTTGAATTGTGTTTCAATTGCTCTTGTTTGAACAATGCCACCTGCCAGCCATCAAGCTTCCAGTCTGGGTTAGGTAGTGGAGATGGTGGAAGAATTCTACAGCCATTTGAAGGGAGAAGAGAGGTCGAGTGTGTCTGCTTGCCGGGGTACACAGGAGAGTTTTGCGAGCAGGACATTGACAAATGCAGCACAGACAACCCATGCGTAAATGGAACATGCTACAATTCACTTGGTGCATACATTTGCACATGTGATATTGGATATACAGGAAGCACTTGTGACCAAGATATCAATGAATGTACAGTAGACAATGGCAGCTGTCAGAATGGAGGAACTTGCACCAATACTGTTGGTTCTTACCGCTGTCAGTGTGTACCTGGGTTCACTGGCACGGACTGTGAAACAGACATTGACGAGTGCCAAGCCAGCAACCCTTGTGTCAATGGGGCAACATGTAATAATACTTACGGTTCCTACGAGTGTTTGTGTCCTCCAGGATTCAGCGGTGTCAATTGTGATCAAGATGTTGACGAATGTAACAAAACTGATCTTTGCCTTTACGGAGACTGCATTAACAACCGTGGTTCTTATACGTGCCTCTGTGATGCTGGCTACACAGGACCAAATTGCATGATGGATGTCAGAGAATGCAACACGACAAACCCCTGTGTCTTCGGAACTTGTATTGAAGCTTTTGGGTCCTATGGTTGTATGTGTGATCCAGGTTTTACAGGCTCAAATTGCACTGTTGACATAGATGAATGCAACGTGACAAACCCTTGTGTCAATGGGGAGTGTAACAACACATATGGATCTTACCAGTGCCTGTGCACTCCAGGGTTCACTGGAACAGACTGTGAAATGGACATTAATGAATGTGACCTTAATCTTTGTCAAAATGGAGGAACTTGCAATAACACATATGGATCTTACCAATGCCTATGCTATCCAGAATTTACCGGCATGAACTGTGAAATGGACATTAATGAATGTGACCTTAATCCTTGTCAAAATGGAGGTACTTGCAACAATACAATCGGCTCCTACTCTTGCCAATGCACTCCAGGGTTCACTGGAACAGACTGTGAAATGGACATTAATGAATGTGACCTTGACCCTTGTCAAAATGGAGGCACTTGCAACAACACAATTGGCTCCTACTCTTGCCAATGCACTCCAGGGTTTACTGGAACAGACTGTGAAATGGACATTAATGAATGCAACTTTGACCCCTGTCAAAATGGAGGCACTTGCAACAACACAATTGGCTCCTACTCTTGCCAATGCACTCCAGGGTTTACTGGAACAGACTGTGAAATGGACATTAATGAATGTGACCTTGACCCTTGTCAAAATGGAGGAACTTGTAACAACACAATCGGCTCCTACTCTTGCCAATGCACTCCAGGGTTTACTGGAACAGACTGTGAAATGGACATTAATGAATGTGACCTTGACCCTTGTCAAAATGGAGGAACTTGCAACAATACAATCGGCTCCTACTCTTGCCAATGCACTCCAGGGTTTACTGGAACAGACTGTGAAATGGACATTAATGAATGCAACTTTGACCCTTGTCAAAATGGAGGCACTTGCAACAACACAATTGGCTCCTACTCTTGCCAATGCACTCCAGGGTTCACTGGAACAGACTGTGAAATGGACATTAATGAATGTGACCTTGACCCTTGTCAAAATGGAGGCACTTGCAACAACACAATTGGCTCTTACCAGTGCCTGTGCTATCCAGGATTTACCAGTATGAACTGTGAAACGGACATTAATGAATGTGACCTTGACCCTTGTCAAAATGGAGGAACTTGCAACAATACAATCGGCTCCTACTCTTGCCAATGCACTCCAGGGTTCACTGGAACAGACTGTGAAATGGACATCAATGAATGTGCAAGTGGCCCCTGTCGTCGAGGAAACTGCACAGATGAGATCAACACCTTTGTATGTGTGTGTCCAGAGTTCTACACAGGCTCAACGTGCGAGCTACAACTTGCTTGTGATATCAAAGTGGAAACGGAACCCGCTTGCCGCAATGGAGGGACATGCTTCAGTACAGAGCCTCCAAACACCGTGACCTACTGTATTTGCCCACCAGGTTTTACGGGGACAGCATGTGATGTACCAGCAGCTCTCAATCCATGTGAAAGTAGTCCCTGTGAAAATGGTGGCACTTGCATGGAGATGGAAACAAACTACACGTGCACCTGTGCAGAAGGATATACAGGACAGAATTGCACACTTGACATTGATGACTGTGTCTTGGACCCATGCCAAAATGATGGGACCTGCATGGACGAGGTTAACGGCTTCACTTGTATGTGTGCCAATGGCTACGAAGGAGATGAATGCGAGAACGACATTGATGAATGTGTCACCATCGAAGGACTATGTCAAAATGGGGGGACTTGTAGAAACACACCTCCTGGAACATTCACCTGTGATTGCACTAATGATTTTGCCGGGAAAACGTGTAACGTCTCCACCCTTTCATGCGACCCTAACCCCTGCTTTAATGATGGAACATGCCAACTACAAGGACGCACGGTCATGTGTGTATGCTCAGCGGGATTCACCGGGACGATATGCGATGTTAATATCGATGACTGTATCCCTAACCCTTGCCAAAATGATGCCACATGCCATGACAACGTCGACAGCTATACTTGTAACTGCGTACCAGGGTGGACAGGGGTTAACTGTAGTACTGATATTAACGAATGTGACCCTAATCCATGTCAGAATGGCGCTACGTGCAAAGACCAACTGAACAGCTTCAGCTGCGCATGTGGTGATGGTTTCACAGGAATGACGTGCGAGACCAATATCAATGAATGTGAAGGCAACCCATGTGTGAACGGAACTTGCGTGGATGGTGAAAATAATTACTCCTGTGCTTGTAACACTGGCTACACAGGTAGAAACTGTGACACAGACATCAATGAGTGTGACACAAACCCTTGTGCCCAGGGTACGTGCATGAACCTGGAAGGAAGCTATAGCTGTTCTTGTCCGCCTGGTACAACTGGAAGAAATTGCACTCAAGATATTAACGAATGTCAGATGACTCCTTGTCTCAATGGAGGAACTTGTACCAATACAATAGGCTCTTACACCTGTATATGTGCACCTAGCTTTACCGGTTTAACTTGTAACACGTCTTTAACCGAGATACCCGAACCAGACACCACACGCCTAGCTGGAATTGCAGCGGGAGTCACTCTTGGAGTACTTTTGTTTCTAATTGTCATCGTCGTAGTAATTGTGTTAATTGTCCTGAGGGTGGTGAGATATAAGAAGAGACACGAATCGTACAGCCCCTGGAAAGTGGAGAAAGGAAGCTTCTCACATTTACCAGAGGAAGAAGTGAAAGAAAGATTAATCTAGATCTCCTTCACGCTAGATATATTTCTACTTCACAAAACTGTCAACTGAAACTCTTTACTTCTTTCAACTGTTTTCATACTTTCTTTACCCTTGCTATTAAAAAACTCCGCACCACATTGTTCAACATACAACAAAGAACTATTAACACCGCAGCCTTGAAACTCAGATTCTTTAATATTATTTTGTATCACATAATTATACACACGTACTTTAACAACAAAATTTGGTAAGCGTCCTATTATAGTTGCAATTACACCAAGACCACACCTTTGTCAAGCATATTAAATCTGCGATAATCGTAAACAGTGACAAGCACAACCTCAGACTAAGGCCCCATAAGCGCCCGCTGCACCCGCAACGCTAAAGCGTTCGGCAATAAAATCTGCGATAATCATAAACAGTGATAAGTTAGTATGAAAGGATAACATATTTTTGCACGCATCACACAAACACATACCGCTACCATGTTCACTACAATGGGTAGGTAGGGTGGGGGTATAGAGGTAACAACGTGTGTACTCAGCAAGTGCACACGCGTAAACATGTATCCATTCTAACCACCGAAAACAAACGTTCTATCACTTGTTTCACTCGCTCCTCTGTGCCAGTCCAAGAGAAGTTGTGATGGTTGGACCACCACCATAGCAACGGAGAAAGTAATGCCATGTGGCACTAGAGAGTTTACGGAATGAGCCACCTGTGTGTGTGACGTGTGTGACATGTGTGATGGGTGTGTTGTGACATTCATCGAGTGAAGGATTGTTAACACAAGATCTTATGCTATCCCACACGATGACAATTGACCCAACAAGTATACATGTTTGTGTGTGGAAATAGTTTGAGCTAGACCATCATTCACCAATCAACATCAACCAAATGATCTACTCATAAACTCCTTTTCTGTAGAACGAGCCCTTACCTTCCACAAGAGAAAGACCCTTGCCTCCCACTGTCTGTAGTAGAACAGTATTGTCCACTGGACCTGGAGGACCCACCTCTGAGGGGAAGAGGGGAGAGGAGATGAAAGGGGGGGAAAGGAGGAGAAGGGAAAGGAGGGAGGAGATGAGAGAAAGTTAGGGGAGAAGGAGAGAGGAGAGGGGGGAGGAAAGAGAGGGAGGGAGGGAGGGAGGGAGGGAGAGGAAGGAGAAGGAGGGAGGGAAGGGGAGAGAGGGAGGGAGAAGAGGAGAGGGGAAAAGAAAGGGAAGGAAAGGGACAGAGAAATAAATGATTGACTTCTGAGAAAGACTACAGACAGCTAGGTAGTCTAAGATCGGACTGACACACAGTGCACACACCGAGTGTTGAGCAGTGGATGAACTTCTGCCACATCTGTAGCCACTCCAGGGAGAGGAGGTAGGGTTCTGCCTTTCTGTCTACCTGATTGTGTCCCTTTGTCTGCAGCTGTTGGGGGAGGAAATGGTCTGTGAACCATGGATAGATCAAGGTATGCATACAATGCACACACATGTACCTCATGAATGTCTTCTTTCTCTTGTTTTCTCTTGTCACCTAGCAACTGGAGGTAAGCCTAACAGAGAGAAAGACAAATCGACTGTGTCAGTTTTGGTTTTCAGGACTAATTTAGGCAAGCCGTGGCAGAGGATGGTAGAGCAGGCTTTCTCACCTGGCATTTCTGGCACACATCAAGTCTTCGTACTAGCGGACCACCGCCGTATCTACAGTGGGGACATTGGGATCAATGAGAAAGACAGAGGATGGAGGGTGGAGGAGTGGAGGGGGGAGGAGAGGAGGGGGAGGAGAGGAGGGGGGAGGAGAGGAGGGGGGAGGAGAGGAGGGGGGAGGAGAGGAGGGGGGAGGAGAGGAGGGGGAGGAGGGGGGAGGAGAGGAGGAAAGGGACAGGAGACGAAGGAGAGGAGAGAAAGTGGGAAGGAGAGAAGGAAGGAGGAGGGAGAGAACGAGGTAAGCAAGGGGAGTGGGTTTAAGTAACGATGGCGGTACCTCTGTTGCAGATTATCCCAGACCTCTCTTCTGATTGCCAGAGACAGTGAGGGAGCGTCCTCCACTCTGGTTGGAATGACTCCTAGTGAGTGGAGAAGGGGCAAGAGGAGGAATAAAATAGGGTGGAAGAAGGTTAGTGGATGAATCTCCTAGTGAGGGGAGAAGGGACAAGAGGAGGAAAATAGGGTGGAAGAAGGTTAGTGGATGAATCTCCTAGGGAGCGGAGAAGGGACAAGAGGAGGAGTAAAATAGGGTGGAAGAAGGTTAGTGGATGAATCTCCTAGTGAGCGGAGAAGGGACAAGAGGAGTAAAATAGGGTGGAAGAAGGTTAGTGGATGAATCTCCTAGTGAGTGGAGAAGGGACAAGAGGAGTAAAATAGGGTAGAAGAAGGTTAGTGGATGAATCTCCTAGTGAGGGGAGAAGGGACAAGAGGAGTAAAATAGGGTAGAAGAAGGTTAGTGGATGAATCTCCTAGTGAGCGGAGAAGGGACAAGAGGAGTAAAATAGGGTGGAAGAAGGTTAGTGGATGAATCTCCTAGTGAGTGGAGAAGGGACAAGAGGAGTAAAATAGGGTGGAAGAAGGTTAGTGGATGAATCTCCTAGTGAGCGGAGAAGGGACAAGAGGAGTAAAATAGGGTGGAAGAAGGTTAGTGGATGAATCTCCTAGTGAGCGGAGAAGGGACAAGAGGAGGAGTAAAATAGGGTGGAAGAAGGTTAGTGGATGAATCTCCTAGTGAGGGGAGAAGGGACAAGAGGAGGAGTAAAATAGGGTAGAAGAAGGTTAGTGGATGAATCTCCTAGTGAGGGGAGAAGGGACAAGAGGAGGAAAATAGGGTGGAAGAAGGTTAGTGGATGAATCTCCTAGGGAGCGGAGAAGGGACAAGAGGAGGAGTAAAATAGGGTGGAAGAAGGTTAGTGGATGAATCTCCTAGTGAGCGGAGAAGGGACAAGAGGAGTAAAATAGGGTGGAAGAAGGTTAGTGGATGAATCTCCTAGTGAGGGGAGAAGGGACAAGAGGAGTAAAATAGGGTAGAAGAAGGTTAGTGGATGAATCTCCTAGTGAGCGGAGAAGGGACAAGAGGAGGAGTAAAATAGGGTGGAAGAAGGTTAGTGGATGAATCTCCTAGTGAGGGGAGAAGGGACAAGAGGAGGAGTAAAATAGGGTAGAAGAAGGTTAGTGGATGAATCTCCTAGTGAGGGGAGAAGGGACAAGAGGAGTAAAATAGGGTGGAAGAAGGTTAGTGGATGAATCTCCTAGTGAGGGGAGAAGGGACAAGAGGAGGAGTAAAATAGGGTGGAAGAAGGTTAGTGGATGAATCTCCTAGGGAGTGGAGAAGGGACAAGAGGAGTAAAATAGGGTGGAAGAAGGTTAGTGGATGAATCTCCTAGGGAGTGGAGAAGGGACAAGAGGAGGAGTAAAATAGGGTAGAAGAAGGTTAGTGGATGAATCTCCTAGTGAGGGGAGAAGGGACAAGAGGAGGAGTAAAATAGGGTAGAAGAAGGTTAGTGGATGAATCTCCTAGTGAGGGGAGAAGGGACAAGAGGAGTAAAATAGGGTAGAAGAAGGTTAGTGGATGAATCTCCTAGGGAGCGGAGAAGGGACAAGAGGAGTAAAATAGGGTGGAAGAAGGTTAGTGGATGAATCTCCTAGTGAGTGGAGAAGGGACAAGAGGAGTAAAATAGGGTGGAAGGTTAGTGGATGAATCTCCTAGTGAGGGGAGAAGGGACAAGAGGAGTAAAATAGGGTAGAAGAAGGTTAGTGGATGAATCTCCTAGTGAGGGGAGAAGGGACAAGAGGAGGAGTAAAATAGGGTGGAAGAAGGTTAGTGGATGAATCTCCTAGTGAGGGGAGAAGGGACAAGAGGAGTAAAATAGGGTGGAAGGTTAGTGGATGAATCTCCTAGGGAGCGGAGAAGGGACAAGAGGAGTAAAATAGGGTAGAAGAAGGTTAGTGGATGAATCTCCTAGGGAGCGGAGAAGGGACAAGAGGAGTAAAATAGGGTGGAAGAAGGTTAGTGGATGAATCTCCTAGGGAGTGGAGAAGGGACAAGAGGAGGAGTAAAATAGGGTAGAAGAAGGTTAGTGGATGAATCTCCTAGGGAGCGGAGAAGGGACAAGAGGAGTAAAATAGGGTGGAAGAAGGTTAGTGGATGAATCTCCTAGTGAGCGGAGAAGGGACAAGAGGAGTAAAATAGGGTGGAAGAAGGTTAGTGGATGAATCTCCTAGTGAGGGGAGAAGGGACAAGAGGAGTAAAATAGGGTGGAAGAAGGTTAGTGGATGAATCTCCTAGTGAGGGGAGAAGGGACAAGAGGAGTAAAATAGGGTGGAAGAAGGTTAGTGGATGAATCTCCTAGGGAGCGGAGAAGGGACAAGAGGAGTAAAATAGGGTAGAAGAAGGTTAGTGGATGAATCTCCTAGTGAGGGGAGAAGGGACAAGAGGAGTAAAATAGGGTAGAAGAAGGTTAGTGGATGAATCTCCTAGTGAGGGGAGAAGGGACAAGAGGAGTAAAATAGGGTAGAAGAAGGTTAGTGGATGAATCTCCTAGTGAGCGGAGAAGGGACAAGAGGAGTAAAATAGGGTGGAAGAAGGTTAGTGGATGAATCTCCTAGTGAGGGGAGAAGGGACAAGAGGAGTAAAATAGGGTAGAAGAAGGTTAGTGGATGAATCTCCTAGTGAGGGGAGAAGGGACAAGAGGAGGAGTAAAATAGGGTGGAAGAAGGTTAGTGGATGAATCTCCTAGTGAGTGGAGAAGGGACAAGAGGAGGAGTAAAATAGGGTAGAAGAAGGTTAGTGGATGAATCTCCTAGTGAGGGGAGAAGGGACAAGAGGAGGAAAATAGGGTAGAAGAAGGTTAGTGGATGAATCTTTCTCCCCCCTTACCGCCATGCTTGCAAGCAAACTCATACTGGAAGATTGGTCCTGTGGAGAAAAATGGAGTGATTGCAAAGATATAACTTTGACATTCCACACATCCATACAAGCAGCCTCTCCCCCCTCTCCCACTCCCACACCCACCCACCCACATACACACATACACACCAGGGTGTGCACAGGTCTTCATGAGATGCAGCCAGTGACGAGAGATGTAGCAGACAGCTGGTGACGGGACAAGAGTCCCTCGTTGAGGAAGCTAAGAACAAAGATGCCATGGCCACTCAACTCTTTATGTATTGTAGCACTCAATTTCACACAAACACCATATATGGCATCGTCATGGCAACCTACCAGTGATATCATGTCAATGGACTGAGCTGCTTGACTGTTACTGGGAGCAACTCTCCTGTAGAGGCAGGGTCAAAGGTCAATATTAACATGCATCCCTAATGTGTGTGCATGCTGGTGTGCATGCAGGTGGTGTGTGTGTGCGTGTGTGTGTGTGTGTGTGCATGTGTGTGTGTGTGTGTGTGTGTGTGTGTGTGTGTGTGTGTGTGTGCGCGTGCGTGTGTGTGCGTGTGTGTGTGTGTGTGTGTGTGTGTGTGTGTGTGTGTGTGTGTGTGTGCTGTGCAGACCTGTAGAACAGCACGTATCCCTCAGCTCCAAGAACAGTGTCAGCGCTCACCGGTCGCACACGTGTGTCGTTAAATTCAAACCACGAGTTACGAACAGTGTTCTTTGCAAATGCAACATAGTGTCCACCTGAGGGTTGAAGCAACACTGAGTATTACTGAGTTTTACTGAGTATTACTGAATTTTACTGAGTATTACTGAATTTTACTGAATTTTACTGAGTATTTTACTGAGTATTACTGAATTTTACTGAATTTTACTGAGTATTTTACTGAGTATTACTGAATTTTACTGAGTATTACTGAATTTTACTGAGTATTACTGAATTTTACTGAATTTTACTGAGTATTACTGAGTCCCATACCTCCAGCTCCTCCATAGTGAGTGACAATGGCATTGAGAGCATAGTGGCGAGTACCCGGGGCTATAAGTAAGGGAGAGAGAGGGTAGAGGAAGGAGGAGAAAGGGGAAGAGAGGGGAGGAAGGAAGAGAGAGAAGGGAAGAGGGGAAAGAGAGGGAGAGGAAGGAGGAGAAGGGGGAAGAGAGGGAGAGGAAGGAGGAGAAGGGGGAAGAGAAGGGGAGAAAGGAGGAGTAGGGGGAAGAGAAGGGGAGGAAGGAGGAAGAGAGGGAGAAGGGAATGGGGGAAAGAGAGAGAAAGAGGAGAAAGAGAAGAGGGAGAGGGGAGAAAGAACAGAAAAAGAAAAGAAGAAAAGGTGGGGAGGGAGGGAAGGGAAAGAGAAAGGAAGAGGACAAAAGAGAGATGGATATCAACTTGTCATGTGCATGTGTATCAATGTTCTCCTCCCACCTTCTTTGACGTAAGAAGACATGTCAAGGTCAGTCAGGGGGAAGGCTATGTGCCGGCTGATCTTTGTGGAGAAGTAGGAGTCAAATCGAAACCGCTTCAGGTGAATGCAGAGAACCTGATGTTGGAGAAATGGAGGAGTGGTCACATTCACAACCCCCAGAATTGGTTTTGGGATGAGACCAGAATGAGTCTCACCTACCTCTGGCAGCTTGACAATACTCATCTCCTTCAAACTATTTTGGAAGCTACCGGAGTGAAACAGAGGGAGGAGGAGGGGAAGGGGGAGCAAGAAAGAGAAAGGAGGAGGAAGGAGGAAGAGGGAGGAGGGAGAGAGAAGAGGGGGAGGAAGGAGGAAGGAGGGAGAGAGAAGAGGAGGAGGAGGAGGAGTAGGAGGAGGAGGAGGAGGAGGAGTAGGAGGAGGAGGAAGAGGGGAGGAAGGAGGAAGAGAGAAGAGGGGGAGGAAGGAGGGAGGAGGGAGAGAGAAGAGGAGGAGGAGGAGGAGTAGGAGGAGGAGGAGGAGGAGGAGTAGGAGGAGGAGGAGGAGGAAGAGGGGAGGAAGGAGGAAGAGAGAAGAGGGGGAGGAAGGAGGGAGGAGGGAGAGAGAAGAGGAGGAGGAGGAGGAGTAGGAGGAGGAGGAGGAGGAGGAGTAGGAGGAGTAGTAGTAGGAGGAGGAGGAGGAGGAGGAGGAGGAGGAGGAGGAGGAGGAGGAGGAGGAGGAGGAAGGAGGGAGAGAGAAGAAGAGGAGGGAGAGGGACAAAAGGATAACAACTCTCAATGACACATTAAAACTAACTTTTGGCACTTTCTGTAGCCAAATACTCCCTTCTGAAACAACAGTGAAACAATGCTCTAATAATGAAGACATTTGGCTCAAAATGTGCACAATTGAGTCCTCCATGTTACCTTTTGCAGTTTGAGCAGAAGTAGCGATTGTCCCCTGGAGAAGAAGAAACATCCATTTGTAAAGTCAACCATACCAAACAAACCACACTGTACATGCTTCACTAGTTACGAAGTCTGGTATCTCATGTTTGAGCATGGGAAAGCACTAAATCGTGAATTCTACATTTTCTGTTCCAATTCTAAAACATAGCCATTGTGTAAATGTGGTGATTCATTGAAAGTAGCAACAATTAATTTTCCCCATTTACTGTAAACAGCCACAAATAAGTAGATGCTATGATAATATGGTAGCCCCCATTTATGGTACTTCTACACACATCTGTAATCTAATGTCCATTCGTACCTTTGAGCTCACTGGTGTCAAAGAAAGCGTTGAGGCAGTCCCTGATGTCGGTGGGCGGACCCACGAAAAGGTCCCTTGTGAGAGATGTGACAAAGTTCCACACGGTGCAGAATCCCCGGCTTATGGTGGAAGGGTCCTGTTTTGATTCTCCACTACTTTCCATCTTCTGGCTGGACTTGGCCATTTCTTTGCGCCCTGGAGGAGAGAGGACAGGGCGCAAAGAGGTGAGAGAGGGAGTGGGAGAATAGGAGGAAGGTGGAGGAAGGAGGAAGGGTGAGGCAAGGAGGGAGAAATGGGGAGGTGAGGAGGGAAGAAGAAGGGAAGAGAGAAGAGAGAAGGACACAGGTAGAGGAAGGAAGGATTTACAAACCAGGAATGGGTAGGGAGAGGTCCTGAAATGGTTCTCGTCTCACAGAAACCTGAAATAAATACGACATGTAAGTACCGAGTTGATCATATCCATTGGTCCCCTCTCATGATCGTGTGTAGTTAGTTACCTTCTTGCAGGCCAAGCACTTTACTCTGCTCTCCAGCATCCCCTCAAACACTTCACTGACAATGCTGCGAACCTGGGGCGAACCTGGGTACACAGTGTGCAAGAGAATGAGAACAATGATAATCTCATTCCCAGGTCAGTTCGATTGTTTTGAACAGGCCTGGGAACGAGGCTAGATCAATGAATGCACCTCTCATTTCAATGTATGAGCCAGCTAGAAGATGCTAACGCTTACTGATTCCAACGTTACTACATTTGTGGCATGTACAAACCTTTCTTCTTCTGCTTCTCTCTCAGGGCCACAGGAGGAGTTTGTTGAAGTGGTGGTTGGGACGCCTTCAGACCCAGAGAGTGGTGAGATTGTGTGGGAGAGCCTTGGCGGCTGGTGGAGACACTCTTCGGATTCTGTGAATGGGTAGGAGAATGCTCTGACGTTCTTCTCAACTCTTCACGCTTGTTTGCAACTTTATCAGAGCCACCTTCACTCTCATTGTAAACAGATTCTGAAGGTATGTTTTCTTTACTCTGTCCTTGACGGAGGTGGAGGGGTGGTCTGTCACATTCCAAATGTACGGGTTTAGTGACTTGGTCTGTTGGTTTTGCTTCCCCTCTCCCAGCTATCGTACCCCCGTCACTGGTCCCGACAGGGGGTGGGGCAGGGAGACAGTAGTTGCGGTGAACAGTGACTCCTCTAGTAATCAGGTCGACAACAAACACATCCCCCTCGGACCATTTCAATGCCGGCTTCTCTTCCGTCTGCTGCATCTGTTGGGAGTGTGCTTCAGATGAGTGTGACATGAGGGAGCTCTGTGAGCCACCATGCTGCAAACCCAACTTGTGAATGCTCTCTGTCGAGCTCCGAGCACTCGAACTGCCCCTAATCTTGGAATAGGATCCCTTGAGTGAAAACCTTGGAGAATTTTGAGCTAGACTGTGCGTAGAACCATGCAATTTCTGTCTCGAGGAAGAAGAGCTCAAGCTCTGGCTTGATCTTTTCTTGGAGAGAGGGGAATTTCGTGCTGACCCTACTAATTTTGTGTTGGCATCGCTAGAGCCATTGGAGCAATCAGATTCATGAGATGAGGCTGAAACTTTGCTGTCTCTATGGCAACCTGTAGAGTCACATGACTCCTGGCCACACCCACACATAGCATCCGCCTCAGGAACAATGGTCCCAATTTCGTCGTGAATCTGCATGAGAAGACAGCGTAGAAATTCCTGTGCATCCTGTTGCAGATTTCCCCGGAATATCCGGTTCTTCATGGCAGAGCTCATTGGGCGGGGTGAGAGATGACCAGGAGAGCTGGAGGGGTGGGAAACGAACCATGTGAAACCTAGCCTTGTTCCCAGGCCTTGCCCAGCTCTCCACTGGTTGTAGTACGGTAAAGAAGGGGAAGGCCCTGGTATCTTTCCTCATGTGAGTGATATCAGGGTACATGTAGAAAGGAATTCCACTAATGTGAACCCCTGAAATGTGAACCCACTTGGGACCACACCGTACATTTCAATTTGCAATGTGTCCTCAATTCACAGTAGGAAATGTGAACTTAGGCTAGTGTCCTGTAAAGATTAACCGAGGGATTTCTATACTACCAGCATCAAGTCCACTGCACACACAATCACCTCAAAACATGTACCAACATGGGAAGCACTGGAGGACTAGCCTTGCCCCCAGACCTCCACCAGACTTTTTGTCACTTGCAGCGACTAAAACTGGCAAAGGATTGGAAACAAGGATGTCACAATACAGCACTTTAGGTAATGACTCTGGAACATGTAGTTGACACCAAACCATATGAAGCCAGTGAGATTGTATGTTTGAAGGCAAGAGGATGCAAAGCAGACAATTAATTTCTTTTTTCTTTTTTTTTTGGGAAAGGCTGAGACAACTGATCCAAGGTAGAAAACCGCTTAGAAGGACGGGGTTACAGTTGTATTTCCGTCTGAGTGAGAGGGACGGGGTTACAGTTGTATTTCCGTCTGAGTGAGAGGGACGGGGTTACAGTTGTATTTCCGTCTGAGTGAGAAGGCCGTCACAATGACTCTCACAATGGCACAAGGTGTGTAAATACTCTGACACAAAGCTTTGTCCTTCATCAAACTTATCCATTGTGATGGGTGGTCACATGCTACTGTAGATGGTTGCCTAGCAACAGAACAATTGAGGGGACTTTCTAGCCTATCAGTAGCTGCCTTTCTGACCCCACAAATTGAATAACAGGAAAAGAGGTCCTCTGGTGCCAACTTGAAACTGGAAAACATTAACTTTGCTGACATTTCAAATGCAGCTGTCATCTAGGATGACAACTGAAGCCTTCAGCTAGTAGTCAAAACATCAGCACATCAAATTTCAGTGTCTTCCGTAGCTGGCTCCTGCATACATTGGAAAACTGTTTGCTGACATTTCAACCAAGTGCTTCAGTCATCATCAGGGCAAGCTCTCCAATACCAAAGTTAGTACTAGGAATATGCATGCGCAGAGTATGCCTCGTGCAGAAGAATATCCGGAAATATGCAAGTAGATATCCGTTGTAACCACGTGTAGCGTGTAGGTGCTGGGGACGAGATATAGCGGTGAAGATGGCAAAGTGGTCGTCTGAAGAGTTTCAGAAATTGAGCGAAGTGTTGTGCGAGTATCTGTCAGACTCTTTCTCCTTTGCCTTACTCTCTTCTGATGCAGTGTCCCTTTGTTTCCGTCTTCACTCTCTAGCACGATCACGCTTGGACTGCTCCTGCTCCATTTCGGCTCTCGTACGATCTTTTTCACACGTCAATCGCCTCCTGGTCGGACCAGTACCATGTGACCCCTGTTCCATTTCGGCTCTCGCACGCGCACGATCTTTTGATCGCCTCCTGGTCGGACCTATACCACGTGGCTAGCAGTCTGGGGACGAGATCACAGAAACCGCGCCCAAGCAATTATACAAATGCGAGCTGACTACACTGCACGATTAGTAGCCTCGCACTAAGGCGCTCAGCAATAACAGAGATCGCTATTTATGCATGATCAGCTGTGAAGCCAGTGCAAGACTCATAACATCCTCTACTGTAACATCTTGACAACTACTCCTACCGTTCTGATGCCCACATCTTCTTGAAGAGCACAGTCAGCATGTCTGAGGCACGCTGGGTGGAGAAGCTCTGGCCTGAACTAGCCATCGGGTGGTAGCATTCGATTAGGTACTGTCGGAAAGGAGGGCTGCATGTGTGTGTGTGTGTGTGTGTGTGTGTGTGTGCGTGTGTGTGTGTGTGTGTGTGTGTGTGTGGGTGTGTGTGCATGTGTGCATGTGTGTGTGTGTGTGTGATGTGTGCATGTGTGTGCGTGTAGGGGGAGGGGGGTAAGGAGGGAGGTAGGGAGGAGCAGATATGAGTGAGAGAAGACGAATGGATGTATGGTTATATGCAAGTGGAAAGCAAGGCCTGGATGCTATACACATACAAGGTTCCACAACGCTGTATCCAAGATACCAACCAACAGGGTGTGTTGGCACACATACAGCCGGTCTGCTGTTTTATTTACACACAACTTGTCTGGCATCACATTGTGAATCAATGACCTAGCCACATTTAAGCCTTCCTTCCACCCCCTCCCACACGCCCACAACTAATCTAAAACCCTAACACACACAGTTACTTACCAGTTAGAAAGAGCTTGGAGTGTAGCGTTCATGTAACAAGAATTGCCAATATTGACGAGCCCAATAAGACCTAGTATGGTGAGAAACAAAAATGGCATCACACCACGTGGTACTTGTATCATGCACACAAAACCATGAAGGATTGTAGCTTGCTAAAATTAGGCCAGGTAAACCAGAGTTATTGTTTCGCATCAGCGCCCGCTTCCTTTGAGACTTGCCGCCTCAACTGTCATTATCGCCTTCCAAGCAATGACACGCCCACTTTTAGTGGCCATAGCACCGTGGATTTGCTGAGCTAATACAGCGTTTGCTAATAATGAACAATGACCATCCACCCGCACGCAAATCAAGTAAGTGGCTGATGCGAAACACTAGTTTGCCTGGCCTTAAAATGCACTTAGTGATGGTTT
Organism: Agelas oroides; assembly: GCA_949130485.1. NCBI lineage: Eukaryota > Metazoa > Porifera > Demospongiae > Agelasida > Agelasidae > Agelas > Agelas oroides. Next base: position 644,042 of record OX422197.1, on the reverse strand, counting down.
AAATTGCTTGAAGAAGAATGCATTTTGGCCTAATTTTAGACTTAGTCTCACAAGCCACACTCTTCGCAGAGCTGAGGAAGGGTCTGGTCACGCTGCAACCATCAAGTTGTCGCCACGGCAGAAACTTGATGTGACCAATCAGATCCGCACTCTTTGTAGATCGCATCCATTGTCATGGAGTAACAATTACATCACAACGTGTTTAGCGGATGTCAGCATCTTATTATCTAACCGTTATGTTCGATAATTGCGTTCCTCGGTGACAACTCAATGGTTGCAGCATGACCAGACCCTTCCTCTCTCTGCGAAGGGTGTGTCTTGCAAGACAACACAACACTGTCCTACCATCATCGGTACTTTTCTTCTTTCTTGTCTGTTCTTCAGAGTTTGGGTTGGCCTGAAATGTAAAGGAAAAAAAAAAAAGAGTGGAAATAAAATTAGAGGAACATTTACAGCTGCAGTTTGACAAACTGAAATATGTAATATTGTTGTAGAAATGGAGTGTATCTATGCACAAAAAGGTGCGTTACTACGGCTCCCAGTATGCCTTTCAGCCTGACACATCAGCCAGGACCACCTGCACTTTGTCCTACCTTCTCTCCGTGGCTAGCCACTTCGAATAAACTTACCTTTCCCTGAGGGAGGGGGGTCATCGGGAGCGCCTTGATCTTGTCCATGGGCGGATATCAACACCAGAGGGAACTAACTTGTTAAATTTTGCTTGACAAAATCAATCGTGCATTTAATATACAAGCATACAAGCTCTACCGAAGACGCGCCTGCTATTACTAACGGACAACACAACACAGCCTCCCAGACTTATGCGTTTCTCTTCTAATTAACCAAAAAAAGTAATATTTAAAAGCTAAAACGCGCATGACGTAACATAAGATGTCGGTGAGAGAGCTATGGGTGAGTCTTGATTGCAACACACCCGTTATCTTTTAGTATCATTCTTGTTCCTGTTTGTGTCCAGGATGAATCATGCTCCATGACAATTTCTGCACATAGCAAGCACTGAAGAGGGGAACTCGTTTCATATCAACAAACAATGCTGCTCTCCATGCGAGAACTGGTGGTGTGGACAGGGCTTGGTCCCTTTGAGGTGTCTGTACACAGCCTTGCACTGTGTGTGTTCACCCTCCTGACCACACTGTGGGTAGAGGGCATTATCGCCTCCTCCTGGCACCTCATCTTCATCCCCCTGTACACTGGCTTGGCAATCAACCTGTACTACGATATTGTGCTATACATGCGTATGTCTGTGCACTCATGGAAACTGCATCCTAAGAAGTTTCTGGTGTACATTATTGGAATGAATGCCTTTGGCCTCGGACTACTGTTCTTTACAGAAGTCTCCATCGCAAATTTTCTTGATGCCAGTTCCCCCTCGTCCCGTGCCCTAGTGGTAGTGTCTCTCACCCTCCTGTTGGCGTACCTGCTCGCAAGAATGGTACTGGTGTTTAGAACACTGAAAAGACCATTCTAATGAGTTGTGTGTTTGTGTGTGCATACAGTATAATTATGCATTGCTCAGTGCCTATCTGTTCAGAACAGATTAACTTCAACACTGTATGACTGTGCATCCGTCAACAACAGTATATTAGGCTCCACATGCTCAGTGCTCAATGAGTTAGGGTTGGTTGTATAGCATGTGGAGGCTAACATACATGTATATACTGTATGCTCGTCCCGAGTCGAAGTCAGGGATGACATACGTAGTGAAACTGATGTGGTGTCCTCATTCCGGGCCACTCCACGGCTGTAGATAAAATCTTGGAATGGCCTGGGAATGAGCTAATGATATCCTGGCAACACGACTACAGTTTCAGTAAAATTACATGTAGCTGAAAGAGCTATACATGTATAAAGTTGTAAGTTGCCAAATTTGGTAATCAAACACACTTAAGAGAAATTATCACGACTTGGGCTATAAAAATTATAAGGCAATTAAAACAAATACGAATAAAGAATAGAGTTTCTCTCTAAAATGATGGTGAGGACTGTTATTACAGTATGCCGTCAGTAAAGACCCCGTGGCTCACAGCAGTTCTACGTATGTGGACGGAATTCTTCCAAACTGTCCTTCAAGCTCCGCCATCATGTAGTCGTCATCACCGGGAATGGGAGTCACGGTTATTATCTGAAGAGGAGAAAGAAGGGAGGGTAGTGTCGTGTATGGGTCTAGGAACAAGGCCATGTGTGTGCAAGAGGTGAAACTATACAAGTAGCCTTGTTCCAAGTTCTCTACCACAGCTATTGTCACTTGTAGTATGAGTAGCAACAAGTAGCTGTGGAATGAGGCTAGGGGTTACAAGGTCTGAAAGGGAAAGTCACACAGGTGCTACCTGATCCGCGTATATGGTGAGTTCGTCCTCACTCTCTGCATCGTAGTCGTATAGCACACGTGCCTTCCGTGACTCCTCCCTGTCCAACTCAACTCCATTGACTTCAAACGTCCCCCGATCTGTGTCCTCTGTAGCCACACCTCCTCCGGCACCCCTATGGCCACCACTGAAGGAAGAGAGGAGTATCCATATCACAGCTCACTCATGGAGGAAGTACTGCCACAGTGTGTGCCATTCTCCACCATACTCTGGCTAGTCTCATTCCCAGACCACCCAATCTGGGCTTGAGACTTACTCCACCAATACTCTGACATTTTTAGTCTCAGTCCCAGGATCATGTTCTCTTAACACACAGAGGAAAGAGCTTGTGTACATGGTTACTCCACACTCTGCCATGGCCCTGCCATATTCTACACTAAAGCCAAGACTGCATGATGACGTAGTCTCGGAACCAGATTCCCACAGAGTGAGAGTCCGGTTCCAAGACTAATGATGACATCATTAATAATGAAAATGACATAATCACAAGCTCCTGCTAGAAGCAGTAAGCAATAATTCACCTGATCCCAAGGGAGTCTTCCTCAATGTTTCCAAGGTGTGCAAGGCACTCTGCGTTGTAGGCCCGCTGGGCGGCCATGAAGGTCTTGAGGTGGCCAAGATGGTTCACATGAGTGTGCACGATACGCTTGAGGGAAGAGCGCACTTTGTCCAGCTGTGTGTCGTACTCGGCTTGTGCTGCTCTCACGTCCGTCTCCGCCTGTGAGGGAGTGAGGATGTAAGGGTTGTTCTTACAAGATGAATACACAGTGAAATCACAATTGTCTAATTTCAATATTACTCCAGATTGCTCGAACTATGACATAATCTTGAGCAATACCATTATGCACTATGGAACTGTATACATATGATAATGATACTGAATTGTGATTGCGTTGAAGCAATGTTAGCCATGTTCTTAGGCCCTCCCCCCACCCAGCTTTCTGCTGCTTGACAATGAGGCTGGAGTGATACTGCACCATGGCACAGTCTGAATATACACAGTCATAGTCAAGTGCCTCAAAACACACAGCCAAGTTCAAATTGCCACTTACGGCCTGTAGCTTCTCTCCACCATCCTGTTGGGCCTTCTTAGCCTTGGCTCGACTGGCATCCAGGTCTAGGCGCTTCACGTTCAGTGTCTTCCGCTCACGCTGGGAAAAATAAAAGGCATTTTGAAACCTGTTCTGTTACAGTTGATAATTAAGAATAGGTAAGACCAAACTTACAATGACACCCTTGACGTCAATCTCAAGAAAGGCCTTGAGGGGAGTGATGAATTCCTTCACGGCTTTGCTCTGGAATCGTTTCTGGCTCTCTCCCAGTTTCTGCTCTACTTCTGAACAACGCAGCAGGTACGCACCTAGGTGGGGGAGTGTGAGGGTGGAGGGTGTGAGGGTGGGATGGTGAAGGGGTGGAACAGAAGAAGTCCTTTATATTGTGCATGTGTTCTTGTGTGTGTGTCAATTGATGAATGTTATTGTTTTTTAACAGAACAAACAGGTAGCCTTGTTCCCAGTCTCACCTTCCTCATTCACAGGCTCTCCCCACTAAAGAAACAAGGCTTTTATAAACACGGCACAGACAAGAATATAAACACAGGGAAATATACCAGCAACAAAGTTCGAAAGGTTAAATAAGAAAAGCATTAGTTTATAAAATAAAGTAGCATTGTTTGTGTGTGTGTGTGTGTGTGTGTGTGTGTGTGTGTGTGTGTGTGCTACACTAGCTCTCCTCACAACAGAAGCATCCTCTCACCATATTGAGTCTCTGCTCCAAATGCATTCCCAGACTTGGCCAGTTCTACGGCCAGAAATTCGTGGGGGGAGGGTCGATCTGGCTTTTGACGATCCATCCGTGAGTATACCATGTCCTCAATGCGGTGGCCTGAGGCATGGGAGGAATGTGTGTGTGTGTGCATGAGCTCTTGTTACATGTATAGGTGTGCGAGTGTCTGCTGGCTCACCAGGGTTGGGCACAACGAGGGACTGCACCTGGACAAGTATCTTCTCGGTAGAGAACCGGATGTTCTCCAGCTGCCGCGAGAGGTCCTCAAGCTCTGTATCTAACTCAGTCACACTGTCGGCCTTCCCCAGCTTCTCAACTGTATACTGGAGAAACACGCATGTGTAATAGGGGGGTGTGTCTTTAGTAATAAAGACCTTTCTCCCCCTTTTGTAAACCACCAAACACAGGTGGGTGTTATGCATCTCAACGCTTGCTTGCTGTTGATGCCAACCACAATGCTGTATGGTTAGAAAACGGGCGCGCAGCCGGAGGGCTACGTACCTGTCTGGCCCTGGTGAACGAAGAAGTAGCAAACTTCTTAAATTCATCCAGCCGCTTATTGAACGACTGAGTACTTGGAACGCTCTCTTGCTGATCCGACGGATAAGTTGCTTCAGTCATCTTGCTGTCCGATCGATGCAGATCAGTCGCCAATAAGCTGGGGCTATTGAACTTCGAACTAGCTGCAAACAATTTTAATTTTTCACTCATAAATGGAAACAATAGTTACACATGACAAGCACATGACCACAAACAATCATGTCCGGTTTGCAATGTCCTTCCATTCACTCCAGTCATAATCAAACTGTGATTGGTGGGAGAAAAAGACAAACATCATTATCAACACATCCCACCAACTTGGTTGCTTATGGAATCAGGTTGATGCTTAGGAGAGGGGAAACAAAGGGGGAGGTGGATTGCAGGAGGATGGGAGAGGCGAGAAAGAGGGTCGAGGGAAGGAAGGAGGGAGTGGAAGATAGGGGCGAAGGGAACTTACTTTGCTTTCCACATCTTCCAGACTGAGCAGTTTAAGTTGTCCCAGAGCAAACTGCACAGTGGAATAAAAACGTAACTACCCATTCCCCACGATAATTCAGTGCATGATGGTATTCACCTGCACAAGGTATTGTTGTGTATCAGACTGATCTTTCAGCTGGAACGTCACTCCATCAATGGCTGTGTGTGTGTGTGAGGAGAGCAAAAATGTTGACAGATCCAAGAGAAAGACGTAGGTCAACAATCAAACAAAAAGCTGCGCAACAGTGCAGCCCATAAACTATTGGTGCCTATACACCACATGACAGAGCTCCTAACCTGAGCGAACACGCTTGACTAATGTAGAAGGTTGTCGATTGATAGGTGAGCTAAAAGAGAAGAAAAGTGCAACATATGAGTCAAGGTCAATCTCGGACAGTGCTAGGGAAGAGTGGACTTACTCTGGCTGTTGTGGCTGTTGCTGAGGTCTTAGTTGTTGGGCACTCGTTGTTGGGGGGGAGGGGTGGGTCCCCTTCTTAGGTAGCCGGGTCACCTTGAAACAGATGCTAAACCCATTGATCTCTCTGAGGAAAAAAGTAATCACATATCATGTTGAACTGACTTCATACAACTTCCGAGTGATGGTGTATAAAACTTAGTCACATTCCACTGCCTAGCCTTTTTTTTTTTTGCTATTTGAAGTGTGTGGTTTGTAGCCTCGTTCCCAGGTTTTCTATCACAGCTAATGTGCCACATTAGCAGGCCTGGGAACGAGGCTAGGTATAGCTTAGCCTCATACCCAGGCTCACTTCCTCCTACTGCATGTTAAATCCTGGGTAGGAGGCTGAATATAATGTAGGTGTGTATTATTTGGAGTACACATACGGCAATCTCTGGTATTTGGTGGGAACGTCCTCTTTCCTTGAGGGGCTGAGGACTACTATGTCGGTCACTGCTTGGGTTGCCTCTTCAAGGGGGGTGAACTTGGCCAGAAGCTGCTTTGAGCTGAACGCCTTGGTGTCTATGTAAGAAGAAATCACACATGTCCAACTCACACTCACGCACAAGAGTTTTCTGTAAACCCTAACCCTCATTCCCCAGTTTCTTAGCCTCGATCTCAACCCACAGTCTTGTTGGCTTCACACCATAGAGAGAAGTGTGAGGTGGAAAGCAATAGCAGCCTTTACACTAACACAGCCATTGGTTTTCCTGTCCACCTAGGCACTTACTGTCATCATGAGTGTACGTCAGCGCTGCATAGCCCAAGGGAGCTCTATCGCTGGAAGATATCACTTTTAGTTCTGTCAGTGCAACACGGCCCTGAAAAGCAAAATCATCTTATAATCAATGTGGTTGTTGATTATGGGGTGCCGTTTGTGTCAAAACTCCGGTTTTTAGTAATGTTTATCAAACCCGCGACCTTTACTAATCCTCCATCGATTTTTACTAAACATCGATCGATCTTTAGTAAACATCGATCGATTTCTACTAGAAATGGCAATCCATCGACCTTTGCTAAACATCGATCGATGTTTAGCTAAACATCGATCGATCTTTGCTAAACATCGATCGATCTTTGCTAAACGTCGATCGATGTTTAGCTAAACATCGATCGATGTTTAGCTAAACCATAGATTATATAGCTATATAATCTATGGCTAAACATCGATCGATCTTTGCTAAACATCGATCGATCTTTGCTAAACATCGATCGATGTTTAGCTAAACATCGATCGATCTTTGCTAAACATCGATCGATCTTTGCTAAACATCGATCGATGTTTAGCTAAACATCGATCTTTGCTAAACATCGATCGATGTATAGCTAAACATCGATCGATGTTTAGCAAAGATAGATCGATGTTTAGCAAAGGTCGATGGATTGCCATTTCTAGTAGAAATCGATCGATGTTTAGTAAAAATCGATGGAGGATTAGTAAAGGTCGCGGGTTTGATAAACATTACTAAAAACCGGAGTTTTGACACAAACGGCACCCCATAGTTGATAGGTGTGACCATGTGTGTGTCTCACTCTTGCAGGTGCAGGTGACTTCCTGGTGAAGCAAAGGTACCGTCTGGTGTGTCCAAGCATCCCTTCAGGGAAATCTGCCTTCCTCCCATCAGCAGTGTTCTCGAGCTATGGAAGAACAGTGAGTATAACTACAGAGAGTAGACGTCCCAACTTACACGTGTAGTAGCTATGAATCATATAAAAGGTTAAACACACCGTCGTAAAGTGAGCTGGGGCTCTTTCCTTCTTGGACAAAATGAGTATGTCTGTGATCACAAGGTCCATCACGACGCTACTCGACTCCAAAACTGTCCAGTCTTCGCTGCTCATTTTTCTGTTTTCCTTTGTTGACATCCGTGTGTAGGCGTGACCATATCACAAAGCTTAGTGATTAGAGGGTTAAAACATTAAATCCCAACGCGCATGTGCAACAACGTACCACTGGATCCGTGTACTACCGGAATTTTCAGGTTTGTTGTCCGCGCCCTTTTGGTTTATAACTTGCGCATGCGCATGCTGCCTGTCTAAAAAACCTGTTTGGCTGCATGCATGAAGCAGTTTAGGCGCCTGAGGGACTTAGATTTTACAATATAGTGACTATCTACCTGGTCTGTGAACGTGGCTTCACATCACCGGTCTCCTCGAACATCTTCAAGTATCGTCTCACAGTCCGTTCAGACACACTGTGTAGCTGGCCTATATCCTGTGGAGAAGCATGCCAGGCGAGGGCAATCCAGATTATTCGCCATCGCAAATCGAGGGAGTACGGAATAGGCATGACTAAAGCCAGAAGACGGTGCTTTTGATGTTTGGATTTACCGCGGCACATAATCTGGGTCAAAGTTCAAGCAATTGTGCGCATGCGTATTCGGTATTGGACAACAAACCTGAAAATTCCGGTACATACGCAACACAAGATGCATCAAATGGTGCTAATAGGCTTACACGATTTTTCTCACCTGCGAGCGAGTATAATGCAAACAGAAAGAATGCAATATGGCTAGTGGAGTCAAAGCCAAAGGCGACAGGCATCGCCGAAAACCTTTCGACACAATCACACTGCCGTCGCATGTGCAGAACGCATTGAATAAAGAAGAACGCCTTCTGAAGCAAACGCTACAAGATCTCAAACTAGAAACAAAGCACACAATTCGCTGCATTTCACAGGACCAGCAGGTGGCGGGCACCAAGCTACGCACTCTGCAGCGGAGGCTGGCTATAACGCAAGCACGCTCCAAGTCCCCAACATCTGCAAGGGAAGAGACGAGGAGGTACCGCAAGAGGACGGACGCTTGCATGAGCGATTACTTCAAAACCTTACTGACTCCTGTTGTCGTTAACAACTTCGACATGGACGCAGAAAGTGATAGCCCAAAGCCTGATGTGAACCAACGAAGGAAACAACAGGGACAAGGAAAAGGAAAAATGGTATAACAAGACTTGATGGTATCTCCTTAGGACAGTAAAATATATCTTGAAAACCATATTGCTGTTGTATACATTCAGCTCATAATAGTGCATTGTTCACCTATGTCAATCATTTGAAACACTCTTCTCGGGGTATTTTCTGTCAAGAATGTTCTCCACAAAGTATAAATGCCACCTGACATCAATAGTAAGCTCTGGGTGAAAGCACGTGGCCATCATGTTTTTCTGCTGCACAGCAACAACACTATTGTCAGCATCAGTAAGGGTGGCAAGAATTTTGACACTGGGCGAGAGTATTCTCGCTACCCCAGGTGCTCGAATAAACACACCATGAAATTCATCAGGGTTCTGGTTCGGAGATGGCACATGTTTGCTGTAAAGGGATGGCTCCTGCAGCTTTAGTTTCCCCTCAAAACTGCTGATCTGTCTCCCATATATGTTTCTTGTGCACTGTATATCAAGACCTCCAAGCTGTGGGAAGACAAGGCACAATATTAGCTAAATATGGTAACCCATTTTCACATTTAGATTGCGATACAAAATGACATACTCCCAAATGTATAGTAGACTAGATATGCAAGCAGTATGAGGTCTATAGGGGAAGAAATAAGTGAGCTTACAGTAATCTGTCCTCCTTGCTTCTGTCCAGCAACATCCTCAGACATCAATATCAGCCCTGCACATGTGCCCCACACAACCCCTGGCTTCTCTTCATTGAACATCCAGGCTTTTAGTGCCTCTTCAAAGTTGTTTTTCCTCAAAAACACACTCAGGGTTGTACTCTCCCCTCCTGGAATGATCAGGCCATCAAGATCGGCCAGTTGGGATGGCTTCCGGACATCAGTAACCTCTATCTCAGCACACCCTACCTTCATTTCTGCCACTCTCTGTAGCATTTTGATGTGCTCTATGAAAGCCCCCTGAATGCACAGAACACCGACTTTGATGTATCTTCCAGACATCTACAACAAAACCAAGCGTGCTGGATTAGATGGAGTAACAAAACTACACCCGTCACACAGATTTAATTGCCATATTATGCATAAAATATGAAGACACCCATTTTCTTGTGTTTACTATAGCATCTTCTATGTAATATCATAGATAATATACCCTGAATGAACGTCAGCAGTTGTCTATCACAAACACACACTAGCACTGTACCTGCGCGAAGTCAGCCCTTCCCACTTTCACCCACCTTGCACCTAGACTTAATTGCTAACTCGCTCCGCCCCTTTTGGCTTGCTTAGAAATCAGCTCATGATACACTAAAAACGTAAAACAGAATCACCTTAAACCTCTCGAAGCACCAGGTAGATCGGAAGAGGCCTTGTCACACAAACAACGGTGGCGAACTGTGTGAAACTTATGGCGCATAAATTTGTGCTCGGAAATTTATGCGTCCGGACACATTGCGTCATTTCACATGCGGCCGGTCATGCGCGTGCGGAGTGCCTTTATTGGAGCAGTACAGTGTGCATCGAGTGTGCATTTGTGGCTGAACGCCTTGTCTGTGAGTTTATCCTCCGGCATGACTGCAATTTGTTAACAGACTCCATGCGCTGCATGTATACTAACAACTTTAACAGTGATTTGCACAAATTTGCAGGTGTGTGATATCCAGCAATTTAGTACGGTGGGCATCATGTCGTCAACAGTCGGCAAGGCGGACAGTGGTGAGTAACGTTCTCGCTCTGTGTGAGTGGCAGATTGTGCAATGCATGCATGGATGGGAGGTAGCCATGGCTGTATGCAGCTAGCTGTCTGTAACCTCAACATTTGTTCAAAGTTTCCTTGAGGCAAAATGATATTGGAGGTTTCGACAGTGACATGAAGGGGCATGAAGGCTAAGCACTATAGTTTGGAGCTAGGAAGTCAAGTGCCAGTTTGGAAAGCACACAATAAGGTAGATCAAGGCTATCCTGGCAGTATTTTAAACACCAAGATAGTTCCAATGTACTGGCGAGTGAGATATAGCAGGCATTTGCCGAACTATTTGCTTCACTAACTGCACGGTATGATGGGAGACATTAGATTGTTTGAAATTACTTTAGCATTGAAGAACTCTGCTTTACCTTACCTTCATAAACTATAAACTTCAAGCCTCCACGAAGCAGTGGGGGGTGTGGCTCAGAGTGCATTCATCACACACTACTAAAGGCTATGGTCAAGTATTTGTGGATACAAAATGTTACCCCCAAGTTAACAAAATGTGAAATTCAAAATGCAAGATAAAAGGTTTCCATTATGAATGAATGTGAATGTAATGAATGACATTGCTAGGAGCAATTGATATTAAATTTAAGTACGTATTCACAAGTCTCATGGTGAACCCCCATAATGAAAGTCTTGCTTATTAACAAGCCTCCCGTCACCAGCTACACCACCCTCACCCCTCATAACATTTTGTCCTGCTTATGTGATGTCACACATTGCATATGCCTAACAACTATTGAGCAATGACATGTGTGGCTTATGTATGGTTTTGTATTCAAATGGACTTGACTAATGTTTAGACATCTTGAGGTACAGTTTAGATATGTGAAGCAGGAGGAAAAAAAATGACGAAGTGGGAGGGAAAAAAAAAAGTGCTCTCCCCGGCCGGGAATCGAACCCGGGTCTTCCGCGTGACAGGCGGAGATACTTACCACTATACTACCGAGGACTTGCCTGTATGGACTCCTAAATTTTATCTACTGTTGTCTTCCAACTCCAGGTGCTGCTAAAGGAGAACAGAAACAGACAGGTGTGTGATAAGGAAATCCCAATCACCCACTTTTGTTGTTTGACAATTCCTCCCCCCTCCCCCCTCCCTCTCTCCCTCTCTCCCTCCTCCCCCCTCCCTCCCTCCCTCCCTCCCTCCTCCTCCCCCTCCCTCCCTCCTCCTCCCCCTCCCTCCCTCCCTCCTCCTCCCCTCCCATCCATCCTCCCTACACACCCATGCACATAGGCACAATGGTGGTAAAGGAGGGACTTGCCCAGATGCTCAAGGGAGGGATCATCATGGACGTGGTGAGTGCAGAGCAGGCAAGGATTGCGGAGGAGGCAGGAGCTTGTGCTGTCATGTCGTTGGAGAAGGTCCCTGCTGACATCAGGAAGGACGGGGGCGTGGCTAGGATGGCTGACCCTAAGGTGGGAGTGGCATCCAGGTTGCAATAAGGAGTTAATACAACACTTCTTCCCTCTCTCCTCTCTCCTTTCCTTCTCTTTCCTTCCTCTCTCTTCTTTCTCTCTCTCCTCCCTCCTCTCTCCTCCCTCCTCTCTCCTCCCTCCTCTCTCCTCCCTCCTCTCTCCTCCCTCCTCTCTCCTCCCTCCTCTCTCCTCCCTCCTCTCTCCTCCCTCCTCTCACTCCAGAGGGTCAAAGAGATAATGGCTGCTGTCACTATCCCAGTAATGGCCAAGTGTCGTATTGGTCACTTTGCCGAAGCGCAGATCCTGGAGAGTCTGGGAGTGGATTTCATTGACGAATCAGAAGGTTAGAGAAAAGTGACGTATCTGTAGGAAGTTGCACTGAAGTAGAAGCTGTGAGCCTCATACCCAAGGCCGTCTCACACCCAGCATTAGACTGCAAGTTGTTAAGAGTAAAAGGGCTGGAGTATGGGGCTAGTTAGATATGGTTTCTGCCCCACCCCACCCCCCCACCCCCCCCCCCCACACACACACACACACACAGTTTTGACTCCCGCTGACGATGAGAATCACATAGACAAGCACCAGTTCAAGGTTCCGTTTGTCTGTGGAGCCAGGAATCTTGGAGAAGCCCTGCGGAGGATCGCCGAGGGGGCGGCCATGATCAGAACCAAGGGGGAAGCTGGCACTGGTGAGGGAGAGAGGGAAAGAGAGGGAAGACACATACCTTTTGTGCTGAGTGCAATCTTCATTACTGTTGCATCACATTGGGTGATATCCACTTGCACCAGGTGGTCTGTTTCTGGTGATGAAATAAAGCTTTTAACCACAGTAAACCGTATTCATTGTCTATATTGTATCGACAGTACATCCCATGGTACTAACCTCATATCCAGGTGTTTGAGGCAGGGAGAACTTAGAAACGAGGCTACTCTGTTGATTATACCCCCCCCCCCCTTATCTCCCCCTCCTCCCTTCCTCCTCAGGTAACGTGGTTGAGGCTGTGCGTCATGCTAGACAGATGCAGCGGGAGATTCGAACAGCACAAGCTTTGAGTCCTGCTGAACTCTATGGCTACGCCAAGCAGCTGGGAGTGCCCCTGGATCTTCTGCAAAAGACGGCAAAGCTTGGGAGATTGCCCGTTGTCAACTTTGCTGCTGGAGGGCTCGGTAAGGTGTATAAAATGGTCTGATATAATTTAAGTAAGCCGTTTCTTCATCGTACCCCCCTTTCCCCTTTCTCTATTTTGTAGCCACCCCTGCAGACGTCTCCCTGCTAATGCAACTGGGGGTAGATGGGGTCTTTGTTGGTTCGGGCATCTTCAAGAGTGATAACCCGGAGAAGAGAGCAAAGGCCATGGTGCAGGCAGTGACACACTACAATGACCCCAAGCTGCTGGCAGACGTCAGTGAGGACCTTGGAGAACCTATGGTAGGCGGGGCCTGTTGCCAGGGATTACGCAGGATATTTATGGATAATATTCATGCAGTACTACTTAGACTAGTTCACTTACACACACACACACACACACTTACACACACACACACACACACACGTGCACATACACACACACATGCGTGCACACACACACACACACACACATGCACACACACATGCACACACACACGCGCGTGCACACACACACACACACACACACACATGCACACACACACACGCACGCGCACACACATGCACACACACACATGCACACACACACACTCATACTCACACTCACACACACACACACACACACACACACACACACAGGTTGGGCTGAATTGTGAGCACCTGTCTGAGAGGTGGGCCCACAGGGAAAGCACCCATGACAACAAGCACTAACAGATGTCCCTGAACTACACAGCTATACCAGTAGCATCACTAGCTATAGTCTTATACTATGACCATTATATTGCATGACATTGTACATTTTTAGTGTTGTTTGTTATTGTGGCAGACAAGGGGTGGGACTTGTTTATATTCATAAAACAAATTAACATTCATTCATGAAGTGTCTGTTCACCTACTGAAAAATGTTGGGTGTGATTAAAATGAAAGCATGATTACAAAGCTGGGTGTGGCTATTGTGTTCCTGTTGCACTCTTTCTCCGGACGAGGGTTCTGATTTCATCGATCCGACTCTTGTGCACCTGGAAGGAGGGCGTGACCCACTGACCACAGGAACACTGCTCCCCTGCCCAGTTGAACGACCCTAGCCGTGCACTACACTTGGGACATAGCAGCTATGAAGAGACGAAACCAGTCAAAGAAATCAAATTACCATCAACTGCAGTATCAAAATATACCGTAATTAAAATCTGACCAATCAGATGGCAGTATCCCATCATCAAGACAAGAAGTGCTAGTTTAGACCCAACAGACATGTGTTTACATTCATGGTGCCAAATTTGTCAACTCAGAGTAGTTAACAGGCTCTCACCTTCCCCTCCACGTGTCCCAGGAGGGTTGGCTCCATCCACTCAACTGGCTCAATGAAGTAGGAGCTACAGGTGTGGGGTGTGAGGGGGGAGGAGTGTGTAGTAAGGGAGGCCACCTGAGCTCTCACCCTCGCCAGCTCGTCTGGGGTGAGGGGGGGAGGAGAGGTAGGAGAAACTCCTTTCACTGTCCCTTCAGCAGCTGTAACTTGGTTGCTAGGTTCACTTGAAATGTGTTTGTTAGCAACAGATGAGGAGGAACCACTGCTACCAATGTTCTCTTGTGAGAGGATCCTCAGAGAAGCGTCGACGTTACTCTTCTCACCTTCAGCACCACTCCTCAGCTCCACCCCTTCACTTCCCTTCTCATCATCCTGGCTGCCCCTCTGCTCCACCCCCTCACCTCCCTCACCTCCCTCACCCTCACCACCACTGAAAGGTTTCTCACTTCTATAAGTGGAACTGTCCTCCCTTGGCAGAGAGTGTTTATGTCGCCTGAATGCTGCCTGCCACTGTCCCAATTCATGAGGAAGAAGGCTCTCATCTGTAAACAGCAACCGTCTGAAAACCAAAATACAGAAACGTGGCAGTAAATTGGAATTGGCATCCATGGAGGGTAACCTCGTTTCAGAGAAAGAAGGAGAGAGAAGGAGAGGAGAGGAAGAAGAGAAAAGGAGAGAGAAGGAGAGGGAGGAAGAAGAGAAAAGGAGGGGGAAGAGGAAAAAAAAAGAAGGAGGAAGAGGGGGAGGAAGAAGAGAAAAGGAGGGGGAAGAGGAAGAATTAAGAAGAGAAAAGGAGAAGGAGGAGGAAGAAGAGAAGACTAGTTCCCTACCTGCACTTTCTGCATCTGAAGTAGGCGGTTGAATCCAGCTGCTTGGTAAAGGGATCCGGAGCCATAGTGGCAGCCATGTTTTCAACATAACCTGCATCTGGAAATCACACCAAGCAAGCTTCATCTGGTCGAAAACGTGGTTAGCCTCATTCCCAGGCACCCACCCAGCTCCATCACTTGAGCACACTGCAAGCAGCTGAGCAGGAGGCTGGTAACAAGGCACTAGGTGTTGCACGAACCTTGAACTTCCTGTGCCATGTGCTTCAGCCGGTATGTCCTGTACGACTTGTTATTCTGGTCAATGCGACACCGCATTGCCTCCCACAGTCCCAACTGATCCATGAAGCCACCATTAGGCCTGAGGAACAACCAAACATTCCAGCTCACAAGAAGGAACATCACCAAGGATCAACTGAGATACAGCAGGCCTTCCCCACGTCCAGTTCTTGACTACAAGCAATCAAAAACTGGAGGCAGGGAAGGCCTGCTAACGACACTAGATACAGACACAGTGTAGACTCCATTACTCACCTAATTTCTGGTTTTCGGGTCTTCAGGTCTTGAAATAAGGTTTTGAGAGGGAGGCCCTCGGACCACATCAAGTAGGCCAGAACCATGGTCACACTCCGTGATATACCATACTCACTGCACAGATCGTAGATGAGGCCATCATGAAAGAGTCAGTCCTCCTGTCCAGCCGGGTTTTCTGTGATCATATCCGGCTGGAGAGGACTGACTAGAAAGAGCAGAGGACAAAGTCGTGCACAAAATATCGAGTTGGTCAAATGAAGTTTGCAAAGAACATGATATTAAAACAGAAGCTGATCCTTTTTTAGATCGACTCAGGAATGTAGTTAAGTACAAAGCTTGTCCTACCTCCTCTGATGAAAGGGTAGCACAAAGTGAGTCATGTGACAGTCATGTGATAGTCATGTGAGAGTCGTGCAATGGGTATTGATAGCCACATGATTATTCTTGTGTAGTCTTGCAGACTCACACCAGAAAGGGAGAGTCCAGCTACGTATGTGAGACTAATACATACCAATGAACTAGCACCGTCCCTTGCTCCATCCCCTCCTTGATAAACTGAATGCACGGCTCAAAACTGTGCAGCAGATCACTACCAGGCATATCAGCAACTTTCACAAACATGGTCTTAATGGGAGGACCACGCCTTCTTTTGTTTCCACCAATCCCTTTGCAGTTTTCACCACTCTTGCCATCACCATCACCACTATCCCCCTCCTCCCCATCCACCCTTTCATCCTCCACCTCCAGTGGTTCATTTGCAAGTGTCAGAACATGGGTGACAGTGTGCTGCTTAGTTATGCTAGGGACACGGGAGAGGACGGCGAGAGCATCCCCCCTACTGCCCAGCAGCAACCCAGGACGAACTTGAAGCATCTATGCTTGCAGCATGCAAAATCAGCAGCACTGCACCGCAGGTAATGCCTCGTTCCCAGACTAAAAATTATCGCCTGGGAACGAGACCAGTCAAGGTTTACAAAATTTCTTTTATGTACGTTTATTTGGAAGAATCATCATAAACACTGAGGATGCTATCTACTGGCAGCATGCTGTTGTACATCTAGTTCTGTTGGATCAGTTTTCTTTGCCATGGCTCTCTGTCGTACTCTCTGCAGTTCATGGTCATCGGGGTCGATAGAAAAAAACTCTCGTTTCTTGCATTCCTTCAGTTCACGCAACTAGACAGAATGAAAAGAGACAGCAGTCAATTTACCAGTAGACATGAAAATATCTGGTGGTGTTTACAGGACGCACCCATGTAAACACATGTCTGTTGGGCCCAAAATCATGCTCAAACACCATGTAATACGTCACCACTGCAGAAAGACAAGAAAAGAGTTTTGTTGGTACAAACCATAGTCTCATTCCCAGTACACTAGCAACATATGGGTATGCCTCACAAGCCACACCCAACCAATCCCATGCAGTGTGAATTGCTTTAGCATCACACACAGGGAAGGAAGGGTTGCACACGAAAGCCTATCACGTATCGCCAGACCCATGAAAGTGATCCGCACTATTAGTTGAGTCTGGCTGGCAAGACTAGTATATTAGTGTCACAAGTCCATAACAATAATTATCACCTGCAGAAGCAATGGCGGTGAAGAACGTGAACTGCTTCTGCCTGTTCCCAAACACGAGGGGTTTCATCATCTCACGAAAAAGCCGTTCAGGTACCCGTACCTTCCCTCCTCTTCCCTCCGGCCTCACATGCCCCTGGGGTGTCTGTGGCTCCGGCTCACTCATGGTGAGGGTTGGCTGTGCTCCACAAAACCTCCTTCCAAATAACTTGGAGGTGGAGCTGAGTGGAACCTGGAAGAAAACAAACCTCAGCTGCTCACGTGGCCATGGTCCACATACAGTCCAGTACTTCAACTACTAGACCACCAACGACATTGTGCACCAAGAGTTTAAACCGGTAATGTATCCTTGACTGCACGAACACGTTAGCAGAATACTGCTCACCAGACGTGGTGTTGTAGAATGACAGACAGACAGTGGTTTTTCTATTTAAAGCCCTCGTCACATGATACACAGTACACACTGTACTGAAGAGCTAGCCTGCGAGGATGGGGAACGAACCGGGGCGACACGCTGTGCCCACCACGGCCAGCATACAGTCCATGGACGAAAGTCTACAGAAGAAGTTCTCCAAAGGCATCCAGTACAATAGTAGGTAGCCTAAAATAATTTGTGCAAATTGCCTATTAATTACACTTTTGGAGCTGTAAATTTATCAGTGTTTAGGAATTAAAAGAAGGGAGTATGAAATGTAAACAAGGAGCGTGGAAAAATAATATTAACAGTACAAAATTAATGTGCACATTAATATGCAATGTATATGGCCTCTTTAGTGACTGTATTATAGAGAAAACAACATAGAAGACTGTTTGTCTTAACCTCCAGTGAAGATTGTGGTTCGTGGTGACAGGAACACAGGAAAAACCTGCCTCTTCTATCGCATGGAGGGAAAGAACTTCTCAGAGGCATACATCCCCACTAGTGAAATACAGGTAGGTGGTCTATCGTTTTCCACCCAAATGCTATGGACAAACTTGTCAGCAATCACTCTGTTGTATCCTACCTTTTTCAGATCACAAGCATTCTCTGGAGTTACAAAGGTGAGCTTGTATGGTGGAGCTTCAGCCTTCCCACCATCCGGTATTCCGTAACAACGTGAGCCTGTTGAGACAATTCACATGAAATGGCATTGCTAAATACTTTACAGGATTATCTAAAACAGCTTGAAAAAGATAGACACGTAGCATGCTAGATGTATCCCCCCCCCCCCCCCCCCCCCCCCCCCAGTCACCAACGACACAGTGAAAGTGGAGGTATGGGATGTGGTGGACAAAGGGAGGGTACAGAGGAAGGAGAGCAAGGGTATGCTCAAACTCTTCAATAACCCCGCAGAGAAGCAGGTGAGGGAGAGCTCCTCCTGTTCATACATTCACTCCGTCCTAGAATGATGCTAGAGTGGCATGGGAACGGGGCTAGGATGACATGGGAATGAGGCTAGGTGGCATGGAAATGAGGATAAGTGGTGTGGGAATGAGACTAGAGTGGCATGGGAATGAGGCTGGGTGGCATGGGAATGAGGACTGGAACAAAAGGCTATTGCTATAAAGAGCTAATGATGTTGATTTCTACCTCAGGAAACATCTGACATTCCATTGGATGCAGATTTTCTGGATGTCTACAAAGGAGCGCACGGTGTCGTGTTCATGTTTGATATAACCAAACAGTGGTAAGCATATTGATGTGTATTAGTATACTGGTGACGTGTATTAGTATACTGGTGATGTGTATTAGTATACTGGTGACGTGTATTAGTATACTGGTGATGTGTACTAGTATACTGGTGACGTGTATTAGTATACTGGTGATGTGTACTAGTATACTGGTGACGTGTATTAGTATACTGGTGATGTGTACTAGTATACTGGTGACGTGTATTAGTATACTGGTGATGTGTACTAGTATACTGGTGACGTGTATTAGTATACTGGTGAAGTGTATTAGTATACTGGTGACGTGTACTAGTATACTGGTGACGTGTATTAGTATACTGGTGACGTGTACTAGTATACTGGTGGTGTATTAGTATACTGGTGAAGTGTATTAGTATACTGGTGACGTGTATTAGTATACTGGTGATGTGTACTAGTATACTGGTGACGTGTATTAGTATACTGGTGATGTGTACTAGTATACTGGTGACGTGTATTAGTATACTGGTGATGTGTACTAGTATACTGGTGGTGTATTAGTATACTGGTGATGTGTATTAGTATACTGGTGATGTGTATTAGTATACTGGTGATGTGTATTAGTATACTGGTGACGTGTACTAGTATACTGGTGACGTGTACTAGTATACTGGTGACGTGTACTAGTATACTGGTGACGTGTATTAGTATACTAGTGATTTTTATTAGTATACTAGTGACGTGTATTAGTATACTAGTGATGTGTATTAGTATACTGGTGAGTATAGTATAGCACAGTGTATTATCTGCTTGTGCACGATCCTGCAGGACTTGGAAGTATATTGAGAAGGAGCTACCCAGAGTGCCTCTGCACATCCCAATAATGGTGTTGGTAAGTAGAACCCCTGCCACGTGCCTCGTTACCATATGGCCTTTCCACCTCAGCTTTGTCAATGTGTGTGTGTGTGCATGTGTGTGCATGTGTGTGCATGTGTGTGCATGTGTGTGCATGTGTGTGCATATGTGTGCATGTGTGCATGTGTGTGTGTGTTCATGTGTGTGCATGTGTGCATGTGTTCTTGTCACCCCCAGGGTAGTTTCAGCGACATGAGAGAACACCGAGTAATGACCAAGGACGAGTGTCGCAGTTTTGTTGAACACCTTGACAGGTGATCCTCTACAGCTTTGTGATTGGTATACCCCCCCTCCCTCACCACCTTTGATCTTGTTCCTCTGTCCCACTGTGCAGGCCAGAGGGTGCAGCAGAGGTGAGGTATGCTGAGGCCTCCATGAAGGACGGTTTTGGGCTCATGCACCTGCACAAGTTCCTCAGCATACCATTCCTTCAGTTGCAGGTATGAGAGAGAGAGAGAGGGAGGAAAGGAGGGAGGGAGGATGATATGACAATTCCACACACACACACAGCAAGAGACCCTCCTGCACCAGTTGAAGGTGAACAGAGAGCAGATGTTAGCAGCCAGTGAGGAACTGAACGCTGCAGTACAGACTGAAGACCAGAATTATGACCTGTGAGTGTGGTGTGTGTGTGGGAAGGGGGGGGGGGGGTGGGATACAGTTGGCACACTCCTTCCTCTCTAGCTCACTGATGCCCCCCCCAACACACACACACACACACACACACACACACTCACACACATGCATTCTCTCAGCTTCCTGGAAAAACTCCAGAAGATTTCTGAGGAGAAGAAAAGAAAGGCTCAGGAACAGGCAGCTGCAGCAGAAGCTGCTGGGGATGAAAGCCCAAGTAAGCTCGTGGCTCGGCTTGTAGCTGTTGTCAAGTCTACCATTTTTTTCTCTCCTTCCTCCTCTCTCCTTCCTCCTCTTCCCTCTTGTTCCTCCTCTTTCCTTCCTCTCTCCTTCCTCCTTTCTCCTCCATCCCTCTTTCCTCTCCACCTCCCTCTTCCACTGCATCAGAGTCTCCCCTGAAAATGAATGCTCCGGATGGTAGCTCCTCTCCACGCTCACCTAGGTCCACTGCCGAGTCTCCCCGGACTGAACGCTCAGAGTCATTCACCTCCAGACTGACCTCACGTTTTGTAGGTTTCCGCTCAAAACACAAGGAGGAAAGCAAAAAGGAACAACCCAGTCCAACAGGTGTGTACATTGACATTGTTCCCAGGCCTTTCCTGACTCCAGTACAGTTTAGACATACGTTGAGGAAGGGTATGCTGTAAGCAACCCAAAACTGGCGCTCAGGAAAAAGGAATTTTTATGATGTTACAACAGTTGTGTGAAGGGATATTTTATCCAAGAAATTGACTAATTGATTGATGTCTTGTTTTCTACCTGTTGGTTTCAGTTACTAAGCAACCGAGGCGGCCTGTTACAACCTCTAATGTTGATGACTTTGTGCCGGAGGGAGAGGTGGACACCAACTTCTTTGGTGAGGAGGGGAGTGGCAAAGAGGAGGAGGAAGAGGAGGAGGATGAAAGGTAAATGTGTGAAGCTGGTACATAGTAAACGGCATTTTACGTCGTCCTAATTCACTCACTCCACCCTATGCACACACTCACCACATGCACACTCACCACACACAGTGAAGAAGATGTCAAAAACCCACAGGTAGCTATGGACGAGGACTTCTCTAGTGAGGAAGAACCTGCCTCGCCCACCTCTGTTGCCATAGCAACACCACCAGTGAAACCCAAGACTCCACCAGTGAAACTGAAATCAGCAAAAGAAGTTGTGTTGACGGAGAGTGAGGAAGAAGACGAAGAGTTGCCATCACAGCCACAAAGGAAAGCTACTCCCAAGAGTAAACCAGACGGTGATGTTTTCACCACAAGCACTCCAGCAGCACAGAAGCCATCAAAGGGGCTACTACTGGATTTTGATTACTTGTCCTCCATAGGAGACGCGAAGGGTAAGC
The DNA here is from genome assembly GCA_949130485.1 of Agelas oroides. NCBI lineage: Eukaryota > Metazoa > Porifera > Demospongiae > Agelasida > Agelasidae > Agelas > Agelas oroides. The sequence goes on along the minus strand of OX422197.1, from coordinate 622,436 downwards.
CAAAGAGTCCTGGTGTTAAGAAAGAGTCACCCACCACCCCCATAAGTGCCACCAAGAAAGATTCACCGACCACCCCCACCGGTGAGCGGCGGAGGGAGAAGAGGAAGGGATCAAAGAAAAGCAGACACAAGGAGAAGGAGAAGGCAGGTGGAGATGAGCCACCTCCAGCCCCAGTCAGTGAGGACCCATTTGCACTGCCCCCGTCGTTGGATGCGTGGCTCAACGCCGGGTCAGAAGAGTCAAGCAGTCTGGTGAGCCTAACACAAACACGCTCGTAGTTCCAAATTGGGGGCTAGGAAAATCGAAGGGGGGGGGGGGGGGGGTTCTGATGCCTCTTGCATCTCCATCTAGTTATACTGTAGCCTGTGCAGTTAGTTGCATCTCCTCACCGTAGGGAACAGTAATGCAGCCGACTCAAGTTGGGAGGTAAGAAGAGGTACCAAAAGACAAACATGGTCAATACGTTGCTTCTTCCCATGATCCCCCCCCCCCCCCTCCCCCCTAACACACACACACACACACACACACACACACACACACACACACAGTAGTACTGACAAAGGGACTGAAGTTGGTGTGGAAGAGAGAGAGGGGGAGGAGCCAAGCCACCATCATAAGAAGCACAAGCACAGGAAGCATCGGGACCGAGAGGAGGGCGGCACTACCCACAGGAAGAAACACAAACACAAGACAAGGCACTCACAGAAACCAACCAACGGAGAACAATCGCAGGGAAACTACGATCTGATCTGATTGGTACAATTGTTTTAGGGGCAATTGTTTGATTCATGTGATACGGGACGGCCGTACATTTCAGACTATTCTAAGGTGCTTGCAAGAATGTTTTCAAGGTTTTGTACTGTGAAAGTTTGTACAAAATTGTACAATAATGTTATTCTACTACTGGTAATCATGTATACAGACAGCTCTCCTGGTAGGAATATGACTATATTCAAGACTGGATAAAAAGAAACAAACAAACAAACAATTGTTTATTGTTCAAGATAAGATCACGTTCTTTCCAATCCAATCAAGTACCTAAAGAATAAAAGCAAGACAGTGAAAATCAAAAGAAGTGAAATGGCTCACCACATTCACCAAATAAGGAATTACTGTAGATCAGGAAATTTTCGCTGTTAAAATATTTTCGTCGGTATGCCGGAGCAATGAAAATAAAATACGCATACACGGTACATTGCGGAACCATCAAGTGACAAAATATCTTTAACGCGAAAATTTAAAATGCGAATTATTTTAACCGGGAAAGTTTCCCGATCTGTGATTGTCATGTGACCATCATGTGACTGCCATGTGAACATCATGTGACCATCATGTGACTGCCATATGAACATCATGTGACTTTCTTTTGAAGATTGTGCATTTATAGTATGTCAAAGATAATATATGGCTGCCATAATTACCTACTTGTGGAAATGTGGTTAGAAAGTTGGCGGAAGTAGTGTTACTAATCTCATTTCCAGACTTGCAGTATCAGAATGAGACTGGTAGCAACAGTAGTTACTCGTTAGGACGTACCCTTTGTGTGCAACAATACCCCTTGAGCGCACCACAGAGGAGTAGCGGGTGACCCAGCTGTGTGTCCAACAGGCTGGGTCCACGAGCTCACCCAGTGCAGAGGAGAGGGTGGAGTGAAGCTGAGAGTGGGTGAGGATCTCTGACTCATCACTGTGTGTGGTCAGAGAGACGTTATGCTGCTCCTTAAACTCAACCAAGTCCTGCAGATACAATGGATTTTCATGTCATGTGACTGTCATGTGAACATCATGTGATCATTTTGTGACTGTAATTTGACTGTTATGTGACTCTAACCTGTGGTAGTGTACAGCAGTGGGCGAGATTGACCTGGTCCACAGCAGGCTTAACCTGTCAGTGAAATAACAACAATAGCTTTAAGCTCTTGTCACAGTACAAAATAAAATGAGCACGGGTATACATATACATGACACGAGTAGCCTACACTTCACTTGTTACAATTTTCATTCTCAAACTCAAATTTCTAAACACATTTCTGTGGCACATGTTAGACCATCTGGAGTCCTGCCAGACAGGCACCTCTGATGAGACTTACAGCTGCCCAGTTGTGGAGTTCTTCCAGCCGTTGTCGCATGAGGTCAGCGGTACCAACCACCTGTGCCACACCCTCTCTGGACAATTGCTCCACTTGCTGCAAAATAGCAAACAGAAGTCATACTGGAAGCAGCTAAGGCAATCAGATTTGACCACTGAGATTTCAGGCTACCATAGAAAGAACAGTGCTGTGAGCAACAGGAAGCGTGGTGGTGGGGGGTTTGGGAAAGAGGTTATTGGTCCCACATAAGCACCACCAAAATACTTCTTCAGAACATGTTGCAAATATATACATCATTCACGAGGGCCTCACCCACCCCCCAAAATTTTGTCACTTGCAGTACAGAGAGTGGAGAGTACCACAAGAAAGCTGTACAGGGGAGTTGAGAATTGAAACTTGGAAATTTGTAGGCAGTTAATTTCATTTATTCATTATGAAATGAATAATGGGTCGGTTCTATTCACTGTTTTTCAGTGTTACCAAATAAGCAGATGAAACTTTTATTCACTGTTTGTAGACGCTTGCCACCGCAGCACAATATTCAATGTTTAGAGGGATGCTAAAGTTACACCTACAGGTTTAAGTGTCTTACCTGCCAAACTGGTTTCATATTTTCCAGCGTTAGCTCTTCTTCAGGGCATGCGGGAAAGGCCACTATTAGAGTGTCCACTGAAGGGATACCAAGTTCACTGAGTGCTGTAACAGTGAAATTAGGTCAGACGTGTGTCGGTGAAAGTAGAGTGACAAAGTAAATTACCCAGGCTCGTACAGCAAGAGAAAATGAATCTCGGTATGCTGTTAGTTTGAGTGATTCTAACTGCTTACTTTGTTCGACTGCTCTCTTGACGAGGCTGCCTTCCCATCTCGAGAGGAAGACCTTGAGGGTGAAGGTGTGGTTGGCTCGCTCCTCCCTGTTCACTGTCTTAGTGAGACCAGCGTTACGGATTAGCAGCTGGGAAGAGGGCTGTGTGTGGTGTGTGTGAGTGTGTGAGTTGGGTGGGGGGATACAAGATTAGTGCACATATAACACACCTCCTCCTCCTCCTCCTCTCTCGGTCTCCCTAGCCAGCTCTTGAGGGCACCCTCAGTAGCCAATATCAACTGAAGGAGAGAAGAAAGCATTGCAAGGTCGATAATGCACTCTTGGTAATTACTCTGTTTGTGAGACTAGGGTAAGTAAGGGTTATGTGGACAGGATTTACAGTGCCATATATCCCAGCTGATCTAATATCTGACTAATATCCCCCTTAGACACAATGAAGTTCATCCACTGATTTAGCTCATAATTTGCTGCAGCATGTAAGTCAGACTCAACCATGACATCACTTTTAAAGCTGTTTTGTCTAACCCTACTGTAGTCGAATCTGATGCGCATATTGTGTTTTGTTACACAACATTACAAGTACACACTCCAGCTCCTCACCTCGTCGGTGGAAGTGAGCCCTCCTTTCCTCCTCAACTTGTTCCAGCTGGCAACGTTCCCCGAGTGCACCGTCACTTCCACAGCCTTCCCCAGCACCGACCCCGACCGATTAGGAACATCAGACATCGTTACAATCTATAGAAGCAACGAGGCTAGGAGCGCATTTTATTCGCCAACTAAATTTTTGCTTCGAGTATAAACTTTGCAGTAATTTTTTCGTTTACGGAAATATAGACACATAATTAATTTTAGCTTAGTTGTATAAACTTTGCATGAACAGAATACAGATATGTACACATTTGGCATGAAAATTGTAAAATAACTTACAAGACAATTTGCATAAAAGTACATGCCTTCTGAGCTGCAAAATTAAATAACATTGTACACAAGTTTAGGTATAGGTTTCCATGGTTACTGGGTTTGTTGCTGGTTGAGGGTGCTTCTGGCTTCAACAAGTGATGCATGAGTCTTGAGCACTAAAGTAAGGAACAGAATACCCTCGTCTGTGAGGACCCTAACTTGACAAACACAAGCCATAGTAGGTAACAACGCAACTCACATTGCTCATAAAGCGAAGACAGATTGACCTTTGACCCTCTCGAACGCAAACCATCAGCCATCTCCTGTATAGAATAACCATTTATCTAACGTGATAGCCTAGGCCTCAACAACCACACTGGCCTCAACATCTATGCTGGCCTTAACATCTACGCTGGCATGTTATGATATAAAAGTGGTATGCAACTGAGTTTTAAGTGGCTACCTCAGCTAGAAGGAGAGTAAGCAACTGAGCTGTTCCTAGTGAATCTACTACATACCCCAGGACTGCCCACACCAGTGGCTCCGTTGTGGTGCAAGCTGGTGGCCGGCATTGTCCCTGACTCTGCCCCAACATGAGAAGGGGTAGGAATGCCTCTTTGCTGGCGTTCCAGCCTCTCCAGCAGTCGTTTACTCTCGTCCAACTGTCTCCGCTGCTGCCGAAGATACATCAGAAGCTCCTCAAGGAAGGAACGATCTGCCCCCTAGAGTGAGGGAAAGTGCAGTCCAGAGATTGATAAACTGGAGCAAATTATGGAAATCCAAGGCCACACTAACCTGAAGTGTGGGTGAGTCGAGTGCTTGTTTGAGCTTCAACTCCAGAGCGTCAAAGTCTCCTGCCCCATGAAAGGCAGACAAAGAGACAGGGAGTGGGCGGAAGGAGGTGCCATGTGTCTCAGAACTGGTTGGTCTCTGCCGTGTCCGAGGGATGGAGGAGTCAGCTGTACCATGAAGCCTGGTTGTTGAGCTGTGCGAGTAGAAGGAACTGGTGGAGGAATCTAGAGAGGGACCATTTGCAGTTAGGAATTCATCGGAACGACTTCGCTGAGGGACACCAGTATTGACTCCTCTGGATATATGTTTGACACGAGTGACTCGATCACTTTGTATCGAATCGTCAAACTGTCTTCCTCTACTGCTGGTGAACCGACTGCCATTAAAGTGGGGGATTGAAGTATCTCTTGGTGAAGTAAAGGTGACATTTGTTGCTGAAACCGTCACTGTATTCCCAGCTCTGGGACTGGAGGTAGTAGTAGAATGAGAGGAGCTAGTTGCAGAACTAGTCAGTTTGATGTCCCTGGTACCAACAGGGGGAGTGTTGGTGCCCGAGTGGTGATGATGGTAGTGGTGGCGAGTTGATGTCCTCTGTGTTCGATAGCTGCTGCTGTGTTCAGTACGAGGAGGAGTAGGATGGAGGGGACTGGTGGCTTTGTCTGACATGGAAGTGTGAATGCCAGTGGATTTCTCTGAAAGTCGAGTGTGAGGAGCAGTCTGGCTGGATCTTGTTCGAGTGGAGGAGGTAAATGGAGTTGCACCAGGCATGTGGTGGATATGCACCTCGGAAGCAGTCTTTGTAGTACCCTGTTCCATCCTACTCCGGAGTTGGTCTGTGAGGGCACTATTGCTCCGGATGCTCTGATGGAGCTGGTCTCGTAAGCTTCGCACCTCCTCCAACAGCTGCAGTATCTGTTCTGCCGAGAGACTCAACTGGGGCCCAGTCCCAGCAGAAGAACTTGCTTTGGCACCAGTGGAGGTACCCTCTGTCCTCGTGCTCTCCTCCAACAGTTTCTGGTAGAGGCTCAGCTCACTTTGCAGGGTGGCAATCTGCTCTTGGCAGCTGGCAAGCTGGCTAGTGAGAATGGTCCGATGTTCCTCAAGACCAATATTCCTGAAAGAGAGTAAGATTCACAGAGATTAAAGTGAAGAAATATTAATCTTGTTCACAGACTTCTCCCCAGCTTTCAGCTACATGTACATCATGCCTTGTTCCCAGGATCTTCCCCAGCTTTTGCTCGCATATTACGCGACCAAAACACTGGGAGGAGCATGGGGAAGAGGCTAGAGAGACATTGAGACTGAGCACTATAATACTAAGCAAGGTAACATCTCTCACTGTCTTCTCAGTTCTTCCATTTCCTCCAAGGTGGTGGTCAGCTGTTGACTCAGTGAGTCTACAGTCTCTCGTAGCGTCTCTGCCTCCATCGCAGACTCTCCCTCCCCCCGACTGGCCTCTAGCTGCTCCACCGTCTGCCCTAACCTCTCAGCCCTCTCTCTTGCCAACTGCAGCTCCTGCTCAAGGCTTCTGATCCTCCCCTCCAACTCTTGGATCAGAGAGTCCTTCTCTCTTGCCAACTGCAGCTCCTGCTCAAGGCTTCTGATCCTCCCCTCCAACTCTTGGATCAGAGAGTTCTTCTCGGCAAGCACTTGGTCAATTTGCTCTTCAAGCACTCGGATCTTCTCTTGTGCTCTTGCCAGGCTCTTGGTGAGACTGAAAGAAAGGAGGGGAAGGAGAAAGGGGAAAGAGAAAGAGAGGGGAAAAAGAGGGAGAGAGAACATCAACCATGTGAAGAAGAGGAAAGAAAGGGGAGAGAGGGGAAAGAGAGAAGAGAGGGAAGAGACGGAGAGAGAGAACAAGGGTATCAAACACTATAGAGTATTACTGCAGTTGTAGTGCAACATAGCTACAGTAAAAAGTCACTTTTTGGGACCAAAGCGTGTTCAGATAACTGAAATATACACTTTCTGAAAAGCCATTATATTTGGGGGGGAGGGGGGATCTGAGAAATTACCCTTATGTATGTAGTTTGGGAGAAGTGGAGGTCAAAACGAGTTTTACTCTCTAACACTATAGAGTTTAGTTGCCTAGCTACATGTTGATACAATTTTCTCACTTTTGGATTTCCTCGTCTTTGGCTCTGTTTGCAGACAGGGCTTCCGCTAGTTTGCTCTGAAGGTTCTCGCCACTCTTCCCTGCCACATTCAGCCGACTTTCCAGATCCATCACTTGCATGTGAAGAGACGATTCCCTGGCCTTCCACTCTCCTTCCCTCTCGATAAACCTTGCCTCGCTCTCTCTCAACTGTGACAGAAGGGTGCGCTCACGTTCCATCATCTCCGATTGTAATCGTTCCATCTCCCTCAGCCGAGACTGCAGGGTCGACTGTTCACCACTTGTAGGTCGCGATTGTGGGGGTGATCGCTTCAGCTGCTCTTGGCATTTTCGTTGTAGCTCGAGATTTAATCGTGTCACTTCTTCATGCTTCTCTCTGAGAGCTCTCACCTCCGGGTGTTCACCCATGGTAGCTCCCCTACCCGGACTCGTCCAGCTGTCTGACAAGTTTCTTGCCGGGGTGTGGTCTGGAGTGAGCAGGTGTGGCACAGAGGTGGATGCAAAAGTAGCTTTATCCTCCCTCTGAGGGGATGCCCCCTTCTCGTCAAGCCCCGAATCACCAAGCTCCTCCCTCAGTTGCTGGTTTTCATCCATTTTGGCTTCCAGTTGCCCCCTCATGGCAGCAATGGTGCCCCTAGCTTCATCCAGTTCTCGTTTCTGTCTCTCAACTTCTTGTTGGAGCATTTCAATCGTTTCCAAATCAGTGGAGGTGGAAGCATCTCGACTCATGGCCAGGCGAAGCTGCCTCTCTAAACTCCCCACTTTCTCCTCCGCCTCCCTCACCTGGGATTGTAGCCTCTCCTGCAGCCTTTTCTCCGCAAGCGACCGCTCTCTCTCTGTTTCCAGTTCGGCAAGTAGGCGGTCAACTTCCTTCTGTAGCTCCAGGTACTTTTCACGGCCAAAGAGTGGGGCATGAGGAGGACTCTGGGGTCGAGCCTCACCGTCTTTCTCCATCCCCACACCGACATCTCGTGTGCGACCAGTCTCATCGAGTTTAGCTTGCAAGGCTTCATTCCAACGTTTCACTTCTTCCAATTCAGACTGCAAGGCACTTATGTGCTGGATGGCGTCATGGAGAGGACCACTCAAGTCCGAGGCCTTCCTGGGAGTGGTTTTTGGACTGGGGCGTGATCTCGGGGTGCTGCTTCTCTTTGGGCTCGGTTCTCCATCAGAAGAGTCTCCATCCTCTCCTCGTGTGAAGTAGTAATTGGTGTAGCTGGTGTTGGTGGAGGAGGGAGGTTTGCCTTCGTGTGGAGGGCTGTGGTGGAAGCTAGACTCCAGGTGTCTCTGTAGCTCTGTGATGTGCTCTAGCTTGGAGGAGAGAGAGCTGGAGTGCAGGAGGGAGAGGAAGAAATTGGCCAGTTAGGAATCTCATTCTCAGACACAGATGAAGGGCTGGGAATGAGACATATTCAAGAAATGTTCTCACCCGTCTTGTACAGGTGTAGCAAATCAGTCATGAAGAGTACAGAGTTGTAGTCTCATTCCCAGACCCAGTGATAGTCTGGGAATGAGACGTATCTGCTCTCCTACCTTGTGGCAAGGTTGCTATCAGCCCTGCCAGCTGTGATCTCAGAGTATAGCTCCTGTAGCCGCTGTAGGATGGTGAGGAGAAGATTCTCCGAGAGGGAACCAAAGATCATGGTGGTTGAGCTTGACCCAGGCTGAGAGGAGGGGAAAAGAAAAGTAAACTTGAGGAATCACTTTCTCTTAGACTAAGCAATTTGTCTCCCTCTCTCCTCCCTCCAAACCAACCTCGGCTCCACTAGCACCAGTGGATTGTTCTGTATGAGAGGTGGAAGTGTTGACGCCCACTTCCCTTGCCCTCTTCCTGGAGAGCTCTGCCAACTGCCTCTGCAGCCGCTTAATCTGCTCCTGGAGAGACTCACATGCAGCCCTCGCCTGATCATATGCTGCTCCCTGAGACGGAAACAAATTGGAGTTCTCACTAGGTATACACAGTCTTGAGCCTTGGAGTAAGACCAAGGGCTTATTTATGCCAGATCCATTCCTTGTGGGTTGGGTCTGGGCACAAGAGACTCACTGCAAACCGTATGTTTTTAGTACCTTCTCCCCGAGAGCTTCCTCGGCCACTTTGAGCCTTCTAGCCAGGTCTTCCCTCTCCCCAAACGCCTGGGCCAGCTTGGACTGGAGGTCTTCAGATGAGAGGTGGGAGACTCGAGCCTGAGACTGTAACCCTGCCACCTCATTCTGGAAAAGAATAATGTACCCATGTGACCATAATATGACTCAATTAGTAGTCATGTGACCATCATAAGACTCAATTAGTAGTCATGTGACTGTCATGTGACAGCAGTCTGCACATGTGTACCTCCAGGGTGTTCTTTTCTGCCTCAAGATCTCTCACTCTTTCCTCCAGTCTGGCCTTGTCATTCATCAGCCGCTGCAACTGCTGCTGTAGCTCCTGAGAAGATATTAACACAGAGTAACATAGCATCACGTTCAGAACTCAGGTTGATGGACATAGACAGTGCAGGCGAAGAAGGCTCAAGCTGAAATGCTCGCTTTGTTTTCAGGTCTGTCTGAAAAATCATGAGAAAGGGCCCGGGACTGAAGCTGACAGTCTATGTTCCATCAACCTATAGGTAGTTCTCAAGAGTGCTGCACAGCAGTGAGCCTATGAGCCTGCTTGTGTCAATGTTTGTGTGTGACTACAGTATGTTACCTTGATGGTTTTGTCCTTGAGCCCAATTGTCTGCATCATGCTCTCCACCTCCGCCTCTTTGTTTCTCAGAGCATGCTCTAGAGACGCCAGCTGCGACCTCAGCTGCGCCTGGATGAGGAGTGGGGATGCGTGAATGGGAGGAAGTGGGGATGTGAGTGTGTGAGGGGTAGGGGTGTGAATGGGAGAGTGTGTAGTAGAGTGACAGGAAAGAAACTTCTACAGTAGAACTACCAGTAGCTGTAGAGTACAAGTGTCCCTCACCACTTCTGCAGAACTCTGCTCGAGTTGTGACTGCTGTGGCTGTGCCTTCTGTAGATCTCCCAGCAGCTTCTGGAGACTGGCTATCGTCTGCCTACAGGAGACCAAAGCAAGATATTGGTGTAAGCAACTCCAGCGGCAAGATAGCAACTTCAGTGGCAAGATAGCAACTCCAGCGGCAAGATAGCAACTCCAGCGGCAAGATAGCAACTTCAGCGGCAAGATAGCAACTCCAGCAGCAAGATAGCAACTCCAGCAGCAAGATCCATGGTGCATGTAGCTCAGCTGACAATCTTAATACAAAATGTCTTATTCTAATTAAAGCCCACTTGACTTCCCTGGCACCATGGTGACCTACATGTATTGTTCTCCCAGGGTTGGTACAAGACGGACAGCAGTGTATATGCCCATCTTGCGCAATACAACATACACAACCAGCTGGGAGTAAGGGTGTTTTGCTATAGCTACCGGGAGTTCACTACATCATGCAGATCATGTGATAGTCACATGACTCAGCAGTGCTCTTTTAGGCAGCCAGACTTCACGACACACACATGCACGACTCAACTCACTCAGCCTGCTCCAAATTCCTTGCCCTCGCTGCCAACTCGTTCTGGAGTGCCTCCAACTGCCTCTGTATCTCTTTGTTCTGTGAGAAAGCAAGCAGAAAACATGGCTTGCAAAACTTGGGGTGAAAGTCTGGGAGAAGAGAGGAAGAAGGGTGGAGAGGGAGAGCGGTAGGGAGAGAGAAGAGGGAGGACTGGGATACCTCAGCTCTCAGTTTCTCGACCTCCCTCTGTAGGCTGGCTTTCTCTCCTGTCAGCTGCCCCACTTCATTCTTGAGGGATCTTACCAAGCCTGGCAGGCGAAGAAGTATTCCAATTAATGCACACCAATAGTGTATCACTGCCAGTTGGTAGCATACCTTCCTCGTGCTCTAGCTGTCTAGTGAGGTCCTCAATTGTCCCACGAAGAACTCCCTAGCGATGGCAGAAACCAAGAGGGAGTAAAGTGATGTCACACACACTGTTGACAACTAGTAGGAAACCCTGTATGTAGGCTGGGTACGAGGCTAACAGACAACTTGCCAGTTCAGCGGCCTTGCTGGTGGTCAACTGGAGAAGCTTTTCATCAGCCTCCTGCAGACATTAGAGCCACACAAACGATGAGATACTTCACGATACATGACTCACTCCCTACCAACTTCCTTCCCCACTCACATCAAGCTTTGCCTGCATTTCCCGAAGGTCTCTCCTCAGCTGCTCAATAATAGCATCTTTGGCCGCTAGAGCCGCCTCGAAATCATGCTGGAGTGAGAGGAAAAGGAGACAAATACTGAGCACATGGTGAAGAAATAAACAAGTCCTCCCATCTCTCCCCTAGCTGTCTCCCTCTGTCCTTTTCTCCTCTCCCTCCCCAGTTCCCCTCCCTAATTCTCCCCCCCCTCCCCCCCCCCCCCCCCACCCCCCTTCTCTTTCTCTTCCTTCTCCTTTGCCTCACCTGCGTGCCGTTCTGCTGCCTCCTTAACTGTTCCTTCAAGGCCTCCAGCTCTCTCTGAAGCTGCTTCAGCAACTCCGCTTGCTGGGAACAGTACAACACAATAGAACATTCTGCTCATACCTCAACAAGTCCTTCCATTCTCCCACTCAACCATCCCAAGTAACACAGGGGTGCAAATAAAATTATTCTCCTTACAATACGTACAAATTAGCGACCCATGGTACAGGCCTCCCCCCTCTATATTTGCATACTGTTTGTCGCCCTACCTCCTGTTTGTCCATGGTAGCATTGTGTGTGGATTTCCTGGCATGCGACAGAGCCTCCTCGTTCTCCCTCAGCTTGGAACGCAGCCTTGACAGCTGTGTAAGACAAGTCCTGATGACATCATGATGACATCATACTAAAACAGGTCTAGTACCTCTTCATCTTTTTCCCGTATTGTTCTTGAGAGTTGCTATGGCCGACAGAACACCAAAATTGACTCAAAAGCATTCCATAGTACACCACATCGCACAGATGTACAAGTATCAATGCACCATAACACCACTGCACCAGGTGTTATTTATGACAAAATAACACCTGCCACATTTTGTGCTACCTGCTGCTGATACGGCAGTGAACATCAACTGCCCCCTACCTCAAGCTCCCTGTCCTTGGCAGCTAGCTCAGGCTGGGCCAGCTGTGCACGAGACTCAGCATCCCTCAGTCTCCTCCCAAGATCCTAGAACACAATACAATAAAACATCAGTGACGCAGATAAGGGGACACATGGAGTTACAACACGGACATAGTTTTTGATGGAGTTACATAATGTAAGTGCACATGTGTATATAGTATGTTGACATACAAGATATGACAAGAGGATGGGGGAAGGGGTGGGAGGAGTATGAATTTTGGGAAGTGAAGGTATGATGTGAAACTTGGTACAGGAAGCTCAACTGACCTGGATCTCTCTGTCCTTGGCCTGACCATTCTCCTGGGCCTGTGTTCCAGCATCATGTAGCTGTCTCCGCAGATCCTGAACAAAGAAACAAAACTAGATCAACACCCTTCCCCATCCAACCTCCCCCCCTCTCCTCCTTCCTTTTTCCACACACACACACACACAAACCTGTATTTCTCCCTCTCTCTGTTGCAACAAGGGCTGAAGATGTTGGACAGTTGCCTCAGCTTCCCTCCTCCCTCGCTGTGCCTCCTCCAGCCGTCTTCCCTGGTCCTCTAGCTGCTTACCACACTGACGTAGAGCAGCATCTGCATCACGCAGCTGAGTCTAGAGGGGAACGAAAGAAGGAGGAAGAGGGAGAGGAGGAAGAGGGAGAGGAGGAAGAGGGAGAGGAGGAAGAGGGAGAGGAGGAAGAGGGAGAGGAGGAAGAAGAGAATGGCAGTTGAACAGCTGGAAACTGAAACACACAGTGCGCATTGTACCTTGCATTTATCCAACTGGTCTGCCTGGTCCTGCATTTGTTCAGCGTGGTCGTTAGCCCCGGCAGCCAGCTTCTGGCTGGACGTCAGTAGCTCTAGTTCCAGCTCCTTAATATGTTTGTCCTTCTCCCTCGCACTAACTTGCAGCTCCTGTGGGAAGGGAGCGGTAGAAAGAGAGGGAATTAAGTCCGTGTTTACATTTATGAATTCCAGCAAAAGATTTGTTACTAAAGATGTTTACATTACTCTGTACCACAACAGCTCTGTCTTTGTCCTGGAGTTCCACCTGTGCGGCTTCCAGTTGTGCTTGTGCACTGTCCAGCTGGAGGAGAGGGAAGGAAGGGGAGAGAGGGAGGGGGGTGACGGAAAAGAGAGAGTGAAGGAAGGGGAGAAAATGGGAGAGGTGGGAGGAGAGGTGGTGGAAGATGAACATCATAAAAGTGTTGTGACGGAGTGCATACTCCATCCTACCTTAGCTGCCAACGGTTCTGTCGTTTGCACTGCTGCACTGTGCAGGCCTCTCACTGGAGGTAGTGCCTGGGTGTGAGTGAGCAACGCAGCTAGAGTTTCAATAGACTGCCACACACACCTCAAGATATCACACAATCACATCACATACCATAGCCGCAGTGTCTTTCTCTGCCAACGCCTGCTTCAAGGCTCCCACGTCCCTGTGACAACCAGACAAAACAGCTGAACCAAGAGTTGGTGAGATACAAACAGAGGGTTACTAGAAATTGCACAGCATGTACCATAACCAGAACCATCCTGCTGATCATTTGTGTGCCCGCTTTTAGTTATACAGACATCCAACAATGTTTTAAAGACACTGTTAATTTACTCACCCCTCAAGTCTCCCCAAATCATCATCCTGAGGAAAGAGACGGAGCAGCATGAACCCACGTGAATGAAGCTAGCAGCTCACAGAGGGAGAAACTTCCCTGCAAGCCTCCATTGTATCCCTACCTTGTCCCTGAGCTCTGAGCCCAATCTATCGTTGGCAGCTTGGAGCTCTTCCTGTGAAACAAAGAGTAAGATGATGTCACCCTTCTCTCTCGTGTGAGTTGCTCCAACTTACTAGTCTCTCGTTGGCCTCTTCAGCCTCTTTCAGAGCCTCCCCCAGCTCCTACACAACCACACAGAAGGAATGGTCAGATGATCAGCGATCAATCAATCGACCAACCAAAATAACCACAGTCTGTAATGAATCACAAAATGTCTACTCACTGCCTCCTTCTCTGCCAGCCTCTCCTCCAAGTCTCTCAGCTCCTCAGTTTGTGAAGACTGAGCAGAACGCTGCATCTGTCACACAAGACAAACAGACCACCTTCAAACCCCAGCACCATAACACACCTCACCCACCCAGTTATACACACAAGCTACATGTACTAATTTTGTCTGCCACGGACAAGTCCCCAGTGGTATCACGCACCAACCTGTCTGATGTGTGCTGCATGTTGGGCAGCCATGCTATCAATGGCCGACCTACATTCAGAAATATGCCAACAACAATAACAAAGGCATTCAAATTATGCACCAGCAACAAAAGCACATCTTTTCGCATCCCATAAAGGCTTATCACAAAAAGACGTACTTGGCTTGCATGAGCAAGGAGTCTTTTTCAGCCAACTCCTTTTTCATGTTCTCCAGTTGCACCTGCAGCTCAATGTTCTGTGTGAGAGAAATCACACAAATCAAGTGTCGACTTTGTGTGAGAGAAATCACACAAAGTCAACACTCAGTCGACACTTGACAACACAACGGAAACTTTAAAGGACATCCAGGAATTAAGGGTGGGTCAGTTGATCAAGAAAGTTAAGGTATTCTGCTCTAAAATGATTTTTTTTTCTCCCAGAGGAGTCCGCAGTTGTGGGGTTCTACTTGGCACTCTTCACAGAAGTGGTCAGTATTGTCAAACATTATGAGAGTGGGACATGCACATGTACCAGCCGCCAGCCTTCACTGTCATCCCCCCACTGTTTCCGGAGAGCCTCTTCCAGGTGGTAGATACGTAGTTTCAGACCAAAGTTCTCTTTCTTGAGGTCAGAGAGTTGCTAGGGGGGAGAAAGAGAGGGAGGACAAGGGGAAAAGAATGTGAGGAGGAAGGGGGAGGAAGGGGGAGGGAGGGGGCAGCTTGGACTCACCATTTCCTGGTCCTTCATGGTTCTGATGCGATGGGGTGACACTCGCCCTGCGCTAGTCAGGTTTCTAAATGTGCCTGACAAGAAATATCACTAGTAATGATACAGAAAGAGCATTTGTATGCACACACAACATGTACACACACACTGCACCACATACACTGTTCTTATGCACACACGCACACAGGACAAACACACACATACACTGTGTGATACTGTTGACGCGGTACCTGGCTGTTCCAGTTCACTGGAGATGGAGGAGGTGATATCTTGTGACATGGAGTCGTGGTGGCCGAATGGTAAGGAGTTGGAGAGTTGATTGGACCTGCAGGTGGGCGGGGGTGAGAGGAGAATGTGGGGGAGGGGGTAGGGGGGAGAGGTGTGCAGGGAAGGGGGTATATACAGGCTGTGTGGTTAACTGCTATCTTAGAAATGATTCTTCGTTATTTTACCCAATAAAACTACAAACTTATGTTTCCTTAAAAGGAAATAAATGTACTGAAAATAAGAGTGTAATTTGAAAACCAAACTGTTTACTAGGTACGCAGACGTGATCTATCACATGGTACCGCCACTATGAGGGTTTGTCCACTATGGCATCCAGGCTTGATGCATCCACCAATGTGATCTGGTTTTTTAGCACATGTAGCCACGCGAAAAACTAAAACGTTGCAAGCTACTATAGCTTTATAAATTTTGACACATTTCGCATGCTAGCTACGTCTATATAAACTAGAACAGAGTTTTATTTTGACGAGTTGAAATCATCTGTACCCCCTCGTCCACTTACGTCCCATCCAGGTCCAACGGAAGCGATGGTTCTTCGGTTACGGAGGTCATGGCTGCACAGTTTGCTGCTAAGGCGCTAAGACAGCAGTTCAAAGTCGATTGATGACGTCAGAATGGTGGGCATTATTTAGGGAAGGTTGTCCTGTTGTTCTGGTGGTGTCTGTCTACAGCTGGCCTGTCCTTCAGTCATGGCTACCCAAAACAGCAGTAGCAGTGGTGCAAATGTCAGTGGAAACCAGCATCCTGGCGCCATTCCGTCCTCTTCCCTCAGACTCCCGTATCCCACGCCTGGTAGCTCCTTCCCGGGAACATCTCTCCTCTCCTCTTCCACTCCAGACACAAACTCACTCACACCCTCCATTACTGTTACTGAAAGTGCCAATTCTGCTAAAAGAAAGCGAATGTTTCACAGGGAGTTGCGTTTCATGATGCATGGATTTGGAGATGACCCTAACCCATATTCAGAAACTGTCGACTTGGTGGAGGACTTAGTGATGGACTTTGTAACTGAGATGACATTCAAGGCAATGGAGGTTGGAAAGAGTGGAAAAGTCCACGTAAATGACATCATTTTCCTGATTCGGAAGGACCCCAAGAAGTACAGACGAGTGAAGGAACTGCTTATGATGAACGAAGAACTCAAGAAAGCCAGAAAGGCTTTTGAGGAGACAGGCATTGAGACATGAGACTAGTTGTGTGTATTATGTCTTTGCAAGAGCACATGATGTCATTTTATTGCAGCCTTTGCTATAAAAATGACATTATCATGCACTCTTGGTCTTTGGCAGTATATCTCGTTCACCAGTTTTTTTAACCCTTAAATTAAAAATAATATTTATGGTAATTCTGAGTATAAGGTGACCTTGGTGTGCGCAGCTGTCTTGGTTGCCTTGGTAATTAGGTGAACAGTTGATAGTCTTGCCTTTTTGCTTCCTGCTTTGCTTGTTGCAAGTTTCAATAAAACAACAGACGTATGCTTGAAATAAGAGGACATATAATTTCCTGTGACACAAAGGCTACTGTGTTGCATCTAGGACATCATCAGACAGAAATTCGTTAACATCAACAATTAACATATTATTGGGTGACAGTACCCTCTCCATCTCACTCCGTTCTGCACCGCTTTGTCCACCTGTCTCCCCTTCATTCTTAGCTCTTGTAGATGACTTACTAGTGGAATAATTCCATGTTCTTGTATTAGGGTGGGGTATGGGCAAAGAGTTTCCCTTGAGGGGCTCAATGGGTCTCGTGGGGCTCCACCCCAGGCTAAGTCGACCAGTTTGGCTACTGCTAGGATGTCTCTTATGTTTGTGGGGCTTGCTACTTTTCTGTCTCTCCTCCACAACCTCTGCCTCACCTATGGAGACAATGGTGACCTTTCTTGGACTCGTGCTGGTGTTAGCAGTGTGCAGTTTTGTTTCAGTATTGGAGGTGGTAACAGGGGGTTGCGTATTGTTTGAAGATGGTGCGGCTGAGTTTGCTGAACATGGTTGGTTCAGTGTGTCCAATTTGGAAGTAGAAGGACTTTCTTTCTTTGTTGCGGAAGGAGAAGCTGTGATAGGAGGCAATTTAGTTGAGGCTTCTGAGGCTTCTTGAGGTTCAGACGGTTGTCTAGGGGTAGGACTATCTTCTGACATTCTCCGCAATCCTTTCACTTCAATTTTCATCCCGACTACATCATCTTGGATGACAGGAGGCAGTAAAGTCCTTACTCTGTCACTAGGCGATGGTTCCTGTTTGCTGGGATTTGAAAGAGCTGCTTCCACACAATTCTCCAAGCTGATGGACTTCTGGGGCACCAGTCCAGTCTGCCTAGACACTGACAGAAACTTGAGGAGTTGGTGAGTGTCAACAGAGCGAGCTGACACTGCCGAATAGCTTCTTCTCTTTGGCTTCACCTTCCTCCCCACTCTCACCCTCCCCTCCTCAGGAGATTCCGGGCCAGGGAGGTCAAAGTGCACCCCAGGAGTAGTGGAAGACCTTGGTCTCTGCCGGTTGTACTGCTTGCTTCCCCTGGAACACACTGCAAAGGGAGGGAGAGAGCCAATGTAGGACAGACACTGCCTTCTACAACTCATATTGTTTAGCCACATTCCCAGACCACCTTTTCCTTGCTTTTTGCACATGGGAATGAGGATATCTATTGGTATAACTAGAAACGTACCCTCACATTTATGTTACAGAGGCGGAGGGTGAAAAGTGGGAGGGCCTAAGCCCCCCCTGCCCCCCCTATATCTTCACCCCTGCATTAATGGATAGTTTAAAAAACAAGTGTCATACCTGGTACAACTCCAAGACATTCATCTGCCGTGATTGTGTGGCCACTCACCATCCCCAGAGGCTGCAACCTGAAGATTTGACAAACTAGTAAGAGCTAGAAAACTGTAATCTTATTCTCACGCACCTTGCACTTTTGAGTCGTCCCCTCGTCTTCTGATCTTCCTCTTCATCATCTTCTCGTTGCTGCTGCTGCTGCTCAAGAATGGCCTTAGCTCTCATGAGAGCAAGGTTAGTTCTCAACTCCAGTACCCTGCCTGGGTGGACACCGCAGACCTGATACGTACCAAAAAAGTAAGTCGGCAAAGTTGAAAAATCAACAATAGCGCACCTAGTCACATGATATAGAAATATGAATCATTGGTTAATTATGAGACTCAAGGATGAGTTGCATTAGAAATAAATGCTCTACTGTATAGCATTTTCGTAATTCAAGATGTAGGATTCATTATGCCCTGTGATTCTAGTAGTACTGGCATGCTTACAGGAGGGGAGACGGGAACCCTTTGAGAGGTAGCTGAAGCAGTTGTCCTTCTCTTAAACTTGTTGCCTTGTTCCATGGGAGGTACAGCTGACACCAACGCTGCACTCCTGGGAGCCTTCTTCTTGTGACTTGTCTTGAGAGCTGAAGAACATGATCCTGCATGTGTGTGTGTGCGTGGGGGGGGGGGGGGGGGGGGGGGGGGGCTGCAGTTATACAGAGCAATCCTCCCAAAATTCTAATAAAATCGACGTCAATCAATCAATGAGGTTTTTAATTTTGTGTCACTTGTGGATGTACACAACCAGCCTAATAGACAAATTTGCGCCAAATACCTTCTTTAGCTGTTTGAGGTCTGTCTTTTTGCTCTGGATCGTCCATCTGGTGCTGTGTGTGGCCAGACGCAGGGGGAGGGGGGAGGATCTCGTGGCTTGCGAGATTACTGTGGGTGGAGCTGCGACCTGAACTTGGCGTTCAACTTACAGCCTTACAGTGGTGTCTACACGTCCGTTCAACTCGATGCTTCAAGAATACAGCTGATAGACGGTGGCAAACCGTTAGATCTTTCGGGTGCTGTGATGAATTTTATTCCAGCAAGCTGCGTGCCCCGCCCCCACTTTGCAGCCCCCACCTTGCAGCACTCGTCACGCATGCGCAGTATCACGTGGAAAATGGCGACTGGGATGGAAGGAGATGTAGAAGCGGCTGTAGAGGGAACAGAAGCTGCAGCCAGAGTGCCCATTACTCTAACACACGTGCAGTATACCGAAGGTAGGTCATAGGAGAGTCTTTGGCCTCTGGTTGTGGGCAGAAAAAAAGGATTTGAAGGAAATTCCGCAAAGGGTGGAGCCTATAATTTGAACTTTTAACGTGACTTTCTCCTCTCTGATTCCTATTGTACACAAATGGAGATCATGAGATTGTAATACTTTGTATTTTCTGCCCCCACTGAAGTACAGGTGACTACCTGGGTATGCTCCTGGCCTGGTGTAGCCTGCTGCCCATTTTCATAATGGTGGGGTTTGTGACGCTCATCCTTTTCAGGAGAGACCTGCACACTGTGAGCTCCAGTACCAATTACACCAAATTCTTTAAACACAATGAACTTTGCAATCGTAAACTTTGCAAATCGTTGTTTGTTTGTGCAGTAAAACTGATGATTTGAATCGACCAATGCAAACCACAAAACTGAGTGGTTATTAAAAGTTTGCATCCAGCCTGAAACTTACAATATCTAATGTTCAACGTTCTCAGTTCCCCCCGTTTTATGTTCTTTAGTTTGCGTACAATATAATAAACACAAAATGAAGAGTAAAAAAAACAGCGGAGGCCTGGGAACAAGGCTACAGTCTATACCCACTCTCTCAAAGAAGTCAGGTATTTAAAATGACGTAACATGACCTTTATATCCCCCTCCTGACCTTCTTCCCAGGCCCGTTTGAAAAATCAGGGTTCAGGCTCTTAAGATGCATGTTTCACTCTTGCCAGTTGGGAGGAGGGTTAGCCTCGCTCCGGGCCTGCTGTTAGTATCTTAACTAAACTTATCTGACCGTGGTACTCGGTATTTGTTCTGTATCAAGCTATAGGCATAGGTTCTTTATACGGTATGCCTTCCTCTCCTTCAGATCTGCTTTTGTACTGGTATGGTTTTGAACGAAGGCTGTAACTTTGTTCTAAAGCACATTTTTAAGCAGCCCAGACCGTCAAATGGTGAGTGTGACCATATTGCTGTGGTACAGGAGGCATTGATGATTTTCTCTTTCCTCTGCAGACGTGTACACACATTCTCTGTTTGTGGAGTACGGAATGCCCTCAAGCCATGCCCAGTTTATGGCTTGTTTTGCAACCTATTTCACTCTGTTTATATTCATAAGGTAAGAGCTTGGGTGTAGCCTCATTCCCAGCTCCCACCCAGCTTTTGTCGTTTGTAGGGGGAAGGCCTGGGAAGGACGCTTGTTGGGACGAGTACGAACAAACCTTAGCTT
Organism: Agelas oroides; assembly: GCA_949130485.1. NCBI lineage: Eukaryota > Metazoa > Porifera > Demospongiae > Agelasida > Agelasidae > Agelas > Agelas oroides. The sequence continues at coordinate 602,177 of OX422197.1, read as the reverse complement.
TGTATCCAGCCTCTTGAGTTCTTATGGGAAATGAGCTAAGGTACCGGGTCTCCGAACCTGAGGTTTACTGTGAACGCTGCACATAATGATGTCATTTTTATTTTTAGTATAGTTCAAGAGACACTATGTTTTAGTAGTCTCAATCCTCGGCCATATTCGTTAATGAGCAAGATGAATATTGTAACCTCATTCCCAGGCCTCCCCTTAGAGTTTGTCCCATGGTCTGGGAATGAGGTTACGTGTACTGTAACAGCTGCATTGTGTAACACCTCCTTCATGTCTGTACACCATGACTAGGTGTGTTTATTCTGACACCCACAGGGTAATACTGTCCAATGGTATCCGGGACTATGTGTGGAAGAGCCTCACGGCTGTCATTGCAATAGCGGCTGCCATCTTTGTCTCTGTCAGCAGGCAAGATTTTACTAGCCTCGAACCCAGGCTTTCTCCTCTAGATTTTGTCCCAAATCTGCGGGACAAATCCGGAATGATTTATTGCTATAGTGTAGAATTGGACTGGTAGTTGACTGTTGCTTAGCAACCCAACCTTGGCTGGTAACAGTTCTCTGCGATATTCCCTTGCAGGATATATCTTGGCTACCATACCATGGAGCAAATTCTGTACGGAATCGTGATAGGTTTGTTCCTTGGTGCTGTGTGGTTTGCCCTGGTGCAGGTAGGAAGTTCAACTAAAGCAGCAGGTTTGTCAACGTCCATGTTTGATGAACTGCACTCTTTCTTCTGACTACAGCTCGTCCTTGCTCCCTATTTTCCTTACATCTACTATTGGTAAGTATCTGAGGAGACCATCACAATTTATTTTCTTCTGGAACTTTGCAACTAATGAGTCCATGTGCATTATCACAAATGATTAGATGTGCCCATGTTTTCAAGAGCCAACACTTTGCTAGTCACAAGCCTCATTCAATTTGCCTTTCCCTGTGCTGCCTCCAGTTTTTGAGCAATTTACGGTAGGCAAAAGGAGAAGAGAAAAGTCTTGGTGAATTGTGCACCAAAAACTGGAGGTGGGATGAAGCTATGTATGCCTGTTGGTAGATAGGCTCATTTCCAGTCCTGTTGCCTGGGAATGAAGCTAATTGTTCCTCAGCTATACCATTGTGACAGAACTTGACGCTCCTTGGCAGGTCTATTTCTGAGATACTTTTGCTAAAGGACTTTTCAGAAATCCCAAACTACATGTGGTACGAGTTCACCTCAGTGCGACAGGAGACCAGGTGACTGCATAGACTTTTGTCTCATTCCCAGACCACCTGGGAGTGAGACTGATTACATTGTGTCGCATTTGTTACAAAACTTTTGACTCAAGAGCCTTCATCAGCCGCTTTGCTGATAAACTACTAGCCTCGTTCCAAGGTCTCCCACACGGCCTGGGAACGAGGCTGCTAAGCTACTGTCATGAGCTGAAATAACCAGGAGTATCGACATCTGACTCGTCTCAGTCGTGCCAGCCAATAGCTGATGAAGTCTTTTGTGCTATTTTTTTTATCCTTGTCAACCTAGTCTTGTGAGCCAGACCCTTTCTGTTCCCCAGCACCAATTGCTTTCAGTGTGGAGGAAACTGAATGGTTTTATATGATGATGATATTCCTGTGTTGTTTCGCTCTTTTCCAGGAAACGGATGAGGACAAAAGCTCAGTAGCAGAGGATGATGATGTATTTGTACAATTTTTATACCGTTCATATCCGGATAATTCTGTTCTGGTTACAATATGGAGGGGGGCGGGGCTGAGTCTGACAGTGATTATGCATCGGTGGCACGCTTCCTGCCGCAGCCCCTTGCTACGCGCGCACGATAGAACATGGAGGACTCGTCTGATGGTACATAGCTAGTTAGTGTCACTGCCAATAAGGGAGAAGCTCAGTGTGACTCCTGGTACAACCAGCCCGCAAACCAAAGCTAGCGTGGATCGCTGTCAGTATCATGTACAGGGAAGGAGGGATTACTGAAAGCGATCCTCGCTGGGGTTTGGTTGGGTCTGGCTTGTGGGTATTTCTAGCGGCTACTAGTCTGGAGCCCATGGTCAGAAGGATCTGGGATCTAGACATGCTAGTGTCAGGGGTGAAGCCATATGAGTATTTACCTACTTGCAGGAGCAGATGGTTTACACTTCTCAGTGGCTGAGCTTGAGGAGCAGAGGCGGGCATTTGAGAGATTTGACCGTGAGTCTCAAGATCTCCTCCTAGCCATGACTCTTAGTGAGACAGCCATGACCCATCCGGACACCTCCCTCGATTGGCTGATAGCACAGCAGCTGGTTGAGCAGGAAGCTACGGTCGACTGCCCGCCAATGCATGGAGTGCAGGCTGATGGAGGTCTTCCTACCTCCTCTCCTCTCCTTCCAAACAGACGTGATCAGGTGGCCTCTTCTATCCAAGAGCATCCAGAAACTTTTCACAATAGAAGCGCTACCGTCACTAGTCCAGAGGCGATAGAGACACAGGGCAGAGAGGAAGAGATGGTCGCCTTTGACAGTGGAGCCACTGATGAGCTACACTCAGACCCTACACATGTTGACGCTGTCCAATCAGATTTCCTGTCTGCCAAGCAGCTGCAGGTGTTGGATACACCTTCTGTTGCCCCCGATGACGACCAGATTGCGTCTGACCATATCCTAGCCAAAGAACTCCAAGATATAGAGGCCCAGTCTCAGCACCCTGACTGCCCCTCTACAGAGTCAGATTTCCTGCTAGCTCAGGAGTTGCAAGAGTTAGATTCACAGCCATTGCCTGACCACCCACAGGCGTTGCCAAGCAACGCTGATCATCAGCAGCTGGATTCTGACCTTTTGTTAGCACAACATCTGCAGGAGGAGCACAACACACCAGCAGTTGAACTGTCCCATGATGAGAGGTGTGTCGGAGACGCTTTGACTTCTCTGGAACTTGCACGAGATTATGAGGTTGCTCTCAGTGTGAACCAAGAGTGGAACAAGCAACCAGATACTGACATGGATGAGCTGCTAGCCAAACAACTGCAAAATGAAGAAAATGAAACACGACCTTTTGACCAAATACAGAGCACCGACAATCTTCCTCCTCCTTGGTGGACTGTGTGTCCCAACTGTGCTCCCAACGCTGTGAGAAAATACCACTTGATAGACGTCTCTCCAGCCTCTGAAGAGTGGAGCCAAGTGACGGCCCCCTTCACTAGAGTTGGGTACATGGTCACCAAGATGCAGCAGATTCAGAACCAGAGGTTGTGGAATCGCTTCCATTTCGAGAGGCAATCAATGAGGGATGAGGGTCCAGCAGGGCGTGATCTCAATGAAATGTTGCTCTACCACACTACATCTGCCAGTAAGGAGGTGATTTGTGAGGAGGGACTTGACCAGAGGCTGAGCAGACAGGGGAGGTTCGGCCGTGGGATATACTTCAGGCAAGCAAATTTTGCTTGAAATATTGCAGAGCTCTGTTCTACCTTTCCACCCATCCCTTTTCTCTTCTTCTCTTCCTCCCCTCTTCCTCCTTCAACCCCTTCCCCTCTTCCTTCTCTCTCCGTTCTCCAGTGATGACCCTATCAAGTGTAACCAATATTGGGGACAAGGCAGACCCAGACTAATGTTTGCCTGCTATGTGTTGCTAGGAGACATCAAGGTATAATCGATCACAAGCAAGGCAGTTTCTAAAATGATTCAGCATTATTGGTGTGTGTTTTTTTTTTTAAATACCTTGTCACTGGTCTCATTCCCAGACCAAATGGAAGTGACCTGGGAACGAGTCTACATGCAGTTAATCATGCTGTCACCTTCCTCCCCATTCAGGAGTACCTTCAAGGGACTACCAACCCCTCCCTGCAGAGGGAGCCAATGAGAGAGCAACAAGAGCCAGGGTTGCCCAAGACATATGACTCTGTCAAGGTCAGCCAGCTGGACAGAACCTTGTAGCTTAGCTGAAACATGTAATAGACAGAAGCCACCTGGACCCCCCACCTAATTAAGTAGCCCGATTCCCACCAGATACTGGAAGCTAGGCGAGTACCATCAAGGGGTGATCACTCCTATAGGTGCAGTACCTATGGGAGTGACCGCTTCTTGGACCCATGCAGGTAAGAGTCTAGGAACAAGGTTGAGAGTGGCATCAGGTAGCATGTACTAAAATGCTCAACACAATCAATTGATTGATTTGTTTATATCTAATCCTCCCACCTCAGGGCAATGTCACTGGCCAGAATGAGTACATTGTGTACAATACATACCGTGTGTTGCCAGCCTTCATCATGGAGTATACATGTTGAGATGTACCCCAGGCTATATGAGCATATCATTGTGCTGATGGATATAATACTGTCACTCATACAGTGAAGGGATTCTCAAGTGTTTTTTCTTCTTCTAGATTTTGCCACATCAGTAAACATATACTTCGTAAGTGGTCTGCAGATGGAAACGAAAAAGCATTTTGAGGGAAAACTAATGCTGCAAGGGCTATGCTACATAGTATACCAAAAACTGGAGCCTGGGGAAAATGAGGCTTGGGTCTTGTATTAGTCTCGTTCCCAGACTCACCCGAAAGCGGAATGGATCCTGGCACGAGGCTAGCTCGTAGGATGGGGGGGGGGGGGGGGGGGCTGCTGGTTGCGCAGTTTCGTCCACAGGAATGCTGCTGCAGGTATGAACACTTTGCTCTATAGTTTACTTCCTGTATTAGTCCCCGCTGCTTCAAATTTGCTAGCAAAGAGATTGACTAAAGAAAAGCTGCAGAAGATGGAGTAGGTGCGTTTTGCTAGTCGGGCCCACGAAACTAGAGTATTGCGGTCTGTGGTTTTGCGCAGCCGATCCTTCGCTCCTGTTTTATTCCGTAATCGACTATATGTAAGAACCCTGTACATGATCTGTAGTTGTTTATACACAAAACTCCAGTTTTTAGCAATGTTTATCAAACCCGCGACCTTTACTAAACCTCGATCGATTTTTACTAAACATCGATCGATCTTTATTAAACATCGGTCGATCACAGGTAGTCAGAATACTGTTAAATTTTGACGCTAATATAGCACCATAGATCTCTACTAGAAATGGCAATCCATCGATCTTTACTAAACATCGATCGATGTATGCTAAACATCGATCGATCTTTGCTCAACATCGATGTTTACTAAACATCGATCGATGTTTAGTAAAGATCGATCGAGGTTTAGTAAAGGTCGCCGGTTTCTAAAAACCGGAGTTTTGACACAAACGGCACCCCATATTACAGTCCTCTTTTTGCATGTTCACGAGACTGACACGGTTGATCCCGGTCGATCTCGTAGGCCTAAACTTTAAATACTTGCTACTGTTCAGGAGTCGTCATGCATCATCTGCAAATGGACAGACTGTTTGTGTTTGTTTTGCAGCATGCATGGTTTTCATACACTGACAACGAAGACTGGACAGTCTTGGAGTCGATAATGGACCTTGTGATCACAGACCTACTCATTTTGGCTAAGAAGGAAAGAACCCCAGCCCACTTTACAGTGGTGAGCACCCTTCACCCTAGCTGAGTATGGTATTTGTGTGAATTGTCTTAGAAGGACATCTGCTATCTACATGTGGTTAGGTTATACTCACTGTTCTTCCATAGCTGGAGAACACTACTGATGGGAGAAAGGCAGATTTCCCTGAAGGGATGCTGGGACACAATAAGCGGTACATTTGCTTCACCAACAGGTCACCTGCACCCACTAGAGTGAGGGACACACATGGTCACACCTATCAACAACACATTTGTGTTTAATAACAGGTGGATTTGTTTTTGTTTTTACCTATTAGGGCCGTGTTGCTCTGACAGAACTAAAGGTGGTCTCTTCCAATAATAATGTCCCCTTTGGCTATGCAGCACTGACATACACTCACGATGACAGTAAGTGCCTTAGCCACTACACAGTGCACAGAAAGCTAAGTGTCTGCAAGTGAGTATGCTCTCCACAGTACATACCACAAATAACATGATTGTGGGTTGAGGCTGGGAGTAAGGCTAACTGTTTGTTTTATGTGGAGATTTACAGAGTTCATGCAGCCAGTTTTGTTGTTAATTTTTATTCATATATAGACACCAAGGCATTCAGTTCAAAGCAGCTTCTGGCCAAGTTCACCCCCCTCGAGGAGGTGACCCAAGCAGTGACTGGCGTAGTAGTCCTCAGCCCCTCAAGGAAAGAGGACGTTCCTGCCGGATACCAGAGACTGCCGTACGTGTACTCCAAACATTCCACACCTTCATTATATTAAGAGGCATTTCAAACATCTGTGCTATGACAATGATTGTTTTTTCATAGAGAGATCAATGGATTTAGTATCTGTTTCAAGGTAACCCGACTACCTATGAAGGGTACCCATTCCTCTCCTCCCTTGACTTCTGCTGGTAGGAATTCTGTCCGTGATGTGATCCAAGACCACATTCTGTCTCTTTCTAGTTGTTGACTGCACATCATACATACGTCTTTGAAGTTTTCATCTACACACTTACAGAGTCGATAATGGACCTTGTGATCACAGACATACTCATTTTGTCCAAGAAGGAAAGAGCCCCAGACCACTTTACAACGGTGTGTTTAACCTTTTATGTGCTGAAATTTTATGTAACATTAGTCATGATGACTACTGTCTATGGTTAGGTCAGTCTCTGCTCCTTCTTCCATAGCTCAAGAACACTGCTGATGGGAGGAGGGCAGATTTCCCTGAAGGGAGGTTAGGACACACCAGACGGTACCTTTGCTTCACCAAGAAGTCACCTGCACCCACCAGAGTGAGACACACACAGCATACACACACACGATCTACATCTAGATGGTGTTTTGTCTGCTTAGGGTCGTGTTGCACTTACAGAACTAAAGGTGATATCTTCCAGTGATGAAGTTCCCTTTGGCTATGCAGCACTGACGTACACTCACGATGACAGTAAGTGCCTAGGACTGTGTCAGCAAAAAGCTGTACCACTGTGTGGTTTGGCCTGTGATAGAGGTTACTGTATATTGGTTTGCAAAGGACCCCTGTGTAGGTTTGTGTGGACAGGTTTTATTCCTACATAGACACCAAGGCATTCAGTTCAAAGCAACTTCTAGCTGAGTTCACTCCCCTGGAGCAGGCAACTCAAGCAGTGACCGACATAGTAGTCCTCAGCCCCTCCAGGAAAGAGGACGTTCCTGCCGGATACCGGAGACTGCCGTACGTGTAGCAATCAATATACACCTGCTGGTAATTAAGAGGTAGTTCCAAAATTGTGTACTGTGAGGGTTCAACACAATGAATGCTTGTTTTCCTCAGAGAGATCAATGGGTTTAGCATCTGTTTCAAGGTGACCCGGCTACCTAAGAAGGGGACCCACCCCTCTACCACTGGTAGGTCTGTTTTGTAGGACTATACTACTGTTGCACAGCTCTTTGTTTAGTTGTTGAGTGCATGTCACGATATGTTTCAGTGTCTTCTCAGTGTAAATGGAAAGAATGTTTTCTGTTACCAATTTGAAATTGTCATCAAGTGGCTACTGAAATATTCAGTTGAAACGTTAGCTAGTTTTCCAATAGTAGAGAACCTCCACGTCTTTCTGCAACACACACAGTCACTCACGCCCCTCCTCCTCCTTGGTGGACTGTGTGTCCCAACTGTGCTCCCAACGCTGTGAGAAAGTACCACTTGATAGACGTCTCTCCTGCCTCTGAAAAGTGGACCCAAGTGATGGCCCCCTTCGCTAGAGCTGGGTACATGGTCACCAAGGTGCAGCAGATTCAGAACCAGAAGTTGTGGAATCGCTTCCATTTCGAGAGGCAATCAATGAGGGATGAGCGTCCAGCAGGGCGTGATCTCAATGAAACGTTGCTCTACCACACTACATCTGCCAGTAAGGAGGTGATTTGTGAGGAGGGACTTGACCAGAGGCTGAGTGGAAAAAATTACAAGGATGATTTTGGAAACTTTGGAAAGGGGATATACTTCAGGCAAGCAATTTCTGTGAAAGACTTCACAGCTGTCTTTTTATTACTAGCTCTGTGCTTCTCCCCTGTGTTGACTCTTGTATGATTCTTGCACTTCTCCTTCCTCCTAGTGATGACCCTAAAAAGTGTGACCATTATTGGAAAAAAGGAAACCCCAGACAAGTGTTTGCTTGTTATGTGTTGCTGGGAGACATCAAGGTACGAGAGTATGGTTCCTTGCAGCAGGAAGGGTACATTCCCAAACATTGTGGGTTATAGTCTCATTCCCAGTCCAAAGAGAAGTACCCCAGAAACGTGTCTGCCCATTTAGTAGTCACCTTCCCTCCCATCCAGGAGTACCCTCGAGGGACCAACAACTCCTCCCTGAGGAGGGAGCCAATGAGAGAGAAACAGGAGCCAGGGTTGCCCAAGGCATATGACTCTGTCAAGGTTAATAAGTGCTCAGCTGGAAGCATGTCAGGGAAGCATGGTACTAGAAGACTCATAACTCATGATGAGCGAAAGTGCCACAGTGACAATTCTGTTCATCAGCTAACATGACTGGGATATACTATAGCCAGCACAACACACATCTTTGACTGTAAATTAACTTGTATTTTTTTTTTGGTTACCTCCCCACCTCAGGGCAATGTCAGTGGCCAGAAGGAATATGTTGTGTACAAAACGTACCGTGTGTTGCCAGCCTATGTCTTGGAGTATAGTGTCTAGTATATTAAAATTAATGTCTCGTTGCATTCGCAGTTATTCATTCCCAAGCTGACCTGGGAATGAGGCTAACAAATATGGCTGCATACAGTTGGAAAGTTTATCATGATATACAAACTGAGATACCTTGCATAATGTTGATTGACAGTTACCTAATGTTCTAATTATACACTTAGGGTGGAGTTTTCAATTTTGCAGTTCCTAAGAAGTATGACAATATCCTGTCAACAATGTAGGAACACACAAAGTCTGCAATCAGCACTACCAGTAGCTTGTAGCGGAACTGCGAGGAACAAGAAAGATACCCATGAAAAGTGGTAGCTAAGGCCTTACCAAGTTGGGCCAGATGGCCAAGGAGAATTGGTCCACTGTCACACAGGACTGTCACACAGACTGTCACACAGACTGTCACACAGATGGCCAAGGAGAATTGGTCCACTGTCACACAGACTGTCACACAGATGGCCAAGGAGAATTGGTCCACTGTCACACAGACTGTCACACAGACTGTCACACAGATGGCCAAGGAGAATTGGTCCACTGTCACACAGGACTGTCATACAGACTGTCACACAGACTGTCACACAGATGGCCAAGGAGAATTGGTCCACTGTCACACAGGACTGTCACACAGACTGTCACACAGACTGTCACACAGATGGCCAAGGAGAATTGGTCCACTGTCACACAGGACTGTCACACAGACTGTCACATGTACTGAGTCTTTTACCTCCTCTGTGAAGGGTGTGATCTCGAAGGTAGCAGAGAGGTCAGGTAGGAAGCCCGAGGCAAGGACAAACAATACAATGGTGGAGATGAGTAGGCTATACAGAAGAGGCTTGTTTTCACGCAGACTGGCCATGAAGGGGTGTCCCTGGGAAGAGGGGTAGGAATCAGTAGCACAGTGGTAAGGGTGGTAGGCAAAAGATGGGGTTTAATTCCCTGCTGGCTCCCATGTGTTTCTAGGAGTGTATATCTGTCTGTGAACTTTTCTGTTTTATCTCTCTCTCTTTGTTTTATCCAGTCATCAATAGGCTTAGGTAGAGGCTCTGTGATCACAATCCTTACCTTGTAGTTGACGGCAAAGTTGCTGAGCTGCATGGCAACCGAGATGAGATAGACGGCACTGTTCAGTTCGTTCTCCTCAAACTCCTTCTCTAGATCAACAAACTCTTCCTCGCTGTACAGTGGGGGAGGGAGGAGGGGAGGGAGGAGGAGGGGAGGGAGAAGGAGGGGATGGAGAAGGAGGGGAGGGAGAAGGAGGGGATGGAGAAGGAGGGGAGGGAGAAGGAGGGGAGGGCGGAGGAGGGGAGGGCGGAGGAGAGGAGGGAGGAGGAGGGGAGGGAGTGAGCAGCTATGTCACGAGACCATCTTTGGTCTATTTGACCATACCCTTCTTCTACCAATGTTGGTCTAAATGGTCAACTTCAGAGGGAGAAGGACAGAGGAGGGGGAGGAGGAAGATGGAGGTTCCTAATCCAGGTAATTCCACGCTCCAAGTAAGACAAAAGACATCCTATTGACCCACCTGGGTGGACTCTCCTTCTTGGCTTCCTTCACGAGGTAGACAAGGCAGGCAAAGTGGACCACAAACTGGAGGAAGACCGTCAGAAGTGTGTAGAGATTGAAGATGTTGGGAAGAGGGCGCTCTTTGGAGAGTGTTGTCAGTGGCTGGGGAGAGAGAGAGGAGAGGGAGGAGGATGGGGTAGGGAAAATGGAAGGGTTTCATAAACAGGCACACTGTAACAATACGGAACACATACATACATGTACTAGAGCCTACATGTACAATGTATGATTCCCAGGTACAGAATAACACATTCTTCAGGGTATACACGTACCCTGGATCTTGAGATGAACAGAAAACAGCCAGCAAGGAGAAACCCTTGAATAGTAGCTTGCCTGTACGAGTGATACAAATCAAGAGCACATGATGACGTCACTTTCATGCGCTCTTGTACACATGTACACACATGTTGTCATCATAAGATGGCATTAAATGGAATGATCTTAAGTGAAGCGGATATGTATACTACACATAAAGATGAAGTAGCTAAGGTTGATCAGTTGACATTAAGCTGCTCACATGTCACTAAATTTGATTCCGTCAAGGTAGAGGACACTCTGTGAGTAGGCAAGGATTAGTGCATTGAGTGCCAAGATCTTGAACATCTGTAGCGTGGTCACGAGGGTGCACCGGCCCTGCTTGATGACATGACAGACTGGTGGAGTGGTTGGGAGGGGGGGAGGATGTGAAAGAGGGAAGAGAAGGGAGGGGAGCAAGGTGAGAAGGAGATGAGAGAGGAAGGAATGTGCTGAGTCTGTTATGTTGTATTGCTACTCACTGCATGTGATGCTTGAGTGTCGTGACGTGAAGGGGGAGGCAATGGAGGCATCTCCCAGTCGGACCAGCTGCGGATCCACTGATGCCTCGTCAAGCTTCTTCATTAAGTCTCGGAGCTTTTGCTAGGGAGGGAAGGAGGTTATAAGATTCAATTTGTGCATAGCAATCACATGACTCAACATATCACATGACTATTTTCTCACTTCTCTCTGCTGTTTTGGAGTGAGGGGCTGGGTGAGCTCATTCTGGGGAGGAGTGAACTTGGGACCCTTCAGAGGTCTGCAAGTTGAGGAAACAAGTCAAGAATTAGGAGGAGGGTTAAGTTGAGAATGAAGTGCTAGCCACATGCAGAAGGTCCGGACAATCTATCAATCATATCTGCCCCAAGTACATGTAGGTATGTTCGTGTATGTGTATCTGTATAGCCTCATTCCCAGGCTCCTAGGGAGCAGGTAAGAGCCTGGGAATGAGGCTAGTGTATCTATTGGTCAAGGCAGACTGCATACAGTGGCAACAAGAGATGGGGAATTTAGCTTCATACTCAGGCCTACATGTAGTTTCTCTTACAGTCCACAAGAAAGCGCCCGAGTACGAGGCTAATGAGAAGGGTGCATTCTACTTGGGTGGGATAGTGGGGCGTGGCTCTTGGCAACTTGCTACGTAGTCACCTCTGTGGGTGTAGTGGACTTCGGGTCAGTTTGTCAGCCAACGAGGAACCATTTTTGTTGGACAAAGAGTCTGAGGATTTCTGCATGGGGACGGTGGACAGAAGTGCCACACCTAGTGGGGGTTGGGAGGAGTGTGAATGGGGGACGATCACACACACACACACACACACACACACACACACACACACACACACACACACACACACACACACACACACACACACACACACACACACACACACACACACACACACACACACACACACACACACACACACACACACACACACTCACTCACACACACACATACCCCACTCACCCACATGCGCATGTTTCAGCGCTCCCACATCATTAGTGCCATCTCCACACATGAGAGTGTGGTAACCTAGCGACTTGTAAGATGTGACAACCACCTCCTGCAAAAGGTCAAAAGGTCAAACATACACTTTAGACTCTGACCTTTGAGTACTGGAGGTCACAGTATGCGAGAAACGATGAGACATTCAGCAAGAAATGTCCTGACCTTCAAAGAATCGCTTGATCTCTAACATGCACAAAACCCACAAGCATGCAGAAATGTGATGTCGTGCATTCTAATATTAGTATACACGCTTATTACATGATGTCACAGTATATTTATAGGGTACCTTTTGCTTGGGTGAAACTCTAGCAAAGATCTTCACATAAGGCAATACAGCAGAGAATGCCACGCCCCTGTCCTTGTTCAATAGATACTCCACTCCCTACAAACACAGAAGGTAAAACTAAATGATAAACAAGCCTTGTGTTTGTCCAAGAGTGCATAAGAACAGGCGGCTAGAGTAAGAGCGTGTAACTCCAATAGAAGCCCACAGTCTGGTCGAAATTATTGAACTGTACTAAAAATAGAACACCCGGCACGTGCTTAGCAACAACGGCTTATGTCTACGTGCAGCTATGCAGTACGTGTTACTATTTTTAGTACGGTTCAATAATTCCAACCGTTTTCAAATACGGAGTTACACGCTCTTACTCTAGCCGCCCGTTCTTATGCACTCTTGGTTCGTCCTAAGCTCCTCCATAACATGTTTCATATACTGGCAGTGTGTGGGAGGAGCTTGGGAGAAGCCTCGTTCCCAGGCCACTCCATAGCTGTGAGATCAAATCGGAGAGCGGCCTGGGAACGAGGGTGGTTAGCCTCCTCTTCCTTGTCTTACTTCTCCGGTGATGCAGAGATCATATTCCTTTCCAAGTTCTGGTGGCTTTGTTTCCATGGTGACGGTGGTTGTCCCGCCCCTATTCTGCCACACCCATTCATCCTTTGTTCTTGTGAGCACCAAAAGTTTCCGCTGCGAAATCTTGAGCTCTTTGGCGACATGGCAGGCTGTCAGTGGGTTGTCACCTGTCAGCATTATAACCTGGAGGATTAGGTAGAGGGGTTAGATTCATTCCCATGTCAGTTAGGGATGACCTGGGAATGAGACCGCTTCATGTAAAAACAAAGCAGGTTTGTCTTGTTTCCAGGCTCCTCCCAGCTTTTGTCACATAGCTGCATAATAGACAAGGAGTGGGCAACAAAAGCTGGGAAGAGCCTGAGAACAAGGCTAGGTTGGGTTGCTCACAAACAGATGAAGACGTTCTGCTAACTAGTTACTAGGTAGGTCTGTGCTCTATAGCTACATACAAACGTTCTGTCTGTCTGTCTGTCTGTCTGTCAGTTCATTGTCTGTCTCACGTGATGTGACGAGTCGTGGAGACATTTGATGTTCATCTTGGAGTCTTCCTTGAGGGGACAGGAGATGACAAGAAACCCGGCAAATGTCAAACCACATTCCACGTCCTGGCGCTTCAGGTTGTGAACCTACAGGTCAGAGTTCAAATCTGATTATCCCTATGTCCTGTTGGGAGTAATTCGCCTCTCTGAGGGAGAAGGTCCCTGTGTCCTACTGTGTATGACTTGCTACGTACCTCCCTGAGGGAGAGGGCTCCAAGCTGCTTGTACCCCAGGGCTAGTACCCGTGCTCCCTGACGAGTGAGCTTGGTGTGTACCACATCATAGTCATCGAGGACTGAGGAGAACTAGGGGGTGAGTGTGTGGGTGTGGGGGATGTGTGTGAGATGTGGGGTGAGTGTGTGGGTGTGAGGGATGTGTGTGAGATGTGGGGTGAGTGTGTGGGTGTGAGGGATGTGTGTGAGATGTGGGTGTAGGTGTGGGTGAGTGTGGGTGTGAGGGATGGGTGTGAGATGTGGGTATACATGTAGGTGTGGGTGGGTGGGTGTAGGTGTGGAGAATGTGTGTAAGATGTGGGTGGAGTGTGTGGGTGGGTGGGTGGGTGTAGGTGTGGAAGGGCCTGCTACCATACTGTCATTCTGAAGACAGAGCTTACAACTACACACACTCACACACTCACACACACACACACACACACACACACACACACACACACACACACACACACACACACACACACACACACACACACACACACACACACACACACACACACACTCACACTCACTCACTCACACACTCACACACTCACACACTCACCATGTCTCGTAGCACTTCAGGTGCCCCCTTCACTGTGGCCAGGTAGGAGGAGGTTGCTTGGGAGGAGGAGGAGCAGATAGCTGACATTCGTTTCAGGGCACTAGAGAAGTGAAAGCGTTGGACAATCTTCAAGATGGTCTTCCGACCTCGTTGCGGAGTCACTGTATCACCTGTTTGTGTGTGTGTGTGTGTGTGTGTGTGTGTGTGTGTGTGAGTACAGTAACTTGGCATATGACGACACATTACTAGATTACCAGGGGTTTACTCACATCCATACTACATACCCTTGGAGAGATTCCACTCAATAGCATTCAGTGCTGCCTTCTCTAGGGGATCTCCGACCAGTTCTCCGTCCAGCAGCGTGAGGGAGTGACAGGAAGCAAGCACAAGCTGTGTCTCAAAGGGAGATTCTTTCACGGGGGTGACACGTTGTCGAGAAGAAGGAAGAGCAGCAGGGGACTCGGCAGGACTAGAGATGTGGAAATGTTGGCTCTGTCAACATCTATTAAGTAGACAGGTAGGAGCAACAGCTAGAGTCTGGTCAGACCCACCCTGTCAGTCCTGCTATGTCCTGAATGACCAGGTTATCACTGGTCAGACCCACCCTGTCAGTCCTGCTATGCCCTGATGACCAGGTTATCACTGGTCAGACCCACCCTGTCAGTCCTGCTATGCCCTGAATGACCAGGTTATCACTGGTGAGGGTCCCCGTCTTGTCAAAGCAGCAGACATCCACCTTGCCACCAAACGGTATCCGGAACGGCTCTGTACAGAAGATACCTGCAAAAGACATCAGCTTGGGATTGAATGCACTCTTGCCTGTTCTGTTTTTGTGTGTGTGTGTTTTGCAAGTACATCTAGGGTAGAGAAAGAAATCCGCAGAAACTGGCCTGGTAACTGGATCTGGGACCATCCATAAAAAGCTACATTGCTTTTTGCTAGTCTTGTACTCTGACCCTAGCCTTGTTCCCAGGCCCCGCCCAGCTTTCCGTCGCTATTACTACGGAAAAGCGGGGAGAGCCTGGTATCTTTTCTCATGTGAGCATGACGTAATCGGGAAATGGCGAAAATTTTCAGAACAAACAGGCTGCGTTTCACGTATTGTTCAACTGACTACACGCTCAACGCTCGGTGTATACGACAATTGCTCTCCGCTAGCTAGATATGTGCGGTAAGTTACCTGCTACATTGGCTCGTTTTTCTGTTCTGGGCCCTGTGGGCCCACGCACAATTAAACCCTTTCTACCATCCTTTCTATCCTGACGTCACTCACATGAGAAAAGATACCAGGCCCTCTCCCGCTTTTCCGTACTAATAGCGACGGAAAGCTGGGCGGGGCCTGGGAATGAGGCTACTCTGACCCATGAGGGTGGGGTCTGTGGTTGATGCACCAACTAGTTTTCTGCACATGTAGTTTCATTTGAGCTATAAATCATACAGTACTAGCTTGGGAAAGAGGCCAATGGTACTAGTGATTCAGACGCTCACCAATCTTAGTGAGGGCAATGAGGGAGGTGTTGACAGCAAGGGAGAGCTCGATGGGGAGCTCCGGGGGTACGACAGAGGTCAAGATGAGAGTGCACTCCAGAAATAACTTGTAGCGGTTACGATCTGGGTTCTCTTTGCCTGGGAGGGTGTGTGTGTGTGTGTGGGGGGGGGGGGGATTCTGTATCCGATAGGTTCCAACTGAAGCTAGATACGAGGTTGGCCATGCCTGCCTACCTACCCTTGACCCAGACGTAGGAGGCAGCCATGATGGCAAACACGAGGAGAAACAGGATGAATACGAAGGCCTCCAGATTGTTGGCCGTCACTCGCTTCACACCGTAGAGGATCGTACGAAGTAGCTTGCCCTGGGAAGTAAGGGTGTACAAGAACATGTTCTGAACAGAGACAGACAGGCAGACAGACAGACAGACAGACAGACAGACAGACAGACCTGTGATGTATTGAACCCAGTCCTGAGCACATAGCCCACACAGCCACTGTCGGAAGCTCGACTGATACCTGGGGTGGACTTGTCCGGGGCAGTATGCTGCACGACCCGTGTCCCCCCACTTATTACATGCAGTCTGGAGTCTCGGTGGAGGTCCAGGACCTCGTCACGGGTGGAGTAGTCCAGCGGCTCCTAAGGAAAATGGACCAAGACAATGGCACCTTTTGACCTGCAGAGCAGTCCTTGTCTACTGTCATCCATGCACTGCCATACACTGCCATACACACACATACACTGCATTACTCTACCATAGCTCTTAGCTATAGCTCTGCCATGGTCAAAGTCTCATTCCCTGACCTGTACGTTCCCTGCTCGTGGCTAGACCTGGTCAAAGTCTCATTCCCTGACCTGTACGTTCCCTGCTCATGGCTAGACCTGGTCAAAGTCTCATTCCCTGACCTGTACGTTCCCTGCTCATGGCTAGACCTGGTCAAAGTCTCATTCCCTGACCTGTACGTTCCCTGCTCATGGCTAGACCTGGTCAAAGTCTCATTCCCTGACCTGTACGTTCCCTGCTCATGGCTAGACCTGGTCAAAGTCTCATTCCCTGACCTGTACGTTCCCTGCTCATGGCTAGACCTGGTCAAAGTCTCATTCCCTGACCTGTACGTTCCCTGCTCATGGCTAGACCTGGTCAAAGTCTCATTCCCTGACCGGTACGTTCCCTGCTCATGGCTAGACCTGGTCAAAGTCTCATTCCCTGACCTGTACGTTCCCTGCTCATGGCTAGACCTGGTCAAAGTCTCATTCCCTGACCGGTACGTTCCCTGCTCATGGCTAGACCTGGTCAAAGTCTCATTCCCTGACCTGTATGTTCCCTGCTCATGGCTATAGACCAAGCCTGTTAGCTACACAGGAAGAACTTCAAATAGTATGAAATAGTATTCAAAAGTACGAGATGAAATAGTATGGGACAGAATGCTTTGGTGTGTTCGAACAACTACAAATCTGGACAAATGTTCGAATGCAAAGCAGATTATTTTCTATTTAATGCACAGCAAAGGAGGTCAGATAGGCAAGGATTTAGATAACTGAAGTTGGGATAAGTGACTTCCTACAGTGTACCTTCATCTGTGGCACCGACTCTCCGGTCAGCATGGACTCGTCTACGATACACTGTCCCTTCAGCAAGAGGACATCACAGGGAACCATGTTACCCTCCTTGGAGCGACCTGTGGGGGGTGGGCACCAGAACGAGAACTCATTCCCAGGCTGCTCTCAGTCCATTCCCACTGGCCTGAGAATGAGGCTGGGTCTCAGAAATGAGGGTTGGTTGCTCACCAATGGAGACAATGTCGCCTGGTAACAGATCTTCACTGGACATCTTCTGCCACCGGTTACCACGGTACACCTGTACACATATCGATAAAGGTTTGACTAGTGGTGGCGAGGGAAAAAGCACCTGTGCATTGTGCTCATGAAGTTACTAACTACACATGTACCTCATTCCCGGGCCTTTCCCGGCTCCATACTGCAAACTATCAAAAACTGGAGCCGGGGAAGGCCTGGTACATCTACTCCAACTCGCAACCAACTCTTGCTCTAACCTGTAAGGTGAAGGGTTTAGCCCCCATCTTGCGAATCTCAGACAAGTTTCTCTGTTGCTGGGGAAGAGAAAAAGATGTCAGATGTCAAATGCATGATGCAAGGTAAATAAGTTTCTGCTTTTTGTTCTGCAGTGTTTAGTGTAGGTTCTCACTCTCCCTGGGGCAGTCCATAGCTTCTGACATAGTTTTTCTGGCGGAAAGTAACTTTTGTTGACTACACTGTAGAAACTTATACCCTTCTACTTGTTTATAGACTAATCAAAACCTGTCTAACCTGTTTAACCAGAATGGCTTCAAAGGTGACGAGCATGAGGAGGGTGAAGGCACTGTAGTACCAGTACTCGTCCAGCATCCACAGCCCCACACAGAACACCTGGAACACAAAGAACGGTGCCGTTGCACGCTCCTTGAAGAGAAGCCAGAAGTCTGGCAGTGTCATGTCCAGCCTGAGGGCATCAGATTACCAAAGAGTTCAACATGTCCTGGTTAGCTTAGCAGCACGCAGCTATAAGCAGATTATCCCTTTTCTCTAACTCTCCTTCTTTGTTTCTCCCTACCATCTCTCTCCTCCTTCTCTTCCTCTCCACTTTACCCTACTCTCTTTCTCCTCCTTCCACTTCACCCTGATTCTCCCTCCTCCCTCTCTCTTTTTCCTCCTCCTTCCTTTCCCTTATTTTCCCTCCTCCTTCTATTTCCCTCCTCTCCTACCCTCTCCCTCCTCTTCCCTACTTGTTTTTGTTGTACATCTGTCTTGCCGCTGCCACCTCTGTCTCATCCGGGTACCCCTTCCATCGATGGTAGTGGCCATAGGAGTGATCAGTTGCAAACTCCAGCAGCTTAAACTTTCCTTCTTCATGGACGTACTTGGTCTTTTGAAACATGAACCATATCAGCTGTTCACGTGTCACCTTATGCTGTGTGTGTGTGTGTGGTGCAGGAGTGAGGAGACAAGAGGAGATACGGGATGCAGAATCTTCTTCAGATAAATGACTATAGATCCTTTTCTGAGCAGCCAGTTTCCACAATATTTTGCCATAATGCTCGACGTTCAAGCACTTCCTTGACCTGCAATATGAACGGAAACTGGATGCTCAGGGTCTCTACTATGAAAAGGGTCATCCCCTTACCTTTTGTTTAACGAGTGGGACCAGCTCAGTGGAGCCATTGTTAGGGGTAGGGACAACCTTCACTAGTGTGGCATCTTGTACTGTCAGTACCTGGAACGGAAACAGGACACACCTGAAGGCAACATGGAACTGAGACTGCCAGAGTGTGTATTTTGCAGGATTACGAGTCCATCCTACCTTCCTGCATGTTAGAGCACAGCGCACATGCACTGACCACACACAAAACAGGCATGTGACTACGTCCAGACCGGCCACGATCGCAAAACCGATCAGGAACGCTTCATAGTACTCTAGGAACCCGTAAACACCGACCCACACAAACAACAGTGCTGCATACACAATGATAAAGGGTAACACATAGCCGTGGAGGACAAGGGGAAGCGGCTTGTGAAGAGAAATATACTGAACGTCATCGCTCAGCGCCATCACTACTGAATCAATTCTATTTAAAGCGCACTACACGTGTACCGGAAGTTATTGTTTCTATTTAATAGCACACCACAAAGGGGCGGGGCTGAACATACCTACCTGCACAAATACGGTACATATAAGCAACAAACTATAAAGTCTGTTCTCTGAGTGCCTTTCTTGCCAAGTACCGTTCTCTAGCAGCGACAGCTCTCTCTTGCAACCCCTCACGTCCACCCTCTTCTTGTAGCACTTGGGAAATTTCAGTTCTCTTGGAGCTTGGCAAGAGTTCAGGATCATTTTCGCTCCTTGGTCGCTTCCTCTCGCACTCACTCAGTCTATACACATCCACTTCATGTAGCTGTGGTAGCAGTGCCTTCACCCATGCATAGCGAATGGGGCACACTGTTCTCATGTAGGTTTTGGCAGTGTCAACAAGCTCATGGTACAGAACCCAGTCTAGAGACTCCTCACAGCCAAACAGCACTGAACCTGGGTGGATGTAGGAAATGGTGCTGTGGCCATCCATTGTCCGAAAGCTGCGTCTCCCTAGTGCAATTCGAGCCACGTTCCCAAACAGGCCAAAGCATAGTGCCTGCCGCACTCTCTGGCTAACAGGAGAACTACTTCTGTCTGTTTCCACCTCAATCGTCTGTCTCACAAGGATTGATTCAAGCTGTGCACATATGCTTTGAGCAGTTTTGATTGCTCTCCAATGAACAAAGTTTTCTCTGCACCAGCGTTTCATGTTCCAATGATCAGTCGCAAGCTTATAGATTGCAAGCAAGGTAGCAAAGTCATTCGTCCCTCCTCCTGCCTCTGCCAACTCCTTATGAACTTCCAGCGCTCGCGCAGCTTCTTCTTTAGTCGATGGTCTGATAAACACGTTCTCTACAGACAGCATTGCTATAATAGGGATCACAGCTTCCTCACAACCCAGCTGCTTGGACCGGATCAGCACTCGAGCGAGACTTGGCTGCAGGGGGAATTCGACCAGCTGTCTCCCTAATGCTGTGACATTACCGTCCTGGTTCAAGGCTTGAAAATAATACAGCTGTCGAAGAGCCTCCAGTATCATTCTTTCCTCCGGAGGGTCCAGATACTGGAACTCAAGTACATTAGCAATCCCCATACACTTCAGGCTCAGAATCACACTTGTGAGGCTTGTCCGCTGGATTTCTGGAACGGTAGTTTCGTCCATTTGCTCATAGAACTTTTTGCTGTACAATCTGAAGCATTTTCCTGGGGCTGTTCTTCCTGCACGACCTGTTCGCTGGATGGCTTCAGATTTGGCAATAGGAACAATCTCTAAACTATCCAAACCGGTGCGAGGGTTGTAGGCAAGCTGCTTGACGTAGCCACTGTCGATCACGTACACGATCCCATCTATTGTGAGAGAAGTAGCAGCAATGTTCGTGGCCACGATAACGCGACGGATCCCCTTGTCCACTGGAGCAAAGACCCTCTGCTGCTGTTCAGTAGCCAGTGCGCCATACAGAGGTAAAATCAACACCCCTCTAATTCCTTTGCACCGTATGTCATGCTCATAATCGATCGTCTCAGCTACCTTAAAGAGTCGGTTACAAGTGCTTTCAATTTCTGCCTGCCCTGTTAAAAACACCAGTATATCTCCCTGTGGTTGATCTAGATGAATATCCATTACAACACGAGTGACTTGTGACAAGTAGGTCAGTTTTTCAGGGTCAAAGTTATCATCCGTGTTGCAGTAATGGTGACTAATGGGGTACGTACGACCCGGTATCGTGAAGACTGGACACGATGCAAAGAACGTTGAGAACTTCTCTGCATCCAGAGTTGCAGACATGATAACAACCTTCAGTGGTAACTTTCTACTCTTCATTTCAGAAACTGGCCTCTCGAGCAGTTTCTTCACAAGACCAAAGAGGATGTCAGTTGCTAAACTCCTTTCATGTGCCTCGTCTAAAACAATGACGCCATACCTCGA
Organism: Agelas oroides; assembly: GCA_949130485.1. NCBI lineage: Eukaryota > Metazoa > Porifera > Demospongiae > Agelasida > Agelasidae > Agelas > Agelas oroides. Next base: position 580,959 of record OX422197.1, on the reverse strand, counting down.
GAGTTCCTGGTCGTCTAGAAATTCCCTTAAAAGGCAACCATCAGTCATGTATTTGATTTTGGTTGCAGCTGAGGAGCAGTCGTCAAAACGAACCTGATACCCAACCTCCTCCCCAAGTCTAGTACCCATCTCATGGGAGACTCTGTGAGTGACTGAGATGGCTGCAACTCTGCGGGGTTGGGTGACACCAATCATACCCTCTTTGCTGAACCCAGCCTTGTAGAGAAACTGTGGAAACTGTGTGGTCTTGCCACATCCTGTCTCGCCCGTGATAACAACACACTGAGAGTTTTGAACCGCTTCAATTAACTCTTGTTGGTAGTCTTGGATTGGGAGCTTTTTTGAAAAACTCTCATCCATTGAAACTGCCGACGTACCAGACAGTTTCGCTAGCTCACTTTTGTCTTTTCACAGTTCACTTTTCGCCTTTTTGTTACGCTCTCTAATTATGCGAAACAATTTTAATTTTCTCAGGGCATCTTGGATCTGCAAAGCTAGCTGCCATGCATAACTGGTGAGTTAAGGCTTCCCACAGAGGCTGCATGCATTGTAGCTCCCAATTTGGTTTGATTCATAAAAACACTCTCTCTATTCTGCTCTTGCAGCTATGGCCGCCCCCAAGCTAATAGATCCGGTCCACCTTGACCAGAGTGTGCATTGGCAGAGCGTGCTCCTCCTCAGGCAGTGTTTCTCTCTCAACCATACTCCACCCCTCAAGCCACTGCCAGCAGATGATCGGTTCAAATTAAAGTGTTTCCAAGACCAAATGCCCTCAGCTGCATCCAATCTCTTCAAATCATCTTCAACGACTTCCGTACACCTCCGCAAGCTTCCACTGATGATGCAGTACAACCTTCTTCCAAGCAACAAACACCATTCTACTCAACATTGCACATACATACCAAAAAAGCATCCTCAATCGGGCCAATATCTGGTGGACCCTGCACGACACAAATTTAAAAGGATTCACCTCACAGATCTGAAAGAGCCCCCTTACCTCTGCGTACCATTGCCTAATGCAACAACACTTGATGTAGGACAGCTGTTAGAATATCAACCGAGGAAGATCAGAAGAGATGACACCCCATCAAGGCCTGACAAATTAGCAACAATGTTACACAACCCCATTCCCATTCCACTACAACCCTGTTCCATTCCACATACTAAAGCAGTAGCTCACAATAGCTACCTCCCTGAATCACAAGTACTGAGTGAGATTCTCAGAAGAAACAGGGCAGAGGAGCAGCAACTCCACGTTGGAAGAACCAATACCTGCCAGTCGGAGGCCGAGACCCACCAGATGTCACCACACCCCTTGAACGACAAGCCCACACCAGCACAACTTGCATATGTCTTGCTCAAACTCAGAGAAGAGGTTTGTTCATCAATCCCTGTGCTTCCCAGTACACAGATACACACTATATAGGGCAAAGAAAAAGGGACGAAAACTACATACACAGCACGAATACAAAAACAGGAGGTTCAGAAATGTTTCACATGTCATCTCTTCCCTATCACTTTAGCTTCCAGCCTTCTTTGATGGCCACCACACGTTTGGCACATACGCTCCCAACATGAGATTTGAGAACAGTCTGACACGATTTGCCTGGACAACCACGTAAGGAGATGCAATCATTCTGGAGTGCTGAGATTTGAGAGAAGGAAGGGAGAGTGAGATATTAAGTTGAAACCCTGGCTGCCCGATGCAATACAGATGAAGTAGCTGGATGTCTGGAGTGCTGAAAGTTGAGAGAAGGCAGTGTGGGGTTTAATGTTCAGTGGTTATCGCAACGAGGCAGAAAATATACTAGTGAAGTATTCCTTCCAGGAATGCGTTCATAGAGAAGCAGAAAAACTACTGTAGCACCATCCTTTAACGACTCCCCCTTCCAAGCTGCTTAGATGCACATGTGTAGCAAACAAGTTGATTTACTCTCTCTGGTTCTTCTTTCTCTTTCAGGGGTTGCTCCAGCTATCGGCTCTTTCTGGCCTCCTCTCGTCTGGTGCTGCGGTGCTGTTACTCTCAGTTAAGTCTCGACCTGTTGAAGATAACCAAGGAGGTGGAGGGAGGGAGGATCGAGGCGAGGTGGAGGGTGAGGGGGTGCCCTAGACTGCTGTGGTGGAGGATGCAGAAGAAGTGAGGGAGAGGGAAGAAGAGTGATCTAGAAGACAAATTATTCCTGTGCTCGTTCTGTCTTGCTGCAGAGTGATTCTGGACGGCTTCTCGACATTTGCGGTCAATTCTGATGGCCTGATTGCTGTTCACAAAATGGACAGGGTAGAGCCTGTTACCATAGTTACTAACATAGACGTGATCATCATTGATATATACAACCACACTCTCCCTGCTGCCTCGTACCCCCACCCACCCACCCACACACACACACACACACCTAGGTCATGCCTTCTCACAAGGAGAAGAGCCGGGTGCTAACATGGATGGCACAACTGGGCATGCTCATGGGACTCTCCAATCTCTCCCCCGGCAAACTGGAACCACAGCCCCCATGACTCCTTCTCCTCCTCTCATTCAAATGAAAGCATTATTATATTTCTGCTGACAAATTTGTCTTTGTATGCATTTACATAATATGGCATGTTTATAGACTGTAGCTGCAGTATCGTATGTTGTACTTGGTTGAACACAGCCACTGCAGTTCTCATTAAGCTGATCTGTTCGTGCTAGTCATGACTGTGTGCTTTGTGAATGAACTGCTGAGTGCTTAGCATAACACCTTTGGCCTTGTTCCTAGGCCTTCACTGCCTATAATATTTGATTGATATTGCACTTTCTGAGTAATGCAATTGCCGGTGTTTGCATACTGGAAACAGTGATGCCAGCTAAGGCCTGGGAACACGGCTGCTGTACAACTTACATAAGATCAGGTGATGGTACCTATTGCCATGGCAACTATGCACTAGTTCCATCATTGTAGTACTGTAACATTCATGGCTTATAGCTGTGCCACCACTCCATGACTATAGTGTAGATGCCATGTATTATACACCTGGTATATATAGTTTGGAGACATGCAGAGGTGATGTAAGAGCTAGGGGGTTCCCATGGTAGCAAGTACAATGAGAGAGAAATGACAGTGATATTGAACATGACACCCTGTTCAGCGAGAGGAAGTATAAACTGTGAGAGAGACAACAATGATACACAAACCAAGCTACCAGAGACACCATGACACATCTCAAAAGTTGGAAGACGATGAGCGTATATACAGTCAGTAAAAGACATGTAAAGTCAGTCAGAACTGCTTCCTTTGTCGTCTTCACAAGACTCGAATGAGTTGTCAGAGTCCTCCTCTTTCTTCTCCTGTGTACCCCCAGAAAATGTGCTCCACACTCCGGACACAACTTTCTTAGGAAAACTGAAGAGTGAGGAAGTCCACGACTTTGGCTGTTCTTCTTGTTCCTCTGCAGGAGGTGAACTCTTCCGTCTTTTGGCAGAGGATGCAGATCTAGCAAGTTTCGGCTTTTTCACCCATGTCTCTTCATCTTCCTCCTCCCTCTCTTCCTCAGACTGTTCTTCCTCAACATTAGGTAAGGAGGGCTCAAAGGAAGGCTGTGATGGCATTGTACTGCCCTGGTAAGAAGATGAGTCACCACTCTCGCTGCTAAGGAGATCACTTGTCGCGAGGGATGTACCAGTTGGATAATAAGATGTACCTGTCACGAGGGAAGATCCTGAACTGCTACTAAAAGAGGGGGGTTGGACACTTGGTACAAAATGCTCCTTCCTGAAAGGTTGGTAGCTGGTTGGTGGTTGAAGAATGTATCCCTGTTGTTCAGGGTGATGAAAGTTTTTGTAAGTTCCAATTGCAACATTGGAGTGTGAACTTGCTTGGCGAACTGGATTGCCTGAGGAGGTTCTGTGCAATACAAGTTCATCATTCTCCCTAGCAGTGGACTCTGTTGGTTGGGCGTACAAGTCTTCTGCAACTGCACGTGGGTACTGGGGAATTTCAGAATAGGAGTGTGCATCATCTGGAGGTCTGGTAGACAATTGCTGTTCAACCGATAGGTTTATCGAAGGTGTGGCTTGAGCTTCAGAGCGTGTGAGCACACTGCGGGCAGGAGTAACATTTGGTGGGCGCAAAGACCCATGGCTTCCCACTAATTTTCCTGTCCCTCTCGCTCCACTCTCTTCTGTCACACCTGATGAGTGCGAAGACCCATAGGGAGCCACACGTTTTTCTGTCCATCCCACTCCACTCTCCTCTGTTGAACAACTGTCAGGTCTAGGAACTCCATACACACGCCGCTCTTTATCTGTTAGGTAGCTACCTGTCTCATGGTGAGACACTGCACTTTCAGTTCGTGACAGGGCTGAGGAACGGTGGTGGGCTGTTTCATGCTGCTCCAATCGTTTCCTTTCTGGTAATACTCCCTCCTGTCCTGAGCCTCTTAACTCAGATATCCCACTTGGAAATTTATGGCGAGCACGATATGAGGACAGTGACGACAAACTGCTGCCTAGTGAAGGTGTTTCTAGTGAAGAGAATGGGGATGTGGAGGCACGGGAGCTTCCACTGGGTGTGGGCAAGCTGTCAAATTCTCGGGTTCGCTTCACAGCTGGTGGCTGACCCTCGGAGGGATCTGGCGACTGGTCTTCCTCTCTCTCTCCCAGTTGTCTCTTCTTCCTCCGCTCCTCAAGGCTCCTTGTGGTGGGGTAAGGGACCTCAGGTGAACTGTACCTTGTTGTAGTGCCCTGGACAGGCTGTTGGTTTGGATGCAAAGATGATGATGTACCAGATGTAGCTACTGGTCGGAGGTACGTGTTGCGTTGCAGTTGGGAGGAGGTGGTCTGAGGTGGTCGAGGGTACGTCTCGTGTTGCCACTGGGTTCGTGATTGGGGGGAGGTGGTCTGAGGTGGTCGAGGGTATGTGTTGTGTTGCCATTGGGCGTGTGGTGTGGTCTGGGGGTATGTGGAGACTTGGTGAGGGAGATAGGGGGGTTGATGAGGTGACAACCCACCTACTCCGCTAGTTTCTACTGGTGAGTGGTGAGTGGGTAGAGAGAGGAACGAAGGGCTGCCCTCTGATGGTGAGCTGTAGCTTGGTTGAAGGCTCGAGGGAGGTGTGGCAAACGTTGGTGCACTCGGTGAGGGTTCGGGGAAGATGGTTTGCGGATACTGGTGTTGGTAGGACTGTAGCAGCTGAAGGGGAGTCTGCAGATTGAGGAGAGTAAAGACATCGTCAAGAAACTCGGTGTCGTTCTCGCTGATGCAACCATGACGCTTGAGCTCCTCAAACAGCTGGTATCCTTTATTCATGTGCTCCTTGAGGCTATCGGGAATGGGGCTGATAGCGACCATGATTTCTAAGTGGATCCAGTTCAGACTGTTACTGACGTTCAGAAGCATCCTCTTGAAATGATGTGACTGTTCCCTTCCTGGGCGAAACGCAAAGGCTCCATTTGGGAGGATGGGACCTTTGAGTGGTTTAATTGAGTTAGGGTCCGGATTTTCACCTCTGAACTCTTGTACTATTGTAGATAAGTCTTCAAAATCTTGGGTTCCTTCAAAATGTTGTTCCAAGGCGCTCACGAACTGTTCGTTTGATTTGGACTTTCTCTTTAGAATTGTGAGTAACTTGATGGGAGACTGTGCCTCCATCTTCTGAGCCTCGGTCAGCTCGGAGCAGCTGAACCTCAGCTGGTTGAGCTGAGGTGACTGCATCTTGAGGGCCAGCCTAGCCAGGAGTCTCTCTAGTTCTCCCAACTTCATTTCGCCAGACGGTACAAAGAAGCGGAATACACACAGCACAAAGAGAGGTAAACAGCTCTCGAACTTTGATGACAAATCGTAATAAGCTTTACTCCCTCTGGCAAGTTCAGAAGTTGAACGAAACTCCAGCAAAGTCGGAGGGGGTTTCCCTTGAAATGTTTTCGTTTGCAGATAATTAGAAGAAGCAAGGCCTGCTAAAAAAAGATGGCGGACTGTTTGACTCTGCTGCGTCAGTACAACATTCAGAAGAAGGAGATCGTGGAGCGAGATGGACTCATCATCTTTGAACAGATCGCTTGGCCCAGGAACGCCAAGACCAACTACCTTGTGTACAGGTAAGCTTATCTACCATACATAGCAAGGGTGGTGGTAAATTATTTAACAGTGACACTTGAGAGACTGCAACCATGGAATCATGGATAATGGAATAAATTGCTCTATTATCTATGCCGTAATCAGGACCATAGTTCCTATGATAGTTTAGACGTCAGACTCTGCTCAAGATGGTGTGCATTACTTATAATGCATTTTTCTCTCCTCGTCCAATTGGCACCAGGAGTGGTCAGGGTGGGGCGCAGAAAGAGTACTACACTCTGGAGTCTCTTCTCTTTCTCCTGAAGAATGTCAGCCTTTCCCACCCTATGTATGTGCAGAGAGCTGGGGTAAGTTCACACCCCTCCATCTCATGTCACCTGTCTTTATACTGTCTTCACATCCATCAACATTGGCATCCTTTCAGGCTCAAAACATACCAGTCATAAAGTTTCCAGACAGACGGGTAAGCTATCCTAAAAGATTATTATACATGCATTTAATACAAAAAGAGATCTCAGGATCAAGATGGCTCCTCACTAGTCTCTCCCTAGCCTCATTCCCAGGCCCCCGTCCGAAAAATCGGGCCCGAGAATGAGGCTAAGTCTCTCCCGTTGTGTATCAATTTCGCTCTAGACCAGGTTATGCATGCAGATACGAGTAAGTAGGGACCCTGTTTAGTAGCAGTAACCCTTCACTCTTCAACCTGTCATTATTACTAAGAATGGAACGAGGTTTACTCTCTCTTCCTCCTCACTCCTCACAGGGCCTGCTAGCCTACCTCAATGGAGAAGTTGGTAAGTGCATGCCTCCAATTGGTGTCTCTTTCAGTTCATTTCATGGTCCTTGCTTCTTCTCAGATTCTTCACAGAGTATCGACAAGAGTATACATCCTGAGATGGGCATACCGGCACCACGTAAGCCACACCCCACATTAGAACTACAACTACATATGCTACCATAGCAACAAGATTTTAATTTTAACCCCTCAATATCACATTAGAACTACAACTACATATGCTACCATAGCAACAAGATTTTAATTTTAACCCCTCAATATCATTTCTAAGACACTGTGCAAAGCATGCTCTATATTAGCCTTCACTTTGGCCTCGATAACATCAAAAGTGTTCTTATTTTCAACTGAGGCGAAACGTTCTTAGCATTATAGTGTCTTTCATACTGAAGCTAGTTGTGAACCTGGGAATGAGGCTAGACGATTATTGTGTGTACATACACCACTTGTTATGCTGTTCATATAAACATTGTAGCTCCCAAGAGAGCGAATGAAGAGGGGCACGGTGAGGGGGTGAAGAAGCCCAGAATGGAGGTATGCATCCTGCAGTACGTATGCTCTAAATAGTGCTCACCTTTTATACCAGCTGTCACTAATGTTGTTTGCCTCCTCTTCCTCTCCACCAGAGTGAAGACATTCTCGCCGACAAGGTACACCATTGTATCTGCATGCTAACCTACATATGTATCAGGCTCATACTGAGGAGAGTGAGAGCCTCATTCCCAGGCCATGGATGGTAGGAATGGCCTGGGAATGAGGCTAAAGAGAATGTAGCTTGATAGACTGGTACACATAGGAAAGGAAGGTACTTGAAGATCTAGACAAAACATTTTGTCTATACAACTCAGCTTCGTTCTTTAAAGTGCACTGTAACAGAGTCTCTTGCGGTTAGCCCGGTTAGCTCAGTCGGTAGAGCATGAGACTCTTAATCTCAGGGTCGTGGGTTCGAGCCCCACACAGGGCGGATTTTTTTTCCTACCTTTTTTTCACTTTTTGGTCAATTATTTATGGTCAGTAAAATGTGAAAATTATTTTTGCAATATTTTATTTGATAAGAGTATTTATATGCATCATGGGCGGTGAAAAATGTGTGTATGATGATTTTCTTTTGTGTCTGCAGCAACGATTGGTGGAGAAGCTGGAAGCAAGGAAGGAGGGAGGTGCAATCACAGACCAGATCCGATCTCTGAGTGAAGCCATGTCGGTGGAGAAGATTGCAGCCATCAAGGCAAAGCGGCTCGCCAAGAAGAGGGCTACCATCAAGACTGACAATGACATGGGAGCTGGTGTGGTACGTGCAACCAGGGAGGGTCTCTGCTACTAACTTAAGCTCAGATATTTGACATTGTTGGTGGTGTCCACTTACGATACAACAAAGTACAGCGTGTGTGCTGTGTGCTTTCAGCAAGTAATTTGGATTGGCCATTATCTTCCTCAGGACCGTATGTTTGTTGATGATGCTACTAAGGACATTATGAGTAAGGAGAGATTGCACAGAACAAGGGCAACAGTTTTGCAGAGTTCTGGAAAGGTAGGTAGCTTTCCATTTTAGCGTTTGTCGCTTGCCTCGTACATAGGTACCTAGGTAAGAGGCTTTGTTTGTCACTTGCAGTACAACTTGCACCATGGGTGATGGTTTGTACTGCAAGCAACAAGTGCTGCGGAGACGCTGCTTTCTACACTCACAGTACCTCCAATTAGATTGATCCCCTCTCCCTTCCTCCCTCCCTCTCTCTGTTACATCCTCACACCCTCAAAGTCATTCGGTAACATCTTCAGCCTTCTACAATCTGTGAAGGCTCGGGACGAGGGAAAGGGGGAGATGGTGAACAAGCAGCCCGCTGTCGTGGAGGAGCCTCGCCACACACGCAACCCTCCCCCTCCTACCACTGGCTACAGCAGATATGACCAAGAGAGATTCAGGGGAAAGGAAGGTTTGGAAATTGCCATGATTATGATCCACCTTCTAAAGATCAACTTTCCACAATATTTGACTCCCATGAAATCTACCGTCATCAATTATCGACTTTATAGGATCAGTTCTGAAAAGCTACCACATGATCTCATTCCCAGACTGCGTAGTCTCATTTCCAGTTGGTCTGGGAATGAGACTAGATATAGTCTGGGAATGAGACTAGATACAGTCTGGGAATGAGACTGGATATAAAGTATGTGTATATGTACATGTGGCTAACTGTATATTTTCTGATCATCTTACAGAGACTGGTGACTTCAAAATCGACACAACAGGCACTTATCACGGAATGAACCTCAAATCTGTGACTGTAAGATTTTTCTGTCCATCGTACCAGTAGTACCTGAGAGGAAGCATACTCTTGTACGTCCCTTCAGGAGGGAGTATCGAAACCACTGCCGCAGATCCAGCCAGTCAAGGCACCTCCCGCCCAGAAACCAAATGGTATGATGCATGTCAGTATGACAGTATCTACACAATGTAGCCTTGTACCCAGTCCATTTCATTGTGATGTGTGTGCATTAGTTCTATGTGATGTGTCTTTTGCCTCACAGATACTGTCAAAAAAGAAGCTGTTGGTGTTCCTAACAGAAAAGGTCAGTACACCGAATTGTCATCTGTCTCCCGCCTCACCTCACTCCATTTCTCTCCTTCCATCTCCCTCTCCCCTTCCCTCTCTCACCCCCTCCCCTCTCTCTCCTCTCTCAGACAATCGCTTGAGAACGCCCATCATCATTGTACCGGCTGCACCAAGTGCTGTTATCACCATGTATAATGTCAAAGATTTCCTGGAGGGTGTCAAGTGTGTTCAGATCCCCCCCTTCCCTGTATTGTTCCTCTTCCCTCCCCTCTTCCCTCCCCTCTCTCCTCTTTTTCTCTTCTTCACACTCCTCTCTCCTAGAGGGCATCAAGTACATCCAGATCCCCCTCCCTCCTTTCTTTCTCCCTCTTCTCTTCTTTTTCCCTCCCTCGTGCTCCTCCCTTTTCTTTCGCTTTCTTTCTTCTCCAACTCCTCTTCTCGTATATCTTCCCTACCCTCAGTTATATTTCTTCGGAGGAGAAAAAGAGGGCTGGAGCCAAGCGACAAAATGAGATTATTCTGCATCGCAAGAGGCCCCACCCCACTCAAACAGGGCAGAGTATCTCCATCCCATACCGAGTCACTGATAATCCCCTCAGATTAAACCCTCAAGAATGGTATGGAGACAGATAGATAGTTTTCATGGGGCAATGGTCACTTCCAGAGGGCACAAGTTAGAGTCTATGTTCACTGTAAAACTATAGGCAAGGAAGCGCTACATCTAGTCCTTACCGTTAGTACTGTAAAGTAAAGCTGCTTCTCTCAAGGCCAAAGTTCCATTGTGTAGCTGCCTCTTGATCGTACATTTGTACATGTATTGACATGCAGGATATGTAATCATTCACATTTGGAAATCATCTATAGAACCCTCATGAGTCACAACAGGACGTCACTACGTCCTCTCACATGACTTCCTGTTGGCCACTTTCACCTCCTCAGGAAACAGGTTGTAGCTGTGTTTGTGGCAGGCCCCACTTGGCAGTTCAAGGGATGGCCTGGGATTAGCAGCGATGGCTCTCCTGTTAATATATTCTCCAAAAGTAAGTCAACTGACTTTCCCTCCCTCCCTCCCCCCTTCCACCTGCCCTTTCTCCCACTCATCGTAAACCATCCTCTTGTTCTGCAGTCAAAGGTTTTCATGTGAAGTTTGAGGAGTCGAAGATGGACTCCAACATTAGGAAATGGGACGTCCAAGTTTTACAGGTGAACTGTGTGTGGGACACATTTCCTGGTCCCTAGAGTGTCTGGAAGGTCTGGTATGGTGTAATGTGCTGTGTGTCTGTCTCCAGATCAGCAAAACAAAGAGACACCTGGATAAAGCCTCCATATTATGTTTCTGGGAAACACTTGACAAGTAAGTCCATCTGGTCGACTAGTAAAGTAAGTAGAACTCACTTGTCTGGGGAGTTTAGATCACTGAAATATTTTGGTAAATCTGATTCAGTTCTATTAAGATAGTAACGTTTGTGAAAAGTTAGTGTTAGTAATAATCTTTCTCTCTCTCTCTCTCTCGCAGGTTTGTTGTCAAGCATTGCCCGAACCTCAGATGCTGACAGCGAGCTCTTAACTTTGTCATCTGACCCATCTTACTACACACACCACACACACACACACACACACACACGAAACCAATTCTCTAAGTACCAAACATGTGGATTTATGCTGTTTATATATACACCAATTTCCTCATTCACAGGCAGCAGCCCAGAATTTTGTTTCTAGCAGTATGAAATACTGTGCAAGATCTGGAAACAAACTGTGCATAGTGCTACTGTGTGAGATCAGACAGGTTCTTGCCAAATAAGGCAATACCAGTACCAAGGAAGCAATAAACTAGTACGTCGCGTGAGTCACGTGCTGTTTTACTGATTCAGCGACGAGCCCTTTCCATGATCCATCCGAGTGTGTATTCGTCAAGAGGTCGGAGGTAAACACTGCAACTGTTTCTACATCGTGAAACTGCTGCACGAGACGAGGAGGGAAGATGGCGTTCAACCCGGGGATGAAGGAGTTGATCCCCATCGTCAACCAACTCCAGGACGCTTTCTCCTCCCTGGGCATGACCTCTCCAATCGACCTCCCACAGATAGCTGTAGTGGGAGGGCAGAGCGCGGGGAAGAGCTCCGTGCTCGAGAATGCCGTAGGAAGGTGAGGACATAAAAGTATGATGCATGAGAGAGTGTAAGTTATGTGGCCCCCACCCCCCTCACCCACAAGAAGACATGTTTACAGAGGTTCAAGTCCCGACATCCTTTATGAACATACTTGCACCCCTTACGCTTACATATGTACTAGCAGGTCAGCTTTCTGGCAGCTAGCACCCCTATGGTAGCCTTGTAACGCCTCATTCCCAGTCCCCTCCAGAAACTTTGCTGGGGGAGGGCCTGGGGTCACATTAAATTTCATGTTGAGTCTATAGTCTTGGTTTTGGGTAGATGGAGCATTTACAAGACTGCTTGACACCACTGTAACAGGAGCTAGCTACCACAAGATGCATGCAAAGAATCTCATCATTCGTGTTCCTCACATACCTAACAACTAAGACCATAGATAACTATGCTGAGACTAGGCCAATTACCAGTTTTTTTGGAGGGGAGCCTGGGAATGAGGCTATGCGTACCCTTCTCTGATCCTTCATCTCTTAAGTGTGCTTTCATTCCCTGCATCTGTCATGGGAGAGTTGGGACTTGTTCTCATTGTCTTCCTCCTCAGGGATTTTCTTCCAAGAGGTTCCGGTATTGTAACCAGACGGCCCCTCATCCTCCAACTGAACAACGCTAAAGCTGGTGAGGTGCAAGCTATCACTGTTAATGTCCAACTGTTTTGCAGGGCGACCAGTAGGGCATGTGTGGGTGTTTCTCCTTCATTTGCCCATTGCCTTCTTGCCCTCTGTTGCAAATCAACCACTCTATTCTAAACTCAGCTGACCATTTTACAATCCTATCCAGTAGAGACGGTGAGGGCAGAGACTGAGGTTTCGTAGGGGAGACTGAGCGTTATTATGAAGTTGTGTAATAACTGCTTGTGTGTACACACACTTGGCACAGCCATTAGTCACCCTTTTCAACAAACACTGCAAACACTGGCATATTGTCTCATGGTATTGTTGCAGTCAGGCAACTACTGGTTTTAATGCATGTTTACAGAAAGACCAACTGAATCCCTTGGTAGAGATTGCCTCAAGTCCTAGGCTTATACCACTCACTTTCCTCTTCCTTTCTGCATTGTCCCCGTTCATTGGTTGTTCTTGTAGATGCTACCCTAAGTAGCCTCGTTCCCAGTCCTCCACCACAGCTATCATCGCTTGCAGTACGAATAACGCGTTATTCGTACTGCAAGCGACGATAGCTGTGGTGGAGGACTGGGAACGAGGCTAACCCTAAGAGCATACAGCTTTGGCCTCCAGCCTTAATCACCGATTGGCTGTAGTCTTACAAAGAATGGGAAATAGGGGTGTTCTGAGAATGAGACAATGTCTTGGGAGTGAGACATAATGTCCTGGGAATCAGACATGACATCCTGGGAATGAGGTTGTGGTATGCATATTTCTTTCCTTTCACAGAGTGGGCGGAGTTTCTCCACCAAAAGGGTAAGAAGTACACAGACTTTGATGAAGTACGGAAGGAGATTGAGGCAGAGACGGACCGGCTCACGGGCAAGAGAAAAGGCATTTCTCCAATTCCTATCAACCTTCGAGTTTACTCCCCTCATGGTGGGTGGGTGGGGCTGACCTTTGACCTGTAGTACTGTGGCGGCATGACATGATGTTATAGTTGACTGTGGGAATGGGAAAGTCTGGGAGGCTGCGCTATAGTATGAAGTCTCAGCATTTCTGTTGCTATGGCAATTGTATTCTGTAAAGTGGTTTTGTATCCTCCTAGAAGCTTGTACAATTATGTACATGTACATATTATACCAGATGCTAAGTGTTCTACACACATGCACACATCCACATTCATGCACACACACACACAGTGCTAAATCTGACATTGGTGGACCTCCCAGGGCTGACCAAAGTGCCAGTTGGTGACCAGCCTGCAGACATTGAGTTCCAGATCCGAGATATGCTCATGCAGTTCATCACCAAGGAGAACTGCCTGATCTTGGCTGTGACACCAGCTAACTCGGACCTCGCCAACTCTGATGCACTCAAACTGTCCAGGGAGGTGGATCCTACTGGTGAGGGATGGGGGGAGGGAGGAGGGAGGGGGCCAGATGGGAGAGGGGGGAGGGGTGTGAGGGAGGAGGGAGGGGGCCAGATGGGAGAGGGGGGAGAGGTGATAGAGAGGGAGGGGAGCCAGATGGGTGTCTAGCCAACTGTCTCAAGAATTGGGGTTCAAGATTTTTTCTAGCTGGCATACATTACACACGTCCACACACACACAACACCTCCTCCCAAACATCACACAGGTGTACGCACCATTGGTGTCCTCACCAAATTGGATCTGATGGACGAGGGCACAGATGCACGTGAGATCCTTGAGAACAAGGTCTTCCCACTCAGGAGAGGTGTGTGTGTGTGTGTGTGTGGAGTGTGTGTGTGTGTGTGTGTGTGTGTGTGTGTGTGTGTGTGTGTGTGTGTGTGGAGTGTGTGTGTGTGTGTGTGTGTGTGTGGAGTGTGTGTGTGTGTGTGTGTGTGTGTGTGTGTGTGTGGAGTGTGTGTGGAGTGTGTGTGGAGTGTGTGTGGAGTGTGTGTGTGGAGTGTGTGTGTGGGGTGTGTGTGTGTGTGTACTGTAGAACTCCTATAATGTGTACTGGGAATTGGATTTGAGTCTCCCTCCTTTCTTCACCTCCTCCCTCTCTTATTCCTCCCCTTTTTCTCACTCCCTTTTCCTCTCCTCTCTTCTCCCCTTCCCATCCTTCCTCTCCCATTTGTCCTCTCCTCTCTTTTTCTCCTTCCCCCATCTCTTCCACAGGGTATGTTGGTGTGGTAAATCGTAGTCAGAAGGATATAGAGGGTCGGAAAGACATCAAAGCCGCGCTGGCAGCCGAGAGGAAGTTCTTTCTCAGCCACAGTGCCTATCGCCACATGGCCGACCGCATGGGAACACCTTACCTCCAGAAAGTCCTTAACCAGGTATTCTCTCCCTCCACATACACACACATGCACACTCCACACTCACACACACTCACACTCACACACCCACACTGTCCACAGACCCTGACAAACCACATTCGGGACACACTCCCCTCCCTGCGCAGCAAGCTGCAGGCAGAGGTGCTAGCGATGGAGAAGGAGGTGGAAGAGTACAAGAGATTTCGCCCAGATGACCCTGGACGAAGAACCAAGGCTCTCCTCACGTGAGCACATGTGGAGAGGGAAGGAAGGAGGGTGGGAGGGAGGAAGGGAGAGATGGGGAGGAAGAGGGGCAGAGCTAGATAGAGTGACCAGCCTGGAGTACGTAGGAGAGAGGGAAAGAGGGAGATCCAGGTGTCATATGATCATAATCCCCCTTCCCTCCACACACACACACACACACACACACACACACACACACACACACACACACACACACACACACACACACACACACACACACACACACACACACACACACATACCTCCTCTAGTCTTGTTCAAGCATTTGGGGTAGATTTCGAGCACCGCATTGAGGGCGGGGCCATGGACCAAGTAAATACGACACAGCTGTCAGGTGGAGCCAAGATCAACAGAATTTTCCACGAGAGGTTTCCCTTCGAGCTGGTCAAGGTTAGGACCCCCTGGTTGAATATTCCTCCAGCATCAATGAGGCACCAGGGACCTTGTTTTGTTCATACAGCTGGAGACAGACGACAGAGAGATGCGAAGAGAAATTAGTTACGCAATCAAAAACCAACTCGGCGTCAGGTCAGCTTCTGCATTAGCGGGTCTTTTGTCAGCCCTTCATTCACTGATTTATCTCCCCTCTCTCCCTCCTCTCTCCTTTCCCTCTCCCTCCTTCCCCTCTCCCCTCCTTTCCCTCTCTCTCCTTCCCTTCTCCCCTCCTTCCCCTCTCCCTCCTTCCCTTCTCTTCTTTCCCCCCACCCCTCCGTCTTCCCCTTCCTACACACACAGGGTCGGGTTGTTCACACCAGATATGGCCTTTGAAGTGATAGTAAAACGTCAGATTGAAAAGCTGCTGACACCTTCCCTGAAGTGTGTGGATATGGTGTCAACGGAACTAGGATCAGTCGTACAGAAATGTGCAGAGGGGGTGAGCAGTTCTGAGCTAGTCAAACTGACTTGAGCTTCATTTCTCCTCCCCCCTTCTCCTCCCCCCTTCTCCTCCCCCCCTCCTCCCTCTTCCTTCTCCCCCCCCCCTTCTCCTCCCCCCCTCCTCCTCCCTCTTCCTTCTCCCTCCTCCTTCTCCTCCCTCCTCCTTCTCCTTTCCTCCTTCTCCTTCCCCCTCCTCCTTCCCCCTCCTTCTCCCTCCTCCTTCTCCTTCCCCTCCCTCCTCCTTCTCCTCCTCCCTCCTCCCTCCTCCTCCCTCTTCCTTCTCCCTCCTCCTTCTACTCCCTCCTCCTTCTCTTCCCTCCTCCTTCTCTTCCCTCCTCCTTCTCCTCCTCCCTCCTCCTTCTCCCCCCTCCTCCTTCCTCCTCCTCCCCCCTCCTCCCCCCTCCTCCTCCTCCTCCCCTGTGGCACAGATGGACAAGTACCCCAGGTTACGAGATGAGACCGAGCGGATTCTCACTACCTTTCTGCGAGAACAGGAACAGGGTTGCAAGGAGCACGTAAGCCTCCCCCTCCCCTCACATCCCCACTCATTCCCTCACACATGCAGAGGTGTACACCACACCAGGTCCTTTTAGGATGCATCCATACCGTTCTGCGTGTTCATGTAAAGCTTTAGAGAGAGAGAAAGAAAAATCCACAGGGATCCAGGCTTTCTCTCTCTCTGCACACTACTCAGACACACATACACACAGGCAAGCGGACACATGCACACAAAACAGCAATGAAGGGAGCTCCCTGCACCCCCCACTCCACACTAACTAAGGCTCGCACACAAGCAACACGTACACTATCATGTATTATGAACGTGAAAGCTCTGTGTATGCAGGAACAACTTGATGTGGGTGGTACGCAGGTGCTACAGATTGTGTGTCCACTCCTTGCAGATAAAACTGATGGTTGATATCGAGTTGGCCTACATGAACACCAACCATCCTGACTTCATCGGCTTTGACCGGTACGCTGACTCAACCATGGCTCAATGGGTGGTCACTCCCATGACGGGGGTCACATTCTGTGTTTGCCTAAATGGCTGTGGCTGACAATGTCACTGTCCATATATTACTTCTCCCCTCTCCTCTGTTCCTTCTCCTCCTCCTCTTCCTCCTCCTCTTCTTCCTCCTCCTCCTTCTCCTCCTCCTCCTCCTCTTCCTCCTCCTCTTCTTTCTCCTCCTCCTTCTCCTCCTCCTCCTCCTCTTCTTCCTCTTCCTCTTCTTCCTCCTCCTCCTTCTCCTCCTCCTCCTCTTCTTCCTCCTCCTCCTCCTCCTCCTTCTCCTCCTCTTCTTCTTCTTCCTCCTCCTCCTCCTCTTCTTCCTCCTCTTCCTCCTCCTCCTCCTCCTCCTCCTCCTCCTCCTCCTCCTCCTCCTCCTCCTCCTCCTCCTCCTCTTCTTCCTCCTCCTCCTCCTCCTCCTCCTCCTCTATAGTGCCTCTAAGTCTAGTCGTGATAAGCGCTCTGGTGCCAAGATGGGTAACCAGGTGATCCGTAAAGGATGGTTGAGTATCCCTGTCTCCCTCATCAAGGGGAGCTCACGAGAGTACTGGTTCATCCTCACCGCTGAGAGCCTCTCCTGGTACAAGGATAACGAGGTATGACTGACACTCTGTCGCCTTCCGATACTGTCACAGTGTTCCTCTGGCTCTGAAATAAATGGAAGGAAGGCTCACTAGCCTCACTGTAGCCAAAAGGGGAGAGAGTCTTGTTTATGCAAAGCTGTGGTCCATTCCACTCCATTCCACTTTATTTCAATTCCATCCCACCTTATCCCAAATTCCATTCCACTTTATTCCCATTCCATCCCACTCTATTCACCTTATTCATTTCTATTTTCATTCCATTCTACCTCATTCCCATTCCATTCCATTCTGCAGGAGAAGGAGCAGAAGTACAGTCTTCGGTTAGAAGACATGAAAGTGAGAGACATCGAGGGTGGAAGGTTCTCCATCGGAAAGAAGCACATTTTTGGTCTCTTTTACACTACTGGCAAGTGAGTCTCACCCAGCCTTGGTCTGTCTAGCCTCGTACCCAGGATTGGTCTGTCTAGCCTCGTACCCAGGATTGGTCTGTCTAGCCTCGTACCCAGGCTTGGTCTGTCTAGCCTCGTACCCAGGCTTGGTCTGTCTAGCCTCGTACCCAGGATTGGTCTGTCTGGCCTCGTACCCAGGATTGGTCTGTCTAGCCTCGTACCCAGGCTTGGTCTGTCTGGCCTCGTACCCAGGCTTGGTCTGTCTAGCCTCGTACCCAGGCTTGGTCTGTCTAGCCTCGTACCCAGGCTTGGTCTGTCTAGCCTCGTACCCAGGCTTGGTCTGTCTAGCCTCGTACCCAGGCTTGGTCTGTCTAGCCTCGTACCCAGGATTGGTCTGTCTAGCCTCGTACCCAGGATTGGTCTGTCTAGCCTCGTACCCAGGATTGGTCTGTCTAGCCTCGTACCCAGGATTGGTCTGTCTAGCCTCGTACCCAGGATTGGTCTGTCTAGCCTCGTACCCAGGATTGGTCTGTCTAGCCTCGTACCCAGGATTGGCCTGGGTACGAGGCTTGGTCTGTCCCCAATAGTTTTTAATTTTTAATTTTTTTAAATTTTTAAATATTTTTTTTTTATTGTAAAAACATCATCTGTTGGCATAGCATACAGAGTGCAGGTTCCTAATAGCAAGACTGCTAGTGTCAAAGGAACTCGAAAACAAAAAATAAACAACAATCAGAAACGGTAGTACACTTTTAAAGCATTTATTACAGAGTACTATTTCAGAAGGTAAAGAGTTCCATGCTCTAATAGAACTTATAAAAAATGAATTGAAAAAGGCTGAAGTTCTTACAAAAGACTGGACTAGTTGCTTCTCATGAGAAACTCGAAGGTTAGGATTTGGATAAAAAACCAAAAGACCGTAAGGACAAGACACATAACCATTAACTAATTTATACAAACACAACAACTTGTACACAACTCACACCTAATTAATGTTAATCTAACGTAGTTAATACCGTGTTAAGATGAGGGGGTGGGAATTCCCAATACACAAATGATAGTGCGCAAATTGGACACACACACACACACACAGGAACATCTACAAGGATAAGGATGTGTTGGAGCTGGTAGCTCAATCAGAAGAAGATGTAGAAAGCTGGAAGGCATCCCTGCTCCGTGCTGGCGTGTACCCCACAGCGAATGCTGAAGACAAGTCAAATTCACCGGTGGGTGGGTAGGTGTGAGTTGTGTACAGTGTGTGTGCGTGTGAGGGGAGATGGGTGAGGGTGTGAGGGGTGTGTACATGTGTGTGGGTGGAAGAAGGGAGAGTGTGGAAGAGGAGAGGGTATGGGTGGGGAGACAGGATTGTACCTGTGTTGGGAGAAGAGAATAAGGATGGTGTTTGTCATATTGCAGGATCCGGAGCTGGGTTCCATGGACCCTCAACTGGAGCGACAGGTGGAGACCATTCGCAACCTAGTTGAGTCCTACTTTGGGATAGTCAGCAAGAGCATTAGGGACTCCGTACCCAAGACCATCATGTACATGATGGTGAACAGGGTTAGTGAGTGAGTGAGTGAGTGAGTGAGTGGGTGGGTGGATGGGTGAGTGAGTGAGTGAGTGAGTGAGTGGGTGGGTGGGTGGGTGAGTGAGTGAGTGAGTGAGTGGGTGGGTGGGTGGGTGAGTGAGTGAGTGAGTGAGTGAGTGAGTGGGTGGGTGGGTGGGTGGGTGAGTGAGTGAGTGAGTGAGTGGGTGGGTGAGTGAGTGAGTGAGTGGGTGAGTGAGTGGGTGGGTGGGTGGGTGGGTGAGTGAGTGAGTGAGTGAGCGAGCGAGCGTGTGTGTGCTAACAAGCTGCAGAGGCCTAATGAGACTGTTGGAAGTCAGTTTGCAATGTACTTCCTTCCCACACTCTCACCTTCCCTCCAACCTTCCGTCTACTCCCCTCTTCCATCCACCCCCCTCCCTCCTACTCCCAGATGAAGGACTACCTGCAGACTGACCTTTTGCCAATGATCTACTCGGCTGGCGACCAGGACCAGATGATGGAGGAAAGTCAAGAGGCTGCCCAGCGCAGAGAGGAGATGATACGCATGTACCACACCTGCAAGGACGCCCTGACACTCATCTCTGAAGTCAGCACCAGGACAGGTCAGTATTTGGTCTGATTCCAAGTCCATGGCAGACTGGGAATGAGACTAGCAGGCCTTATATTGTGAGCTTTTCATGGTGCAAAGCGTATGTGAGTCTATTCCAGTATATCCTAGTATACTGTAGTATATCCTCGAGGTGATTTGATTTTTTCTTCCCTCAGTGCACACTCCTCTACCGCCTCCTGTCCAAATGGAAGATGTGCCTGAGTCCACTCCTTCCAAGCCTCCACACCCCTATACCTCTGGAGGCCCCCCACCCCCCTCACGCCCTTCCCGTCCCTCAGTACGACCACCAGTGGCCCCTGAGAGACCATCCCCACATGTTCCCGACAGACCTAACGTCCCAAGGTGAGTCCTGCTAGCTGCTATACTGTGAGATAGTCATGCTTTTGGGGTTCTATAATGTCTCCCTCCCTCCCTCCCTCCCTCCCTCCCTTCCTCCCTTTCTCCCTCCTCCCTTCCTCCCTCCCTCACCCCTCACTCACTCCCTTTCCCTCCCATTCTCTCTTCCTCTCTTTTCTCTTTGCCTTCCTCTCTTCCTCTCTTTTTCCTCCCTGCCTCCTCTTCCCTAGACGTCCCCCAACCAACCCGCGGCCTGCTCCCCCTCCTCCCCGCCCCACCATCCCACAAAGGCCACACTAGAAAATGACCCATCACTATATATACAGAGAGTGATGTCTCTCAAATAGAAAGTGTTGTTTCAATATTTATTAGTTTAGCATATAATAGCAGTATATATAAACTACCATCAGGTGTTTGTTGTAACATTATGTTTCTATATTTCCTCTGTAAACAACATAATTATGTAATTAAAAAAAAATTAATTGCACAAATTATTTAATGAAAACAAGTGACAAAGGCATTGATACCTGTGACCGTACCCACGTACTGGTGGGTGACCGGTGGGTGGTTTTTAGTTCCAACTAGAGGTTGATTCTGACTCTGTATCTTGAGCTTTCTTCCTCTATCTTGGCAGTTGCTTTCAGTGCTCCACTGTCGATCAGTTGGAGGAGGTTGGTGCGAGCCAGTTCACCCGTCTGGGTCTTCTGGAGGTCAAACCAAATCTGAGAAAATAAAAAGAGTGCAGGGAGTTTGGGGGGGGAGTACATGTGAGGATCTTGAACCCATAGTACACAGTTGTGTGTGTGTGTGTGTGTGTGTGTGTGTGTGTGGGGGGGGGGGTGTATGTGTGTGTGTGGGTGTGTGTCTGTATGTGTGTGGGTGGGTGTGTCTGTGTGTATGTGTGGGTGTGGATGTCAGTGTGTATGTGTGTGTGTGTGTGGGTGTGTGGACAGCGTACCTGCACTAAAGGTCTGAACTGTTTCTCAACTGTTGCAACCTGCACATTGCCGATGGTAGTCCTAGGAACCTTGGGGAGGGAGAGATCGATCAGACTGAGTCGTAAATTGTACCATATGACTGCCATATATGGCAAGTGTACACTTGTACCTGTAACTGTTGAGAGAGGAAGTCATGTAGAGAAGACTGGAGGGTGGGGGCGGGGTCCAGACCGCTGACATTGGCTACATAGATGTCAGCTGGCAGTTCGCTCTGTAGGATGTTCTCCAGTAGTGTGTGGGGCACTGAGGGTTCAGCTGTGTGTGTATGTATGCATGGCAACAGAGACTCAATTAACCCAGCTATTTCTCCAAATGAGACAGAGCAAAGTTTGTTTTCTTTCTAACGAGGGACCAACCTCATACCCATGCACATCACTTAGCCTGGGTATGAGGCTAGTGAAAGGCAAAGTGGTATATAGCTATAGTGAGCTGTACACACCACAAGTGAAGGCCAGCGGGTTTTGGCGGCTGATGTAGTGCAGCATGGAGGGCAGTGGGTGAGAGTAGAGGCACACCGAGTCCCCTTCACAGTCCCGATCAGCTAGACAACGCTGTGTGAGAGATGTACAGTTTGTCAGGTTGATGGTACTTCACTGTTCACATCACTCACCTCTGAGATGTTGCAAGGGGAGCAGAACTCTCCTCCGCAATCGTTGTCCGTCTCATGTGAGCTCAACACACCATCGAAGCATGTCGACTCTATAGGTGGGATCAACCAACATTTTAATGTCCTCCCCCACAGATATAATGGATGATTTATACGATTTTCAAACACTTAATGCTCATTAAAATATCATTAGAAACACTAGCGGACATTGAGTATAGTAAACACTGCACAACTCAACACAAACTTGGTGCCTGAAAGCAGCTGTACAAGAAGACCCACCCAGTACAAGCAGTGTTGCGTTGTTGCTCTCCACACTGCCGTCCATGTTGGCTGCAAAGCACTGGTAAACACCAGAATCACTCAACTCCAGGCTGTCAAACTGGAGTGAGGCACTGTACATCCTTGTGTATACTCTCTCAGTGAAGTTGAATGTCTCTCCATCCTTGGTCCAGGTGACGTCAGGGAAGGGGGCTCCATCAAGGTCACACACGAGGGAGAGGGTTGCATTGGAGAGGATAGTTGTGTCTGAGGGTCCCACACGTACTGAGGGAGCATCTGTGCACGTAACATGTGCGTTGGGGATATTCATACAAGGGAACACTTAAGCTAGCAGCACAGTTGCATACTCCCAACCAACTAACTTACAGCACTGGAATTCGCTGACTGGGACAGTGCTGATCTGCCGGTTGGCAAACATGAGTGGCCACAGACAGACGGTCTGGCCAGCCATGCTCAAGATGGATGCATTCACGCTAAGGTAATCCCTTAGCCCACGAAGGAAACAGTCACATGACCAGGGGTTCCCTGTGATATCCCTGAAATATCAAAGTACAAGTAAAATCATGCATCTCTTTTCAGAACAGAATTTGCTATGCCTGTTTAGGGAAGATGTGGGAGGCTTACACTTGAGCCACTGCTGGATCGAGTGGAGTGAGAAATCCGTCTGGAAGACTCTGCAAACGATTGCCTCTCAGAGATCTGCATCAAAAACAACAATGTTCACTCCTAGGGTATTGGCATGGAAACTGCTTAAAATGGAATTTTACAGGACTTACAGAAACTCCAGCTGGGGAATGAGGCTCAAGAAATCTGCAGGAAGCTCTGAAATCTGGTTTTCTTGTAGCAACCTGAGGAAAGTGCAATATTAGCTCTTGAGTGTAGGGAGATATGATGGAGGTTACGGAGGTGTTATGGTTGTCTTACAGTCGTTCAAGGTTGTCCAGTCCAGCAAATACACTACCATTGATGGTTGTCAGTGGAGTACGCTGGATTGACCTACAGAATATAGACTATAACTTAGGTGCATATATTACAAACATATACGTGTTTAGTGTTTACAGCTGTATGAGTGATGTCAAGTTTCTGAACACTCCATCATCGAGCTCAGTCAGAGGATTTCCATCAAGACTCCTGCATGTGTGTGTGACAGTGTAGATGTGTGCATAATTGTATGTGTGCAGGGGTATGTATGTAAGTCACTATGTGTGTGCATGTGCAGGTATATTGTGTTAGCGTGTGCATGTATATATAGTGTTAGTGTGTGCAGGTATATAGTGTGCAGGTATATAGCGTGTGCATGTGCAGGTATATATAGTGTTAGTGTGTGCAGGTATATATACTGTGCAGGTATATACTGTGCAGGTATATAGTGTGCAGGTATATTATAGTGTGTGCATGTGCAGGTATATTGTGTTAGTGTGTGCATGTGCAGGTATATATATGCAGGTATATAGTGTGCAGGTATATAGTATGTGGATGTGCAGGTATATAGTGTGCAGATGTATACTAAGTGTGTATAGTAGCTACACATGCAGTGAAGTGGAGTCTACTGTTATATACCCACAGGTTGGTGAGCAGAGGAAGGCTGTCCAATCCCTCTGCTGGTATCCGGGTGAGAAGGTTATCATTGAGCACCAAAATCTGCAGCTCGGCGTAGACTGAGAAGTTACCAGAGAGGAGGGTGGAGAGGCGGTTACCTGTCATTATCCTGCAGGAGAAGGAAGAAGACATCTTCCAGGGTTCCATTTTTATTACACACGTGCTGCAGACTATGTACTGCGACCTAGCTTGCTTTAATTGCTAGCAACTTGAATGTGAGTAATCAACGGTACTACATCTATAAATGCAGACTACATCTGTGTTGAGAATCAGTGAGCACGGTTCAAGCTGAATTACAGGTTGCCTGTCCAACTGCAGAAGTGCATAAGTCCACTTGTTCAGACTAACCACTGTTACACAAGCAGACTTTGGTGAACAGCCTTAGTGGATATTTTACGTAAGTGGTCTTTGGATAGCCTCGTTCCCAGGCCTTCCCACCATCCAGTTGATCATACTGCAAGCGATCGAAAACTGGACGGTGGGAAGGCCTGCATGGGAACGAGGCTGGTCTTTGCACTTTATACGGTTTGTACAGTCGTGACAAGAAACCCACGAGTGCACTCACAGCACGCGGGTGTCCCGCGGGCCGTCGGGCGGGATGGCAGTAAACCTGAAGTCGATGCCCGCTTGCGGCGTGCAGTCCACAGTGCGCGATACCCCGGTGCAGGCGCACACGGCGGGACACTGAGCGCGCGCAGGGGAGGACAGCAGAGAGAGGGACAGCGTAGCAACGAGGAGCCCTGCGAACCTCATATTTACTGATCTACGGTCTGTTTTGTTTGGGGCGATTCCAGCGTTGCTTGGGGGTGGGGCTCGACTCATTTCAAAATTCCTCTTCTAATTATTAAATTCACAAAAGCCAATACTACATGTACAATATAGCACTGCACTACAAAACTATGTGTGAGTCCATTGCAAAGTTTTGTTCACTCAGGCTGGGGGGTTAGACGCATGTAGGGCTTTCCTGACGGGACCTCAGCCACTTTGAATCCCTTGGGGAACAGTCGCTGTGCATCATCATTGGAGACTGTTGGTAGAATCATGCACTCTCCTCCTTGCTAATGTGTGTGCATGCATGTGGTGCGTGTGTGTGTGGTAGAGAGAGGTGTGGAGAGTGGGGGTGTACAAAGGAGGGAGTAGTGTAGTGTGTGTTTCTACCAAAAGTATGCATTAATGCAGTTTTATGACTAACTTGGGTCATAAGATACAGCTGCAGGGCTTCTCTGAGTATCTAAGTACATACCTTCCAATTGGCAGGAGTTGCAACTTTCTTTCCAGCTGTCAGCTGCAAAGAATCAACTACACGGAGGATCTCACTGCATGATACAAGATAAGAATGGATTACACATATTCACTTAGCCTCTACCCACTACCCAGGCTCCAGATTTCTGCATGGGGAGGAGCCTGGGTACAGGCTATATATCTTCACTCCCATATTCCTAAATTGTTACATGTACTTTAACATCCAAGTGATTAATCCATAAGTAGCCACATTCCCATACCACTTGGCCTGGGAATGAGGCTGAGTCCATAAGAGACTTTAGAATGCACAGCAACTCCCAAAATGCAAATTTAAACTTGCTCATCAGAAACGAAGCAACTCCCTAGCAACACACACAGATTGTGAAGGTGTTGCACTCACTCAAAGTTCCTGCCAGTGGTTGCTGGGTAAAGGAGGGACAGTTTGAGCTTCTTGTCTGGGCCAATGATAAACACCTAATTGAGTGTGAGGGTGTATGGGTGTGAGGGTGGGGGCAGGATGGAGTGTCTAGAGCCAGCAAAACAATGAAGCCTTATGGCCACATTTTCACTTTACAACTCAGCATTTTTTAGAAGCTACTGCATTGTCCCACAGCTTTAATAAGGTATGCATAACAGCTAAATTCCATAGCACCTTGTTGGCACTGAACACTCATAATTTTTGTTAGTGGTTAGCATATATAAAACAAGTGAACATGGTTTTGCACACAGAGTGGGAGAGATTACAAGTCCACAAAAAGGTATTAGCACTTGACTCACAGCTCTGCAGGTGAGTGGAAGGCCAGCTTTGTCCTTCTCCTCCGGGTCAATCATCCCCAGCTGCACCGCTAGCTCCCGTTTGGGGTCAGCAATCAGCGGATAAGGGAAGTCTCCTGTTAGCATATTGTATGCCTGGATATCCTTGATCCAACCCTTGTGCGATTCTACTGGATCGCAGGAGAGGCCGATGACCTTTGCATTGCGCTTCTGGAACTCTGGAACAATCTTTGCAACTGCACCAAGCTCTGTGGTGCACACAGGAGTGTAGTCTGCCGGGTGAGAGAAGAAGACGCCCCAACTGCGTGGAAACAAACGTGCAAAATAATTACAAATTCTGCAGCCACCCGGGGAAAAAAAAAACACCAGAAGAGAAATGTATAACTTTAACTGAGTTTGTTGCAGGAGGCAAACAGGTACAACCAACTATGCTATAGCTATCCCTTTTACGGTTTTGTGGCCAACCCCGGCTCACAGTTAACTATCTCGTTCCCTCCCGCATGTACCATACCTGTCCCCGAGGAAATCATGAAATTTGATGGTCCCTTCCGTGGTCTCCACGGTGAAGTTGGGAAACTCGTCACCCAAATTCAGCGGCATCGCGATAATTTCTGATGAACGGCAAACCCAGACAGCACACACACACCAAGACGTATACGACCCTGCAACCGTTACCGTGCGGCAATTTATACGCGCGCCGCTACAGCATGTGCGTCATGACATCATTAAAAATTTGACCTTTTTTCTGACCTGCTTCACGATCCGCAGATCGTTTTCTAAGTTTTCAGGCCAGCACTTGTAACAAATAACAAATTATACATCATGAAGAGACCACAAAGCTTGGTTTACATAAAAGCAACAGCTGGCTGGAATTATCGGCTTACACATCTCGTGCAAATTGCGCTCTGGCGCATATAGATCTATATGCACAAGCTTCAAGCCCCACCCCCTTTAAAGTTCCCCTAGTCACGTGAACGCCCATCTATCTAGCCCCAAGAGTTTTTATGCAGACGCTTGATCGCGCGATCTGCAAGCTATTGAGGCACCTTTAGAGAGCAGTAGGCATCCATCAAGAAGCTAGGAACACGAGTGAGATTCCTGAGGTAGTCCTACTAACCACGGAGGGGTAGTCCCTGCCAGCCACGCACGTCCAAGATGTCTTCCTTCTCTCTACCTGACAGTGATGATGACCAGTTTATGCCAGGTGGAAGGTGAGCTTGTAAGCTGTGTAAGGCTTTAACATAGACATCTTTGATCTAGCTTGTTTTTGAGGGATCCCTTTGATAATGTGACAAATTGGGACTGTTGGTCCTCACCACAACCTCATTGATGCAGTCTCCCTCTGCAGCTCCACCCTGGCTTCCATATTTGGTACGAGCAGAGCCATGGATGCAGGTGGGAATGCGTCACTCACGTACACTGCCCCCAAGCAACCGAAAAAACAGAGCAAGTGTAAGCCCATTGTTGAATTGCTGAATGTGTGCCTCCATGCACATGTGTGTCTCCATGCACATGTCCGTGTGTAAATATGGTCCATTATTCCATCTGTGTAGCAGCGCAAGATTCTCACCAAATGTTGGCAGCTGCAGCAGTGGACGCGCAGAAACAGTGAGTATACCCTCCCTCTCTTTCCCTCAAGCTAACTATTCTACTGTACCAGGAGTGAACTGGGCCAGCAGAGCCAAAGCTAGACTAGGTCAATGTGCTTGTGGCTGGGCAGTAATTGTTTTACAGAGCTAAATTTCTGGTCATGAAAGCAATCATGTTGAACTCACTTCCCTTGTCTTGTCTGTCTGCAGTGTTGATGGGAAGTACGTACCACAAGGGAAGCTTGGCTGTGCCCTGCTCGGCCTGCACTCATCAAAAGATGTAAGTAAACTCTCTCCCCTCCCCCTTCTTCCCCTCCTTCCTCCTCTCCCTTTTCTCCCCCTCTCCTCTCCTCTCCTCTCCTCTCCTCTCCTCTCCTCTCCTCTCCTCTCCTCTCCTCTCCTCTCCTCTCCTCTCCTCTCCTCTCCTCTCCTCTCCTCTCCTCTCCTCTCCTCTCCTCTCCTCTCCTCTCCTCTCCTCTCCTCTCCTCTCCTCTCCTCTCCTCTCCTCTCCTCTCCTCTCCTCTCCTCTCCTCTCCTTCCTTCCCCCCTTCCTCCATTCTCTTCCTTCCCCCCTTCCTCCATTCTCTTCCTTCCACCCCTCCCCCTCATTTCTACCCTTCCCCTTCCTCCTCTCCCGTCCCTCCCCTTCTTACCCCTCCCTCCTCTACTTCCTCCTCTCCCTTCTTACTTGCAGTACAAACTGCTGGTGTACGTCAGCAGAAACAAGCATGTTACAACTGCCAACGTTGATGCGTCATTCTCCTACACAGTAAGTCAGCCATGTTGGCCTCTAACCTCATACCCAGGCCACCCCCTGGCCTGGGTATGAGGTCATATATCAAGTGTAGTACCTTCGGTTCCATTCCATACCCCACTTAGGATTGGATTGGCACAGAAGGTATGTCAATTGTTTCATTAGTCAGGTGCCGAAAAACAAGTGAATAGCATTGATACGCTGTTACCACCTGATCTCCTGTAGGGGGTTGTGTACACAACTGCCAATTGCCATTCAGCGCATACCATTTCACTGTCCTGTCATGTTACTGGATGACCTTTCAGTGTTCTGTGACACTTTGTTCCTTCAAGTCTCTCTGTGATTGACACATTTGACACTCTGTTTGATCCTAACCTCCCACACCAACTTTCTTCCCTCTCCTTCCTCTTCCTCTCCCTCTCATCCTCACTTGCTCCTTGCCTCACCTCTTCCTCCTCCCCCTCCCTCTCATCCTCACTTGCTCCTTGCCCTCACCTCTTCCTCCTCCCCCTCCCCCTCCCCTCCCCTTCCCCCTCCTCCTCCTCCTTCTCCTCCTCCTCCTCCTCCTCCTCCTCCTCCCCCTCCTCCTCCTCCTCCTCCTCCTCCTCCTCCCATCCTTCATCATCTAATATAGGTACAAGCAGGGAACTATGCTAGTTTTTATGATGATCAGAGACAGGCATGGTCCTTCCATTTCAGCAGCGAAGAGGAAGCATCAAAACTTGCAAAGCAGGTTTGGAAAAGGGACACTTGTACATCTATGTGTATCAGGTGATTATGAATTTTGAACTTTGACCTTTGATGTGCTCCAGATTGCAGTGTGCAAGGCGTGTGCAGCCGGCTCCTCTCTGTCTCTGACCAAACAAGACCTCTTCATTGGGGAAGGAACAGTAAGCAGCTCTTGTTTAGTCCTTGAAGTCAGTTTGAATCATAGGTAATATCTTGCTGTCTTTCAGTCGGTGGCTAAAGGGGACTCAGTGGACGTCAAGTATACCGGCTGGATATTTGAAAATAACACATTTGGGAAGGTATCACATGATAGTCATGTGACGGCCATGTGACTACCTCATGTAAGATTTTAAGTTGTGTCATGTGATGGTCATGTGACATACTGTAGGTGTTTGACAGCAATGCAAGTACTGACAGATCCTTCAAGTTCAAGATTGGCA
Organism: Agelas oroides; assembly: GCA_949130485.1. Classification (NCBI taxonomy): domain Eukaryota; kingdom Metazoa; phylum Porifera; class Demospongiae; order Agelasida; family Agelasidae; genus Agelas; species Agelas oroides. The sequence continues at coordinate 551,884 of OX422197.1, read as the reverse complement.
AGGCAAAGGTCATCAAGGTAAGGGGGAATTTCTGAGCACAATTGCACAACTGGTGTACACTTTATATCCTTCTGTTCCCTAGGGGTGGGAGGAGGGGATGGTGGGGATGGCAAAGGGAGGCAAACGGCTATTGGTCATTCCTCCGGCTCTTGCTTATGGATCTCAGGTACACCTTGCCTCTCCAGGCACCTCTTTAACAGCTAGCATAAAACCTCCTGATACACACCCACATGCACGCACGCACACACCCACACACACACACACACACATGCACACACACACACCAGGGCGTGTCTGGGCGTATTCCAGCCAATGCTACCCTTATCTTTGAGATTGAGCTACGAAAGCTGAAGCTGAGCAAAGAGAGAGAGGCGGAGCTGGCACAACCACCACCAAAGTGAGACAGCATCTGCTGACCACGGTTTGAAGAGCTCCTATGATCTCTCCCCCCTCCTCCCCAGATCTGAGACGCCTCCCATTGAAACTCGTGAGCGTAGCCTCAGCTTCAAGGAGAAGACACAGACGATTGAGGACCAGATGATGCACACAGACGAGGGGTCCACACAGCGCAGCGAGATCCTCTCACGTATTTCCAAGATGGGCCAGCCCATGCTCCCAATGACCCCGCCCAGTTCCTCGTCTACTGGCAGTGGGGGTGGTAGAGATGAACCAAGTGTAGGTGTATTGTGTGTGTGTGTGTGTGTGTGTGTGTGTGCGCGTGTGTGTGTGTGTGTGTGTGTGCGTGTGTGTGTGTGTGTGTGTGTGTGTGTGTGTGTGTGTGTGTGTGTGTGTGTGTGTGTGTGTGTGTGTGTGTGCGTGTGCGTGCGTGTGTGTGTGTGTGTGTGCGTACGTGTGTGTGTGTGAGAGAGAAAGAGAGAGGGTGGGGGAGAGGAGAGGAGGGAGGGAAAAGTGTGCAAAGATTACTAGAGAGAGGCAAATTTCACTGTGTGAGCATGTGGATAACAGAGAGAGAAGAGAGAGAGATTTCACTCTTGCTCGATGTCTTCTCCGGTGACCTTAGGCTCAGAGGCTGGAGGGAACACCTCAAGACCCCACCTCCTTCTCCTCCTTTCCCCCTGGACAGCCTATCAACCAGCCGGCTTTCTCACAACCACAGCCAATGTACCAACAGCAGCAACCATTCCCAACTCAGTCCCAATTCGGACAGCCAATGGGACAACAGGTGCCCATGATGGGTCAGCAACCGACCATGATGGGTCAACAGCCGACCATGATGGGACAGCAGCCGACCATGATGGGTCAACAGCCGACCATGATGGGACAGCAGCCGACCATGATGGGACAACCACCAATGTCAATGGGGCCGCCATCCACTCAGCTGGCTCTGTATCAATCTCCCGAACAGAGGTTCTTGTCACAGCAACAGCCATTCACACAAGTACATAATTTCATAATACTAGCATACTGTAGTATATCATAGTATACCATAGTATATCACCATATACCATGGTATAATATCACAGTATTCTGCTGTGCACTATAAGTAATGTCCCTCCCCTCAACCAACCCCTTCCTCACAGCAGCAACCATTTCAGCAGCCTCAGCAGGCCTACATGCAACAACCAGGCTTCCCGCCACAAGCAATGCCGGGGGTGTACCAGCAACCTACGGCCCCACCCCCTGCCCCACCCCCCGCCCCAGCCCCGGCCCCTCCACAGGAACAAGGGGCTAGCTCCACCCTTCTCACTGAGACAAGAAGAGACCAAACAGAACTACGACTGGAGATTGGGAAGATTGCCACCAAGATAGATGACATCTTGAGCAAGGTGAGAGGAAGGGCAAAATGGCCAGCTAATGTTCTCTGTAAACCACAGACTCATTCTGGGGGCTTCTAGTGGTCTGGGAATGAGGTTTTGCCAGACATGGATGCACATCCGAGATCCTGTGCCATTGATGCATCTTTATTCTCCTCTCTTCCTCAGGTTGACAAGCTTCGGGAGGAGGCTCCCAGTGGTGTAGCCTTGTCAACCCGAGGCCCCTCCCCCAACATGGAGGCTGCAGTGATGTTGCACAACATCCAGAGGATGATGCAGGTGGGTCACCTTGTGTGAGAAAGGGGAGACTAGGGCCTAGGGGGAGTAGTTGAGTTGGTGTCACATGACAACTGTTTGTTTGTTTTTTGTTGTTGTTGTTTGTTTTTCGTTTGTTGTTTATTTGTTGTTGTTTGTTGTGTTGTCTATAGGAGAATGAGCATCTGAAAAAGGATGTTTTTGAGAAGAGTGCCCGAATTGAGACACAGAACATGAAGATTGCCGAGCTGCTCGAGAGAAACCAACGGTACTTATCCTCGCTCATCACACATCACAGACACACACATCCACACACATCAAAAACACACACATCCACACACATCACAGACACACCCATACACACCACAGACACACACCCACACACACCACAGACACACACCCACACACACCACAGACACACACCCACACACACCACAGACACACACCCACACACACCACAGACACACACCCACACACATCACAGATACACACATCCACACAAATACATATTCATTGTCTGGGGTACCTTTCTGTTTCATCCTCTCGTCCCCTCCTCTCTCTTCCTCTCATGCACACGCTCGCAGGTTTGTTGAGCAGAGTAACACAATGTTGGAACATCGCAATGAGTCGTTCAAATCCACCACCGCCCACTCCCAGGCCAAGGTCCTTCAACTGGAGCAGGAGAAGGTATACCACAGCTACCGACTCCATTCAGAAGTTTCCTCTCATCAACAACACACTTCCACCTCCCCCCTAAACCCTCCCCCCTCCCCCTCCTCCTCCTTCTCCCCCTCCTCCCTCCTCCTTCTTCTCTCCCTCCTCCCCCTTCTCCCCCTCCTCCCCCTCCTTCCCCTTCTCTCCCTTCTCCCCCTTCTCCCCCTTCTCCCCCCTCCTCCCCCTCCTTCCCCTTCTCCCCCTCCTCCCCCTTCTCCCCCTTCTTCCCCCTCCTCCCTCCCTCTCCCACCCCCCTCCCCTCCTCCCCTCCTCCTCCCCCTCCTCCCTCCTCCCTCTTCTCCCCCTCCTCCCCCTTCTCCCCCTCCCCCCTCCTTCCCCTTCTCCCCCTTCTCCCCCCTCCTCCCCCTCCTTCCCCTTCTCCCCCTCCTCCCCCTTCTCCCCCTTCTCCCCCTTCTCCCCCTTCTTCCCCCTCCTCCCTCCCTCTCCCCCATCCCCCCCTCCCCTCCTCCCCTCCTCCCATCTCTCCATTAGGTTACCATGACAACAGAACTCAGTTCAGCTACTGCCCAGCTGAGTTCCCTGCAGATGGAGCTAGCCAGTACCAGGCAGTCTGAGTACGAACTAAAGACTCAGCTGGCAACAGCTGTTGCCGAGGTGCAGAAGAATGCACAGGAGTGGACTGTTCTCAAACAGAAGCACGATGGTGGGTAAAAGTGAGGGGGGAGAGTGGGGAGGGAGCGAGGGGGGGGGGGGTGTGAGGGGAGGGGGGGGAGTGAGGGAGAGAGAGGAAAGAAAGAGTATGAAAGAGAGGGATGGTTAGGGAAGGGGGGGGGGGGGGGGGTGGAATATTGAAAGTTAGAGGTGATATGAATGTTTTTTGAACCATGCAGACTCCATGGTAGAATTCAATTCTATTCCCAATCTCCAGAGGTGAGCTCCCAGACTGGGTCTCTGACAGCAGACCTGAAGGAAGAGAAGGGAACAGTCAAGAAACTGAAGGGGGACATACAGCAGTTAGAGGAGGAGCTTGCAGAGGCAAAGGCAGAGAGGGAGGCTACTGAGAAGGTAGGAATTGAAGTGGAGTGCTTCACCCTCCACCCCCTTCCTCGTTTCTCCATTCTCCTGCCCTTCTTCCTCCTCTTTCCCCTCCTCCTCTTTCCTTCTTTCTTCCTTCCTCCCTTCTTTCATCTCAATTTGGTCTCCCTTTCCCTTCTCTTCCTTCCTCTCTCCCATCCCTCCTCCTCTCCTCTCGTAGGCACTGTCGGACAGGAAAAAGAAGCAATCATCATTGAAGAAACAGTTTGAGGATGAGCTGGAGGAGCTGAAACAGAACCACGAGACAGAACTCTCCCAGTTGAGAGATCGTCTACGCAAGGAGAAACACTCGGCCAGTACCGCCATCTCAGACCAGGTGAGAGACGAAGAGAAGGAGGAGGAGGGCATGTGGGGGAGAGTGGGTCAAATCCTCTTTAGTCTGCTAGCTTGTTTAGGATTCTGCACACAGCATCACATTATGTCTACCACAGTATTTGAGAACTTGCACCAATGTGACTGTCATGTGACTCTCATGTGACTGTCATGCGACCACGAAACCTGCCTAGCAACACAAGTTACCTGTACACCATGTGACTGTGTGTGTGTGTGTGTGTGTGTGTGTGTGTGTTGCTGCTGTAGGTGGCACAAGTGGAGAGAGACATGGAGGAGCAATGGAGGCAGCGAAGTGACCGGATGGTGGCACAGACTGAGGATCGCTGGAAGAGGAAGTATTCTGACTTACAGGACGAGTACCAGCAGCTCCAGGGACAACTGTCTACTGCCAACACTAAGGTGTGCAAATACAGTACCAAATGGCCTCCCCACCCTCACACCCTCACACATACACACACAGATCGACATCTTGAAGCGTCAGGACACAAGTGACCAGCTTCGTGATGCAAAGGAACAGCTTTCTTCATTGAGAGAGGAGCACACCCGAATGACAGCTCAGCTGAGCCAAGCCCAGGGACGGGAGGAGGCACTGAGAGCACAGATGGTGGAGGGGGAGGGGAGGTGGAGGGAGAGGATGCAAGAAGTGGAGCAGGTGAGGGAGGAGGAGTGGGAGAGTGTATGAGAGAGAGAACGGGAGATGTACTTATGTCTAGCTCAGCTGCCTGTGTAGCCTAGTTGATGTAGCTGACAGACATGTATCTTTCTTGCAGAGGATTTCTTTAGCCAGGAGTGAAGGCTACAAGGAAGGCCAGGCAGCTGTCCAGAGAGAGACTCCACAGACCCAAGCAGTACCCTCTGCGCCCCCCACGGCCGGTGGTGTTTCTCCTGAGGAAGTACAGATGAAGGTGAAAGCCATCATGAACCAGACATATCAGACCCTTGCGACAAGATTCAAGACACAAGAGTCGTTTGAGACAAAGGAGATTCTTAACATTCTTGTCACTACCATCAAGGTGATTGAGAAATGTTTTCTATTTTGCTTAATTAGATAACTATATCATGTATTTACATTCCCTTATAGGAAATTACACTGAAGGCATTGTCATCTGAAAATACAGCGAAGAAAGTTATTGGAGTAAAACCAAAGGAGGAGGAAGAGGAGGAAGAAGAAGAGGAGGAGGAGGAAGAAGAAGAAGAGGAGGAGGAGGAAGAAGAAGAGGAGGAGGAGGAAGAGGAAGGGAAGGAGGAGAAGGGAGAAGAGGAGGAGGAGGAGGAGAAGGAGGAGAAGGAGGAGGAAGCGGAAGGGAAGAAGGAGAAGGAAGAAAAGGAAGAGGAGGAGGAGGAGGAGGAAGAAGAAGAGGAGGAGGAAGAGGAGGAGGAGGAGGAAGAGGAGGAGGAGGAAGAGGAGGAGGAGGAGGAGGAAGAGGAGGAGGAGGAGGAAGAGGAGGAGGAGGAGGAAGAGGAAGAGGAAACCCACAGGCCTCGTCCCACCTCTCCTACTACTGCACCAACCATCACCAAGCCACCGTCACCCCCACCAGCAATGGAAGACAAACCACTGAACCCGCCAGTGACCACGGCGGAATCACCTCCTCCACAAACTGAGAATACAGACCCACAGGTAAAGGAGACTACACCACCAACAGCAGAGGTGGTGCCACCAAAAACAGAGAAGACGGAGAAAGATGATGAGAAGGAAGAGGCTGCATCTACATCAAGTGAGTGGGAGGATAGCGAGGGCGAAGGAGAGGAAGGGGAAGGAGAGGATAAACCACTGAGAGTCTCTCCACCACCACTTCAAAAAGCCAGGGATGTGGACGTCAGTAAACCGCCAGCCGAAAAGCCAGAAGAGTGGGAACCACCTCTGCCAAGCACTGCTGAGGTTTCGATAACAGAGCCAGCTGCTCCCAATAGGGAAGAAGGCACAGACTTTGGCCGTTCTGAGCCTCCACCCCTTGGACCAGAGGAGCCCTTGAAGAAGGCAAAAGAGGTGGCAAGTGGCGGGGAGAAGAGAAGAGAACAACCTCATGCAGCCGAGGAGACGAAACAAAAACCAAGTGAGTTGCAATTGAACCCCCTCTTCCTCTCAATTGGAAATATGGTAACATTCACCTCTTCCCCTTCTTTCCCCTTTTCCTCTTTCCCCCTTTTTCCTTTGCTCCCTCTCTTCCTTCCCTCTCCCTCCCTTTCTCCTTTACCCACCTCTTTCCTCCCTCATCACTCCTCTCCAGCACCCCAGATTAAGTCAGGAGGACTTTTTAGCTCAGATGAAGAGGAAGACGACATGTTCCTCACTCCCAGCAAGCCGTCTCCTCTCCCCTCCAGACCACCCCCCAAGACGATGACTCAGGCTGAGAAAGAGGCCTTGAGGTTAGCTGCCTGGATACAGTTGCCTAGATACAGTTGATCTGAGCATGAACAGCTGCAGCTGAATGAGTAGGCAGGAAGCAATACATAATCAATCAATCCCTTTATTTGACGCTAGCCTTGTTCCTAGGCTGTGTCCCAATAAATTTTGTCAGGGTGCATGGTAGAGAACCTGGGAATGAAGTTAATTTGACACTGCAATAAGGGGAGGGTAAACCAGGTGCAGATTGCTAAAGTATCATAGTTTCTCCCTCCCTCCTTCCCTCCTCCCCCCTCTCTCTCTCACACACAAACAGTGCTGCTGTTTTTGGTGACAGTTCAGGGTTTGGTTTTGGCGATGAGGAGGACAATCTTTTCTCTTCATCAGCCCAAGAAACTCCACCCCAGCAACAGCCAGCTACAAAGGTAGATGTGCTCTCATGTGACATCATGTAGTCTCATGTGATATCATGTAGTCTCATGTGACTCCTCGTGACATCATGTAGTCTCATGTGACATCATGTAGTCTCATGTGATATCATGTAGTCTCATGTGACTCCTCGTGACATCATGTAGTCTCATGTGACATCATGTAGTCTCATGTGATATCATGTAGTCTCATGTGACATCGTGTAGTCTCATGTGACTCCTCATGTAGTCTCATGTGACATCATGTAGTCTCATGTGATATCATGTAGTCTCATGTGACTCCTCGTGACATCATGTAGTCTCATGTGACATCATGTAGTCTCACGTGACATCATGTAGTCTCATGTGACATCATGTAGTCTCATGTGACATCATGTAGTCTCATGTGACATCATGTAGTCTCACGTGACATCATGTAGTCTCATGTGACATCATGTAGTCTCACGTGACATCATGTAGTCTCATGTGACATCATGTAGTCTCATGTGACATCATGTAGTCTCATGTGATATGTAGTCTCATGTGACATCATGTAGTCTCGTGACTCCTCATGTAGTCTCAATTGATCTCCCTCATTGTCCCATCTTACTCCCCTCTCCCCTTCTCCTCCCCAGAGCTCGGCCTCTAGCAAGCAGGAGAAGAGCCAAGAGTCCAAGAAGATCTCACACCCTCTGTTTGATGATGGCCTGGACTGGCTACAGTGACGCTTTGATTGCAGTTTTTGTTTGTTTTTTGAAATGTACAGTGAAATTAAGAATGTGTTTATACCATTGCGGTGTGAGTTTTTGCCATGGGTGTTTGTTTTGCCACAGTTTCGATTATAGTTTCGATTACAGTCTAAACATGAACAGACGTTTTATGGAAGAAATCTTATGCATCATCCACCACCATGTACAAAACTGCTGTTGCGTACCACCTTGCATTTACTATGGTTGTCTTACTAACTTGAAAATGAAACCCTTTTACTGATGGCTCAACTGAACGCTTCAGTTGGAAAAGTTTCCAATTTCACTTGAGCTTACACTTCCTTATTATAATTATAACCCCACTACCAGGCTTTCCCCACTTACAGCAGGCAAATAAATTATAATGTATGATCAAAAACTGGACAGTGGGAAGGCCTGGCAACGAGGCTACATGTGTAGCTATGCCAGGTGAATAGTTTGTGTAATAATGGTGGTCCATACAGAAACAATCAGAGAATGAAATTATACAGCCATTGAATCAGATTTGTGGGCTCTTGATTGGCTAAAACTGTCCACTGCTAGAGTGTGTTACAGCTGTTTCCCTTGTCAGACCTCCGTCTCCACTCTGGGTGTACTGTAAACAATCTCCTTGGTGCTTGGCAATGGGTGAATATTGAGCCATGTAGGGGGATAGGGACTTTCCCCTGAGAACAGTACGTTTCACCATGGTGCAGTAGAAGGCTCTTCAGAGAGGAGGGGTCAGGAGGAGGAGGGATGGGACGATAGAGAGGAGAGCTGAGGTAGAGAGAAGGGCTCCCAGCAAGCTGTGGCCTGTAGCTAGACAACGTAAGGCATGTAGCTATCACTGAGATGCTAATGTACCACAGAGCAAGCCACATACCCAGGCTTTACTACCCAGATTTGTCACATACGAAGCTTAGGATCTTTCTCCAAAAATGCAAGACAAACTCCAGAGTGGAAAGCCTGGGTTTTGAGGCTATGCAGAACAATCACAAGAAAAGTTACTTCTGAAAAGCTTGGTGGAGGTTGTCAGCTATGGAGCAGGGGAAGCTAATCACACGTGGCTTGTACGCAGGAGGGAAGGACAGGGAGCTCACTCCAGGCTCTGCAAGGAGAGTGCAGACATAACTAGCCATTGGGGCAGGTTAGGATGGTGAGGTGTGAGGAAGGTGAGAGCTTACCAACAAGCTGAGAAAGCCACTTTTGCTTCTGAGTATCATGAAGAGGACTTGCTATTATCTACAAAATTATGGAGAACGGAAAGAGTTAAAGTGGTCACCATAGTGACAGGTTGACACATGTACCAACAAGACCAAGGACCGTGAAACAAACACACTAAGATACGTACCTGGTTTCTGTGCTTGGTAGCTGTACTTGACCTCGAGGTCTTCTTTCTGGACTCTGAATAAAAACCATACTCTAGAATTTCGATACATATTTTGAATGGATGGCAGGCAACTGCACACTTACTGTTAGTTCTTTCCAATGTCTTTGAGCCTACAATGTGCTTGGGAATGTACCATTCAATAAAGTGAGCCTGCAAAAATATAATGATCATTTTAGCACACACTTTTACCACTGTATGGTTGTTGAACAACCAGCTAGCCAAGAAGTTTGTAACAATGCTGTCTTGGCGACCAGCTACAGCATGCAGCAACAGCTACCGACCAGCCACAGCATGCAGCAACAGCTACCGACCAGCTACAGCATGCAGCAGCAGCTACCGACCAGTTACAGCATGCAGCAGCAGCTACCGACCAGCTACAGCATGCAGCAGCAGCTACCGACCAGCTAAAGCATGCTATCAACCAGCTACAGCATGCAGCAGCAGTTACCAACCAGCTACAGCATGCAGCAGCAGCTACCAACCAGCTACCAACCAGCTACAGCATGCAGCAAGAGCTACCAACCAGCTACAGCATGCAGCAGCAGCTACCAACCAGCTACCAACCAGCTACAGCATGCAGCAACAGGTACCAACCAGCTACAGCATGCAGCAGCAGCTAACCCCGGGCCCAGCAAGTACTCTGCTTGGAGGTGGTGCTGTTGGACACATCCAGCCCTCGGACACCCTCTCATCTTCACCAAAACCATCCAGACTGCTGCTTCTCTTTGAGGTAGAGCCTCTTCCATCAGCTGTGCATGCATGCAACCTTTTGTGGCTCACAGCACTGTAGACACCAGAGTAGCTGCTGTGTTTCGAGGTAGCCGTCTCTGCAGACCTAGAGCTGTGCATTGATGAAGCTTCAGAGCCAGAGGTATCCGTCCTGGCAGACCTGCTGCTGTCAGAAGAACTGACGGTGCTAGATCTGGCTGTCAGTGCCAGTCTGGATTTGGGGATAGGTGGAAACAGCTGCAATGTTCTGTCTTGCTGTAACATCCTCTGTCCGCCACCATGGCTAGCAGAGTACCCAGGTGGAGCGTCATCCATCTCTCAGCGTGTGCAGAGTACCGGGAGAAGCTACAGCCTGACTCACACCTCTGTAGGTGGTCGTCCCAAGCAACGGAGGTGCTAACGTGCGACGGTTCAACGCCCACGTTCACAAGGGTGGGTGGGCGTGGCTGATACTAATTGGCGACGTCCTGTACCGCAGTGAAGGCTAGAGAGAGAGACGCGATGACTCATCTTCAGGTGCCTGATATGTTTGGAGGGACCAGCTCACAGGTCAGTAGCTGCTTCTCACCTCTCTCAGGCTAACATTACACTAGATACGATGTTAGATAGATTTACAGATAAAGCGAATATTCATCACTGTTGCGGTTTTTAATATGATTTTGTACGTAGCGAGCTACAGTACTTGTTTTTGGGCTGCCTTAGGCTATGTTCGGGTCTGGCTTCATGAGACTAGCCCTGGATAGTTTGCTGTACCGGAAAGCTGAGAATTTTCTTGGCAAATTGTGATGTGTACGGTCCAGTGGTTATGAGTTATTGATACCATACCAAGATGAGTGGGGTGTGACCCCAGACAAGGGATCACACTGCACTAATGTTGAAGCATTTGTGACTGGGATCATTGGAGAAAATCGCACTTGATCTGAAGCTCTCGATCACGTGGTTTACAGCGGGTTCAAAGGACAAAGATGGTAGTCGGGTTAGAGTTAGAGGTAGTTGCACTTCCCTAGTATCGTTGAGTTTTGCCATTCAGGGTCACCTTGATCTCTTAAAAAGGACATTGATCACTTGATTTCATTTTGATCTCAGTCGCAAATGCTTCTACAGGGGACATGTAAGTGACTGTCTCTGCTAGGCCCTTGGAAGAGAAGTGTTGGTCTGGTAGATCATGGAGGACCATAGACCAGTTTAGTCTCTGAGCACATTTTGGCAGAAGCTGATTTGGTCAGATGTTTTAGGAGTGGCTTTGGTAATCCCACTCGTTTCTAATCCGTAATCAAAAATGTTATTATTGATTTTTTGTTGTCTCATATACTGCTTGTACATCACATGCGGACATTTCGTGTGTATCAGTGTATATATCCTGTGTCTCATACAATGAATGACCATATTTGGGCACTGTGTGGGAAGCAAAATGGCAGTTCCCCACATGCACACAGACTTCTCTAAACTTGTAATCAGAAAAGTAGAAACCATAGGAACAAACTAGTAGGTTGGCTGCTAATAGCTGCTAAAACTTATGCTCATATTAAATTAACACCAAGTTAAACCTGATCCTGAAGAATGTCTTACAAGTACATACATGTCCCTTCATCCAGGTCTGACTAGCTATAGGGTAGCCTCATTCCCAGTAGGTCTGGGAATGAGGCTAGATATGCTCTTGGGAATACATGCATATATGTATTAACTCTCTGTGTCCTCTCGTTTTCTTAATTTCGAGTGTTGTTCTCCTCTTTGCTTTTTCTTTGTTTGTTTTCTTTTTTGTCTTTGCTTTGGGAAGCCTTCGAACTAGCGGTTGTTCTGCTATTTAGGCAACCCATATGCCTGACTTTCTGTCGTGCATTAAAATTTTGTTAAAAAAAAAAATCTACATGAGGGTTAGCCCCTGTAATAGCTTTGTTCTCATGCACAGACCCATTTGAATTGCCTGGGAACAAGGTTACTCAGGGTTAGCCCCTGTAATCACTGCTATAAGCACATCAGTGGGCAGCTCTTTGATCTTCATGTTGTCATGGTAGCGTTTAGCCTCTGTGACCATCCACCCCGGCTACCTGACCCACGTTGTGGGTGGCTGTCATGTTTGGGTAAATGTCTCTGGGTCTGTCAGACTCAGAGACTGCACCACGCAGCCTCACATGGCAGCTATTGAGTCTGTGGTTTACTCTAATATTTACGAGGGTATACACTAAAATTTGCTTAGCTATGTAATCTAAATGTTATGGTTCCTGCTTACAATGACATGCCCTGGGAAAATCCCTGTGGGGGAAGGCAGTCATGTACATGTGTATGCTTTGGGGGAGGGGGTGGGGGCCATCCTCAAAAACAGCTGGGAATATAAACAAAGCCCACCTACACATTTACTAGCGGTATGTCTCCTAGCTGTTTCTAGCTATATTTTATGCCTATACACACACACACACACACACACACACACACACACACACACACACACTCAGGAACTGGGAGAGGAGAGGGGTGATGACGTAGTATTCTCAGTGTGCCTAAAACGTGTGCGCTATTGTTGCCAAGCAACGGACAGCCACTTGCAGTGGATTGCCCACAAAGTGAAGACACTGAGAGCGGGCTCCATTGCAAAACTAGTCGAACACCTTGCACCATACATGGAGCATGTCGATGTGTCATATAGGACATGCTTCCTATGTACTTACAGGACGTTCAGCACAGCAGAACAAGTGTTACAACTGCTCAAAGAGAGGTTGGTTGTTGTGTGCGTTTGCATACAAGTGGGGGAGTCCCTAGCTGAAGTTTGGCAACATGTTTACGAGACGTTCACTGCCAGAAAGTTAAAAACAATTATTGCTAGGTTCTTTGGTTGATCATAGTAGTTGGCAACATAACTCACTACCTGTTCTGAGAATTTAAGGAAGAAAGAAGGAAATTGGCATGTACACACAATGGTTCAAAGGTGCCTATAGTACAGACATTGATAACCATGGATACATGCAGCTTGATTTACCTCTAAGGATGTCTTTCCTGGTATATGGTAGACTCCCATGTTCACTACCTACATGTGTACAAGAGGACATCCCCTGGGAAATGGCTTGTAATCTTGTTCATTAAACATGGAATGTGGTTGTTAACGTGGGGGGTTTCTTGTTTATGTGTTGTTTGTCCCACATAGACATGCAGCAATGGCTCCCCTAGTTGGTGACGGTGTGGAGGTGGTGGAGGCAAAGAGGGCTGTGCAAAGGTGGCATTGCTGCTTTCTTCCTTTCAGCACGAAGAGTTACATGGATTTCCTGCCTCCCTTTCTCCTTCCTTCTACTCTTCCTTCCCTCTCCCATCCCTTCCCTTCCCTCTATCTCCCCACCCTACTACTCTCTGTCCTCTCCACCCTCCCTCCCTCCCCCCACAGTGCCATTATCTCCTTCCTACACGTATGGCTTGAGAGTTACTCCTTCGACTTCTACTCTCCCCCCTCCCACCCAACCCTCGATCAACTTGAGTCCTCTTTCTGTCAGCATACTACTGACAGTGGTTGTGAGCTCACTGGGATGCTGAAGGCCATCAGGAGAGAGTTTGAGAAGAAGACAGACAGTCTGTTCAGTGACCACACTCACAACAACTCATGTGAGCCAAGAAACATTGTCGTTGCTCGCTTAGCTGATTCCTCCTTGTGTAACTCCATAATTGGTTTGAATATTCATCTCACTATTCATTTTACTTAAACAAATATTCTTTTCACTAATGATGATATACGTAATGTAGTTTAAGCAGTAGTGATGCAGTATGTAATGGTAATTACACATAGCTAGTGATGTAATGATGATGTAATATTCTGTAGGTGGTGGTAAGGCTATAGACCAGCAACTGTTCGACGTGTTCAAACTTCCAGCTAAGGAGTTTGCACAAGCGCTGGCGGCCAAAGATGCTGTAAGCTCTCATACTGTACTGGGGGTATAGGGGTAATGTATGACAGGTAGGGGCTGCGTGTGTGTGTTGGGGGGAGTGACAGGTAGGGGCTGCGTGTGTGTGTGTTGGGGGGGGGTGAGAGGTAGGGGCTGTGTGTGTGTGTTGGGGGGAGTAACAGGTAGGGGCTGCGTGTGTGTGTGTTGGGGGGGGTGAGAGGTAGGGGCTGCGTGTGTGTGTGTTGGGGGGGGTGAGAGGTAGGGGCTGCGTGTGTGTGTGTTGGGGGGGGTGAGAGGTAGGGGCTGCGTGTGTGTGTGTTGGGGGGGGTGAGAGGTAGGGGCTGCATGTGTGCGTGTTGGGGGGTTGAGAGGGAGCCGTGTTTGTGCATGTGTGTTGGCAAGATTGATAGAGAATACCCGCAGGGGGTGCATTCAGCTTCATGGCTTGTGAGGCTGCAGGCAGGCAGTAACAACAGCTGCCATGTATAGTGCTTCCGAGTCAAGTCATTCAGGGCTTTATGTACTCTCAAGACTTATTCAGGGCTATAGCAAGCAATTTAATAAACTTCACACATGTACAGCTATCCCCTCCTCTCCCCCCCCCCCACACACACACCCTCCCCCCTCCCTCACATGCACACAGCACATCTTCCAGCAGGTAGCCCCCCACCAGTGCCTCGCATATGCAAGAAACCCCAAAAAATCACATGCCCCCACTGTCCATGCTGCAATTGAACACTTTAACAGAGTATCTCTTGTTGTCATAGCAACCATCCTGGGGGGCGGGGCCAGCTCTAGTATGGGTAGGGCCCAGGTGGTGACGCAGTGGATCGACATTGCGCAACAGTGCCGACTGGTGAAGAACTTTTCTTCTCTGAAGGCGATTGTTTCTGGGATGCAGTCGTCTGCCGTGTTCAGATTGAGCAGGTCCTGGGAGGAGGTGTCATTGTAAGTAGCCTCTTGAGAAGGGAGGGAGGGAGAAAGGGAGCTAGGGATCAAGAGGAGAGAGGAGGAGGAAAAGGATTGAGGAGGGAGGATCAAGGAAGTAGCATTCGATCAGGAAAGGAGATGGGGGGAGAGGACTGGCCTGAAAGCAGCAGTCAAGGCTGTTTATACTTCAGAGCCAAATTTACCAACCAGCTGTCCCACACAGAAAGTCAGAAACCATATGCTACATAAGCTGAACAAATTAAGTGTGGGCATAGTGTATACACCTGTTCTGCCAGCTAGCTCGTTCTATAGCCTGTGACATCAGCCCATAATGCACACATAGAACAGCTGATTGACTGGCCCTAGCATGTGGTCTCTGCACACATACACATATTAACTTGTGTGGTCTTTTTTCATGGTTGACAGTTCATTGATCATTGAGAGTGTAAACCACGTACACCCCAAGATGCTCCCAATGACCTGACAATTCAGTAGTGCATCACAAGAGCTACGTAGTCACTTATATGTCCCGTGTAGGAGCGTTTGCGACCGGGATCAAATCAATCAAAGCCCTTTTGGGGGGCCGATCAAGGGATCAACCTCCAAACTGCTAAAATCAACGGATCAAGAACGTGCAGCTGTAATTTGACCTTTGACCCTTGAAAATCAAGCGATCAGGAGCCTCAGAATGGAACGATGAAGCGATCAAGCACACATTTTGCTGATCAAAAAACTTGATCGCGGTCGCAAACGGTTCAACAGGTGACATATAAGTGACTATCCCTTGTACATGTACACTTTGCCAGGCTTAATTTCGCCTTCATGATCCAAATTCAAAAGAAAGAAAGGTTCTAATGAATGGTCTTGCCAATTAAGTCTTTCGGCTAGCTGTATTGATCGATGACCACATGGACCATTGAGGACTACATGGCAAACTCAATGGTATATATACGTAGGACGGCCATTGAATGTAAATGCCGTTCCTCCATTCACAATACATGGAGACTAAAAACCACAGAGAACCACCTCCTGAACAGTGTGCTTTCGTGGTTCAAGGAGCAGGTGGGTAGCTGTCAATGCATCTGAATGCATGTGACACTGTTGTTGTTTTTTTTGGCGCCATGTACAGTACGAGGGTAGGACGGGAAAAACAGCTAACTGTTTTTGATTATCATCATCCGGTACATACCTTAGTTGACGTTGTTCATATCTGCGTAAAATACTGTTGATAATAAAGTTACTAGGATCAATGGCTCTCATTGGGGGTTCAACTGTGATGCTGTTGTTGTGGCAAATCAATGTTGATTGTTTGTAGCTATGAGGTTGTACCACACACATGCATAGCTATAGTTGTAATTTGAAAAGGACCTCTGGAACCAGAACCTGAAGTATGATATACCACAGACATATTTCCAGTAATGGTAGAGTCACCTTGGCTACAAGTTACCAGGAAACAAACCTCATATACCAGCCTATAACCCTTGTACTGGGCATGGTCAGACAGAGAGGAGGGTACTGCACCTGTATATATAGCTAGTATACTGGTACATACATACGCGTTTTCACCATGGGTGGAGTGTATGTTCGAATAATATTACCAGGGGCTCCCCCTCCCTGCCTGACTGCCTTCAAGGCTGATTACCAGCCTTATACACAACATAGCTAGCTAGGTAGTAAATTCCAGTGCACCAGCACATAGAAGGAGAATTAAGGGTGGGGAAGGGTGTATTGATGTTATTACATGTACCACCTGGTCACATATTTGACCCACGCAAGTGTAAATGCACACACCCATATTACACAAGTGTACACGCACTGGTACTGTCACACACACACACACACACACACATACGCACGCACACACGCACGCGCACACACACACACACACACACACACACACACGTGCATGCACACACACACACACACACACGCAGGGAGAAGGTGTCACTATTCAAAGAACTGTCTGATTTGTTCACTACCGATGACAACCACCAAACGAGCAGGGTTCTACTCAACCGGGTACCTACAAGATTCATGTGACTTAAATTTGTCTTCTTAGGAGAGAGAAGTGGTAGGAAGGATGGAGGGAGGGATGGAGGGAGAAGTGGCTGGAAGGATAGAGGGAGGGATGGAGGGAGTGAGGAGTGAGGGAGGGAGGGAGGAAGAGAGGGAAGGAAGAACTTCAACACACAGCCTACTAATCTCAATTCACCGTTGTGCTGTCAAAGGTGCATAGCTTCAGATCGAAACTCCATATTTGGCCCTGTTCCAAGGTGTTGCAGACCCAAGGTTTAGCCCAGTTTCTTGCAGACCCAAGCAGGAGCCACACTGGCTACAGGACTCACTCTAGCTGTGATCAATGTGGGCCTGGGTTAGTCTTGTGGTTTGTAATGAGGCGTCTCTTGTTTGCTCACACGTAGGAGGGCACAGGCAAGTACGTCGAGATTTCTTCCAAGAAAAGCAAGACTACCAGGAATGGTGTGGTACGTAGGATCAGAAGTGTTTACAGACATAGTGTTGTGTGGGTGCGTACACATCTGTATGTATGATTTGTACCTAAAGTGGCTGTAGTTTGCAGAAAAGAGTGATACGTAGGAAGTTAGGTACATGTTTGTTCTGGCACATAGTTTTGTGTGCGTGCATGCATGTGTGTACCTATCTACACTGCACCTAATGTGGCAGTAGTTCACAGAATGGCGTGGTATGTCAAAGACAGCTGACGTTAAATCCAAGAATAGCAAAGAATGAAGACAGATTAGAAGTTTGTATAAGCATTTTTTTTGTGTGCGTGCATGAATGCGTGTCTGCATCGTTCCAAAGAACTCACCCTACTATGGCAATATGTGTAACTGGTTAATAATTTACTCCTCACCATCTATGAATATAGCCTCATACCCAGGCTCCTCTCCAGAGCCTGGGTATGAGGCTACCATGATACAGCTTGTGCTTTTAAGCCTGGATACATTAGCTGTAGCCTCGAACCCAGGCTTTCCATTCCGAATTTTTTCTCCAAAGCTGCGAGACAAAATCGGGAACGGAAAGCCTGGGTTCGAGGCTACATTAGCTGTGCATTTGTGTTTGTATGGAATGTCGAGTATCTATGTATTCCATGAATTTTAATTAAAGGGGAAATGTTTGACATTGATACGTTATGATTGTATTACTGAAATACCCTCCATTGTAAATAATTAAAATTCCTTGTAATTTCCCCATTATAGTCCCAATGATGTATGAACTATAGTGGAGGGGGAGACACCCGGGGGTTTCCCCTCCCTCCCAAAAGTTGAAACTGTTGGTCATCATCGGTACAGCCCATGCATCTTTGGTAAAGACAGGCTGTTCAAAGCTGAAACTATAGTCTGATGTTGGCACAATATATGCTAGTGTGGAATTATAGGACATCTACGTATCTTAAAATATTATCTTTGCACATCAACACCTAGCAACCCCCTAAGTATTCCTACTTCACTGTTTGCATATCACTGAAGTTGTAATGTCAACACCCGCTCGCCCCCACAATGCACTGCATTCCCCTAGTATTAGTATGGGTTCCAGGAAGCCATGGTAAGCTATAGTATGAAGTCAGTGTGACTCTTTCCATCCTCCTCCCTCTCCAGCAAGCTGGTGCGGTGCAGGGGGTGGTACCCTACCTTGGAACGTTCCTGACAGACCTCACTATGATAGACACGGCCCACAGTGACGTAACAAAGGTCAGTCGTGATGCCCATATAAGGTAGGGGTCATGTACAGTGTTCATGTCTCCTTTTTAGGATAATTTTTTAATGCAATTTTTTAAAATAAAATGACCTTGTTCTATTGATGGTGTGACCTCATGTGACCTCATGATCACACAAAAGGTCATTAGGTGATTTCACTTCATTAGGAACAATAGCAGGAAGTTACCAAATATGAGCATAAAAAGTCCATTGTTCACTAAAATTAATGGTTTAATACTTTTTGTTTTGTATTTACTAACTACCTGTTGCCTGGCTCCTGTATAAATATATTGTCTACTATTATCTGGGAATTTCCGAGTTTGTCCCAATAAAAAAATTTCCCCGACAATAATTATGAGTAGGTAGTGTATGACTACCTGTTTAGAAACTAACTTCCCTGTTTTCTTGGACAACCCCCCTATTTCCTGTTTGTAGTTTATTAATGTTTATCAATAACTATTACATAACATGGGGAGTGCCCATTTCCTGCTACAATCCCTGGGCTCTACCCACCAGATGATTGACTTACATCTACCATAGCAACACTGCCAGTATGTTTGAAAACTTGAAAACTCAAGTTTAAGATTTTGCAATATCTGGACCACAGATATCAATGTAGCCTCATTCCCAGGCTCTCATGAGTTAGCTTGGGAATGAGGCTAATAAATTTGAAACTGCATGTTGACAATGTTTGCAGATATACCTTCTGTTCACATGGAAACAAAAATACTCTTTTCACCAACACCGTTATCTGTTCCTTTCAACAGGACGGCCTCCTCAATTTCGATAAGCATCGTAAAGAGTTTGAGATTTTAGTGCAGCTAACACTCTACCAGAAGGCAGCTGCAAATTACAGTTTTCCTCACCACCCTCCCCTGGAGAAATGGCTGTGTGAAACTCCCCTCCTCTCAGAACAGGAGAGGTAGGAGAGGGGAGGAGAGGATGGGGGGGGGAGGAAAGGGGGGAAGAAGGGGGAGATTGGAAGCTAGGAGAGGGTGGGGAGAGAGACTTAATTCCCTCTAATTTTTGTACAGCACAAGTATTGCTTGTTGTGATACCAGTTGAGAGAGTATCAGGTTAACCTGGACTGCACACTACAGTTATGAATCATGTTAGTTTATCTGCACACACACAGGAGAGGTGGAAGAAGGGAAAGGAAAAAGGGAGAAGGGAGGAGAGGGGGGAGAGGAAGAGGTCTCTAGAGGAGAGTGTAGTAAAAGGATGGGAAATGCCCATTGTACATGGTTCAGTGCACCACAGTTGAGATAAGGAACTCTGAATATCATAATGTGTTGACCTTAATCCAGATTAACATGTGATAGACATGGGAGAGTTGGTTTTAACATGTGCTAAGAGCAAATTTTGACATGATAGACACCACTGTCCATCTCACAAACAATACCACACTCACACACATGCAGCTTTGAGCTTTCTAAGCAGCTGGAACCAAATGAGCCACTACTGGAGGACTCCTCCACTGATCATGGTTCCTTCAGCACCCTCCCCCCTGCCTCCCTGATCAAGAAGACTCTTCGACACCTCTTCCTCTCAAAGGGGACGGCAGTCGGAGACTCCTCTCCTCCCCAGACCCACTGGCTCACCCCCTCCCTCTCAGAAAGAGACATCAGATTGTCCACTGAGAGAGAAGCAAAGGTAGAGCTTGTTCTCTAGTTGACAAGGTAGCTAGCTACATGCTGGAATAACATGGTCGCCTGAAAACTATTGCTGGTATCTAGGTTACAGCAATAAAAGTGTTGCACAAGCACCAGGCTATATAATATTATAGCCAATAATTACAGACCACATGTAACCACAGCTGCTCTGAGCCAAATCGAATTGTAATTTCTCATAATCCTTTGGTGTAC
Source organism: Agelas oroides (assembly GCA_949130485.1). Lineage (NCBI taxonomy): Eukaryota > Metazoa > Porifera > Demospongiae > Agelasida > Agelasidae > Agelas > Agelas oroides. Next base: position 531,776 of record OX422197.1, on the reverse strand, counting down.
ATTTGATACATCATTGGGTGCTGCTAACTTACACTCACCCACACTCATTCCCCCCTCCCCCCCCCGACACACACAATCACATGCAGTCACTGAGTTCTTCCACGTCCTCACTGCAAGTGACGGGACGATCTAGCTCCCTCTCCCCCTCACTTGGCCGAAAGATGGCTACAGAGAACCACATTGTCCGTGTTGCCATGGGCAACAATGAAAGCTGCATGTACAAGTCAATACTAGTGAGTGGGTGAGATCACTAATCTTGGGAAGAGATGATTGTTAAGAAGAGCTGGTTATAGAGAACAGGAAGTAAGGGAAGTCAAGAGTCTGCTGAGTGGCCATGATGTCACGTTGAACAATGGGAGACAGGAAGAACCCTTGCACCTTAACAGCCTGCAGGACATAACTGACCCCTCCATGGACCTGAGCCCACAAGACTAAGATACTTGTTGGAATGTTGCTGAACCTTTTGGTGATTTGTTTGTACTCATGAATTTCAACTACACACGCACGCACACGCACACACACACACACACACACACCACACACACACACACACACCACACACACACACACACACACACAGCTCAGTGAGTCTGACAAGACCAGCACAGTCATTCACAATGCCCTAGAGAAGCACGGTCACCATGGCAACAGCTCCTACACACTGGCTCAGCTGCTAGAGGGAAACAGTGAGTGACAGACAGCTGATGCTAAACTTGCCTCACTGGGAGTGTAGCACTCAAATCTTAGTGTTGATCATGCCCCAGGCTCTCATGTCCCCAGCTTTCATTGGGGCCGATGAAAGCTGGGGGACGATGAAAGCTGGGGGACCGATGAAAGCTGGGGGCTGCACCATATTTTCCATGAATTAATTTTTGGAAGATAAAATCAACTCTCAAAATGTTTTGAGTACACCAAAAAATTGTTATGATTATTATTGTTGCCAGGTAGAAACCTTTAGCATCTTGAAAATGAAATGTGGCATATTCAACAATTAATTTGATAGGGAAACTGGAAATTCCTGAAGGCGCTAATGTGTTCTATGCACTGACTACTAAACCAGAAGAAGCAACTCTACTCCTTGAAGTGAAAACGGAAGTAAAAACAGACCCATCGGCTAGATAGCACACACTTTGGGACTGACTCATTTTATATAATCACTTACGTCAATGTTGTTATTGTTTGCACAATACAACCATCAATCACAGGATCAAAGTGCACATGTGCAGTTTGTATTGTAACAATACTTTTACTTTCAATCAGAAATCCCCCTACATTAATACCGAAGAGACTAATGCAGTGATGTACTCTGCAGTTTCGCAGTGTACAATAACAAGTACTGTTTACTATTTTTATTGTGCACTGCAAAATGCACGAATTCTTCATCAACAAACATCAAAAATAAATTACTTGCCTTAATTTTGTCATTCTTAAAAATATCTGAAGCATCGATCCAACTGAGTTACCCTCAACAGCATGGTGCGAAGTGTGCCATTGCACCATTGGTGTACATATGATGTAACACTTCATAGGAAAGTGCCATGCAATAGATATAGGAAATATGATGCAACTGGAATAAAGTCAGCCCCCATCTCTCTCCTTTCATTCTTCCTTTCACTGTACTACAATTTCTAGTTCCACAAACCCAAGCTACCAGAAACCTTTCATTCTCCTTGCTCTAGCATCTTTCTGTTTCTTGGTGGGAAATTCTGCAGACTCGGGCCGACTGTAGTTCTGAAATGGAACTCTACGTTGGGTCTTCTTGAAAACAGTTCTGGTTTGAATGGAGAGGTTAGGAGGCAGGTTCTCCTTGTCAATGTTGGGGAAGAGGGATGTGGGTTCCGGACAAGGCGGACTGCTCTCCAGGTGCTTCAGGACGTCACCCATAGTGTAGAGGGAGCCAAGAATAGTGCTGGGAAAACTCCGGTGAAACTCGGTTTCACAGGAGAGCAAGATCTGTGTACAGAAAAAAAAGAATTAAAAAAAAAAAAACACTAAATACTGTTACCAAATGACGTCAGTGTTTAGTGGGGAGAAGCAGTTGAATTCAGGTTAAAAACAGACCTCAACTAATAACACAAGATCGTCATAAACATGTTTACAACAGGCATGCTTGTTACCCTCATTCCCAGCCCCCACCCAGCTTTTCAGGCCCCTCCTGTTTGCATGTGGGGAAGAGCCTGGAAATGTGGCTAACACAACTTGGTAACGTGCACTGCTCATGCTAAACCATAATTAGTTTAGTAAATAATTTGTTATTGTCTTGGCTACTCGTGCTGAACTACACTGCATTGTTTTATAACAATTTTGTTATTGTAACAAAACCATATGTTGTGTTGCAATACTAGGGGAATGCAGTGCATTGTGGGGCGAGCGTGAGTGAGTTGTATGGTGCATTAGCGTTCCATACACACTAACTTTTCCCACTTGCATACATGTCATGTAAGAATAGTCTCGTTCCCAGGTCCGACTGTAAAACTATAGGCGGAGAATGCCTCGCTAATCTTGGGTTCGTTGTACGCACCCTGTGTGTCATTTCTGTGAAATGGTAGCTACTGCAGCAGAAATAAGGTCTCAAAGCAGTTGGAGGAGGCTTGAACAGTTGTAAGTTAAGGATGAGGGTTCAACACCTTGGTACGAACAAGTACATTCTGTTGGTTTCCTGTGTCTCCAACATATTCACATCTTGACACTGTCTCCTCAAGTCACAGTCTATAGTGCATGGATAGTTGCTGAGCACATACAGCAGTGGAATCAGAATTCTCTCAGCTATGGGGTATGGAGTCAGGGTACATTTAATATCAGCCCCTTTCCAGAGCACAATTACTGGAGTTGTGGTATGGGGTTTTAGAAGCTCTTCTGCAGCTGTTGCTCATGAGGGTTATTTGGTCGAGTCACGCAGACCTCACTGGTTCTGGTCCTCACAAGCTAATCACTGTCTTTGATATACTGAGCACTCCCCGTTGGCGTCAGTGTCACACAGCACGTTAATAATCAGTCTCCGTCTTGCTAGTCGAGCCTCCCTTTCCTCACCGTTTTCAAGTCCCTGTTACGTTGGTTCTCACTGTTCAGCCTTTCTATCCTGCTAGTCTTGTCCCTTGAGCAACAGTGGTCAACATGAATCAACATGCAATGAGAAAATATTGCATCGCGCACAAATGGGGCAGGATGTGTATATACGGAATACGCACGTACCAAACATATATACATATATATAGACAATTTTCCGTTTACACCACAAGTGTGGGGCTTGCTGCGCTCGCCCCAATAACATTTCCAAATTCTTACTATGGAAGACTTGAGTTGATGAAAAATTATCCCAGTTTGGCTCTGTGGGTGTCTGGAAAACAGATCACGGACAATTGCAGTGCCAAAACAGCCTGGCTGGGTTGTCAATATTATGGTTGGGCTGTTCTTTGTATGTGAATCATGTTTTCGACCCACTTACAAAATCCATGATGTGTTGATCTGCATTTTCTAGACACCAGATCATAAACTCAAGGTCATGATTCAACAGCAAGGGTCAAGGTTTTAGATTTGAAAATTGTCATAAAACCGTCAGCGCAGCAACATAAAAAGCGTCTACTATCCCACTTTTGTGTAAGGGGTCAAGACACTATTATATATGGTTTTGTTGAATCTGCTGTTGAGTGCTTCTAAGAAGGACTAGAAGTGGTTGTGAAGACTTAGTAATTCTCGAACTCACTTTGGTCTTCATGTGGAGGTTGGTATGGAGAGGAGCTTCTCTCCAGTTGTTAGCGTAGTGGGGCATATGGGTGAGTGTCAGCTGCTGTAGGAGCTCAGTCGGAGTGGGTTTAGCAGGGGGTGGGCTGGTGAGGAAAAAACTTTAGGGTTGTCTCATTTACCACTCAAAAATTCATTTACTACTACACATGTTGTACCCATATTCATGGCACAGAAATTAATGAGAAAACGTGCTCCCAAGTTTAATACCTTGTTGCCCCCTCGTCACTGCCATCGGGTTGACTAACAGTCTGTGATTTCCTCCAAAACCTCCAAGCAGCCCATCTCACACAGGACGTGCATAGCCTTCGAACGTGTACTTGATGGAGCAATGCCATTTAACTTCTGCGCTGCCCACGTGGTGGTCTACGTTTGGGGCCGGCGGGGTTTCCCGATCATCCAGGGTTCCGATTGGAAGGGTACTTGGCCGCGCCCAGCCCCAATTGGTACATGGTACCGGATATTCCCTGGAGTAATTTTCCCCAACTGGTACCGCGCGCAAAATATAAACGAACTGGTTGGGAGATCGCAAGTAGTTCGTAATTGTTTCGCCACTGCAGTTCCTGCTCCTTTGAGAGTATCTCCTTCGTTTACTGCTGCTTAAAGCTCCACTAAATCATGCCTGGACATGAAGCGAAGACGGTAGAGCCTCTGAAGGCTGCTCTGGTGTGTCCAGAGTGCAATTTACTGCTAAGAGATGCAGTACAAACAGGCGATGGCATTCGCCTGTGCGAAACGTGCTTCGGACAGTTCCAGGAGTAAGAATCAATAATAATATTCATAGAGAATGCAGTATGTAGACTTCAAATGTTGTATCGTTCATCTTAGGTATCCTAACCACACCAGCCCTAAATCAGGGGTGACTATAGGAAAGGAAGTAAGTGTGTAAACGCTGTGGTATGTGGAAATCTGCTGGATGAGGTCTGATTGATCGTGAGTGATCAATCTGAAACAACAGTCTGGGTAAAATCTTGTGTTCAGGGTCGCAATCTTTGCACTTTGTTGCAAGCAATGAAAAGGTGGAGGTTGAACTGAGGTGCAACAAAAACTGCAGCCGGTTGCACCAAACCAACTTGTCACTCGATAACTAAACAATATTTCAGTTCTGGAGTTAACTTGTTCATGTTCAAAGAAGTATTTCTCTCTCTCTTCTGCAGTACTATCCCGACAAGGCAGTCCGAAGAGAGATCTCTCAACTCACTGTGCTGTGCTTACATATCATCTATGGCTGCCCCTGGCAAGGACAGCTACAGCACTTTGAGGTGAGAATACAGTAATAGAACCAGTCGTCAGGGTCTTGTATCCACCTTGTCAAAGCAGTGGCAACTTCCAAGTGTGACTCTGCATCTCATCTCCTTATAAGGGTCATTGCCGGGACTGCAAGTACAAGCCGGTGAGGTGCCCCAACCCTGGATGCAGTGCGCTACTACCTGCAGAGAAGCTAGACAGCCATGTTGATGGAGCCTGTCCGTTTAGAAGGCTTACTTGCGACCACTGCAGGGAGGAGACTGCGGCCAACCAACTAGAGGTGAGATTAGTATGGACTACTATCCGTGACTGTGTTTTACTGATCTTTCTGAATTCTGCTCCTTGTGATCAGGACCATCTGAACCGATGCCCCAAAGTACCAATGGAGTGCGGGAGGTGTCCTGAATGGGTTGCGAGAGACTTGGTAAGTTGCATCAAACTGTGTAGACAGCACACAGGCTAGCATGTTGCTCACCTTCCACAGCTGAAGGAACACCAACTGAGAGACTGTCCATATGTTGAGTGTCCTGCACCAGGATGTGGAGAAATTGTGAGTTAATGATATTCAGTGACATTGCAGCAAGTGGGTATCATGTATAGATATGTTTGTCCTTATAAGGTATTAACTGTAAATAGCTGGAGCTCTCGCTGGGGACTTACCCTGGGAAAGCCCCCAAAGATTGATGCATGTTTCCGCCCTTTGTTGAGGGTAACTGTGGTGATAACTGTATTTACTTACTATGTGTGGCTTTGCCAAACTTGTATATACACAGCTGCAGAGGAAGGGAACCGAGAAGCAACTGAACACCATCGCAAGCCATTTGACAGATCCAGTCATCCAAACTGAGCATTTGTTAGCTCTGTTTAATTATTGTCTTAATAACTTTCAGCGGGATCAGTTACAAACACAATTTGGCCGTTTAGAGAGCACCTTACACCAACACTCTGAAATGTTGGGACAGCTAACCAAGCGTTACACAGAAATGCAGCACAAAATTACAGAATTATCAGGATACATGTCAGTACTAGAAAAACAAAATGGAACGAAAACGGACAAAAATTGGACAACTAGATTATCTAGTTTAGAAGAGAGACAGAGCAAAGTGGAACAAACTATTCGAACGTTGCACAGTCAACATACTAGTTGGAACACTAGCGGGATGAAATTTCATGAAGGTAGTCTAAGTGGTACTAATTATGAAATTCGTGTAATGGATCTTGAGAAAAGGGTTGAGGAACTTTATAGACAACAAGCTGCTTTGAAAACACACACTTCAGAACTGGAAATGCAGCTGCAAGCTTCATTAGCAAGTACACACAATGGCTCATTTTTGTGGAGGATACCAGATGTTCCACGCAGAAAAAGAGACGCTATTGACGAGAGAATTACATCTATCTACAGTCCTCCCTTCTACACAGGTCGCAATGGCTACAAAATGTGCATTAGAGCTTACCTGAATGGAGATGGCAGTGGCCACACAACCCATCTGTCTCTCTTCTTTGTCCTAATGAAAGGTGAATATGATCCACTTCTCAAATGGCCATTTGATTACAAAGTCTCAATGATCCTTGTTGACCAAAACCGTCGAAAACATCTTGTCCAGACATTCAAACCCACCCCAGAAAGCAGTTCATTTCAGAGGCCACAAACCGACATGAATGTCGCCTCAGGCTGTCCACAGTTCGCAAAACTGTCAGTTTTAGACGATGAAGATTATGTTAAAGAGAACGTTATGTACATAAAATGTATTGTAGACACTTCACGCATCTTTCACCCGTAACAAAATTTTAGTTTATACTTCAAAGAAATGTCCAATGAAAAAAAAGGTTTTAATGATACCAGTAATGTTCTATACCAAAATAAATATGTTTTCAATGAAAAACTAGTTTTTTTTTTTTTAAATGTGAAACCTTATGAAGTTGCCTTGTGACCAAAGATGTATGTTACTTTTGGTAACAATTTCTGTGAAGTTAACTGGCTGTATATTATAACGTCTTTCATCTTCAGTTTTCTTTTTGTATTTGTGCAGATATGCACTTGCAATATGCACTCAGATTGGATGCTCACTGCTTCTTCTCATGGTGCCAATTATTTTTTCTGTTGTGTGAATTCTTTTCTTGCAGCTTTGTGTGTAATAGAATGTCTGCAACAGGTCCTACCAAAGGCCAATTTCTGTTTACTCTCAACATCATTATTTCACTACAGTACAGGCATATCAGTTAGAAAAACATGCCATTCAGGATGGTTTTTTGAGAATTACATGGTTACATGTAGAAGACTGGTACACCTGCACAACACCCCTACACTGCATTCTCCAAGTAGGCATTCTAGTGACCACACCTGTTGATAATTGCTATGGTGAAGTAGTAGGGTACCATAGGGATTACATTGGCTGACCAATAACAATACATTGTGGTACTTTGAAAATGGATGCTGAGTCAGCACTTTCTACCAGGCTACCTTTAAGTTTGTGCTGTCTGAGAAGCACTGATGTAGCAGTGCTGACTCATATTCCAACCAAGCTTTGTTGTGGGCTGGCAAGTAGCAACACCTCCACGTGGTCCAGCCTGGGGTCTGGGGTATGGTTACCCAGATGCAAAAGTTGCTACATACAGCGCTATTGTACATAATTATGCCATAGTACCAGCTGCATATTTCTGATTTGTCCCACAAATGAAACCTCCCTAGCTAATACAAATGCTCTTGGGACCAGAGATGTGAGTCTAGGGGGGTGCTACCTGTCCTCGATTCAGTGGGGTCCTTTGACTACTGTAATACAAACTGTATATTAGGTCATCCCACAGATCTAAACACTTTGCACTGGGTACGTGAATGACATAGAGTACAAAACTGCTATTTTTCTGCACTGCCGTGAGTTTGATCTTGCTCCAGATTACTACTCTTCTCTTCTTCACTGTTCTGCTCCCGGGCAGCCCTGGCATCAGCCAGCAGCTGTTTGGCATCTCTGTGCAGCTGCTCTCTCTTGCCCTCCAGCACAGTCAGGGCTGCGTCCAGCTGGTCTAATTGGTGATCCAGTTCAAGGTACTCTGTGAGGGGGAGAGGGAGGGTGGGAGGGGCTGAAAGCCGTATGAAAGGGCGGAAAGCTGTATGAAAGTTGGGAAAGGGTGGGGGAATACCTGGGCTATTTCCCCACATTTTAGGTAATGAATCCGTTATCTGTGAATATTTGCCGTGCATAACAGCATGACTATAAATCTTCATACCAAGTATATAATTATATACCGTATAGCTAGAAATTTTCGAGGATTAAAATTTTCGCGGATAGCCCTTCGACAAACTTTTCACGATTTAATTTTCGAGGATGGCGTACGTAAGCCGTCCGAGGGTAATTTTCGAGGGTAAAATTTTGATACAAATCCGCAAAAACTGCGAAAATTTTAGTCCTCGAAAATTTCTAGCTATACGGTATACTATCATGAATATACTACAGGCCATTCACTTCGATAGCAAGACTATACTAGTCTCATACCCAGACTTGCCAATGAGATCTGGGTATGAGACTAGTGCTACACCTCAAGCATGCACACATGACTATAGTGTACACGGAACAGTAATGGAGGAATTGTTACAGCTGAATGAAGGCCAGTGAAGTACTCCATTGACAGAGAAAGAGCTGATAGTGCATGACACTGTAGAGCAACACGGTTCAAAATGTATACTACACTGATCTGAGTATTACATTGTACAGAACATCTGGCTCTGAAAGTACACTCCATTGACCTGCCATGCTGAGTACATACATGATGTTGCACAACACGGTATTAGCTTTGCTAGGCTCTCCATCTACTGCAATATCACAACATGAACTTTGGCTCAGAATGGCAACTGTATAATTCACACACTGACACACAACTTATTCCGGTTTGTCCCAGAAAGCTTGTCACAGTTGTAGACTTTGATTGTCTTCACCACGGAATGTTTGGGGATGGAGTTATCACTGTCTACTGCACAAGCATAGCTACCCACCTCCCTCAGGGAGAGTCACTGTCTACTGCACAAGCATAGCTACCCACCTCCCTCAGGGAGAGTCACTGTCTACTGCACAAGCATAGCTACCCACCTCCCTCAGGGAGAGTCACTGTCTACAGCACAACCACAGCTACCCACCTCCCTCAGGGATAGTCTCTGTCTACAGCACAACCACAGCTACCCACCTCCCTCAGGGATAGTCTCTGTCTACAGCACAACCACAGCTACCCACCTCCCTCAGGGAGAGTCACTGTCTACTGCACAACCACAGCTACCTACCTCCCTCAGGGAGAGTCACTGTCTACTGCACAACCATAGCTACCTACCTCCCTCAGGGAGAGTCACTGTCTACTGCACAACCATAGCTACCTACCTCCCTCAGGGAGAGTCTCCTCTGCACCATCCACAGTCTCCATGGCTTCTCAGATCCCTTCCTGGAACAGGGACGGCGACAAGATAATCATGTCAGCTGGGTGACCTTACGAACCACCTGCTTCAATCTTGCATATAGCTAGTCAGCGTTCATAAACTACGACAAACTTCTGAGGCAGCTTAGCTCTAGGGACTCAAGTCTATATTCACCTGATGTTCCGTCTTCATGTGCCGACTCAGCACTACTACTGTCTTCAGTCCATTCCAGCCGTATGGAACGGGCTTGCACACACCAGCATGGCAGATGATCGGCGGTTGTTGGTGCTGTATGGTAGCCAGACTGGCACTGCACAGGACGTGGCTGAGCGGGTGGGGAGGGAGGGAAAGAGGAGGCACTTCAGGATGCGAGTGCTCCCAATGGACAGTTATGATAAGGTAGGCAATAGATCTTAGTTTAGGTCTTAGTACCCAGGAGAAGCTTCCATGTGGCCTGGGTATGAGGCTAATGAGGGGTGACCACCCTTAGTTTTACATAGAGAGTATGGATCAGTTGCAAGATACAGCACCGGAAATCCTGTTTACCTCCCAACCCTATAAACCCTTGAGCCTCATACCCAGGCTACGAGGCTAACCCTACCTGTGCTCTGACTCTAATTTGGATTTCTGGTGCTGTGTATTCCAACTGATGCAAGAGTATTGCAGAGCCATGGCACACTTCCCGTCCCTCGGTCTTCCCTCCAGTCCCAGCTGCTCTATGAGCCAGTGGTGGTGTTCATCTGCTCGACGACAGGCCAGGGAGACGAGCCAGACAACATGCGGCACTTCTGGCGGTTCCTGCTGCGCAAGACTCTCCCTAAGGACTCCCTGAAGGCAGTCAGGTTTGTCCTGCTTGGGCTGGGAGATTCCTCCTACCAGAAGTAAGGAGTGCATGAGTATGGGTGTTTCAGTTCTCCTGCTTTGATATGTAATACAAGTCTTCCTTCTCCTCACCCTTACAGGTACAATTTTGTGGCCAAAAAGCTCTATCGACGTTTGTTGCAGCTGGGAGCGTCGCCTCTTGTGCCCCTGGCACTGGGAGATGACCAGCATGACTTGGGGTGGGCAAAGAGAGTCGATGAATGGGGAAGACTGTTACTCACCTCACCTCCTTCCTCCTCACCTCCTTCCTCCTCCCCCTTCCTCCTCCTTCCTCCTCCTCCCTCCTTCCTCCTTCCTCCTCCTTCCTCCCCAGCCCAGATGCTGTCATAGACCCTTGGCTGAAGCAGCTGTGGGAGAAGCTATTGTCTCTCTACCCCCTCCCCCCAGGAATGGAACCCATCAGCGACAGTGTCCTGTATCCTCAGTAAAGTCACATGACCTTCAAATACGATTACAAAAACGCATCATATTTTGTAGGTCATATCTTTAACCTCACTGTGTAGACTCACATCAAGGTACAAGATCACGTTTGTTGAGGAAGGCAGCAGAATCAGGACAAAGTCTTCTTTACCCCCTCCACCCTCTATCCCCTCCCGAGAGCACCCTTTTCCTGCAAGATTGGTCTCCAACGATCGTCTCACCCCACCAACCCATTTTCAGGATGTTCGATTGGTCACCTTTGAAGTCCAGGACTCAGGAATAAGGTGCGACAAGTGTCATAAATATGATTTGCTTAACAATTTATTGCATTTGTGCCAGGTAGTGTAATGAAGGAACACCTACATACACACCAATGAGAGGATGATCTAATTATACGTATTCCTGAAGAGAAATTGTAATTTTATTTTCACAGTCACTGTGCTGGCGATGTGGTGATGGTCCAACCGCAGAACATCGGCTCCGCGGTTGAAGAGTTTCTCTCTCTCCTCCACCTCAACCCACACCAAGAGTTTGTGTTGGAGCAAAACGACCCTGGTATTCCTGTTGTAATACTCCTTCCTCCCTCCCATGCCTCTTCCTTCCAGGCTTCCACCCCCCTCCTTCCCTCACGCACTCCCTTTATGTACCTATTTGTTGTTATTTTCAGTGAATTTTTCATGTATAGACTTTCTGTACTCCAAACCAACAATTTCCTTTCTTCCTCTCAGATGTCTTCCTCCCCTCTTCCCTCCCCTCCCCCTGCACCATACACCACCTCGCATCTCACTACCTGGACATCCAGTCAGTCCCCAGACGCTCATTCTTCGCCTTCCTTCGCCACTTCACGACCAGTGACCTGGAGAGAGAGAAACTGGAAGAATTCACCAGCCCAGAGGGACAGGTGGGAGGACGTACGGTGCAACTAGTGGTAGCTATTACTCGTGTGCTGAGTGTCAATGGTCGAAGTGCAGCATCCTCACATTGTGATAACAAGTGGATGAGTACAGCTTTTGTTGACTCATAAAATGACTGCTGTCAGCAGACTTGATGGCGTTGATAAACCACTGTATTTATAATTATGTAGTTTTGTGAGCCAGACCCACTTCTGTAAAGAGCAGAAGTTGACTTCTGTAAAGAGCAGAAGTTGGTCTGGCACAATTACCACTTCAGGGCACTGGGTCTGGCTCATGAGGTAAAACTTTCATGGTCCTAATGTCTGAACTCTCTATCTCTACAGGAAGAACTCTACTCTTACTGTAACCGGCCAAGGAGGACTATACTTGAGGCAAGCTGGAAAGTGATGCTCATAAAGTATTAGTTGGGTTTCATACCATCTTGATTTTTTGCTCCAGGTTTTGGCCGACTTCCCTTCAGCTACAGCCAACGTCCCATTCCCATACCTGTTTGACCTGATTCCAGTCCTGCAACCCAGAGCGTTCTCCATTGCATCGTCCATGCAGGTAAACATATGGGTTTGGAGTAGACTCGTTCCATTGTCAGCTATTGCACAGCAATGGAGGTTTAATTGTTTTTGTATTGCAGGCACATGCTGGGCAGATCCAAATCCTGATGGCGGTAGTGCAGTACAGAACAAAACTATACCGACCCAGACGAGTGAGTTATCACCAGCGTCCCTGACAAATTCACTGAATTGATAGGATTCCCCTTCCAGAATGTTATGGGCCATTTGGGAATAGAGTTTCTCTCTGGGATGTTTGGGGGGAATAGAGCTAGATCCCACTTGGGAATAATAATGATTCTAGTTCTCCTTGCTCATTTGTAAGTACTGTCTCCTCCCCCTCCCTCCCTCCCCCCTCCCCCCTCCCCCCTCCCTCCCTTCCCTCCCCCTCCCCCCTCCCCCACCTCCCCCCTCCCCCACCTCCCCCCAGGGTGTTTGTACTTCCTGGTTGTCAAGTTTGGACCCAAGGAAAGGTTGGGACTTTCTGAACTCACATTCCTACCAGGCATTCAATTTCCTGTTTTGTGTAATCTATGTTGCGTCTGGGCATTGCGTCTGGTACCTCACCATATACAGACACATTCCATGTCCCACTGTGGGTAGTCCCAGGGACCATCTCATTTCCACGGCAACCAGACAGCAGTGTGATCATGGTGGGTCCTGGTACAGGCTGTGCCCCCTTCAGAGCTTACGTGGAGGAGAGAATAGCACAAGAAGCTCAGGGTAAGTGGGAGAGCCCAGTCATGTAACCATGACAACACCATGGCATACTGGAACACTAATTTCTTGGTGCCTAATAGCCTTGTATTCAGAGTCTGGGTATAAAGGTAGCATTCTGGCACTCATGCAAGCCCTGGATGTCTGCACAACTCTGTTATATCCTCATTCCAAAGCCTTGTCAAATAATCCGAGAGGTCTGGGATTCGGAATGAGGATCATTTGTGCTGACAGTCATCTTAGGGTGCTGCAGTTTGCTAGCAAAGATGTAGGTTGTATTTTAGTTGAGCTCAGACAGGTGCATTTTCACGCAGGGAACATGCTGTTCTTTGGCTGTCGCTCCCAACAAGCAGACTTCTTCTTTGCTCAAGAGTGGTGGCCGCTGGTGACTGAGGGAAAGCTGGAGCTGTTTACTGCCTTCTCTCGTGACCAGGACCAGAAGGTGTATGTGCAACACAGAATGGAGGAGGAGGGGAGGGTGGTGTGGGAGTGGGTACAACAGAGGAAGGCATACATCTTCATTGCTGGGTGAGTTTGGGATCCATTACATGATTGAAGTGCATGTTCACAGCCATACTCCATGCAAACTAGCGTGGGTCCTGATCTCATTTGGGGGGGTTAAGGGGTGGCTGGGTACGAGGCTAACTTCAAACTGGACCTTTCCAGTTTTTCACTGCTTGTGTGTGAGCCCCCCCCCCCCCCCATGCAACACACACACACCAGCAATGCCAAGCGTATGCCCACAGATGTCCAAGAGTCTCTCAGAACCCTCACCATGAGACATGGCGGACTGAACAAGGAGGAGGCTGAACAGTTCATGAGGACGTTGGAAACCACAAGGCGACTACAGCTAGAAACATGGGCATAAGTAACAGCAGAACAAAAAATCACACCAGAAAAAGTATTTATTACAATTGGAACATTGTATACAAATTGTGCTAAAAGGAATTGGCTAGAACTAAATGGAATTGGCTAAAGGCTCTTTTCCATTTTTCTTTGTCCATCAGACAAAGGGCCGTGCTGTGCATGGCTGCTATGTGACTTGTGTTGGGGTGCATCTAGTGAAGGGTAGTGTGACCCATCCCCAAGTCGGGGTGAAGGGATGAGGGGAGACAGCCAGCAGAACCACCAGTTGGTACCCATCACATCTGCAAAGTTTCTACTAAATCCATAATTGTATCGCTCAGTTTTCCGTTTAAACTCCCAAAATGTCTGTCCTTTGCAAATTTGCAGGACTTGCAGCAGAAGCAGTCCCCCAGCCCCAAACATCACAAATAGAGCAGTAGAGGTCTCGATCATGACCAACGCATTCACAGGCATGATCTGCAGTAGCCAGCCGAGCACAGGGAACACCATGGCAGGGATGATGCCCCAGTGTAACCCTCCCATGAGAATGGATATAGTGCGGAAACTCAGGACAGTTCCGTACACAGCTGCTACAGAGACGTAAATCAGAAACCCAATGAAATAGCGATGGTTGTAATACCCCACGCACTTTCCGGCGAAGTAGCAGTGGTGGTCCCGTCTCAGGACGCATCTCCTGCACGTTGGGCAGTGATGGGAGCGCGGGGGCGCGTAGTACTGGCAGAAGGGGCAGAACACCCAGCCCGGTTGCGATACGACCGGTAGGGCGACGCGGCTGCAAGACGAGTCCGTAGTTACGGTCATGATAAGGTTGGATACTCCGTTCACAAAAAGGAATGTCATCCAGAGCACGTTGGCGTAGTGCGCAAACAGGTTCTCTTCTCTCAGCTGGTCTGGTACGTCGCTTATGGGCCAGACTGTCGGAGCCACATAAAACACCCCGTGTAGGTACGCCACGGGTATCATTATGAAGGTGAACCCCATGGCCAGGCCGTCGATGGCGTTCTTCGGTACAAAGTCTCGCAGCCTCATCTTCCTAGATCCTCCACCTGTAGATGCCTCCCGTCGCTTGCAAAATTTCTAAACAACGCGCACCGAATTTAAGGTATTTAGGGGATCGCTGACTCAGCACACATACAGACATTAGATTGTTCACCTAGTTCACCTTGACTCGAGTATACACTGTACATAGAGCCATGAGGATGCCAAAAAAAGTGCAGTTCAAAATTTAGTGTTTCTTCTTTGAACGCAGTCGTCGTTTTGTTGGAATCTGGCTGGCCATAATGGCACTAGCTCGACGAACAGCCACCTACAATGGGAGGAAATGGGGCACCAAATGACCAGGGTTTATGATAGTAGCAGTATTACTGTAGTATGTGCCCTCAGCTCTCATAATCTGTGCTAGCATAGACCGAGCCACAGGAGGGAGCAAGACAAACAGAAATGAGGGAGGAGTTAGACGGTAGGAGAAAATTGAGGGAGGAAAAGAGGTTCCCAGGCTCATCCACAGGTCTCTAGAGCGCTGTTTTCATCATCGGGCACATCCACTCAAAAAATCCCCATTCTGAATGGGATTCATGGTAGGACTAAGGGCTGTTCTCACAACTCACCTCCTTGAGGTCTTGGCGATAATCAGTTGAGCCTAGGAACTTCCTAATGGACCGATAGCATCTCCTTCGATCTTTCAACTGGAGTTGATGGTTCACATACATTGCAGCAGGCTTGCGTGTATCTACATGGTTATAGAGATAAATCAAATGTAAGCTGAGTGAGAGTCAACTTGATTTTCAGGCTCACTTCTTCTTCTCTTTGTTGTCATGACAATGCCCGTCTTTTTACGAGGGTCAGCATAGGTAACACCGATGGTCTACAGGGGGCATACACATGTACACACACTATATAGTTCACTTCACGGTCCAAGTCATACCCACCCACCCCCACACACACAAGTAGCAAGGGGTGGTACCTTTCTATTCACAAGTCCGCAATATTTGAAGGAGTTCTTGTTCTTCAAGTTATGGGGTTCCTAACATTTGGAAGAGCAGTAAGACGTTGTGAACAACTGAAAAAGTACAACTCACATGTGACTTACAAACAATTTGAGGACATCAAGCTTACTGTTGTGAAGGAGACCCCCTTCCTTCTTATAAGAAAACTGGAACTGTTTCTTATCAGCAGCCACTGCAGTTCAGCTGACATCTGTACCAAAAGACAGCATACACACAGTTGTACAGAAAGGGTTGGGACACCTATGAACACTAACTCCACAGCACTAAGGGCTGCACAAGAAGACCTTCAATAAGTGCTCCCCCAAGTACAGCTAACTAACCTACACTAACTCCACAGCACTAACAACGCCCCAGAGAGGTCACCAGAGTAATAAATTAGCAACAGTATAGTGACTGAACTCACCTCTAGGCTCTCCTTTAATACACAACCCTTCTTCGCGATCACGTAGACAAAAAAACACGTGTATGACGACGATAATACGCGCATGCGCAGATACAATTATATGGAGGAAATTACTCCTGTCACGCAATGAGTATTGAAGGAGCTTGTGAAGATTTTGTAAGTGAATAATCTAAACTCCTCACTTCCAGCAATTTTTAGTGGTTAAATTATTTCCTTAGCTGCAAGGAGGGGACAGTGGGGTATTTCTGGTTGCTGTTTCCAACCATGTGGACGTGAGGGACAGCGAAGAAGTTGCAGTAACCCTTCTCCAGGAGAAGTACCAGGTGATTATAGTGTGTGTGATTGTAGCCAGGTTAATACGATTACAGCCTTGTGTAAATTAGACTTGTGCTGTTGACCGTCCAAATCAAAATTAATCACAAAGCCCCTCCCACATATATAGGACTCCACGACAAGCAAGTTATATAATCCATATACAGTATTAATTTTGTAGTACAAATTTCTCAACTAATTAGTTGATTGATATGATATGAAATTATTTCGATATGCCGGTTGTGTTGACTGCAGGCAGTACTAGTGCAGTTAGGATGGGATCTTCTCTCCCTCCTGACTCCTCACCTCCACTCTCCCGACTCACACACCTGGAGACTACTGTCTCACATCACAGAGGTTAGTGGCTCAGACAGTGCACCTAACCTTTGACCTCCTCAATGAAGCCGCTGGGACAATGGTGACCTCCTCATTTGAAGCTATCTTCTCCCCACCCAAAACCTTCACTGAACCATGCAGTACCATGAATATTTCTGGGCTTGCATTGAGACTGTAGCCTCGTACCCGCTTTTCTGCATGGGGAGGAGCCTGGGTACGAGGCTATTGAGACTGTAGCCTCGTACCCGCTTTTCTGCGAGACTGCTTGAATAATAAAATAACTCACAAATGTAGCTGTTTAAGATCCCTTAGTGAGCAAAAATTAAGCATTTTATCGAGCATTGAGTGCTTGTGTTAGTGTGGCTGATGTCTTCTGCTGCAGGTGTGTCCTCCGAAGGAGATGGTGTTGGCGCTGCTGGAGCAAATGGAGGTTGTCTTGTCCACCCCCGTGTTCCTCCTCATGCTGCAGCCACTGCAGAAAGGTCTGCCATGATAAACACGTGCATGATGAACATAACGTTGTTAGTGAGAGTGTTGTATTCTCTTTGTAAAGTCTTGCTGCAGTTGGAGAAAGAGACGATCTTAGTGTCCTCCCTGAGAAGTGTGTCCTGCCTTGTCCAACAGCACTACAGAAAACTGGAGGAGAGGGAGAAGGATGCAGAGGGAGAGGAGGAGATGGAAGAAAAGGAAGAGGAGGAGGAGGAGGAGGAGGAGGAGGAGGAGGAGGAGGAGGATGAGGAGGAGGAGGAGGGAGGTGGTAACAAGAGAAGTGAACAACACAACAGTCAGGCTGAGTCCAGTGACTTGGAACCAGGTGAAATCACTAATGATAGTCTGCATTCCATGTCAACATCTGGTGAGGGGAATGGAGACGTGCGGGAGGGAGTACCAGGAGTACCAGGTCGTGATCAGAGCCAAAGAGGTCCTGGAGAAAGTGGGAGCATTGTCTGTCAAACTGATGACCCCGGTGATGTGGGACAGCATTCCTGGGACACACTGACTGTGCACTCAGCTGCAGCACAGACCTTGGAGTTTGTGCAACCATTTGTGGAAGACATTCACCAGCGGTACTGCTCAGTGACTATGGTGAGTGGACTCTTAGCCTCGTCCTTAGGCTCATGCGTGGGCCCACGCACAAGAGCCTGGGAATGAGGCTAGTGGACTCTGTGCTTGTACACATGTGGCTCGATGCAGTATTAGCAAGTCTCGTTGTGTTCTATAGCAGCTGCTGTCCTACTGGAGTGGGAGGCAGAGAGAGTGCATCACCTTGTGAGTTGACTTCTCTTTCCCACCTCTCCTTCCTCTCCTCCCCCTTTTTCTTTTTTTTTTTCCTCTCCCCCTCCTCCCCTTCCCAACCCTCTCTTTCCTCTTGTCCTCTTATCTCTGTCCCAGACTCTTGTCTCTGCTTGACTTTCCACTGGTGGCCCACAATCTCAAGTCTGGTAACAAGACTCCAAATGACAGCAGGAGGACTGCCGAGAATATCATGGTGAGCTTTAGCCTTGTTCCCAGGCTCCCACACAAGAGCCTGGGAACGAGGCTAGGTGAGTTTCTAATAACCCAGTCTCATACTCAAGCCATGTGGAAGAAGAGAATAGTAATGGCCTAGACACAAGGCTATAACAAGCCTTTACGTAGTACTGTGGAGGCTCCTTCTCCTGTACAGCTGCATTTTTTGCTCTTCAGGGATGTGTAGTGAAGTGCCACTGTGGGTGTGTGAAGCTGATGGAGTGGGAGGGTGGAGGGGTGAGGGTGGGAAGGAAGAGACGGAAGCAAGGGGAGGACCCTGGTGATCAGGAGAGTCAAGACGACTGGGTGAATGATGACAACTGTAAGGAACAATCTAATGTGTGTATCATCCTCCATGTCAACTTCTGTACCTGCTCATAACCTGTTCCCAGTCCCACTTCTCCCTCCCCTCGGTCTGGCCTGCTTTGTCTACCTGGTGATGGTGGAAGGGGTGGAGCGCTCCTACCTCCCAGCCATCATAAGACAAGATTACCTCCTGTACATCAACCTTCCCCACGTTACAACACTGCTGGCAAGGTAGTCTCATTCCCAGACCCTTAGTCTCATTCTCAGACCCTGGTCTGGGAATGAGATTATCAGTGGTATGAGACTATATAATTATCACCATAGTACGAAGCTATACCGGAAAATATCACGAGTTTGTTGCCGTCTGTATTGTTACGAGTGCGCAGCACGAGTAACAATGCCAACGGCAACAAATGAGTGATGTTTTTTTCCGGTATAGCTTGGTACTATGGTGATAATGATTTTATCATACGAACCTTCGATTTCATTGCACGTTCAGACGCAGCGCACGTGACTTGTAGTACCTGATACGGATTCTCGCGTGACTTGTAGTACCTGATACGGATTGTCGCGTGACTTGTAGTAAAAAGTCTTTTTATAAACTGCGTGCAGCTGCAAGGCTTCCCCATTGACTCCTATACATTAGCGTGAGTTAGACGTATGATAATAAAAATTAATGTGATATTTCTTGTTGCACAATAGTCAAGATTACTGAAATAATTTTTTCAAAATCTTCCCACAAAATACTACTCGTATCCGTCCACAGACCTGAGAAAGCCGTGACGTTAAAAGGACTGGTGGGTCAATAGTTCACTTGATAAATAAAATCTGACCCTACTGGCCCGAATATTCCCTTGCTCAGGCACTTTTAAAAGTCCTCCTTTCCCTGGTCCCCACTTTCTCCCTCCCGTCCTATTTACTGGACAACAGAAGATACCTACAACTAGCAGAGGTAGGAACACACATCCTCCTGAGGTGGTTGACCACACACTCCACTGTGAGCATGTTCACATGAGAGTGATCTTCTCCCTCTCAGCTCCTCACCAGCCTGATGACCACCTGCGCTCACAAATCAGTGGTAACTACATAGTGACACAGGCTAGCCTCGTTTTTAGGCTCCCATCCCTCCCACCTAACACACACACACACACACACACACAGCAAAATATAAAGGTGGAAGGTGGCCTGGGAGCAAGGCAATTTCCCCCCACCTCCCCCAAAGACCACCTAGGCAGATGTTGATCATGTTCCTGTTTATTCCTCCAGAGGCAGCAAAGTGTTCCTCTTCTGTTGGACCTAACCAAGTGCTTCAACGACACTGGGAGGCATCGGATATACAGGTGTGCTTGCAACCACAACCCAATGTTTGTCTTTGTCCCCTAGTGGCTCTCATGAGGAAATGTCATTGTATTGTGTCTCAGGAGTCTCTTCCGCTCTGTCGGTCATGCCGGAGTCCTGGGGCTCCTCACCCACAACATCAAGAATGAAGTCGACCAGGCACTGAAGGTGTTGTGTACATATGTGATGGGTGTACGTGTGATGGGTGTACATGTGTGATGGGTGAACATGTGTGATGGGTGTACATGTGTGATGGGTGAACATGTGTGGTGGGTGTACATGTGTGATGGGTGAACATGTGTGGTGGGTGTACATGTGTGGTGGGTGTACATGTGTGATGGGTGTACATGTGTGATGGGTGTACTGCATGGCACACTATTCATACTACATCTTGGTATGTCCCATCTTGTCCCACAGGTGGTCCCTGCTGACAGTCCATTTCTCGGTCCAGACCTGGCACCTCTCCTTGATCTCACACTGACAATTTCCACGGATACAGACCTCCTGAAAGAGTCAGACAGGTGAGACGTACTATGCTGCAGTAACCTCATACTCATTGTAGTCTCGCAGGCTGGCAGGGAGAACCAGTGTATGAGGCTAGGTGTGTATGAGTGCACTGTAACCAGATTAAACCTAAATTATCTATTCATCACAGGGTCATGGCTGCATTAAATTTTCTGCGCTACCTTCTGATACGAGACAAACAAGAAGAGAACCAGGTCTGTCTGGGAAGAGTAACTGTGACAAAATGTTGATGGTGTTTCCTCCTCCCACCTCCTCCCCCATCCCACACACCTTTCTCCAGACTGGTGTGTGGGGTATGCTGGTGAAGGTGAGGGAGCAGTTCATGATCCCCCTCAGGAGTCTGCTGGTAGCCACAATAGCACACTGCAAGCGTGAAGTGGAGATGAGGAGGGAGGAGGCACAAACAGGAAAAAGTAAGAGTGGTCAACCACCAGCTTAGTCTTACTGCAGTGGAAGAAATGTTCCATGTCCTGCAGGTACACTGCAAGAGGGTGGCCCTGAGGTGACGGTGGAGGTAGGAGGGATGAAATTGCCCAAGATGAGCCCCGAGGATGAAATACAGGTTGAGTGCTCATTACACCTAAACCCATTTCCTATATTGGCAGCACACCTACATGCATTTCTCCCCCCAAATGTAAGCTGAAGTAGGAATAAGGCTACTTTTCTCTCTGCCTGTACAGACACTACACTTGGCTCAACACCATTTGGACATGATGGAGAGCGTCATGGTTCGTGCAGAGGAACTGATGGACAGCACTTAGATTCAAACCAAACACCACCAAGAATCTGTTGTGTAAAGTGCTAAAATTCAATCAGTGCAGTGGTACTATAAAGTTGGCCAGTTACAATAAAACAGACAAGAGTTTGAGAGTTCTAAGAATAAAGCTGTATACATAAGTGCCACACAAAAAGGAGCTCCACACACAGCTGCGTTCAGTCATGTTAGTAACCCTCAACTGCAGGAGAAAGAAGAAAAACACTCGTAACAGTAATGCATACAACTACCCCAGCACATCAGTATTTCTGATAAGTTATGTCCCCTGCATGGTTTATCTCCCCGGTCATGGCCCACTAGGAGCTATGGGAAGCACAAGGAATATACAGTGGTCCGCACTATCACCCCACCAGTCACACGCGGTGACAAGGAGTGGGGGATGGCAAAACTGCTTTCTAACGGTGTGGGATGGACTCTGCATCATGATACAGTCAGACACAAGGCCTCAACTGTCAGCTCCTAACCACAGGGGCAGAGCTCATGGGAGGCGAACCCCACGAGGTACCCCACGTTGGAACTAAGTTGACAGGCATTAACCCTTTATACCTGAATGACGACTATAGTCGTCATGAACATAGGTACGTTAATTCCGAATGACGACTATAGTCGTCATGGCCACTATCGAGCAGTTAGCGCTCTATACCCCCCGCTGCTACGTCGTATATAGTTAGTATGTGCCGCAAGAAGTCGAATAAAGCATAATTAGCTGGGCCGTCCTATAGGAATTTCCCCGGAAATTGCGTTCGAAGTTTACCGTTCGATCGTGTTGTACTTAGTACTGCCACAGAACAGCTGGTTTCCCACGCGCTACTGGTCCTACCGAATTTGTTCTTGCTAATCATCTAAACAACAGTGAAAACGTACCTTCGCTGGAAGTTTTGCCACGGATTTCCAGACATTTTCCAATACGTAGCGAATACCCGTGCTTTCACCGCTGTATCTTATTTGGACTTCACTGCCAATTCGTATGACTACTTTCCCAAGTAAAGCAGGTTTGTTTTCAACCAAACTAAGCGTAACTAGCACAATCAATCAACATAGTACAAAATCACCATTTTTTATCTTGCTTCTCTCGTAATCACGTGTTTATTGTGCGCATGCGCATCGGGTATAAAGGGTTAAATGGACTTTCTATGCTGCCATTCAGGCTTGTCAAATCTACACTGACAGTCAACACATAGCCAAGGCAACCAGGACACTTACTGTATGTTGTAGCATCAATCTCGTCAGGTAGTTCAGTGATGTTCACCTCGAAACGATCTTGAACCGAGTTCAAGACTTTAGCATCACCTTCATCAGATACAAATGTGATAGCGAGACCCTTGGTGCCGAATCGGCCAGCTCTGGCCACCTGGAGGGAGGGTAAACGATTTTAGAGTAGATAACACAATTCATATGCACTAAAAGTCTAACATAAGGTAACATTCTCTCTCCTTACCCTGTGCAGGTATGTGTCTGAATTTTCAGGCATGTCATAATTGAACACAATGTTCACTCTCTCGATATCCATGCCTCTCCCAAAGAGATCTGTTGCTACCATGATCCTTTTGCTGAAGCTCTTGAAAGCCTGGTACTTGGCTAGCCTGCAGCATCAGAATCAACAGGACTTTGAACAGCGCTTATCAGCCACAACACAAGATATGGCTACATTATCTACAACTACTGTCTTGGTATTTCTGATAAGTTATGTCCCCTGCATGGTTTATCTCCCCAGTTATGGCCCACTAGGAGCTATGGGAAGCACAAGGAATATACAGTGGTCCGCACTATCACCCCACCTGCCACACGCGGTGACAAGGAGTGGGGGGTGGCAAAACTGCTTTCCAACGGTGTGGACGGACTCTGCATCATGATGCAGTCGGACACAAGGCCTCGACTGTTAGCTCCTAACCACAGGGGCAGAGCTCATGGGAGGCAAACCCCACGAGGTACCCCACGTTGGACTAGCTACACTAGTTCACTATTTCCAAATAATGCCCACCTCTCCTCCTGGGGCATGCCTCGATGAATACAGATAGCTGGGAAGTTCTGTTCCACCAGCAGCTGGGCAAGTGCAATACACCGCTGTACTGACTTCACAAAGATAATCACCTGCACAGAGAACAGAGCAAGCTAATCGACAGACATCGTGTTGGCACGTCATAAATGCTTTTTATGTCATCCACTATTGGCCACAGTTGGAATTCTAGATAATTGGCAGCTCTGTCCTGCCTGTACAGTGTTAAGTGTTGTACACAAGGGCTAATGTTTATGTTCTTTAGTTGCACAAGAAAATCTTGGCTGTCTATGAACAGCCTATTGGCAGCTTCCCTCGCCTCTGTTACAGTTCCTAAAGCTCTCACTACAGTGTCTGACTACAGAAAGTTGAGCAAAGGACTACAGTGTTTTGGGCACCTGGTTGAACTCAAGGGCATCGAGAAGGTCGAAGAGTTTCCTGTTTTTCTCACGATCTTGCAGTTTGATGTAGTGCTGCTGGAGGCCATGCAACGTCAGCTTTGTGTCGTCGTCCACGTACACCTCCATTGGCTGTGTTAGGATGGAGGGATGGGAGGACAGCTTCCGGGTCACACGGGCCGGGGTTATGAACACACGTACACACATGGGCACAAACACATGCTTCGACATACAAACACGATGAACACCGGGACACCACACAATACAATGTGCACACACATACACACAGGACAACATATTACACACTGACAGAACATATTACATGATGAGAACACAATGACGGTAGGTAGTGCAGTGTAGAGTAGCAGCTGGGCATCATGCAGACAGTAGTGGTCCCCCCCTCTGACTGGCACCCTCAGTGAGTGGTGATCCAGGAGGACACAGCTCAAGGAGAGGACACACCTCCAAGTAACATGCTCCGAAACACCACAGAAAAACAGTAGTAGGTAAATCAGTTTCCTAGTGTCATCAGGTACTTGAGTTTGTCAGGAAGCCAGCGTAACTTAGATCCTATTGTCATGTCGGTGAAAGTCACAGTAATTCAAGCCTTAGTGTCATGTGTCAGGTCGACAAAAGCCAGCGAAGAGCTAGTCAAACAAGTCGCTACTGAAAGCAATTGAAGTCCTAACAAAAGTCAGTCAACTACACCTAAAGCAAAAACGAAAGCCCTCGAGATGTTGAACATGTCCACTACAGACCAACCTACAACTAATGACACCACAACTACCCTACCTCACACCAACCACTCGCAGCTTCTTGAGGTCCTGTAACAACACTACCCTCCCATCAACACACACTCCTCCAAACCTAGCAACAACCAATCACACACAAAATGCTCTTAGAAAACGGCCAAGAGGCTCTCAGAAAAATTGGACTGTCCTTATTCACTAAACTGGAACCATCCACTCCAACCGAAAACTTCCTAAGCCACTCCCCAACCACACACAAGATGCTATTAGAGAAAAATGCCCGAATGCTCAGTGAAAACCCCCACAACTGTTCTATCCAACCACGAAAACTCGTTCCTAGACTCGAACCTTCCTTCCATTACCTCTTGCTAAGCAAGGAGCAATGAAAATGTGCCGATTGTCTAACAACCACTCAACAAACCACTGCTCAACCAGACGATCATCTACTCTTCTTCCTCATACACCAGACCACCAGCTTTGGGAGACACCACTGCTTTCACAAAGCTACAGGTACTCAAGCAGCCGCCAGACTAGAAGCCGGCAAGTGGTGAATTACATTATTCATAAACTTCTTGCAGACGGGACGGATCTCCTTGGGCAGGGTAGCGCTGAACATCATCACTTGCTTCTCATGAGGTGTGTTTTTAAACACCTCCTGCACATCTCGACGCATGTCTAGAGAGAGAGCAGAGATAAAAAAATCAGTACCACACAATCACTATTTCCAAACGTATGAACATCATGTATATTCTAATTAAAGCCCACTGCACAAATGTCACCCGCTACACACTGTAACAATTTTCACAAAGCACTTACCTAGCTGTTCTAACATCTTGTCGCACTCGTCCAGAATAAAGTGCTTCGTGTTCTTGAGGTTGAGTGTCCTGTCCCTCACCAGTGCCAGGATCCGTCCAGGAGTGCCCACCACAATGTGAGGACAGCTGTTCCCCTTCAGCGTCTCCTCATCCTTCTTGATGCTCACACCGCCAAAGAACACCGAGACACGAATGTTGTCAAAGTATTTGCTGAATCGCTCGTACTCTTTGTAGATCTGAAATGCCAGCTCCCTACATCAACAGAGAGGCCAAGACTCGTGAGTAGCTAGCATTAATACTGGTATCTAGGTCAGTCTTTTTATCAGCAACATTACCAGAGAATTGGCAGACTCTCTGTGCAGGGATGGCGCTAGCCTCGTACCCAGGCCATGCAATATATGCAATACTTAAGCAAAAGCCACATAACTTATGCTCATTTAAAACCACAGGTCACAAAGCTGGTTGAAACTGTTGCCATGCTTTTCCTTCCTTGATAGAACACTATCCATTTACAACAGACATAGTTAGCATTTCTAACAATTGTAAGGTAACTATGTTACAAATAGGCGGAGATAAAAGCAACATGTGAGTGTTTGAACACCAACACAATTGTTTTCACACATACCACACATCTGAAGTATTTAACACACTAATTCACACAATGTACACATATTCCATGGGTTTTCACACAACTCACCTGGCATGACACATGACGAGGACACTGACTTGTCCGTCCTGGGGTTCCAGTTGTTGCAGCGTGGCAATGACAAACACAGCTGTCTTCCCCATTCCGCTCTTAGCTTGGCAAATTACATCCATTCCCAGAATAGCCTGAGGGATACACTCGTCTTGCACTGCAAAGGGGAAGACAGTTTCATACACAGATGATTTCAACTAAATGACATTTTCTTTACAAACAAGTATTGAAAGCTATAGATTACTTTACCTTCACTAGGGTGTTCAAAGCCACAGTCTACGATGGCTCTCAGCAGTTCCGGCTTGAGGAGAAAATCTCTGAAACCAGACGAATGTATCGATACGTAGCTGCCTTTCACCGCCGCCTTCTTTTCGACCGCATTTTCTGCTCCGTTTGCCTGCTGTTCTTGCGTTTCTTCCTCGTCGTAGTCCAACAGTTCACCTTCAACATCGTGGTCGGTGGTCGCCATTTTTGTTTAGTAGAACTCTGGAGTTGAACACACACACAATCAACGATAAGACCACTTGTTTTGCTACGTAACAATACAATAACACACATTCTTACCACTAGAAGAGTTTTCGAGGTACAGCACACAGGAAAGAGGAGGATTGAAGCCGATACAAACAAAAGTTACACCTGCTTTCTCTCACTTCAGAAAGGGCGGACGTTGCGATGTCGACAAATGTTGTGCGCATGCGTGATGACGTAATATTTAATTTTAATTCCAGCCAGCTACACCCACTTCTGCAATCGCTAGCCTTCCAGCTTGGTTCTCCTACTCTGCTTGCAGTACTACCTACTAGTGTAACATGGAATCTTCTCTGAAGCGTGTTCTGGACTACAAGCTGCTCTTTGACATTTTGGCGGACAGCAACGGCCTCGTGAAACTGCAGACGCTGGAAACATCCTGGCCCAGTGATCTGTCAGCACCCATGCTTCCACGCGGTTTGGTTGAGTTCTGGAGGGAATATTCCACTTCTGATGGCTACCTGGATTGGGAGATGTTTTCCGGGGGATTGGAGAAGGCACTCAAGGCAGACAGTTTCCGTCTGAGTAAGAAAGAGCCACCGACTGAAGCTGAGCAGAGGTTAAAAGCACTGAGATCAGAAGTTGCTCCACTTTCCAAAGTGAAAGCTGCAGACATTGAGGGTTTTCTGGCCTCGTGCAAAGCTGATGCACTTGTACAAGCACTTGTGAAGACAAGAAAAGAAGTTTTCAGATGTCAGACATCTCTACATACCCTCACATCACCAACAGCTACAAACCCGATGAGAAGGAATGGCACATTCAATCCAGGTAAGACAAAGAAGTGAGGTTGGGTTTAAACTTGCTGTGATGTACTGATTGATGGTTATTTCTCTTTCTCAGCTCATAAACCTTCAAGAGAAAACAAAAGGCCAACAGCAGCAGAAACGAAGCTTTCCGGGTCTATGGTGGTAAGTTTACAATGCACATCATCTGAACGCCTGTTTTAATGCCTTGTCATGTTAATGGGTGGCTTTAACTAAGTACACACTTTGATGACCTCTCTTACACACAAGCGCACAAACCTATCTCTGAGTCAGGAGAAAGAAGAGTTGATAAAAGGGTTCGAGGTGCTTGAGAGCACACGCCAGTGGTTCAGTGACAGAATAGAGCAAGTGACACTCGAAGAGAAGCAGTTACACGGACACTCACATGAAGTAAGAGATACTGGGGGTACATGCAATCACCCATTTCATTGTGCAGATGGTGGGTGGGGTCATATATCCAGATTTGTTGGTAGTAGTGAGTTCGTGATATCCACACCCACACTAGCCCCATCCCCTCCCTCACCCCAAAGGGCCCTGGGGGTGAGGCTATACCTACACCAACCTTTGTATGACCCCACTTCTTTGTGCAGATGAGGGCAGAGGAACTGCTTGCTGCACTGGAGCAGGGTGGTGAGCAGAGTGAGACCATTTGTCATATCAAGGAGATCAACTCTCACCTGAAACTACTGGCTATGGAGGCCGCAGCAACAGGTCACACCAATGTTATCGCACCACAGCTGCCACAAAGTGGAAAAGCTGCGATGAAATCAGGGAGGGTTGGATTGGCCTCAAGCATGCAGAAAACTCCTACAACATCACCACTAGTTTCAGTACAACACAGACACCAAGTTGCAAGAAGCCATTCCTCTCCCTCATCTATACCTATCGCTGTAGTTGAAATCCCCAACCGGCCGTATTCCACCACCCAAACTCCTCTCACAAAGAAAACTCCTGGCACTTCTGCAGAAAGATCACAACATCCTGCCACTGTGGATCAGCTGAGACCAAGACGAAAACATCGACCCAGGAGATCCCAGTCCCTCACAGAAGGCATCAATGTAGAGCATCTCTATCCCCAATCCCTCCCACAGCAGTATCCCCTGAGAGCAGCATGCTTCACCGGTTCTGTGAGGGAGTTGCAACACCCAGCAACAGTCAGCCCTTCTAACACAGCACACAGATCTATGTCAATGAAGAACATTAGTCGTTCTGTCAGCTCCCCGGCTCAAACCTATCCTACCACCTCCCTCGGGCAGGGGCACATCTCAGAATACCCAGGTCACAGGCAGCATTTGCAAGCCCCATATCACATGAGCACAAGCTATTCTCCCTGTCAGAAGAAAGCAGTTCAGAATCAGAAGTCACTAAGTACTGAGGTACAGGATAGTCTTAGTGTTCATAACTACTACTACGAAGTGTACTACAGTGTACATGGAGGAAGCTAAGCTGTAATGTGTGTGTACTGTAGGTTCAGTGTACAAGGTGTGTAACGTAGCAAACTGTGTGTCCAAATCTGCATGGAATTATGTCATTGGTCCCCCCAGAATGTCTCCAGACCAGCCAATGATGCAGACAGAAAGAAACCAAAGAAGGTAAACAAACAGCAGTCAGGTGTGAAACACTTGTCATAAAGCTATCCTCAAACACTGACTAGGTGGTGGGAGAGCATCAAACCAAGAAGCCGGGAAGCAATGAGGCTGTTCTACAACACAAGATGCTGCAGCACATGGCAACAGTCTATCCCCCTGCAGATGAAACCCTTCTCTCTGTTGTGTAACATGTGGTGACAGCAACGTTAACGTTCTAGATATACATACACATTGTTCCACTCACGAGGCAGATCATATTTTGTGTGGATGAATAATACCATGTGACTATTAGTATGCATTGAAACTCTGTGTGATGTTTGTCAATTAAACTGTAGCATCATTTAGTGCTATAATGCTATAACTAAAATGTACCTACACAGCTAAAGTTCTCCACATCAATAACTTGTGTAAATTCAAACACCGAGCAGTGGCAGTAGCTACTTGTTTCATCCTCAACACCATTTACGAGAGTGACTTGCAGTGGACACATCCTGATGAGGTTAAATAGCCTATCACCTGGTGTGTGATCACGAGTGTATAACTCTACTGATCAACTCCATACCTCCATAGTGTGTTTGTTTA
This sequence comes from Agelas oroides, assembly GCA_949130485.1. NCBI lineage: Eukaryota > Metazoa > Porifera > Demospongiae > Agelasida > Agelasidae > Agelas > Agelas oroides. The sequence goes on along the minus strand of OX422197.1, from coordinate 502,415 downwards.
TATACATGAAGAGCCATGTGACTTTATCAAAAACTGTATTCATTGACAAGCAGCAATCAACATTGTACAACTGGAGAAATGCAAAACACGATGAAAACATCATACATATATACTGGTATTCTAACCTGAGCAAGGCCTGATGCCCCCCTCAGGGTCCTGGGGCTGGCTAACTTCACTATTGTGCATACTAGTATCATAGCTAGGTCTGAATCACTGAACTAGCTAGTCTCGGAGCCAGACCCTCGGATACAGAGGGTCTGGTTCCGAGACCATGAGTTAGCCAGCTTATGATAAGTGATGATGATACAATGACTTGTGGTCATCAAAGGAGACTACCTCACACCCAATTGGTAGAAGACTGCCGCTGCAATGGGAGACAACACCATTTTTAAAGTCACAATAACTAGCTACTAACAACTGCACAGTACTGCATGTAGCTACATGAGGCTTCTATTGATCGTCATGCAGGACCTAGTCTCCAGTTATGTGCTAGGTTTCTGCACACACTCTGCCATGTGTGAACCCACAAATAACGCTCGCTAATGAGTGGGTGTGGCCAAGGTCATGAACCCACAGAATATGTGTCAATAAAGCTTTGACTCAAGTTTCCCTAGTCTCCAGTTATGTGCTAGGTTTCTGCACACACTCTGCCATGTGTGAACCCACAAATAACGCTCGCTAATGAGTGGGTGTGGCCAAGGTCATGAACCCACAGAATATGTGTCAATAAAGCTTTGACTCAAGTTTCCCTAGTCTCCAGTTATGTGCTAGGTTTCTGCACACACTCTGCCATGTGTGAACCCACAAATAACGCTCGCTAATGAGTGGGTGTGGCCAAGGTCATGAACCCACAGAATATGTGTCAATAAAGCTTTGACTCAAGTTTCCCTAGTCTCCAGTTATGTGCTAGGTTTCTGCACACACTCTGCCATGTGTGAACCCACAAATTATCAATGCCAGGAGTTTTAGAGCTATAGCATTGACCTTAGGGGAGGTACTTTGTATTAAAGGTCATCTAGATAGGGCTACCAGGGCAACGCTTTAAGGTCAGATATAGACCTACAAGGGGAAGCCTTCTCGTGAAACCTTACCTGGTAACATTATAAGGTCTATTTGACCTTACGGCATCTTCCCTCAACCCAACCCCAGATGACACATGACTCATATAAACTAGTGGGTGTAAGCCAGAGGCTACATACATGATTGTAGTAAATATGTAGTAATTACCTCCACTGTGATACATACTTCCTCTCCACTGATGTGGTAGATTAATTATTGCATGCAAAGAAAATAATGCAGATTCAGTTTACATACTTCCTCTCCACTGATGTGGTAGATTAATTATTGCATGCAAAGAAAGTGTTTGACAGCAGCAAGTATCGTACAGAGAACAACAAAGACCCACCCTTCCATCATTCCCATGGAGAAACCTTTGTGTAGTGTATTGCAAACTCCTTAGTTGGTAAATTTCCCTCTGAAGTTGTAATGAAAAAGGCATGAGAATCTCATCAAATGTCAACCACTAATAGCCTGCGTAAATTCACATGAAAAGAGACACCGATGGTGCAATGCAGACACGAATAACAAAGACCCACCCTACCTTCATTCCCACAGTGAAACCTTGTGCACATGCAGTGCATTACAAAGTACGGTGACAAAACCTATAGCACTTTCAGAGCTGTAATGAAGTGAAATTTGCAGCAATCAAATGCCCCACTAAAAGCTAGTCTACATGTGCTCACACACTGATGGTGCACATATAAAACCTAGCCTTGTTCCCAGGCCTTCCCACCATCCAGTTTTTGATTGCTTACTGTCAGTGATCAAAAACTGGATGGTGGGAAGGCCTGGGAACAAGGCTACATAGAGCCTTCAAATGAAGCAAGCATGAAACCTGCAAGGACGTCACTTTAAACAATGGCAGTGGAATCCTAAGCAGCTGTTGGTTATCACAACATATTACTAGAGTTTTGAAGGAAATAACTTAGAGTAATGCGTTCTCAGGTATTATGTATACAAGACCTACATTCATTTTAATAGTGACTGATCAACAATTGAGATGGAATCTGAAGCAGGCACACCATCTAAACTTTCACAAAATTAGGTATTCAAAGCATTTCATTTGGTACAATGACAAAAACTGAGCTAGCAAGTGACATAAGGATCATGTGAGAAACAATGAATTACCTCTAATGGCTCAAACCACACATGAGACAGTAAACTTGAATCCATAAGACTAAAATGAATGTTTCTGTATCATTTTGTTGAGTTGGTTGTATCTATGAATTTCAACTCCACACACACACATGCACACACCCCACCCACACATACACATGCACACATGCAGACACACACACACACATGCCACACACACGCACATATGCACACACATACACAGGCACACACACTCACATGTCACACACACACAAAGTGAAAAGCCAGGCAATAGTGAAAATAGGAGCCCGTTGGTCTTTCTATATAGCTAGCTAGCTAGCCCTCAGAAGCAATTAGCAACTTTATGACTTTTTACTTTGTGTGGGATTGGAGTCATTTCTGACTACATACCAAGGAAGCCCTAGGTAACTGTGACAACCTTCATTGGTTGGTTAGTGGTAGACAAACTGATAAACAGAGCCCATGTTTAGGCAGGGCAGTGAAGATGAGGATGGGGTGTACATAATCTATCAAGCTAGACCACCTTCTCTCACTTACCAGAAGTTGGGTTTCCCTAACCCTGCCCCGGCGAGCGGGAGAAGGTGGTCTAGCTTGATACTCTAGGGTGTACAGGATCATAGCCAACCATATCTGCACCATTACTGTCACCAGTGGAAGGACACCAGTGTATACAAGCTAGCTATTATATCACATAACCAATCGAGATAATGTGGGTGTGAGCGGCAACAGGTAAGCCTGGATCTTCTCTTGAACAGTGGGGAACATCTGTCAATACATGCGTCAATAAACGCATCAGCATTAGTCCTGTAATAATGGCTGGTTAAAACTGGTTACCAATCCACTATATACTGGTGAGCAGAAGTATGGAATCTACAGTGATTACTGTAAACTAAAAACATGTGGTTTCAGTTTGAAATACTCCTCCATAGGCATGGACCAGGGTGGTAGCTTCTGATTTTCTAAATAGAGTCATCTTACTAGGGAGGTTTTACACAAGGCTTGTTGGTTTTGAGTATCAGCGAAACAGTATTTCAACCAACAAAATCCATTGTGGGCACTGCCATACACACCACAGTGCTTCAAGTGCAGGATGCTACATGCATGTGTAGTTATGTAGTAATTCAACTGTTGCTTGTGTGCAGCTATGTATAAATGGGTAAACTTCACTTAAGATCCATAATAGCCTCATACCCTGGCCTGGGTACGAGGCTAGATCCATAAGTACCCATGTGGATGTGAGGGTCTTGGAGTATACATACATGCATACAGGAGGGTGAATGCGTCCAAATAGAACACAAATTACCGTGTGACTGTGCTGCTCCAACCAAGGAGTGACAAGTTAGTTTGTGATTGGTGGATATCAGTAATCATTGCTGAGTTGGTTCATTCTAGAAACTATTAGCCTGATTCCCAGCCCTTCCCCACCTCCAGTTTTTAATCATTTCAAAAACTGGAGGCAGAGAAGGCCTGGGAATGAGGCTAAACTATTGCAGGTCTGCAGTAAGCCATCTATAGCAGGAGGTCTAAAGAGTGGTTGTTGTCTAGACAATGGCCACCTCATCTAGCCATTGTAACTGAGGTAGCTACTCCCAATAATTTGTAGCTTTATAGTCCCCTAGCCTTGTTCCCAGGCTCTCCCCCTGCCCCGATGAAAAATAAAAACAGCATCAGTTTTTGGGTTCTACGTACTAAACTGTGACATGCTGTGATATATTATGACATGTGGTCAATGCTGTGGTTTCATCATACTCCCGATAAATAATCTTGTGAAAATGTGCAAATATTTGAGGGGAGGACATTGGTCAAATGATTCCTTAATCTGGAAATTAGATCATGACTAAACCATGACCATATTGAGTTGCTGCAGTATAGCTATGGAAAGACAGGCACCTGGCAACCACAGGGAGGGAACTCTAAGGCAACCCCAAACCTTCTGGAAGTGTGTATTAAATTAGCCTCACCAGAGGCAGGGACTATGGAAAGACAGCTGGCAACCACAGGGAGGGAACATAATTCAAGACAGGCCCCAAGTGGAGCTGTATCAAATTAGCCTGGCAGAGGCTGACCATGCAGAAGGAGGCTTATAATGCCACAAGCTACATGTGATGCTTACTTGTGCGTTGAAATGACATCAAAGTGGCTGGTCTACCCAAGACCCTTCCAGTGAGAGGAAGGTGAAACAAAGCTATGATATGAAAAAAGGAAAAGGGTGTGGACAGGTATATAAACATATTGTAGCTAAACTAATTAATCAACTGAACACCTGTCTATGACCGAAGTAAGCAGTTGTCGAATAACGTTGAGCAAATAACCAATTAAAGTATCAACTCTAGATCATGCACAGCCAAGAAAGGGAACCCTTATAACCTGTTGGTGTAGGTGCCAACATGCAACCATGAGTGTAGTAGCCTTGGCTACTCATGTTTGTACATTCTTCGCATATTTCAATTAACTACCTCCTTATTTGGAAGTTGATGCACGTCATGTGTTTGGTTGGATTGTAACCAATCACATGAAACACAGCATCTCTACCATGTTGGCTAAGTACCCTGACACACAGCCTGGTATAGTCAAAAGCCTAGGTACGTACAGATTTGTTTTTCTTAATAGAGTTAGTTATGTTCACTTTCGCTTTCATTTGATTGGTTGGGAGTAAACCACAAGATACCACCTGCTGTTCACTCTCGATACCATGTACAATAGCAACCTGGTAACTGACATTGTTTTTGTTTTGGTTCAGCTGGCTGTTTCATGATCTGCTAGCTGTACTGCAGGACAGAATCCAGGGGTCAGTTTTGTTGGGCAGTTGAGGTAAAGGTCACTTCACATAAGAGCAGTTTTGTTGGGCAGTTGAGGTAAGAGCAGTTTTGTTGGGCAGTTGAGGTAAAGGTCACTTCACATAAGAGCAGTTTTGTTGGGCAGTTGAGGTAAAGGTCACTTCACATAAGAGCTATCAGATAAGACAATTCTGATACTAAGCAGTCATATTAGGGAGATGTTCATTGATGGTTCATGCATTAGCTCATGCATCACAAAAGACAGTAATTTTGATGGCCAGGTTCAGCACTGAAAGTCAATACCAAAATAGAATGTAGCTACACTCAGCACATATGTTTTCATTACCAGAAAACTTCTGGGTATGTTAGGCTAATATGGTGGGTTCCCATAGAGGAGGTAGAAAGTTTTCCGACCTGGGGTCATTGGTATTGATATTCATATTGGCTTTCACTGGAGCAAGCCATGAATCTTTGAAAAGCGGGACCTTTTCAGTAAAAGCCAAAAGAGCTTGTTGAGATACAGATATCAATTAGCAATAACCTCTCAGGTATCTTACTAGTTGACTACAGCCTGCCCTGTGGTTCACAACCAGATCAGTGATTACTGCAGTATGCCATCAACACAACGATCACAATATTGGTGTCCCATGATAAAAATCTCAGTTCAAAAACTTTGGGGACTTGTCAATGCCACAAAGAATCCCAGAAATCTTGACCCTCAATCAATGAACAACATCTCTCTGATTAAAGGTCTACAAAGTGTTCTACAAAGTCACTCAACATGCAGGACATGTTCTGATCAACACTAGGCCTCATCAGCTGTATTGGGGTGGGACCACTACCTCAAGCAAAAGAGCAGTCAGGTGGCTGGCCTTATTGTTATAATTGGGGGACCATGCAGTATCCAAAGTAGTTTCTCTGCACAGCTTCTCTACAAAAATCATCTCTGTGACAAACACACTTTCTCAGTGCTTCTTAGAAAGATTGTACGAGTGCAACTGCAGATGTGTGGAGATTGCTGGCCACCTTGGGCAACAATGTTGCAGTTTAGTGTACCTACCATGTTAGAAGAGACAGATAAGATAATAAGATACTTAAGTACCAATGTGATACCTGCCTGCAGATTTCCAAATTGAAGTGGCACAGCAGTACATCATGAATTTTCCTAAAACAACTGCTGGGTGTGTGTTGTGGTCAGGCTAGTGGTCATATAGTTTAGACACTAAACCTAGTGCCTTCCCATTAAATTTAGTCAGCACATGCAATCAATAACTGTTGATCATACAATTCCAGCCAATTTCTTGCATGTTGAAACCCATCACGAAACAAGTCGAGGTACTTGGTTCGTGATGGGTTTGTTTTCTATAGATTCTGTTTAGCATTAGAATTACACAGCAATGTCACTGTGTAGTAATTGTGCCCATGGAAACTGTAAATGTTGTACACTTATGTATGTGGGAGCGTGAACTATTAATTCAACACAGCTGTATTGTCTAGACAACAGAAGTAGGGTACATACAACCCCCCACCATTCCCGCATGTACCCACCTATGCCTAATATCAGCAGCTGTCTCACAATATCTGTTATTTTGAGATGCCAGGCTAGAAGCTCCAAGCTGCTTGCTGCTATGGTGACAAGATCTGATATATATTTTGGGATGCCAGGCTAGAAGCTCTAACTTGCTACAAGACAACTAGCTTCCTAAACAGTGATTACAATGGTGCAGACACACATAACAGGCATGAATGGACGCAAGAAACCATGCACACCCACGTGCATATTGCCCATGCACACCCCACTTATATTGTTTTAGTGGATCAGGTGAGATCATTTTCCCACATAAATCGGACAGCTCACTGTCTAGCTCAAAGATAGATAACAAGTTAGCTTAGGCTTTCTACAGCGGTGCCAGGTTTCGCTGATGCTGAGCTTGTTATGATAACATATACACAAGGAAGTCCAATGGGAAAATCCATTTCTGGAGAAACGCTCAAAATTCCCTTGGAGAGATATGTATACACCTGTTCATAGAATGCTCTCCAAGCCGCTATACTATACAATGATGCAGCCCACTGCTAGGGGTGACCAACCGCATTGAAAAAACATCTTCCAATGGCCGACATGTGCAAGTAGTGGTATGACTAGCTCAAGTTTCATGCCCCCATTAGCACCTAACATCACCAGCAGCTTCTGGTATGTATAGCTGAGCTAGACATACCTTGGTGGACCTCCCACTAGTTTAACTCACCAGAGAATGGCCATGGTACAGAGAAGCTGGTGCCATATTAATATGATTCCATTCCCATTCTGATGATGCAATATCACAGATTGGAGTAGGTAAACATACCAATGGAGGACTAGAGGAATAAGTTATGGGATGGATTTGTGGGTGTAAATGGATCATCCAGACGGCCGGCTTGTACACAAATGAATAGCATCAATGTTTCTACACCTGTCACTCTCTCATTGTTTAACTGTTTCTGATGAATATACACAAACACATCCACACACTTATCAAACCAACAAACTACAATTGTTTACACTCAATAGCAGACAAACCAAGGTATGATGGGTCTCCAGTGGGAGATGGTAATAATTAAGAATGCCTCTGCTGGATTGTTTGTTGTACTGTAAAAGTAGTGCACAGTGTGAATGCCTGTTCTAGTGACAGAACTTTGTCTTCCAAAATGAATTAGATTCCAGAACAGTTAACGTAACAGCAAAACACTGTTCTGGAATCTTTTCCACACAAAAATTACCTACCATCTTCCCTCAATTTTGTCCACTTATAAGGAGGATTAAATAATTACCAAACTGATAGGAGACACATGCAGAGCCAATTCTTCAATTTAGGAGTAGTTACATGTATTTGTTACAAAGCTTGAATGATGGAGCTAGGATGCCTGTATATATTAGCCCTTTTTCAACTACTGAGTTGTATTTCCTAGATGTCTTTTTTAGACTAATCATACCTTCTTTGATCTGCTTCTGCCTGGAGTTAGCCCTGGAAACTTGAGGCACAGCTTCTTTCAGATGTTCTTTGTAAGTTCATGACCTTGACCACACCCACTCATTCAATAGTCAGGGTCCTCTGACCATAGAATGTTCCTCTGGACTGAAGGCTGCCTAAAATGCCAGAAATGGAGTCCCTACAAGGTGAAAGGAACGTTTTCTACAGCTGTTTATGCAAGAGAGCAGAAAAATGGCCCACCCGGCACTGATCAGGGCTTTTCTACAGCCACCTGCAACAGCTGCCATGTACTGTGAAAGCACAATGAGGGTAGAAGTAGCTCTATTTATAACCCATTACCAAGAGTTGCTTTTAAGGAAACCTTGCACCCCATTGTCACTATCTAAATGAGAGAAGCCTGGGTGTTCCTAGAGATCAGAGGGTGTTCCTTGAGGTCAGAGGCCACAACCCACAGGTGGAGCCAGACGACTTCTGGCTCCATGCGTGATTAAAGCTGTTCCCATGTATGCCCAGCTATTGTTTGCAACAAATAAGTTAGATCATCAGTGTGAGTGTGACAAAAATATCTGTAGTCAATAATGTAATAAAAATTCAAAATTGCCTGTGAAATGTGGAGGGCTACATCCCATAAGTAGACTCATAGGTAGTTTACCATACTTCCCACAGAGAACTAAAATTCGATTTGATTGACAAAATGAAAACAATAAAATAGTTGGTGTAATGTACTGGTAGCTACCTGCATGACCCACGTTGTGGGTGGCTGTCATGTTTGGATATTGTCTCAACCAGGGGACTCAGAGACTGCACCACGCAGCCTCACATGGCAGCTATTGAGTCTGTGGTTTACTCTAAAATTTACGAGGATATACACTAAAATTTGCGTAGCTATGTAATCTAAATGTTATGGTACAGTTGTTAGTAGTCAGTGTAAGTCACGTGATCAGGATGGAGACAGTGAACAAGTACACAGGATATACAAACCAGATGATTAGTTTAGTGTACGGAATGTGTAACCAACATTCCACACAGTGTACGAGGTCAAGCCATACAAGGTACAAAGCAAGTCCATATAAATAATCAAGGTCAATCATATGCGTAACCTGAGAAATTGACAGCGTGTTCCCTCTTAACTTCATTACTAGCCTTTATATCCGCAAAATAGGGAAAATTGTGTAAATATAGCAACTTTCGCATCTGGGTAACCACACCCTAGACCCCAGGCTGGACTAGCCTCGTTCCCAGGCCTCCCCCGTTTTCGTTCTTCGGTTTGCGTTCAGTATAATACACGGCAGCGGAAGAGGCCTGGGAACACCTATCATGTGAATGACGTCAGGTGGACGCGAGGTGGACGTTGGGGGGGAGGGGTCCGCCGTAAAATACATGAAATAACATACTAGACTTCATCATCGAGCGCTCGAGCGCTCAGCCAGGCAAGACCCCAGACGTTCACAAGATCGCGAGTACTCCGCTTGACCGGTAAGAAACTCACTCTCAGAACCCATACTTGAAGTCGGGCACCGCCCCCCCTACGTCCACCTCGCGTCCACCTGACGTCATTCACGTGATAGGTGTTACCAGGCCTTCCCCGTTTTTCGCACTCTTCCACTGCCGTGTATTATACTGAACGCAAACCGAAGAACGAAAACGGGGGAGGCCTGGGAACGAGGCTAAGGCTGGACCTATATTACTACTTGCCAGCACACATACTAAACCAGTAACCACAAAGATGCCCTCTGTAGGTTGTGTTGTAAAACATTCAGGAGGTTTCACCACCGTAGATGATGGTTGTGTCCCGTGTGGGAAGTATGCAGCTGGCAGTGCATGTGTGAAATAAATTTGTATCTAGGTAAACACACCCCAAGCTGGACCGTGTATACATAAGTATTGCTATTTGTCAGTCCACATTGAATTACCACAGAGGTGTCAGATACCTACGTATTTTGTTAGCCTCTTGATATTTTTCCTGGAGAGAGTTCTGTAGTTGCTATCTTCCCACTATTCTTGGTCAATTCACACTTAACTACATGCATGACAGGAGCTAGCCTGGTACCCGCTGCAGAGGAAAATGTTTCACCTCCCCCTCCTCCACACCTGGGTACGAGGCTAGACAGGAGCAAAAAATGGAGAAATAACTACCAAATTACTACTAGAAAAAGGAATTTCCAACCAAACTTACAAATAGGACACCTAACACACCCCAACTCAAAACTTTTGAAACACCTCACCATTGGCTGCACGACCTTGAAAGCAAATTTAGAACATGATTGGTATAGGCAGTAAAGATCATCTACCTCAGCCACCTGCATGGAGAGAGACATAAAGTATTCATAAGGTAGGGATTTAGATAGTCTCGAACACATCATCAACACAATACCTGAGGCTACAGTGCAGCCCAAAATAAGCATAGGATTTGAATCCCTTGCAGTGACCAGGAAGTCACAGACATGCAATAGGTATGTACTCAATGTACTTGTAATGTAACCCTGTCTGTCTAGTTCTACTGGTTCCACAAGGTATTTGCACCTCATTAATGAGGAAAAGTCACCTGATAATTGATACAGTGCACACCCTCCGGAAAACATGTCCCACTATTTGGCACCAGTTAGAAAATCCCCAGTATCAAGAAATTTCCCCTTCACTTGCTTAGGGACTCTACCTCAGGTTATATAAACATCTCACTAAGGGACTGCACCTGGCTACATAAATGGAAGTGTCTAATCTAACACAAAGTGTTATCTGTTTATGGTTCATCAGGATATCCTGGAAGAATGAAGACATGCGTTGCTTGGCTACACAATCTCCCAGACTCTCATGCTGAACATCCAAGTATGCACTACAGTCATAAATCATGTTAGTTTATCTGCTTACAGGAGAGGGGGAGAGGGAAAAAAGGAAAGGAAAAGAAAGGGAAGAAGAGAGGAGGGTGGGGGGGGGGGGGGGAGGGGAGGAGAGGGGAGAGAGAGGGGAGAGAGAGGGGAGGATGGGCACAAGTACCATATTAGTGTACTTTCACTATTCTTGTGTTTTGCATTATGCATAAAGTTTCATAGAAAAGAAAAAAAAGGAGAGGGAGAGATCAAGAGAAGAGAGTAGTATAAAAGATGGGAAATGCCCATTGTGCATGGTTCAGTGCACCACAGTTGAGATAAGGACTCTGAATATCGGAGTTGGAAGCTAGTAATTAGTGATATGCACGAGGTAGCAATTAGTGCTACGTGAATGACATAATCATACAGACTACCATAGAGACCCATAGTGAAAGTTGAACTGGACTCAATTTACACAAACAGCTTTCGTTTGTTCGGATGAAACTCACTCAGTGGATACTGCCATGCAGGTGAGTTTTAGATCGACTGCTATAGCTCTTCCTTATATGTGTAGTGTTTGAGTGTTTCCTTGGGAAACCCTGCGGAAAATTCTGTGCATCATAAAATGCCACCTTTCACTATGGGCCTCTATGGCAGTCCATATGATTACGTCATTCACACAGCACTAATTGCTACCCCACACTAATTACTAGCTTCCAACCTTCTCTGACAGTTGAGATAACAAACTCTGAATATCAGAATAATTTGACCTTGATAGAGGTTTTAACATCAGTATATATACTATGACTCTCCCTACTCTGCAATGTCAAAGTAGCTATATATGTTGCTGTTATCACAACAATGAGATTTGCTGCCTGTGCAGTGGCCATTTCAACACCAAATTAGGAAAAATCACCAGACTATCACATGGTAGTAGCCTTCAAGGATTTGTGAACTGCAAATGAGAGATGGAGCAACTCACATATAGTGCATAGTACATAATAACAACCGGCTGTTTCACTTCTTATTCAGGACTGCCTTAGCTGCATGGCTAATCTTCTCAACACCACTGCCACAGTCCAACTACCATGCATCTTCATTGAAGAACAGTAACAACACTACACACGCAACGATAAGTTCGTCATCTGGATATGGTGGAAGACCACAAAATTCACATTGTTGGCCCAAAAATCCATCTATGGGCATGTGGGGGGAATAGTTAGACTTGTGGGAGACACTGGTATGCATGCCTCAGTGCATTAGAACACAGCCAGTCTGTACAGCAAGTGAAATGATTGAAAGCCACCCGTCTGCTGTACTGAATGAGAATCTGGAGTGATGAGGACTGCATGTGTCATGCTAAGATAAGAGGCAAGAATGTCTTGTCGGAACTTCATCTCCGTAAGTTTGAAATAGTGCATGGTGTATCTCAATGTGACAATTCATTCACAGTGGACCAACCATCTAGTTGATGGGACAGTCCAGTGAATGCATCTAGCTACCTATTTATAGACCAATGTATATAGACTAGATACCACAGTGGAAGCATTCCTCGTGTAGCTAGCTACACGCACACCTTAGTCAACAACAAATTATACCTCTGAGGGGGCGGAACTAGTCCGGCTCACTCTGCTCCAATGCCCGAGAGAAGGTGGGGTCACACAAGCACTCCTCACAAAAACCGGTCAATCGAGTCACACAGGTTGATGTTCTACTGTATCATCGAGTCAATCAGCTAGTAACGAGCCCGTACATGTCCGCACGGATAAATGTCCATGCGCGCGCGCGTAATTAACTAGCTGAGTAGCTCCGCCCCACAATACCTACGGGTATAAAATAGCCCAGCCTAGTAAGCTCAGCCTGCCTGAAAAGTTCGGCATTAATGATCCTCCTCAAAGTGTGAAGGCCGCGATGCCAGGCTATAAGGCTGTGCACCCCGAGGCTGTAGATAAGCACTTGAAATGTGCGGATTGCAAGCTCGTGCTGCGTAATGCCGTGCAACTGATCTGGGACGGAACTCTTCTATGTAAAACTTGCTACGGGCAAAGGTATGCCACCATAGCTAGCTGCAACAAGTTGAAACTATAGAAACTGCATTATGAATTTATGTTCACCCCAAATGTGCAAGTGCTTTGTTTTTTTTTGTTTTTTTTCCAAGGCATAATACACACTATTTTTGTGGTAAAACTGTTATGTTTGCACGCGCACATGTACACATACAACAAGAGTGTTCGTTATTCATTTGCCTTCTTTCTACTCACAGAGGAGGGAAAGCAGACGAAGAGGTATGCCCAAGCCGTACTGCTGCACTTGTGCTAGCATTCAGTTGTATGATGTATCGTGTCTACAGGTCTTCCCCGACAACGCAGTACGCAGGGAAGTGCGAGTTATACAAGTGCACTGTGACGACGCCAGATGTAGTTGGAGGGGAAATGTTGGCGAATTTGAGGTAGACTACCAGTATTTCTCCGGGTGTCACCTAGTTTGTTCTGACACTTTGTGTGGTTACACTCCACAGGTACACTCCATGTCATGTCCTTATACACCCCAACCCTGTCCCTACTGTAGGGGCGTGTACCCCACATGTTGGCTTGAAGGACACGTCAACCACTGCTATTACAGAAGAGTTACATGTGAATTCTGTGGTTATGAGACAGCCATCAATTTGATGGATGTAAGTTCGCTTGGTTGTGTGGCCCAAGGATAAATGGAGTAAAGTTGGATAACTTTGTTATATATTGCATGATACAAACTAGCATGCAATCAGCGAAACAACCATTCTCAAATTTTGTGTGCAAATCTTTTATACACATTGCTGCTTAAGTGTTTACATAGCAAAGTCATAACTAGCGCTGTTTAAACAATGGCCAATGATTTCTGTCATTTTGGTCCCACCATGCACTCTACTGCTTTGATGTTTGTAGAGGGCTTTGTATATAAGCACACAACTTTTGATTGATTGGGTACCAGGGTTTCAGTATGAGCAAGTGTTCTCTAATATACTTGCATGTGTGCTAAAAATGATAAATTTGTTTTGTTTACATGCTTACTATTGTGATTTCCTTTCATGCAGTACCACATATTGTTCCACCACCAAAGTGCAATGGATTTGGTTAGTCTCACTGCATTATTGTTTACACTGATTCCAACAAGCCAAAAGGATGAATTTGTGCTTGTGCTGTGAATTAATTCTGAATGGGTCTGGAGTGTATCATTGTTTACGGCAAGAGCGCATAAGAACAGGCAGCTAGAGTAAGAGCATGTAACTCCAATAGAAGCCCGTAGTCTGGTCAAAATTATTGAACTGTTACTAAAAATAGAACACCCGGCACGTGCTTAGCAACAACAGCTTATGTCTACGCACAGCTGCGCATATGTGTTACTATTTTTAGTAACGTTTCAATAATTCCGGCCAGTTTCAAATTTACGCAGTTACACGCTCTTACTCTAGCCGCCCGTTCTTATGCACTCTTGTTTACGGTCATGACCTTCCACTTACACACGTAGGATGGTCTGAGATACAGGTTTGAGCCACCAGCATCTCCACAGGTACTGCAGTAAAGCACTCTGCAATCCTTGAAGCAATGTAGCCTACCAATCACCATGGTATGCATATTTTTCCACTTATACAGCTACAACCCTTCCCTGAACATGGTGTGCACATGGCTCCGATTCCAGAAGAAAGCAGGGTAATATACACTGTGTTTGGTTTACATGCATGCATCGTTTATTGTGGGTATTCATTATAGTTATCTCAGGTTTCATGCAATCCACAGAATCCCTCCAGCGATTACGTTTCCGGATTTCACCCTTCCAAAGCATACCAACCAGCTCCTGAAGCTTGTGTAATGGATCTTGAGAAAAGGGTTGAGGAGCTTTATAGACAACAAGCTGCTTTGAAAACACACACATCAGAACTGGAAATGCAGCTGCAAGCTTCATTAGCAAGTACACATAATGGCTCATTTTTGTGGAGAATACCAGATATTTCACGGAGAAGGAGAGATGCTATCGAAAAGAGAATTACATCCCTCTACAGTCCTCCCTTCTACACTGGTCGCAATGGCTACAAAATGTGCATTAGGGCTTACCTGAATGGAGACGGTGGTGGCCACACAACCCACCTGTCTCTCTTCTTTGTGCTAATGAAGGGAGAATATGATCCACTTCTCAAATGGCCATTTGATGGCAAAGTCTCGATGATCCTTGTTGACCAAAACCGACGAAAACATATTGTTCAAACATTCAAGCCCACCGCAGAAAGCAGTTCGTTTCAGAGGCCACAAACGGACATGAATGTGGCCTCAGGCTGTCCACAGTTTGCAAAACTGTCAGTTTTAGACGATGAAGACTACGTTAAGGAGAACATCATGTATATCAAGTGTGTTGTAGACACTTCACGCATCTGTCATCTTTAGACAGATACTGCACACAAGAGTATTAGTAATTACCCCATTAATTAATCACATTAGCATGATTGTGCTATACCATGAATCGGTCTTATGCTGCTGTAATTGTTCAGAAGTCCAATTCCAATTTTATGCACAGTGTTATTAATCAGGTGTTCATGTCATATATTTACTATATCAAAGCTTTACAACACTTATGATTATTTTTCTTGTTCATGTTTTTGAATCACTTCTGAAACCAATTCTAAATTATAAATATTCAATTAAGAAATTATTCTAATAATCAATTACAAAATTATTTTGTATAACAATATTCAACTTCTCAAGCAAAGCCAGCATGTACACAGATAACTGTGCAGAATAAAACCTGGAAATCTGTATCAAATTAGCCAACCCAGAGACTTGGTACTACACTATTTTCTCAAGCAAAGCAGAGAAGGAAACTTGTACATAGTGCCATTGACAACATACATGCATGTGATGCTTGCTGATAAAAATAGTGGTCCCAAAATGAACTCAAACAGTGGATGTTCCAGTAAAGAGAACTTTATTGAGAAATGGAACACAAACATGTTTTCTTTCATACCTGCTACTACAAAGGGCAGAATAAAGTCAGTATGCTGACCTGGCTAGAATATTAAATTGATGTCAGCATGGGAATTGTCACACCAAGAAAGAAGTTATCATTCTTGTGGGTTGTGCCAGTAAAATAAAGTCCATCCTGGTGGTTGTCAGGGGTATCAGTTACCATAGCAACAGCACACTGAGTAAAGGAAGAGTGTGGACACCTACTTTCAATGTTTGGTGTAAACAGATGTGCAGCCAGTTAATCAGTACATATTAAGGAACACTATGATGCCTACCTACAGGTTTATATATCTTCCATATGCCAGTTTATAATGACATGTGGGAAACACAACTGAACTTGTTCTTTTCTGGTAGCTAAGTCTACAACAACAATTCCAGCCAATTTCCAGGACTTGTTAATCTATTGACTATGCTGACATCCATCACGAACCAAGCCTTTTCATGAGACAGTAAGGTTCTAGCCTCATTCCCTGGCTCTCATGTGAGCCCGGGAATGAGGCTAGCTTGGTTCGTAATGATTCAACAGTAAATGTTTTACAAGTGTGTAACTTGATAGCTTAATTAGGTTTCCACATCTGTGCCAAGTTTGCTCCAGATGCCCCATGACTACAATAATAGAAGCCAAGTGTACATAAAAGATCTACAGATTTCTTACTAGCCTTGTCCCAGGGCTTCCCGTTCTTCCACCTCCGTGTATTATACTAAACGCAAACTGAAATCAAAAAATGGGGGAGGCCTGGGAACGAGACTAATTTTCTATCGTAACTCAACACAAATTCTTAGTATATACACATTCACAGAGTGGCACCTCTCCAAGCCAAATGCAACATACTTCACTTAAAGTTAAAGGTCAAAGAATTGTTTACAACAAATTTTAGCTGTGGGTTTAGTGTTGTGGTAGTATAGAAACTTCTAATTTGCTTACTCAACAGGACAGTCTTAGCACAGCAATCGTAATACTTTAAACCTTAGATACAGAACAATAGGCCATCCGTTTCTCCTTCTAAAATGAGCCCTGCAAGGGAAGCAGGGACAACCAAACATTTGTCATCAGATTCCTCCCCTGATCCCCATCTTTAAAGGTGAAGGTGAGCAGATTTCAGCTGCATGCATTAGCTATCCCACACCATTAGCAGCCAATACAGTGGTTTTCTGGTATAAATGTGAAACTTGATCCTTACATGTATACTGACAGACACAACATCAATAATAGTCATGATTGGCCCTGGTGCCATACACAGGTACCATCCCCCATTCTGCATGGATCTACTCACTGGATATGATGCAATCAGCCTGGAGTAAGTAAGCGAAGGGAGGGCTTGGTCGTTTCCACATAGTTCATAAATCATTCATTCCTGCACACATGAATGGCATCACACTAGTTCCTATTTGACTCTGGTGTGGCAGCCTTACTTGCCAACAAACACTGACTGTTGATTTTTACATTTTCCTGCCTAGTTACTCCCCCTCCTCCAGCACTCTATGCAATAGATATCATACCAGAAAACTTAACACTAATGATACTTGCTTAGTTTACAGCAATCTGATTTATGTATGACTATGACACTTTCTGCCACTTTATCTCATCAGCCCTGAATATTATTGCAAAGACTACAACATGGCAGCCACCCCACTAATATGTCAGGTAGCTGGGGTAGGCTACCATGGCAACAGAACAATAAAAGGAGTCTCCATTTCAATTACAGCCCACCCACTAACTTAGCAGTACTTCCTAGCTGTGGAGCAAGAGAGGTACCTCAGAAAATATGCATTCCTCATTTGTACTTGCTTGTGTAGCAGCTGCTGGCTGTCTTGGGAGACATTACAAAACGTACCATATATGGGTGCATAGATACTAAACAAACAGCCAGCTCATTGTTAGCTCAAGATGGCTTCAAAATCGAAACTACTGCATGCCCTTCCCTCCTACCACTGTATCATTTCTTCCTTTCACCTCTCTTTCCTCATCCCTTCCTTCCCTCCACCCATACCTCCCTTCCTCCATCCCTTCTCTGCCTATTAAGTACTGGATTGAGTAGGACCCTGCTCATTTAGTGGTTGTCATTGGTAGTGAACAAGCCAGAGAGTTTCTTGAGTGAGGTCAGGCACGTGAATCGTTTTGTAATTCATACATTGCTTATAAACAAATCATTTTTTTTGTTTACCAAAGTTTCCTGTTTGTACTTCCCATACCAAGAAATGAATTCAATAAAAAATGAATTTGTCTCACACCCAAGTACCCGTTCATGACCACACACACTAAACACCCACATGTACAACATACTACTCACTGACAACAGTAGCTTTGTACATGTACCCAAACCACAAGCACAAATTTTTTCCAGGCTATGAGAACTAACACAACTGTAATGCACATCTTTACACACCACCCTCTGTATGTGATCAATCTGCTGAGGATGGTACAACCGTGTTACCAGCACACAAAAACTTGAGCATACTAGAGGACATACACACATAATCATACCAGGGTTAGTATTTGAGGTCAACCATAAGTGACCCACGACCAGATTCAAAGCATTCCTAAATCCGCAGCTGACCATTCCCAACTCGTATTAGGAAATGAATTTAACTTCATCAATGATGCAAATGGTTGATGAGATCATGGAGTACAGTAGCTATGTAACTGTAACCCATGCCTGGGTGCTCCAATAGTTGTTGCCGGACACATAGTCAATGACAAGCTGTCCATGTTTGCCAAGATGGCAGAAAAGGGATTCTGTAACATATAGTATGTAGGACAATTGACATCCATTCTGAGTGCACATTGGTTAGTGCCATGGTGCATTTTTACCCCTGGAAGAAAAGTCTTGTTGCCAATAGGTGATGCTAGATGGGAAAAACCCTTAACAAGGTCAGCATACCTCTGTATACTCCAGACCAAACAGTGAGAGGGTGTGGTTTAAACCATTTAATCCGGAATAAACTTAAACAAGCAAGAGGTATTCAAAACAAATTCATATCTTAACAAGCCCTGGCTGTATGACCCATTCTTGTTATAGTGGAGTCACAATATCTTGGAGCAAAATAAACGTGATAAAAGATCTTTACAATAGCAATCTGACCTTGAGAGAGACACAATGCAAAGTATTCATGAGACAGACCACCTGTATGATCATATATCAGACCGAACAATAGTGGTCTTCTGATCCAGCAGAGCAACATTTCAGGGGAGCCGTCGCTCCTTGTTCCAGCAAACTACATGCTCCCTATAGCAGGTATACCAGGGTCATTTCTGCATTGTGTTTTAGCCATCAGGTCATAGAGGTTGTCAAAAGAATGATTGTGGTCAGGACCTTATCTAGCCATTGGTGTTTTTTTTAACCATATACTTCTAATAATGCTCTAGTCCCCTTATGAATGCTTCCACTGTGTTTGAAAAACCATGTTATCACATGCTGTGCCTTCCGTTTCAAAGCATGCTGATCAAATACAACCTTGTGGACATATGCAAATACTCGAGGTAAAGGTACTGATTGCCTGAATCTGGAAACTAAATCATGCATGACCATATTTGGGTGTTGCTGTAGTATCTAACAGACAGCTAGCAACCACGAGGAGGGAGCCCTCAGGTACCCCAACCCCTGGACACCTGTATCGGGTGTTGCTGTAGTATCTAACACCACAGGAAGGGAACTCCTAGGTAACACCAACCCCTGGACACCTGTATCAAAGTAGCTTACCCAGAGGATTGGGCTGTGGGAAGCTGAGGGAGGGAGGTTCAAGTCCACCCTAAAGGTTTGGATCTTTCCATGGTGTCTCCTCTACCTCAGACTAACAGCAAGCTGTGGGTGGACAGACCAATAAACATTCCATTATTCCAAGACTGCTTACTTCAGCCATAAACAGGTGTTGAGTTGATTAATTCGTTTAGCTACAACTAATTAAAAATTTTTCCAAGAAAAAGACCAACTTTCACAGGGAAGGGAACTGGTATGTCAACTGCTACCATAGCAACTATACTTGCAGTAGCTATTCACATTCTAACATATGCCTGTCCATACTTGGAAGTTGATGCACATCACACTTTGGGTTGCAGTAACCACGTATATACACCCACCAGGTAGTTACATACCCCCAACACATAGTCCTGGCATCTTCACAATTATAGATCTAACTCACTGAATGTACAGGAGTCAATGGAGAAGCCTTGCAGCTGCGTGAAGTTTATAATTGGCTGAATGTTTTACTCCCAAGTCACAAAAAAATCTGTGTTACAAGTCACATGCATCACATGATAAAATGAGTTACTGTTATAGTACCAAGCTATCCAGAAAACACCACTTGCTCGTTGACATCGGCATTGTTAGTTGTGCTATGCACTCGTAACAATACAGACAGCAACAAATTGAGCATATTTTCTGGTATAGCTTTGTACAATGAATACTTATACTATTAGCGATTTGCTGGTATTCTGTCTTTAAAACAACTCGGTACTATATATGGTTACTTAGTTATATGTATGGTTTCTTATGTTAAACATTTTACTTTCTTTTCATATGGATCTTGGTTACAGTGGTGATATGCTGTTGACAATAATAGCACCTATTCAAATACCGTGTGCAATAGGTATGTTAATCAAATCATTGGGTCATTCTCTATAGTCTAGACTGTTTTTATAGGATTTGGTTACCGCAGTTGGCTTTTGATAGGCTTGAGATAAAGGATATCACAGCCTACCAGTATATCCTTGTGTAAAGAAATCCCAAAACAACATGGGTACCCTGTTTTGGTGAAGAGTTTAGTTTAGGCCATTATTTGATGAAAAGTCACAGTAGATTTAATGACTGAATTGTTGTACCTATGTATATACTCAACACTAATCTATGTTATGCAAATACGGTGCATTTACTGTTAGATCAGTGAACTAAGAAAGTGAGGTGTGCTAGATAATTAAATACTCGGTCATCCAATGCCAAGGATGCATTTTGGCCAATACCCACACCATACCAGCTGTGGTGGAGTGAATGACAGATGGGGACCACTATCTCACATAGAAATCATAACTGCTCACTGAATATAATCTACCATCCATTGCCATTTAGCCTTACCACTTAGTGCCTTTTGTACAGTGCTGTTTCTTGCTCGGAATGCTTCTTTTTTTTTTTGACACCGTGGGAAACACAACTACTGCATGTGTATTGCACTTATAGTTTAGACAGTAAATGCATTCTCACTTTTGTCAGCACACTAGAGTAGCAACGTGGCTGTTGAGTTTTAAACTCCCCTCACACATGCCAGTGACTGCACACAATATTGCCAACAGATCTGCAGATCAGCCAGTCATGGTGCCTGATTTTATGAAGCGTTCTAGCCAATTCCAAGCACTGTAATGACTCCTTTGATCATTTCTACGTGTATGCCATGCTGAAAACTATCCCAAACGTTCCACATTGATACCAAGTATGCACCATATATTAAGGAAGCTAAATGAAAGAGATGTGTTACGGTGTATGCATGAGAGTTTCCTTAGTTACACACCTAATTCTCCCGAAGAAACCAAAACCAAACAAACAAAAATAAAGTTACATCATCATAGCAATTGTAGTTCTTTAGACTCTTACTATTAATATATGATACTCGACTAGCCAGCATGCCAAATTGATGTGTTGCTGTAACATCATGTGATGGTACGCTACCTTATCAATGAAAGGAAGATGGTATTTCCAAACGACAAAGGCAGGAAGTATACAATAACGGTAACAGTGATCCTTCAGCATTGTGGGGTACACCCAAGTGACCAAATGGCTTCACACACAGACCAGCTAGATGTACTTAGTGTGTGACATGTCAACCCATTTGGAGGTCACAGGCTCAAGATGTTGGGAAGGTCTGTGATTAGTATACGGTGTGAGGTGTGTCCCATCCTGGATAACAGAGTTAGTGGCTGTGGTCTCAAACACCAAAGACACAGGGAAATGTCTTGGTAGCTTGAGATATTACATCGCTTGTGCCTTGGCACTCATATCGGTCTGTCCTGGATTTGCACATAACTTGTTATTCACGTGTGAGAAGAATAATGGCATTTATCTGTTGAAAAACAGCCTAATCAACACCAGCAATGTCCCGTCACATGTGGACATGGTTACCAGAACAACCATATGTACACGTCATGCAGTTCAGTGTGCAGTTATGGTTTACATACCTCCAAGACATAATTGTGTAGATTGCCAGTTGATACTGAACACGCAAAGTCCCTTGAAACCTGTTTATATAGTTGGTAGGCCATTTTGAAAACAAAGGGCATTCACATTTGATAGCTAATGGGTAATGGAGCTTTACCTTTCTTATTGAGATATCTCTTGTTTATATCATGGTTTGTGATTGTTTTATCCAGTAAGAGACCTGACAATGTCAGGAGTGCAGTCATAACTGTTGCCAAGGGCACATCGCTCGGTGGCTCGATATGTCTTTACTGTTGCACATTTAACTTGTAAAGGCCTGAAAAAATGGGCAATGTTTCATACCATATATGGTGTGGTAGTCAACAATTTGCCCAGTTGACATGGTAACAAACCCTTGGTACTGTGTACACACGCCATGCGGTCAGTATAGAGTTGTGGTTAACACACTACAGGACAATAGCCTTTAACCACTACTACAGTAGAGACACCTTTAGGGACTAGAGGTCTTGATAAAGAAACCATTTAAGCTTGTGATGGTGATGCTACTATGAATATGTGACAGGTAGGCAATGAGGTAGCGTATGCATTTCTGGAACGTTTTAACATTTCCACCTGTTGTTATAATGCTGTAGCTATACCTGATACAAGCATCATCAGTGAGTGTGCCTCAGTACCACTGCCTATGTACTTAACTAGATATAATATATCCTACTAGCAAGTTTTAAATCAATTGTGGAAGATCAGTAGCTGTGAGAAGCTTTACCAAGGGTGTTGCTACCACCAGTAGGTGGAGCCAGACATATGAATTTTGGCATTGTGTAGTATAAGTTTGGAACTCATATTTCTGCCTATCAAAAAATTTTCCAACCCTCAACATGCTAACAGGATTAATTTTTGTTTTTGTCATACACATGCAGAAACATAAATTCCATTTACACACTATGGTTTGATGGTGGAGATAGCATGACCTTGTGAACTGTGAGCCAGAACACCACACCATATTCCAAGGATTCCTAAGTCTATGAGGTGAGGTCAACCATTACAGTGCAGCTGACTGTTCTTCACGGAAATAAAATTTAACGATGTAAATAGCCTGGCTCCTGGGCATTTGGAAAAAAAGAAAAACATTCCCATTTTTCTAAGCAACCGGAATAAGGCTATATATGTATAAGTATATTTTTGTGTACTATATTTGTGCTACTCCTCATTGTTGTTGATCATGTGCTGGTCACGTGACACCTCACGTGACAGCAAAAAAAATTGTGCTTTGTAACACCAAGTAACTAAAAAAGTGAGCAACGGCTGTTAAAAAAAAAGGGAGAAATTTCAGGATTAGACATATCCCTTAAATATAGTCTATATAGACACATGGAGGATTGCAACATGAAACAGCTACCAAAAAATCCTTATAATTGCTACTAGAGCAGGAAATTTCACAGCAGAGACATCCCAAAATTGAGTATCACAAAGCACCAACACAGACAACCAGTAATACACTAACTGGGCTATGTTTATTCCTGTGTCCAAACCCAGAGTAGCCTTTGGTTATAATCTCATATCTTTACCATCTCAGCGCTGGAGTCATGACTGTTTGCCCTTACATATGCAGTCTAGGGTCAAAACAGTGTTTATTATCGGGCTGGTGGTTGTCCGGTTGTCATAGCTCAGCGGCAGAGCACTGGCTGCACAAGCCAGGTATCCTGGGTTCGATTCCCGGTGACTGCCGGCCTTTTTCACTCACAACATGAGGCAAGAGTTAGTTGATGCTGTTTGGTTGATAATTAAGTGGCTGTGAACAAGGTGCTACTTCGTACATAGGCACATAATTAGATAAAGTGTGACTCATATTACATAACCAACGCCTCAGCAGCAAGCCACATAAGGAACACAAGTAGTGCTGTGCAAAGATTCGGCAAAATCCTCTATGTAGGACTCCTGAAACGCATTTCTGGTACAGATACCCTACTCCATAGCAACTTAGTAAAGGCCAACATTCTTAGTTGGGCTGCCCAGAGCAGCAGAGCATTTACTAGTAAACACACACTTTTGCCCATTTCATAACCTAATATGGCAAACTTAGGATGACCATTGGTAGGTATTCTAACTAGTAGAATGTGTTGCATTGTGGGGTGAGCCTGAGCAAGGAGTGGCAGGAAGGGGAGAAGATTAACAATCTGGTTGCTTATTGCTTTTGCACTTAACATAGCTGGGGTAGGCGGAGCACATCTGTCGGAGTCTTTCTGTTCTGTTTCCTCATCAGTAGTTTCGTGTGGCCCACCCTGTTCAACAGCTATGCGAGACTACCTCAGCAGCTGCACAAGCAGCACGCCCTTGCTCTATTTTTTTGTCCTGTGCTTACTTTGTCTGTGTTCTCTTTGCTCTGCTGTTTCAGCAGCATGGCGCGCTTTGTTACATTTGTTTCTATGTTTCCTTTTCCAGATTCACGTTGAAAACATGGGTGTGAGACTGCCGAGAAATACACATGCATTTTTAAACTTTTTCACAACACAACTTTTGTACTACGCGACTACAAATACATACATATACACATACAGACACTGCTTGCATTCAACAGGTTAATGTGGGGCTCGCTCAGGCTCGCCCCAATGAGCTGGAAATATGTTACACAAATATGGTGGGTCAATTTGCTCATAGGAGGTAGAGTATTGTTGATCTTTGCTAAACAAAAGTATTGTGGTCATTCCTAATTGATCATGATATTGCAAGAACTTATTGAGCCTTTTCTATGACTGGACGAAGCTTCGAATCTTGATTTGAAAAGTGAGGCCTCTCTCAGTAAGAGCTAAGAGAGTTTGTTGAGATATGAAAATTAATTGATGATCCAAGTCATTTCAATTGATGAGCTTCAATCATGTCCCAACTACCACGTTGGGGGCTTTACAACCAGACTAAGTGACCAGCTGTGCATGGCATGCCAACAAACCTCAACCACACAATGTGGTGAGTCTTGAAAATAGCATATCTGTACAGCTGTCTGTTCAAATTGTTGCTATGAGTGATATTGGCTAATATGAATGTCACTCCCTGGAATTCAGCCACTTACAAACTCTAACTGTCAACGTCACTTGTAGAATACTGAATTTAAAATCCACTAGACCTTACAGATACAGAGTATAAGGATACTCTCCTACTCTATATTGTGCCCACGTATGTAACCACAGAGCTCATTATGCACTTAGCCACCCAACACATGTGCCACTGTAACCTGTATAGGCACAATCAACTGTTGAGTTTGTAGGTGGTTGCTTGTAGTTCTGTGTACCTACCATGTTACAAGACACACAAAAGAACACCAGGAAACAAAACCGATAAGATAATAAGATGCTATAGCATCTAGATAGTGCTGTACAGTATACGTAGTTACTGGGTGCAGTTGCTTGCAGATTCACTGTCATGCACGCACCTGCTACATTTTGTCAAATTTGTAATGAATTTTGGAAAATTGTGGGAAAGGCTACTGGGTTTGTATCGGGGGGCATTAAATGGGCATCACAATAGTGTAAACTGTTAAACCCTTTCCACCGAGCCTACTGTCCCCCCAAGGAGGCAGTTTGGGACACAATTGAAGCTCATCTATTAACACAAGTAATTAATTTTCATGTCTCAACAGACAAACTCTTAGTTTTACCAAGAGAGGCCCCACTTTTCAAATCAAGATTCAAAGGTTGGTCCAGTCATAGAAAAGGCTCAAGAAGTTCTTGCAATGTCCCCAGTACCTTTTTTTAAAGATAAACAATATTCTACCTCCCATGAGTGAATTGACCCACTACTGTCTCTTATATATAGGAAGAGTAAAAAGCTCGCAGAGTATATAAAAACCAGCAGTGTTTATGTAACTACTGTCACTGTGTAGTAACAGCTGGCATGGGAAAATTAAGGTGTTATACAACCATGGTATGTGGGAGTTGACTGCACATGTGCACACAGCTGAATATCACCAAGGCAACAGAAACAGGGCCAAGGCAACCCCACACCATTCCTACATGTACTTTTCCTGATGCTAGCAGACTTCTGCTATTTTGGGATGCCAGGCAATCACCAGGGTAAAAGCTAGCTATAACTTGCTAAAACATGATTACGGCTCCATATGTCTCTGACAATGTTTACAATGTTTACAATGGTGCAGACAATACAAACACTTACTGGCAGCACTAAATTGCTCTTCCAAGTTCAAAAATCTGGGCATGGCTAGCTCAAATTCACACCCCATTATCAGTCACCTATAAGTATTCAGGTATATGAATAACATGAAATGTGATCATACACTAGACACAGTTATACATAACAATTGTGATTGGCTGAATTCATGATTGGCTGTGGTGCTGTACACAGGTGCTCTGGATCCACTCATTTAGTATGAAGCAATCCCAGACAGCCAGAGCTACTATGGGATGTCTTGACCTTTCCTAAATAGTTCACTTATCATTCAGGCTGCCTTTCATACACATACACGATGAATAACATCATTTATTATCCAGTTGATATTTCTACAACAGTATTTTCCTATTCCCTTGCCGTGCAATATCACACGATATTGCACGGGTAGTTATTGCACGGGTGTTATTGCACGGCTGGAACTACGCGGTATCCTAGCAACTACGGTGTGCTTTAATTAGAACCGGTGCGTTCGAACAGCGAGTTACTCGGTTGTTTGTGTGAGTTGAGACACGACGCTGTTGTGGTAATGGATAATAAACATTTTATTACACTCGTTAGCGTGCATATCGCGGTTATTGCACTTGTGGACTGCATTTTCACTCGCCTTCGGCTCGTGAAAATACCACGCCCACTCGTGCAATAACTCGCGATATTGCACGCTAACTCGTGTAATAAGGTATATTTATCATACGTCCAACTCACGCTAATGTATTGGAGTCAATGGGGAAGCCTTGCAGCTGCGCGCAGTTTATAAGAAGCCGTATTTTTTACTACAAGTCACGCGAGAATCCGTATCGGTACTACAAGTCACGTGAGCATCCGTATCAGGTACTACAAGTCACATGCGCTGCGTCTGAACGTGCAATGAAATCAAAGGTTCGTATGATAAAACCATTATCACCATAGTACCAAGCTATACCGGAAAAAAACATCACTCGTTTGTTGCCGTTGGCATTGTTACTCGTGCTGCGCACTCGTAACAATACAGACGGCAACAAACTCGTGATATTTTCCGGTATAGCTTTGTACTATGGTGATAATTACATATTCTTCTACACCTGTTCAATCTCGTTTTTCCATTTGGTTGTGGTGTACAAAGTCCAACTATATTTGATTCTACATCACAGTCACAAAGGTCATAACATAAAATAACCTAACCAGCTCCTTCCTTGTGGTCATTATGGCGATAGGTAGCACTGCACCATTAAATACCTGAAAGGCTAAAGCAAAACAGAACACTATGAAAGAAGAATCACCCTTGGTACCATGTAAACACACGTCTGGGTTACACAATTAACTACTATACACCCGCAGTCCTTCAGATAAAGAAACCACTAACCACACTTCCACCTACTAGAGTTTAGTACTGTACGCACAGCTGGAGTACTATACATGCACTGGCAGGTTCTCTACCTGTTTCAGCCACCCACTATTTGTCTAAATAGCCTGAAGAAACAACACACTAAACCAAACATGAGTCAGCTAGTGTTGTTGAGCTATTGTTAAGCCTTCCTGTCCAGCTATTCATCCATGATAGACCAGTGGGGAGGAAGGTTGGTAGATTGACTGCCGAATGAATAGCTTGTTTACAGACAATAATGGGAGATATTGGAAGGTACAAAGGTGACACCAATCTACTATTTCCTCTAACTCACTTCCAACATGATCCACCACCGTTTCTTGTCCCCAAATTGCCAGAGAAATTTGATACCTATGTGATTCCTTTATGCGGACATGACTAGCAGCTAGAATTTCATTGTTGCTGATTGCTACTGTCACCAGAAACTCCTTCCCTTGGTATAATCTCACTGCATCATTTCCAGGTTTGAGAACAAGACCACCCCAGACCATACTTAAAACTAGCTACTTATAACGACTACTGAAAACACGCAAGGTGTCAACAGAACCCTTGTGAAGCCAGACACATTATAAAAAATCCTATTATGTGGCTGGCTACCCCTATTGCCTAAATTTTGGAGTTGCTACATGTCACCCTGAGTCACATACAGTATTGTGTAGTACTATACAGTATTGTATACAGGTCCATACACATTCTGGCTCTGAGTTGACGTAAATATGCATGTATTTGCATACCCACTTGTGCTGTTGATAATTAGCACCCAGGGCAACACTCTAGGTAGTTGTGTGTTGGTGGGTCTAACCCTAAGCAAACTGCACAGCCTATTTTCTTTCCCTATACAAGTTCATGTACAACCAGGACTTATGGTACAGCTTTAATGCACATTCATACACCCCCAACACCCGTATCCCCACCCACCCCCAGCCTCCTACTAAGGCTAACACCTTACAATGTTGTTCACTACAACAAAAAAAATCCACTTACAAACAATTAATTTGCTATTTCCTGTTTTTACTTCACACCTACATCGTGACCAGTACAGCACACACAGACCCTGGAGATGACTTTTGTTGACTTTGACCACTGCCGCTTCCTAAGTCGTCATACAAGTTTGTGAGGGTAACCATTAGTGGTTGTTTAGGGTATTTGAGGATAATTGCTTTGTGCAGTGACATAATAGAACCCCACACCTGCTACTTCCAATGTATTTGCAAGTTCCAATTTAACAAACGTATGCATAGGCGTAGGAAAGACTTTTTGATTGGGGGGGCACTCTTGAAACTACACATAGAGTAGTGAGCAATTAATATAACAATTTATGAAAACTTGGGACACATCACACAGTAGAGTATTACAAAGTACCAACACAGGTAATCAGCAACTTGGACATGTTTTTTGTGTGTGAGCTGAGTGTAGCAAAACTTTTTAACAAGTTGTTGTCCTTAACTCTTTACCGACCAATGACGCCGTATGGCGTCATGAGATTAATGTTCCCGTATGACCAATGACGCCGAACGGCGTCATGAGTACTTACCTGCCTTTGGGTGTTTCCCCCAGAAGATAGATCGCGTTTAACAGTATTCATTACACCCACCGGAAGCTAATCGTGCACATTTTAATTGAAACTATTACTTTGACGAGGCGGAAGTTGAAGCGTGTCGTGCTACCGCAATCGACCTGGCCGTGTTTGTCGCGACCGATCTCGAGAAGTATACAAGCTACGAAGATGCGAAAAAAGCAATGTATAGCTAAATGAAAGCTCTAACTTCGCTACGGATTTCAAAGGAAGCAGAACTGTAACATCCAAGTTACAGGCACCAGAACAGACCGAAGGTAGAAACTTCCGGTAGAAAAGTTCGGGTTTATCTCCAAGCTTGTTCTTTACTGGTAAGCTTCAGAACTACAGCGAAGCTAGGCAAAGCCTAAGGCTCTTCAATGTTATTGACCAGAAGTCTGTAGCTTGTTTGCAACTGGAGATATAACACGGAGTATACAACATGTCGTCTAGGCCGCTTCCGGAATTCCTGTGTGGTCATTTACGTAATGTTGCAATAATTTGCTACGGTCGGTAAAGAGTTAACAAACAATTGGCTGCAAGAAATTTGCCCTTGCAAACACATCGGAAGCAAAACCACAATCAGTGGATATGATAAGCTGTTTACAATATCATCTAACTTGTGTTTACTAAAGGCAGCAATAGCACTTGACAAGTGATACCATATGCACCCATGTGGATGACTGGGAACAAATGACTATCACGTGACTACCAAATCCACGGTCATTCTACAGTTGATATGCACACAAGTAGTCTGCTTTCCCACTAACTCACAGAGCCAGTGAGACAGGTAGAGATAAAAACAAACCTTTTACGAAATATTTGTCTCTACTGTTTTAAGGTGGGTGCATTCAGTTTACTTAAGGAGTGATGTTTATGCTTGAAAAACTAGCAATGGCATTGAACCTTGGTAAGTTGGTAACACAGACAGGAAATGATTATGAATTTACTGAGTGTAGGAAAGAAAAATAAAATCATGTGACTGCGAGTGACTCAACATGTTTGTGGCATTAGAACCATTTTTTAACAATTGGTTAGCTAGTAATGTCTCCACCTCAAAGATAATTAGTTAGCATAACAGATTAGATGGTGTAAACACATTCCACAAATTTTCTTGAAAAGAGTAAACACGTTTGTTGCTAAGAAACCTCCATTTTGGGAAATTCAAATTTTGAAAAAATATGGCCCTAAGCCTCGTTCCCGGGAAGCTGGGCGTGGGCCTGGGAACGAGGCTAGCCCTAAGTTAGGTAACCATTTCCAAATCATGCTTTCATGGAAGTCCAGTTCTGTTGCTAGGCAACCCTTCCTGTACTTACAGAATTACCTTGTTTAGCAAAGCTAATATTTAGCTTGTATGCTTTTACACATTGGTCACTTGCAGTACAAAACGCACAAATTTCATACTGCAGGCCTTGGAATGACGCTAGTAATCTGGCATAATATGGTCTGTGGTTTGCTAATACCCTAAAGTCATTGCTCGTTAATGAGGCCTATTGGTAGCTAACCTAATCAATGCTAATTCTGAACAGCTTCCAGGCCTGGGAGTGAGGCTACCAAACTACCCAATGGCAAATTCCTCAGCTGGAGAAGCTCAAATGGGTGGATATTCCCTCCTATATGGGGTCACAGTTGGAGAGTTGTAGCCTCGTTCTCAGGCTTTGCATGTTTGTCACTTGCAATATGAAATTTGCAAATTTCACACTTAAAGCAATGAATGTGCGAAGGCCCAAACCACCCAATGGCAAATTCCACAGCAGCACAGGCTCAAATGGATGGATATTGCTTCCCATATGGGGTCACAGTTTTGTGCTGTGTGTGCATTCAAAAGTGCTGCTTTGGGCAGGACTTATTGTTTCATAGAACCGGCTGAATATGCATACAGATGCAGGCAGAGTAGTTTAATTCGATCTCTTTAAACATAAAAAAACAAAGATAAAAGCTTATTAATTACTTTGACGTGATTACTAACAAAACACAGGTGCTATGACAAACCTGGACAAAAACTCCTATCCCTACATGAAGTGTCATTTAGTATGCAAATGAGCTGAATTCTATGGAGAATAGCTGATTACAATAATTAGATTATGCATCTTTGAAGGTCATACATAAAGCTGATTACTGAATATCAAACAAATGTTTGAGAAGTACTGCCTATCACCTTGGAATGCCAATAGTTTCAAAAACATCCTAACACAAAAACAATTCAGATGTTGATGTTACTTACTGTAGGTGACAGTAGGCACTCATGAATGATGTTTTTGTTGAGTGAGAAATAAATCCATGGAAAAAAATCTGGGATCCAGCTGGTATTCGAACCCAAGACCTTCTGAATACTAGTCAGACGCTCTTACCATTAAGCCACTTGGACCCCTGGCAGAGGAGCGGAAGACAAGCTACATAAGCAGCAGTGCCTAGAGGCCTCAGCCGAATTCCAGCAACCTTTAAAGGCCCAGTTGTGACACATAGTCTTCCTAGCAGTCCTAATAACCATAACCAGGTTAGATGGTGAAATTCAGAGGCTTGATGTTACTTACTGTGACAGTAGGCACTCATGAATGATGACACCGGGGTTTAAGTATACGCCCCCTATTGACGACATAGTTATTAGCATGTCATGGGACAGAAGGGACAGACAGTAGTATACAGACAATTTAGGAAGGTTACTGAAGTTTACAACAGAATACAGAGATGTCCTGAAAATTTGGTCAATCTTCCCCCTGGCCATCAATAAGGGTGTGCCCCTGGAATCTACCATTTACAGAGTATTGATTGCTAACATACCCTATCATAGGTTAATGCCCACTTGTTCCCACTTTCCGGTATTGAAGCTGTACCAATGACTAGTCGCAACTTATCATTTACAAACGTTTACGTTGAGAAAGGCCCATAAGTCAATTGGATCCATCTTTTGTGTAGAAGAATCAAGTGCTCCAAAAATGGCCACCGACTTCCAAATCCACTCATTCAGAGCACCTGCAGCAGCATGGCTGACACACATGCCCCACTATACTGACAAGCCAACGCTCCTCTCCACACCAAAATAAAGAACATTGAGGGTAAGGGGGTTGTGTTTTCTAAAGTGTTCACAATCACATTGCAGTCTCATCTGCCTGCTTGAGTGAGTGCATGGTGAGTGATTTAGTGTTTGTAGCTGCTGTTTAATATTTGTTACCTTACCCCATCTAAAGCTAAGCTTATGTCCTGGTGAAGGCATCACA
This sequence comes from Agelas oroides, assembly GCA_949130485.1. Classification (NCBI taxonomy): domain Eukaryota; kingdom Metazoa; phylum Porifera; class Demospongiae; order Agelasida; family Agelasidae; genus Agelas; species Agelas oroides. The sequence continues at coordinate 470,232 of OX422197.1, read as the reverse complement.
ACCAGTAAAAGCAGACAGAGTTGCAATACAAAGACATGGAGCACCCATTCAAGACATCCATAATGAGTGTCAAGTGAATAGGAACTTAAAGGTCAACAATTTCTAGTAAGGTTGCCCATGCAGAGCAGCAGAGCTTACTTGTAAACAACACACACTTTTATCCATTTACCTAATATGGCAGAAACCTAGGATGCCCATTGGTAGGTATTTTAATGCTATGCAGTCTTATTATAGTATATACACAGAAAAAAACTGGTGTGCTATTTGGGTAAAACTGGTGTGCCAAATAAGCACAGAGTGTGCTATTTTATATCTTTAACACACTAAATGGTCAAATTCAGCACTGGAGTGTGCTAAAATGGCATGCTCTGCTGTGCTACATAACCGAGTAGCACATGCCAGCGCTAATTTCCGTATTAGCACCCTGACATAACAGCAGTTTGACACACCACATGTGCTAGTTCCTCATCACCAAAACTGTATGACACACTACCTGTGCTAGTTCCTCATCAGCACACTAACACAGCAACTGCATGGCACACACTTGTGATAGTTTGTGTATACGATCATACTCTGATGCTTGTCATGCAATGGTATAATATGTGACTGACAATATACAATAAATTAATTACATATCACACACACTCAAAATATTTCAAGAACTACAAAATGAAAACAAACATCAGATTATGAATGTACACACCAAATGGAACTGTTTGATACCCATTTTGTTCAGTTTGGTCAATTAAGTATTAGCTGTTTCAGGGATGATATTGTTAGTTACAAGTAACCGATACGTCAAGTGGTAAAAAATCACAACCGTACCTAGACTATTTTTGGACCACTCGTTCCAAAATGAAAACAAACATCAGATTATGAATGTACACACCAAATGGAACTGTTTGATACCCATTTTGTCTAGTTTGGTCAAGTATTAGCTGTTCCAGGCCTGAAATTGTTAGTTACAACATTAAGTAACCAATACGTACAAGTGGTAAAATCACAACCGTACCTAGACTATTTTTGGACCACTCATTCCAAAATGAAAACAAACATCAGATTATGAATGTACACACCAAATGGGACTGTTTGATACCCATTTTGCCTAGTTTGGTCAAGTATTAGCTGTTCCAGGCCTGAAATTGTTAGTTACAAGTTACCGATATATCACAACTGTACCTAGACTATTTTTGGACCACTCATTCCAAAATGAAAACAAACATCAGATCATGAATGTACACACCAAATGGGACTGTTTGATACCCATTTTGTTCAGTTTGGTCAAGTATTAGCTGTTCCAGGCCTGAAATTGTTAAAGTAACTGATACGTACAAGTGGTAAAATCACAACCGTACCTAGACTATTTTTGGACCACTCATTCCAAACTGAAAACAAACATCAGATTATGAATGTACACACCAAATGGGACTGTTTGATACCCATTTTGCCTAGTTTGGTCAAATATTAGCTGTTCCAGGCCTGAAATTGTTAATTACATGTAACCGATATGTACAAGTGGTAAAATCACAACCGTACCTAGACTATTTTTGGACCACTCATTCCAAAATGAAAACAAACATCAGATTATGAATGTACACACCAAATGGGACGGTTTGATACCCATTTTGCCTAGTTTGGTCAAGTATTAGCTGTTCCAGGCCTGAAATTGTTAGTTACATGTAACCGATATGTACAAGTGGTAAAATCACAACTGTACCTAGACTATTTTTGGACCACTCATTCCAAAATTAAAACAAACATCAGATTATGAATGTACACACCAAATGGGACTGTTTGATACCCATTTTCCCTAGTTTTGTCAAGTATTAGCTGTTCCAGGTCTGAAATTGTTAGTTACAAGTAACCAATACGTACAAGTGGTAAAATCACAACTGTACCTAGACTATTTTTGGACCACTTGTTCCAAAATGAAAACAAACATCAGATTATGAATGTACACACCAAATGGGACTGTTTGATATCCATTTTGTCTAGTTTTGTCAAGTATTAGCTGTTTCAGGCCTAAAATTGTTAGTTACAAGTAACCGATACGTACAAGTGGTAAAATCACAACCGTACCTAGACTATTTTTGGACCACTCATTCCAAAATGAAAACAAACATCAGATTATGAATGTACACACCAAATGGAACTGTTTGATACCCATTTTGTCTAGTTTTGTCAAGTATTAGCTGTTTGAGGGATGAAATTGTTAGTTACGTACAAGTGACCGATACATTGGTAAAATCACAACCGTACCTAGACTATTTTTGGACCACTCATTCCAAAATGAAAACAAACATCAGATTATGAATGTACACACCAAATGGAACTGTTTGATACCTATTTTGTTTAGTTTTGTCAAGTATTAGCTGTTTGAGGGATGAAATTGTTAGTTACAAGTGACCGATACGTACAAGTGGTAAAATCACAACCGTACCTAGACTATTTTTGGACCACTCATTCCAAAATGAAAACAAACATCAGATCATGAATGTACACACCAAATGGGACTGTTTGATACCCATTTTGCCTAGTTTGGTCAAGTTTTAGCTGTTCCAGGCCTGAAATTGTTAGTTACAAGTAACCGATACGTACAAGTGGTAAAATCACAACCGTACCTAGACTATTTTTGGACCACTCATTCCAAAATGAAAACAAACATCAGATTATGAATGTACACACCAAATGGAACTGTTTGATACCCATTTTGTCTAGTTTTGTCAAGTATTAGCTGTTTGAGGGATGAAATTGTTAGTTACAAGTGACCGATACATTGGTAAAATCACAACCGTACCTAGACTATTTTTGGACCACTCATTCCAAAATGAAAACAAACATCAGATTATGAATGTACACACCAAATGGAACTGTTTGATACCCATTTTGTCTAGTTTTGTCAAGTATTAGCTGTTTGAGGGATGAAATTGTTAGTTACAAGTGACCGATACGTACAAGTGGTAAAATCACAACCGTACCTAGACTATTTTTGGACCACTCATTCCAAAATGAAAACAAACATCAGATTATGAATGTACACACCAAATGGGACTGTTTGATACCCATTTTGCCTAGTTTGGTCAAGTTTTAGCTGTTCCAGGCCTGAAATTGTTAGTTACAAGTAACCGATACGTACAAGTGGTAAAATCACAACCGTACCTAGACTATTTTTGGACCACTCATTCCAAAATGAAAACAAACATCAGATTATGAATGTACACACCAAATGGAACTGTTTGATACCCATTTTGTCTAGTTTTGTCAAGTATTAGCTGTTTCAGGCCTAAAATTGTTAGTTACAAGTAACCGATACGTACAAGTGGTAAAATCACAACCGTACCTAGACTATTTTTGGACCACTCATTCCAAAATGATAACAAACATCAGATTATGAATGTACACACCAAATGGAACTGTTTGATACCCATTTTGTCTAGTTTTGTCAAGTATTAGCTGTTTGAGGGATGAAATTGTTAGTTACAAGTGACCGATACATTGGTAAAATCACAACCGCACCTAGACTATTTTTGGACCACTCATTCCAAAATGAAACCAAACATCAGATTATGGATGTACACACCAAATGGAACTGTTTGATACCCATTTTGTCTAGTTTTGTCAAGTATTAGCTGTTTCAGGCCTAAAATTGTTAGTTACAAGTAACCGATACGTACAAGTGGTAAAATCACAACCGTACCTAGACTATTTTTGGACCACTCATTCCAAAATGATAACAAACATCAGATTATGAATGTACACACCAAATGGAACTGTTTGATACCCATTTTGTCTAGTTTTGTCAAGTATTAGCTGTTTGAGGGATGAAATTGTTAGTTACAAGTGACCGATACATTGGTAAAATCACAACCGCACCTAGACTATTTTTGGACCACTCATTCCAAAATGAAACCAAACATCAGATTATGGATGTACACACCAAATGGGACTGTTTGATACCCATTTTGCCTAGTTTGGTCAAGTTTTAGCTGTTCCAGGCCTGAAATTGTTAGTTACAAGTAACCGATACGTACAAGTGGTAAAATCACAACCGTACCTAGACTATTTTTGGACCACTCATTCCAAAATGAAAACAAACATCAGATTATGAATGTACACACCAAATGGAACTGTTTGATACCCATTTTGTCTAGTTTTGTCAAGTATTAGCTGTTTGAGGGATGAAATTGTTAGTTACAAGTGACCGATACATTGGCAAAATCACAACCGTACCTAGACTATTTTTGGACCACTCATTCCAAAATGAAAACAAACATCAGATTATGGATGTACACACCAAATGGGACTGTTTGATACCCATTTTGTCTAGTTTTGTCAAGTATTAGCTGTTTGAGGGATGAAATTGTTAGTTACAAGTGACCGATACATTGGTAAAATCACAACCGTACCTATACTATTTTTGGACCACTCATTCCAAAATGAAAACAAACATCAGATTATGGATGTACACACCAAATGGGACTGTTTGATACCCATTTTGCCTAGTTTGGTCAAGTTTTAGCTGTTCCAGGCCTGAAATTGTTAGTTACAAGTAACCGATACGTACAAGTGGTAAAATCACAACCGTACCTAGACTATTTTTGGACCACTCATTCCAAAATGAAAACAAACATCAGATTATGAATGTACACACCAAATGGAATTGTTTGATACCCATTTTGTCTAGTTTTGTCAAGTATTAGCTGTTTGAGGGATGAAATTGTTAGTTACAAGTGACCGATACGTTGACAACCGTACCTAGACTATTTTTGGACCACTCATTCCAAAATGAAAACAAACATCAGATTATGGATGTACACACCAAATGGGACTGTTTGATACCCATTTTGTCTAGTTTTGTCAAGTATTAGCTGTTTGAGGGATGATATTGTTAGTTACAAGTGACTGATACGTACAAGTGGTAAAAAAATCACAACCGTACCTGGACTATTATTTGAACACTCACTCCAAAATGAAAACAAACATCAGATTATGAATGCACACATCAAATGGAACTGTTTGATACCCATTTTGTGCAGTTTTGTGAAGTATTAGCTGTTTCAAGCCTGAATCATATTACATATGAACATACATGATCATGTAATAACTTTTCCAACTCCTGTAGCTTTAGTCTGGAGAGAACAACCATCATGACAGGTAGTAGCGTGTATGTAGAGTCTGTTTTGTTACAGAAACTTATACTTAGAAGTACAGGAGCCAGCCCCGCAAATAGGGTGGGGCTAATAATGACAGGGGCGTGGCTCAGTCCTTGTACGCGTGCGCAACTTGGCACGCGCTATTTCGCATTTTCTCACTTCGATCGTACACTTCAAGTTCGTCTTCTTTGATATGATCCCTTCGTGAAAATTCCGCCAGCAACACAATGGTACCTAAGCTTAGAGTGGAGGAGAGGGCTTACATGTTCGATGTACCACGGGAGCGAATGTCTTTCGGTGACAAGGAGTGCGGAGCGGTTACATCGCTGAGACTTCACACCACCGTGGTAAGAAGTGGCTGAAAGTCAATGAATTTATAAATGTACTTCTTTTACTACATATAAAATAGCTAAAGTAGCTATTTATTTCTCAGTTCTTTCTACCTTATACCTCCTTGCTTCTTCCCTTCTCATCCTTCCACCAACTACCAGACTAGCTAGACCAGTTAGTCTTCCTCTATACTGATCTTGTCTGAGAGATTGTGGTGGTGATAGGTACACAAGCATCACAGAGTGAGTCTGCGGCCTTCCCAAAGACATTTTCTGAAGGGAGGTTCTGGAAGCTGTATATGCACAGAGAGGAAAGGTACGAGATAGGGAGAACAAAGGCTTTTATTTAAAAGCCCCAGATGATTTATTCACATCACTTGTATATCCATACACAGGACCTTTGTCTCCAGGCTATTAATGCCTCATTGTTCAGAAGTACCCAGGCCACAAGGTTCAATCTCCATGATGCCCTGCAAGTGGTTTAAACTGCTGGTAAGCAAGCTTGTACTACTTATTACAACTCCAGTTGTCTGAATTTGCATTTGATCTTCCTCCTTAATCTCTTCTGCACTGGCTTCGGGGGGGGTGGAGCCATAGTACATTTATGAGGTGCGGAGAACATAAGTTGTACACAAGGCCTTGTATTTTCTGAAATGTACCCTGCTGAGTGGATGACTCTTCATTACACCTAGGATTGCCTGTTTTCAGGAAGATGTGGATCATTGATTGTGCACTGCTTGGGAATTGTCCAGTGCTTGTGTTTTTGTACTCTTTGATAAATTTGCAAACCTAGTTTGTATCATGACCATCTTCCACTATACATTCCAGGCCTGCTTACTTCTCCTCGCTACACCAACTGAGTTTGGAGACCCCAGCTGCTTGAAGAGGCTCATAGCCAAGTGAGTGGTTACAATGTTTAATACATCTAGCCTTATCCCTGGTGATTACGTTCAGGGATTTCCATGTATGCATGAATAACAACAAACAAGATGAGCCTTTCTGAGATGCTGACTGTGTGATTTCATCACATACTCTGGTAGAGGAATTGCATTTGAATTTCATAGCTGCCACACTTTTGAAATATTTTCAGTACACATGCTGCCATGTTGGAAGGCAATTGAAGGAAAGCAATTATACAAAAATTTACATTTCTACAGACCAGTTTCGGGCATTTAACTTCAACTTTAGACTATGCAGAGGGTTAGTGAAGACATTCAACATACCTTTGCGAGAAATGAATGTTACTTGTAGGAGCATTGCTAGGGCGGGAAGTTCATTGCGCTAATATGATAATCACTACTGTTTGGTCCTCCAAGATGGCCCACATGACTTGTATAATGGAATAATAAAATGTGATTACAATTCCTCTATCGCATGACCTGACTAGTATGAATAATTATTGCATGTGCTATTCTTTCACAGATGGATGTTAACAATTGAACACAAGTAACTGATTGATAGGTACATAAAATGTATAATTATTATATGCATAGTTGAATGCCATTTTTGTATGTATAGAGTATATTGACACATTTTTGTACAATGTAGTAATTCAATCACATACGTATTTGTATAAAATGCTGTAACGTAAGTTATAGCATAACTATTGTTTGCTCGTTTTAGTATGTTTTTAACTTGCTGTATGTCATAATTATCAATATTTTGCTTACAGTCAACAGTGTTTCATTGGAAATTGCATGTAAAAGCTCCACCCACTAAGTGAGGGATCAGCTGCATGGCAGTTGACACACTGCTAATTTTGCACACCAATTTTGACACATTGGTAGAATGACACACTTGTTATTTAGCACACTTGCTGAATAGCACACTAGTAATTTGGCACACTGTCCAGTTAGCACATGTGTAGTTTTGACACACCTAACAATTTGACATGCGTGTAGGTGTGTCAAAACTGGAGACATCACTTTTGACACACTTCTTGTGTCAGATTAGCACACTTTTTTTTTTCTGTGTATATACATCTCTGGAGACTGTCCTTCCAGTCACTTATTCATATTCACTGTTTATTTGGCAGATTGTTGAGACTATATACCTCCTGTGTAGCAAGTTTCTGGGTGGGGTTGTATAGCACCCTACACAATAAGAGACAGTGGTTTGCAAATTAAACTAATTTAGAGGTCACTGTCACTTGTTGCCTCTAGTCCATAGTTCTGGTTTTGTTAAAGCCCTCAGCTGCAGGCTATATAGCTAAATATGCATCATGTTCTGCATTGTAGATAATGTGCATTTAGTCATTAACATATATCTTATGCTGCATACATAGCCTTGACACAACCAAACCCAAGCTCATCAGCTTCCGTACATGTGTACAGGACATCTGTCACAATTATTACAAGATATCCACAACAATGGTTGGAGTGACAAGTCAATTCTGAAACTAATTTTCAAGAAAGGTAAAGGCATTCTAGTAGGGTTGCCTATAGCCTGAGGCACACAAGTGTACAAAACTACATGCATTACATCCCTATATAGTGTGCTTACCATGCACAATGGGGGCTGTATAAGTGACCAACTATTTATGTCTTATTGGAACTGACTGGTTCTTGCCATCACAAAGCGACTTAGCCTTGTTCCCAGACCTGGGAAGGAGACTGAAGGTCACTTAGTTCGTGTCTAACAAACTCTGAAGTACCATCACTCATTTGAACACAAACTGAGGTCAAAAATTCAGCTTTTATAAACCCAAGGACTATATATCTGGGCTGAAGTTATCCTCAAGAATCACATAGATAAATCCCCCAATTGGTTAAAGTGCCTTAGACAGTAGCATCCTAGTCCTAAATGGCTATTCCTGCGTATTCAATTAGGTTCAAAGACATGTGACCAGATCTTACTGTGTCAACGATACAGGTGGGATACAACGGAATGTAGGAAATCAGATAAGCATGACTATATATGGAATAGTGTAGGAGTAACTGGCATGAGATCACTGTCTCTGTGTACTGAGAGTGGCACACAGTTACAGCAAGAAACAGAAACAGTGCTTCAGATTTAGCTAAAATCAGTGCATCTGCTGTGCATAGACACAACCTTCTGCAGTCTTCCTAACCAGCGGTGTTTCGGTGAGTTTTAATAATGCAGTTTTAAATATAAAGACAAACTTGAGGTAAGGAATAACTGCCACGTATAGTACGTATACGCAGTATTACCGGTACGTTTACGTACGTGATTTTACCTCGGGCACTTGGCCGGGCCGGGGGCCCGGAGTAGATTGGAACCAAACATCTCAAGCGCCCCCCACATCTGCGGACCGAGTATACGGAGGGAGAGGAGGGCACATGGTAGCCCCGCCCCACGAAACCAGGAATCAAACAGGATTGATGTTCCGCAACATCTTCACTGGCTTGCAGCTAGTTACACAAGCAGTGCAGCCATAATCAATTGTCACGTGCAAAAGATAACGTTCACGCGTCGCGCGCGCGTCACTCGGGAATTCCCCCGACGATGGACGTCGACGGTCGGCTCAGCCCGCGAAACGTGAATAAAAATAAACCTACATTGTTTGTCAAACATATGTTGCATGTTGAGCATAATGCCCGGATACAGAGCAAAAGCAATCGGTTCTTTGCGTGCTGACGATCTGCGTAGCTTAGTGTGTCCGTACTGTCGACTTCTTCTACGCAACGCAGTGCAGACTCGGGAAGATGGAATTCGGCTATGCGAGAGTTGCTACAAGGACCTTTCGCTGAAGTGAGTTTGACTCTGCAGTTATCCGAACTGATTCGTTCTAAATATATTAACAATAAAAGTCACGTCTTGGCGAGTAATGCCTCGGGTAATGCGGCTATCCGCATGCAAAATTCGCCTGATCACAGTGAGTGACGCAGTGCTCTTTCTTTTGTACAGACTAAGTGATGGATGCAGTGCGCCTATCATCCCTGGCTGCAAGGTAATTAGTACGATAGGTTTTTGACTGAAAAAAATTAACCTTTCAGTTCATTTCACGATATTTCTTGCATGTGCATGTACTGTTTGTAGATTTTTATCGACCGGGCTGCGCGCAGGGAAATATCGGAGGTAGAAGTGCTCTGTGATTACTGCGAATGGAGCGGGAAAGAAAAATACTTACAGGTGATGTTTTGAGGGCACCATCGTTCTTAATGCATGAGTCAGTGGGCGTTGTATAACGATCCTGCATGGTAACAAATTGTAAGCGGCCGAAGCCAAATTTCTAAGTTCAACGCTATGGAATTTGCATTTAGTTGTGAAAGTATGCACGGGAAGCATGTGCATCGTAGTCTAATGCCTACTGGCTTGTGCAACAACTTATATACCCGTGACAGCACTCAATATGAACATAACTATAAGTACCAGAAAATGTAGAACATTGTGGGGGCGAGCCTGAGCAAGCTGATACAGGCTGTCTCCTGGCACTGAACTGAAATGGGTGCCAGGAGAAGGCTTCTATGCATGTCCTTGTGTAGTCTGTCCCCTGGTACTGGGTGCCAGGGGAAAGCTTGTTTGTCTACATGTTGTCTGTCTCCTGGTGTTCTTAGAGAGGCTCCAGAATCCAGGGGAATGCATGTCAGTGGAGTTTGCGTGTCTCGTGTATGGGGTAGGACAGCTACAGTGAGTGTAGATACATATGCATGGACTAAGCTTTACACTAAAATCATGAGCTAAATTTCTGGCATTTATAAGTGCCGTTTGCGCATGGCCCTTACCTCGGAAGCGACCTCAACGACCATGATCGAAAATTTGTACTGCCTGTGGGCAGCCTGCCGTTCATGATCTGTAGTACGCTGCACATACAAACAAGGAGTAAGTTGCCATGCGTACTTCAACTTCAGTCGTCTCAGCTCCGGGTCACCGACGCTGCACTCTGGCAATAGCCCTTCACCTACCGGAGTGCATGAGCTCGATCTTCGTAATATTGAAATTTAAACGCGCTCATTTAAAAATTTACGGTATATGGCCGCAAGCAAGCAAGCAAGCAAACATACACACGCACGTGCGCAATGCAGTCCCGCTAGTGTGGGGCTCGCTCAGGCTCGCCCCAATAACCAGTAGACTGGTGTTTTATTTTTTAACCCATACATGCTCACTTTTGGCAATGATGACATGCTTTTGCAAGTTTATTAACATGAATGGTTCGCTTATAGGTCCATCTCAGGTCAGAGTGTCTCAATGCACCTGTCCACTGTCCACATGAAGGGTGTGAGGAAATGCCAGCTAGATGCCAGCTTGATGACCATGTGCAGAAGTACTGCCACCACAGGAGGGTGGTGTGTGACTGGTGTCACATTGATACAACACCCATTTTGCTAGAGGTACATACCCTTATCTCTTATCCAAGCAGCTATAGTGCTCCAAGACCTACAGTGGCCCTAAAGAAGACACCATTAGGAGTCAACATTATGTCCCATATAGCAAGGTGTCCCTATAACTCAGGGGCTTCTGGTACATTTTCGGTAGGTGTGGTGATGTGTACTTGGGTTTTGAGCTTTCCCTGGCTGTACAGTCGCGTAGCCATCCAACCCAAAGTCCTATTTACGCAATACATTAATTTTCCTATTTCAGCGTATGCTGGTCGGGAAGGCTAACCAAAGACAAAACTAATGTCAAGTTAACTCCAGCAGTGATGGTGGACAATCTTGTGCAAATGTTCACTAAATCAGGGTTGTTAAGTATTGTTTGTGAACAATTGAGAGTGTGAAGTGTCGGAGAAGTGGGGTGTCTGCCTTAAGTATTGAAGTGAATGAAAGAACAGTCAGGATTTTTAGAAGTTACAGATGTTTGCTATTGAGTGGTGTCCACTATATAAGAGGGGTTCCACTGTGATCAGTTGCATAATCCAATAGCTGAAAATGTCATGTAAGTAGCAGAAAGCCAAGCTGGCTGCTCTTAAAATTAAATTGATTAGGTAACAGTGATAAATATTTCTCTAAACCCACAGCACCATATACATCACTGCCGTGAATTTGCAAGAAGATGTGGACATGTATCACCAGTAAGTGCTCCATATCACATGATCATAGTATCATTATCATGCAGCTAACTCTTATGTTTTCAGAATGTATCAAAGAGGCATTTGGCACAGTGTGAACCATCTACACAAGTGGTAAGACTAAAGTTGATATTTACATGAACATCAAAGGACATACTGGAATAACAGCAAATTGTTCTTGCATGATCAGATCAAATACTCCAGAAAGTAAACCATTATTCTAGCACGATATGCACCATTAACTTTCTGTAGTAGCGGTAGAAAAACAATCCATTATGTTGCAATAGTGTAGTCACATACTCAGATGTTACTACCCTTTTTGTGGGCACCTAGACTAGTAATAGCTTACAAGGAACCAATAACTATTACGACCACATTTTCCCTCTACAGTCACCATCAGTTCACTTGGATATGGAACTACAAAACTCTGTTCAAGAGCAAGGAATAGTAAGCTGATTGTCATTTTTACGTGTGCAAGTATTGTGTTTCCCTTGTGGAGGTCATGTGACTCAGGGGTCAATCAGTTCAGTTAGTAAGGATAGAGGTCCATGAGCTTTCCACAGGCTCATAAAGGAGTGAACATCCACATTTAATAACATTCTGCTCTTATATCGATAGGGGCAGCCAGCAGTCCAAGTGGTTGGTCATCGTCTCCTTTACTCACAGAACACAGATTTCCTCAGACTGAGATTAGGCTTACATGAAGAACCAAGACATCTTGCCAGAAAACAAGAAAATCAAGCACTCCGCAGCCTTCTCTTCAACAGAGGTCATGTCAGGGTGCGCTTGAATAGAGAGAGAATTCGTGTATCTCTGCACATCACAAGAGACAGTCATACCAACAGGCAGCCACAATGACTCTTTTATTGACCAAAACCATTGACTAACTACATTATGGTTAACATGGGTGCAAAATGATTCCTTTAATAGAGCCTCAACCTTCAGCCCCAGAAAATTGTAAATCCACTAATGGATTTCAAATCACAATTTTCACCATTATCAGTGAATGTATTCCCCATTGAGGTTTATCTCACACCAATCATGCACTTGCATATTAATGATATATATGAATTATCATCAAAATGATTTTCAACTTCCGTTATCAATACAGTGATCATATTTTCTAAAAAATGTTTTGGTATCTCGCGTACAAGTTACCGAACTTGTGAATGTTGTCTATCAAAACGGACTTGATTGTTTCACCATAACCTGTGTCTGTAAGAGAGTATGGTTTTCTTTGTAGAATCACACTCAATAGTGCAATGAGCTGGTTCCCAACTTCAATTCCCTTGTTTGAAACTGGCTTTATTCCACCTTCCTGTAACAAAATTCCCATTTCTACATGATTCATCTGCTGCAGTAGCATTTACACCAGATGCAATTCCAGGGTTATGTTAACTATGAATCCTTTCTTACATGGCCCATTGAGTGTCTGGTTTCATAACTGTATACAGCCCCACCTAGCCTCATTCCTAGGCCACTCCCAGATTTTATCTTTACAGCTGTGGAGAAAAATCCCGATTTTTCTCCACAGCTTGCAAGATAAAATCTGTAAGTGGTATGGGAACGAGGGTAGCCCCCACCCCCTCCTTCCCCTGGACATACACACAACACAGTTCATAGTACCTTTGAAAACTGATTCTCCACTCTTGATAACAGAAAAGTTTTCCTAAACAATTCAACCGCAATATATCAAGCAAAGTGCAAAGGCAGTCAAAATAGGTTGTTACCTTTATAAATGCATAGACGGCATTTAATAGGAGGTGCACTTCATTTGGAGATAGCTCTGAAAACAATTCTCCTATGTGCAGCAGCGGTTGTGGAAGCCATCTTGCCTATTGTGAGAAGAAAGTTCGTCTGCATTTGTGGCTCAAACACCAGTCTAACAAACCAAACAAGGAACCCACACAGTTCCATTCCCAGTCTACACTTCACCTCTTTTCATTAGCCTCATTCCCAGCTAGGCTCCTCTGTCACACAACAGGGGTGAGAGCCTGGGAATGAAGCTATTCTTCCACCCCCACTACTATGTTCACAGGCAAGAAGTGACACCAAAAAGCTCAGATTATGTGTTTGTGTGTGTTATGTGCACGGGTGAGTGTGTGTCACGTGCATGTGTGTGAGTATGTGTGTGTGCATGTGTGCGTGTGTGCATGTGTGGATGCGTGCATGTGTGCGTGTGTGCATGTGTGGATGCGTGCATGTGTGCATGTGTGCATGCATGTATCAAGTGTTGCAATGTGATCCACAGCCTGGCACAAACCTGGCCCAAGCATTCTATGAGAGTTGTGGAGCCCTCCAACTCCCTCGGGAATGCTGTTGTTTTGCCAGCCCGGCACCGCTGCCAGAACTGGGTAAGGACTGTGAGCAGGCTTCGAATAATGGCAGCTACAGTCCACATTCCCTGTGGATCTAGTGAGAGAAAGACATGACAATGAAGGACAGAGTACACCCGTACCACCTTATGTGCCTTTACACTTTGCACCTTCAGAAATGAGATCCAATATCTGCCAGAGAATGGGATGGTGATCAAAGTTCCTCTTCACACTGAGATCCCTGAGAAGACAATTTCAATAATATATAAGTATCACCATAGTACAAAGCTATACTGGTGTGCACGAGTAACAATGCCAACGGCAACAAACGAGTGATATTTTTCCGGTATGGCTTGGTACTATGGTGATAATGATTTTATCATATGAACCTTTGATTCCATTGCACGTTCTGATGCACGCACGTGACTTGTAGTACCTGATACGGATTCTCGCATGACTTGTAGTACTAATACGGATTCTCGCGACTTGTAGTAAAAAATATGGCTTTTTATAAACTGTGTGCAGCTGCAAGGCTTCCCATTGACTCCCCTACATTAGTGTGAGTTAGACGATGATATTATAAGAAATCACAAACTATGAATATCTAACATTAGTAATCACATGATCAATTTGAGGCACTTTATCAATTTAGACCAATTATATCAACAATGGTTGTTTAGACGTACTGAATCCCCTGGGGGTAAAAACAGTATATTAACCACCTTGTGCACTTATGACCCACCATTCCAAGCTGTATTTCAAAGTTTCGCCATCTGGCCAGTGTGTTAGATTAGGCTGGGCATGAGGGGCGGCAAAATCCAGCAGCACGGATGCAACATTGGCCATGTTCTCACTGCCAACGGTGGCCAGCAGCTGTGTGATATGGTCTGTGTTATGCACGACACAGAGATGAGCCCAGTCAGCTAGCTGTGCGAGGGGATGAGAGAAACTTTGTGTAAACTGAGATAGTGTAGCCTCATTCACAGACCAGTTGATTCAAAAGAGGACAGAAACTCATTTTGCGGCCCTCTCGTGTGTTCTTCAGTTTTGAACTGACAATACTAGGTTCCACTCTGTGTACAATCTGCTTGTGTATAATATTATCAATGCTAGCTGAAACATAAGAATGAAAGAGACCTAGAACAAAGCTAGAAGGACATCAGTGGAAAATGATTAGTTCATGTTGTGCTGATAAGCACCACATGAACTGATCATTTCCCATTTTGGGCGTTTCCCAGTTTCTGTAAAGGATAAACGGGGAAACACCCAACACAATAGTAAATGGCTGTACTTCACCTTTGAGTAATTAGTGAACATACTAATGAACATCACTATTTACATACCAAAACTTAAAAATCTCTTCTGAACCCTTTAGAGCCTAAAATATCTTGAAAATATTCTGAACGTGCAATGTCTGCTGAGAAACTCGCTGAAAATGTGTGAAGCGATCTTTTCTATGTCCTGCAGCAATAGTTATAGCTGTCACAAGCCTCGGGGGTATGCCCTGACAGTTATTTGCAATGATTGTTATTGAAGGCAGGAAGGGGTGGGATTCAAGGGGCGGAGCGTTCGCCAAGGTAGCCGTGCGGTAAGCGTATCGGTTGGATCGTTGCAAAACTTCTCGTTCTTTTGTTGAATGGCGCTAATTTCTTCACTAATGGAGAGGAGGGGTCCATAGTAACTCACAACGGAAGTGTTATTCCAGGTAAGCATAAAACAAAGGCACAATAAGTTTTTCTACTTGTACCGTTCGAGCGCTATTTACGCTAGCAGACCTGTCGTTGCCAAAACAGCTGCTTGCTATGATGCTCAGCCTACTAGTCTGCCTTTATTACCACAATTTCAAAGAGGGCGAGAACTAACTGGCAGCAATAGTGTCAGTTCTCGTGGGAACGGCATTGCAAAGTGAGAAGCCACTAAACTGTACAATGTCAGTCGGCACCTTTTGGTGCTATCGACCCTAAAGGGTTAAAGCAAAATGGTTATGGTTTACCCTTGAGGAATTACTGAACATATACCACAAACAGAATCTTTGTATAACAACCATCATTTACACAAAGTATCACAACATGTTGGAGGTGACTACAACACAATAACAATAACAAAAGTGCTACCTTTGCTGATGACTGCTGCTTTGGGTGCCGTGATAACAAGGTACCCGAGTTCTGCACCTGTCTAGTATTGATCCTTGGTATGTGAGTGAGAGCCAGCTGTCGATTGATGGAGAGGAGGGGCGGCAGCTGCGTCCTTGAGGCAGTCAAGTGAGACGCTAGGCAAACAGAATCAACACCTCGATTAAAGTGTGGAAGAAGAGAACATTGGACAGCAGGGAAAAAAACCAACACATAATCAAGTTAATGGAGTGTGAGGTCAACAAACAGGCCCTCTTTGGCACCCTTACCACTTGCCACTCTTGGAAAGGCAAAGTAGCAGCTCATTTCCTGTTAAAGTAAATTGATATTATGGTCACAAGTTGTCACATGATCCACACACACTGTCACATGATCCACACACGTGGTCACATGATCCACACACGTGGTCACATGATCCACACACACGGTCACATGATCCACACACACAGTCACCAGCAGGACAGCTGGCTAGTGGTAAGACATGTACCTTTGAGACAATGGTTTCCATGACAACAGAGAGGACAAACATTCTGAGGGTGCTCGACTGTTTGGCGTACTGCACCACAAGCTTCTTGCACTTCCCAAGTGACTCCTCCAGGGAGACATCAACATGGCCATCTGGTGTGGAAGGTTACAGATGAGTCTCAGAATACCAACAAACTGATTATCCCTTATCAACCAAAAATTTTGACGTGAACCCAGCCGTCCTAATCTTAGGGAAACTGACTACACACAACCCAACTGAGGAGGCTGCCAGAAGCCATGCATCAACACACAACCTAACAGTTGAGCATGAGACGGTGGTGGTACATGTTAGCCTTGTACCCAGAACGGCCTGGGTACGAGGCTAGGTACATGTATAAGCAGATAGGTATAAAACTGTGAGGTACAACTCCAGAGGTCAGTCAGCCCACCTGGAAGGCAATGGAAGTAACTCCTACATGAGAATGCTCATGAATGTGAAGGGTGGGGAGTTACAACCAGGAGGGTGCCACAGCTGAAGCCATGTATGTAGTAGTTAATCAGGCTACCCACAGTGAGGGCAGCTACCTTAGAGTGCACATGAGGCAGTATAGCAAGGGGAGATGTTTGAGGGGCTGGAACTGTACAACCTAGGAGGGTGTCACAGCATATGATTTAATCAAGCTACCCACAAAACAACAGTGAGGGCTGAGGTTAGCAGCTAACCCTGGGGCATAATTGTAGAGGAGGTACAGGAGGCAC
This sequence comes from Agelas oroides, assembly GCA_949130485.1. Classification (NCBI taxonomy): domain Eukaryota; kingdom Metazoa; phylum Porifera; class Demospongiae; order Agelasida; family Agelasidae; genus Agelas; species Agelas oroides. The sequence continues at coordinate 453,111 of OX422197.1, read as the reverse complement.
TACCAGGAGAGTGAACCTAACAGTGCAGAAAATTCAATCAGGACACCCCACAAAGCAGTGGGTAAGAAGAGGGGTGGTACTAAAACTATTAGAGCCAGATGTTCAAGTTGGGAGCTACTTGCAGCCACAAGAGCTTCATCACCAGACTGATAATCAAGTCTGGGAGGTGGACAGTGCATGTAGCCTCGTTCCCAGGCCGTTCCTGCCTCCAGTTTTTGATCGCTTGCAGTATAAAAACGGAGGGGAAGGCCTGGGAGAAAGAGTCACATGCGTGATGTCAGGTAGACGTGAGGGGGGTGGTGCCCGATCGTTGTAACTCACAAACTTTGCGTTGATCAGCCTCAAGTCTACCAAACAACGAGCTGTATTGACGCTGTCTTTCGAATGTTACAGTCTCAAGTTCTTGGACAAGATATTACAAGAACGACCTTGAGATTCTTCGTCGGGCACCGCCCCCCTCACGTCTACCCTCACATCTACCTGACGTCACGCACGTGACTCTTTCTCCCAGGCCTTCCCCTCCGTTTTTATACTGCAAGCGATCAAAAACTGGAGGCGGGAACGGCCTGGGAACGAGGCTACAGTGCATGTGCACCTTAACCACAAGCTCCAGGTGAAAACTTGAAGAGCCAGATACCTCACAAAATCACAGCTGTTGTGTGGGGAGGTGGTCTCAGCACCAGCTCAGAGGGTCTAATTATGTAGAAAGCACTAGTTGCCACTAGCAACCAAGCTATCCTACCCCCACCCTAGCCTCGTCCCCAGGCCCGTTCGAAAAATCGGAGAAGAGGGCCTGGTATCCACTGTTTGCGCATGCGCTTAATTTCCCGACATTCCGGGAATTCCGGATAATACCGTGTTACCTCTGCGTGCCGTGACGTCAGGTACGTGTATTTTGCTAATCGTACACTGCTGACAATGGCTATTTCTGTGCAAGGCCTTGATTCTGCCATGTTGTATGCCTTCCTGCGACTTCGAGGCGAAGCGACGGCGCTAAAACACGACAAGAAAGCATCTATGAAGCATTTATGCTTGTATCTTATGGGTTTTGGCAAGTTATAATTCGTGTTACGAAGTTATAGCTTACATTTGTAGTGTGAAGATGGTACTGCGTCGACAGCGCAGTTCAAGCAATAAGCGCTGGGGTCACTGAGAAGGCCTGGGCAAAGGGCTAGGAGAGCAGTGCTCGCCTCTTTGGCGTTATACTATAAAAGCCCATATGCCATATATGAACGTCATAGTTTATAACCACATGATGTTGGCCGTCATTTGACACATCCTTGCACAATTTCACGTGAGCTGTACGCACTAATTAAGCGCATGCGCAAACAGTGGATACCAGGCCCTCTTCTCCGATTTTTCGAACGGGCCTGGGGACGAGGCTAACCCCCACCCCTCCCCCAGAAAGGACTAGTTGCCACTAGCAACCACCAAGCTGTCTATCCTACCCCCCAGCTGTTGCTGAAAGGACTAGTTGCGATTAGCAACCACCAAGCTGGTAGGTATGGTGGACAGGTCAGGTGGGAGGTACTACCAAGAGAAGAGAGTTTGACCGCTATAGCTCTTCCTTATACATGAAGCATTTGAGTGTTCACTTCAGAAACCGCGCGGAAAATTCTGCGCATCATAAAATGGTCGATCTAGAGCTCACCTGGCCACTGAGTATTGTCCCAAACAAACGAAAGCTGATTTTGAGTGAATCGATTTCACTTTTCACTAAGGGCTTCTACAGCAGTCTGCATGATTACACATCATGTAGCACTAATTGCCACCTCACATCTGTATCAAATTACAGACCTCCTCTGGTCCAGCACCTCCATGTAATGTAATCAAGCTACACCACAGGGAGGTGAAAAAGGGGATACCAAATTTAAAGACCAGATGTTCAAGTTGGGGAGAGGGAGAGACATTGGGCACTTCAAAACCACAAGATTTCTGTCTCCTCAAAAGGATGGCCTAATTTCACAACCACACATACAAGGTAGTAAGGAAAAGATAATTTGTCTGGTTACTATGGCAACACTCATGGGACTATGGGTAAGGGGAACTTGCAGTGTGTATGCACCAGCGGTATTGTGTTGTTCAATTTATGTAAACAGTACATACCATTCATCAACTTGCCAGCCATGATGGTGCCGCCATCCCATCAATAAAGTGGCCACAATTATACATATTAATGTACCAGCCATAGATACTCCCATTCCATCCTTAATAAAAAAGAAGCCATATGCAGCGGTGTCCCTGGGAGCCATAAGCTACCAGCCATCCCTGTTACGATTGTCAAACACTTACTCTCCATTAGGAAAGCTGATCCTCTCTTCAGTAGAGAGAAGAAGTGAGAGAGGAGAACGGAGACTGCTTTGCACTGGGCAGAGTTGCTCACTCCCTCGGCTAGAGGTAGAGAGAGGAGGATGTCCAGGAGTGTGTGGCAGCCGGGAAGGAGTTCCAACAGTTTGAGAGAGTGCTTTGACAGTGCCCTAGTGAAGTGTGTGCTGCAGGGCAGAACAGTGGGGAAACAAATCATTGTGAGCCGGAACTTGGCAAAGCAAAATCTACTTGAGGGGCACTTGTTAAAGTCAAGTACAAAGGCTTCCATTTAATAAAGAACAATAAAGACAATGAAGACAATTGTATTTTAACAAAGTGGGCTTAAGGCAATAGACTTTCCCATTATTGTATTTGTTCTGTAAACAGAAAGTGAAGACCATTCACAGTTCACTGATCATGTACTCTACACCTGTCACCTCATCAACCAGTTACCAAGCCAAAACTTAACAACTGCATGTTTTGTTAGAATATGATCTGAGAACTAACAAAGTAACAACAACATACCCCAATGTACTAAAGCAAAACAAAACACAAAGCTTGTACTATGATAGGCAGGTGCATGTAAAGAAAACCCAATAAACAGTGATCATGAAAGTATCTTAGTGTTTGGTTCATTGCCATGCCAACAGGGGCAATACAGTTGTTCAAAGCTGTCCAAGCAGAGAGGCTATGCGATCGCGCGAGCTTCCTGCGAACCATTAGTGGCCTGAAACCTCAGGAGAGAAAACAGCGAATTATTTACAAAGAACACACAAATAGTTTAAGATTTAATTATGCCATTGAGTCCTAAATCAAATTGTCACTCCAGTTTGAGACCTGTAAACATGCGTACACAAGCAAAACTAAACACAAAGCTTGTACTATGATAGGTGGGTGCATGTAAAGAAAACCTGAAATAGCTAGAGTAGCCAGAACAGCCGAAACAAGCTGAAATTAGAAGCTTGAAGCAGATATAAGCTGGGTACGCACTTGCCAAAGACTGGCACACATGCAACATATACCTTCCTTACCCTGTCTATTTCCAGCCCGGGTACAGGGGTGGATCGGTAGATGGATTGAAACCCTCTAGTGTACTAACAACTTCTGAGGCAAATAACAACACAAAGCCAGTATTGCACTGCTGTGTACCAACTTTGGAGCCAAGCCAAATAAACACAAGCAGCTATCAAAAGTATGGGTATTTTTGTTAATCAACAAGTCTGTTTTATTTCCTGTTTTAAGAACAATACCGAATGTGCATGCTACGAGCATCCGTCAGCTGCAGTCTATTCAGAACGAACAGCATGTTCTCGCTGAACATCTCCAACAGTTTCCGTCTTCCCCCCTCCTCCTCTGTGTGGTGGATAGCTGAAAGGGCAGAGTTCACCGTCGTCATGGCAATGCTTGGGTAGCGTACCTGCACCTCCCAGTACACGACCAACAGAGTGGGAAGCTGTAGAAAGGTTACACACAAACTAGTATACGGTAGAACACAGCATGTACAGCAGAACTCAAATTAATGAGCACTTTTCGTTCATGCAAGAGCGCATAAGAACAGGCGGCTAGAGGAAGTGTGTAACTCCAATAGAAGTCCGCAGTCTGGTCAAAATTATTGAACCGTACTAAAAATAGAACACCCGGCACATGCTTAGCAACACGTCTATGTGCAGCTGCACATACGTATTACCATTTTTAGTACTGGCGGTAAATTCCGACCGGTTTGGAATTTTACGTAGTTGCACGTTCTTCCTCTAGCCACCCGTTCTTATGCGCTCCGGGCTGATGTCACTGTTTCGACATGGTCACTTTCAAACCAAACTAAAAGTGAAATATTGTACAAAAAACTACATGTAGCTACTGTAATGTCACTTTCAAGAAGATAATGTGAATCCCTTCAACATGCTACAGGAAATGTTATGCTGGTAACCCCCCCACACACCATGCACACACAAATCAAAAGTAAGCCCACTAGCTGTGTTGCATTCCTACCTGTTCCTTCCTACCCCCGGTACACAGCAGATGTGCGAGAGCTTCTGAAGCTTGCAGCTCAGAGGAGCAGACACAGACACAGACGATCAGCTCCTGCAACCAACAATGGCTGGAAGAGAGAGTCAGTGAAGGTAGCCTTCCTTCCATGATACACAACAGCTAGCACAAACATACTCCACAGAGTCTAGTTCTGCTGTCATGAGAAGCTGACACCATCCCTCCAGCCCCTCCTGTAGCCCCACGGCAAACTCCAACCCTCCGCTGGATGGCACCGATGGTGTGAAGTGCTTGGACGTGGCAGAGTGGAGCCGGGAGAGGACTTCAGACATCACACGTTCACACCCCTCCACCTAGTTATGGTTCCACACAACCACTGCCGTAAATGGGTGTACTTCTTTGTGTCATATAGACAAACACACACACACACAGACACACACACACATACACACACACACACAGACACACATACACACAGACACACACACACACACACACACACAGACACACACACACACACACACACACACTAAAACTACTTAGAATGAGAATTAGCTAGCATAGCTGGTTTCCAAATTGGTGTGGTCAACCAATTCCGGAGGGGAACCACATGATCGAGAGGCAGCAGTACAGCTAACCTTTTGCACTGTTAGAAGCTTTCTGCATCTCTAACTTACTGTAGAGATTGAGGTATACTTCTTTGCTTGTATTTTACATGCAGCTGCATGGACACCGCCTGCTGCCTTCAAGAAGTGAATACTGAGCATACTAATTAAACCATGCCCCTTACCAACTATTCTTAGTTACATATAATTAAATGTACGAAAAATTAAAATATGTATACGCGCTACATTGCGGAATCATCGAGCGACAAAATATTTTCAACGTGAAAATTTAAACCATGAATTACTCTTCCGTTCTATGTTACCACATTATGTGATACACACCACCATTTTGGATGGAGAACAATTCATGCAGACATCAATATACACACCACCATTTTGGCTGGAGAACCTTGAATCTCACCCTCCTCCATGGCCTCCTCTAGTTTGGAACAAAAGAGAGAGTGAGGAGATTGTTTACCTACCGGAAGGGGTCAAAGGTTACCCTGTTTTCTCTGGCATTTTTTCATCTCCCTGTGCACCTCCATGATGTGTGACAGAGCTGTGCAGGCATCGGAGCCACGAAGCAGGGTTACCAACTCCACTAGCCGAGCAACAAACTCATCCAAGCTGGAGAAGAGGGACACTTGCTGACTCAAGAGAGGACCCCATTGGCTGGCACATGCAACAACAACCATAAGTGTGGGGTACATGATCAAATGTGAGGATCCGGAGATAACAGAAATAAGATGGCAGACATAGTACATGTACATATTTACATACTTGACAGCAACTAGCTCTCCTTCTTCCTCGCCCTCTCCCTTCCCACCTCCCTCCTCCATCTCCTCTTCATCTGAGTGAATCTCACCTGAGTGATGTGTGTAGGAAGAATGGAGGACAGTGATGTGGAATGGAATCAAGTTTAACCTTTACACCAACCTTCATCTTCTTCCTCTTCCTCCTCCTCTTGCTTGGTCACATGAGAGTCATGTGACCCCTCAGTGGGCGGGGCCAGGTCACCCTCCACCACTAGGCTACAAACCTTTGTAGCAGTAACTGCACAGAAAACAGACATGTAGGAGATGTGGTTTGTTGATTACACACAAATATTTGTGGAAGACTGGAGTGTTCCCTCTTTGGAGGATGCACCCCTAAAAAAGTATAGAATGGCTTCCAGTGTGTCTAAGACCCTCCTCAACAAAATGGTCACATGACTAAAAACAAGGGTGATATCCCTGGGACTCTCCCTTTCTTTTGTACAAAATATAGGTTTCTGTGTGCACTGTGAAAAGCTTGACCCACCATGTACCAACATCAAGGCTGTCAGCACGTACCCACTCTCAGGCTGTCATGGCTAACAGCATTCAGAAGAGGTAGGCTGTGCGTGGCTAGGTTCAGTAGCGTCAGCAGCCTCCCTCCCCACGAGGTCCCCTCCCTCACTCCCCCACCCATCAACTCTTCCACCACCCTCACTACACACTGCCTCAGGGTGTCTCTGTGGCTGTGTGAGAGGAACTCAAGGATCTGACAGAGGGAGAGGAAGCTGGGGTCACTGGTTGAGAGGTGGGAGGTGAGGATGAGGTGGAGGAGGGATGGGATGAGTGAGGAGGGATGCCGAGAGCTGTGTGTGTGTGTGTGGTGTATATGTGTGTGTGTGTGTGGGGGGGGGGGGGGGGGGGGGGGGGGGGGTGCGTATATGCGTGTGTGTGTATGTGTGTGTGTGTGCATGTGTGTGTGTGCATCCATGTGTTCATCCGTGGTGTGTGTGTGTGTGTGTGTGTGGAAGGGGAAGGGGAAGGCTGTATAAGGTTAGAAACAGAGAGTAACATAGGTCTCACAAAGGTGGTATCACTCACAGCACATGGGCCAGAAGCCACGGGGAGTGGGGGAAACAGGAGGGGAAGAGAGACTCCATACACTGCTGGCTCCTTCCCAGAGATACTCTGCGAGGGAGGAAGAGAGGGTGAAGAGGAGGGAGGGGAGAGGGGGAGAGGGGGGGAGGGAGGGAGGGAGAAGACAAAGGGGTCTTCACAGCATTAGGTAACGAGAAATTTATGCTTTAGGTAATGTAGGTACAAGCCAGCTACACGACTACATTTGTTCACTCTGTGATCAGTGTGGGTCTGGGTTTGTTTTGTAGGGTTTTTTTTTTGCGGAGACACGTGATTGGACCTGGGCCAGAGCCCAGCCTCATCCAGACCAGGCCACAAACCACTTTAGAACTACTTCTGTGCTGAAGACATGAATACAAGTTACCCTAGTGAACATCGTGCTGCAAATGACGGAAAGCTGGGCAATGACTTGGGAACAAAAAATTCATTTCCTAATCATGTTTGAACTTTCACCGTACTGGACTGGACTGGAATCTGGATTTATTATACTACAGATGATAATATCCATATTGCTAGAGGGTAAACTCTGGGCAATGTTGTGCGTTATTGTGTTCACCCTTTAAGCGTAACCACGGTAATGGGTGGGAGGTGGTTTAGGATCATTAGTACGGGGGGGGGGAATGTGAGAAGGGAAACACGACAGGCATTCCAGGTAGTAAATAACTGGTTATGTGGCGTGTTTGCTTGTTGCTAGCCTTGGACAGACAGTAGGTAGGATTTAAGGCCTTGGTAAGAGGCTGCTGCCATGCGAGATCAAGTAACCAATTTGGATGCTGTGGTATGCTTCAAAACACTAAGAGTGTGTAACTCCCATTGGCGTCTCTTGTTTGTTCACACGTAGAGCACAGGCAAGTACGTCGAGATTTCTTCCAAGAAAACCAAGGCTACCAGGAATGGCGTGGTACGTAGGATCAGAAGTTTGTATGCATGCATACATGTCAGTGTGTACGACGTACATCTAACATGTTGTATAGGAAAATCAGTGTCTATAGTTGTGTGTGCAAGTGTGTGTTGAGATTGCTTCCAAAGCTGTCAAGAATGGAGTGGTACGTAGCAAGTTCAAAATCTGTACAAAGTTTTGTGTGCAGGTGCATATGAGCTGAACCCTAATGTTCCGTACAGCGGCGGCTACACAAGACAAATCTCTACAACACCCAGAGGGACTGCAACCTACCACCAGCCCCATTCCCAGACCACTCTCAGCCGAGGAGAAATTCTGGGAGTGGCATAGGAATGAGACTATTAAGGCAGTGGTTGTGTGTGACTACAGCTACCTAACACTTCAAGGCATCACCGTGCTAGCCTGAGCATCCAGAACTCAAATGAGCAGGCTATTGATAACACTTAGATGCAGGTCTGTTATGAACGTGCTACTGTCATGGCAACTAGATACTTATCAGTCAATATTCACATCTGTGAATAAGCTACATGGGGGGGGGTGCATACAGATGAGGTGGGGACTACACCACAGTGTGTCCTAATATTGCACTCACAAGTTGTCCGTGCAGATGTTAACAAACCCACTGACAGAAGCTAGCACTGGAGGAGGGGAGCAGAGGGAGAGGATGGCAGAAAGAGGAGGGGAGCAGAGGAAGAGGAGGGGAGCGGAGGGAGAGGAGGGGAGCAGAGAGAGAGGAGGGCAGAAAGAGGAGGGGAGCGGAGGGAGAGGAGGGGAGCGGAGGGAGAGGAGGGCAGAAAGAGGAGGGGAGCGGAGGAAGAGGAGGGGAGCGGAGGGAGAGGAGGGGAGCAGAGAGAGAGGAGGGCAGAAAGAGGAGGGGAGCGGAGGGAGAGGAGGGGAGCGGAGGGAGGAGAGCAGAGGGAGGAGAGCAGAGGGAGAGGAGGGAAGCGGAGGGAGAGGAGGGGAGCGGAGGGAGGAGAGCAGAGGGAGAGGAGGGAAGCGGAGGGAGAGGAGGGAGCAGAGGAAGAGGAGGAGAGCAGAGGAGGAGAGCAGAGGAAGAGGAGGGGAGCGGAGGGAAAGGAGGGGAGCAGAGGGGGAGGAGGGGAGCAGAGGGGAGGAAACATTATCACACACAGTGGCCACTGTACCAGTCATAAACATTATATCCTAGCAACCACACACTGTATCTAAGACATCACATCCACACTCAACCAGGCCATTCCCTTCTTCCATGTTGTCTGGGTACAAGGCAAACCCACACTAACTCACTAACTTGGATGTGTTAGCCAGAATTTCATGGCGTCCTCCAAAGTCAAAGTCGGGGAGGAGCCCCTGGTCATTGAGAGCCTCCCAAGGAGGTTTACTGCCCACTGTAAGGAAGAAAGACTACCGGTAACTTCTAACGAGGTTTTCAAATGTCTCTGAGTAAGAATGACAGTGAAGGTGGCTGTCAGGTATAGTAGGAGACAGTAGTCTAGGGAGACAGTAGGTATAGTAGGAGACAGTAGTCTAGGGAGACAGTAGGTATAGTAGGAGACAGTAGTCTAGGGAGACAAAGTTACAGTCTACCAGTTCAGTCTCAATCCAACATGAAAACGAAAGGAGGCTTGTGGAGCTAATCTTGTACAGTAGAGTCATGCAGATACATCATGTACCTACCACACACCCCAGCACCTAAAATATTACATATTCTCCCTCTCTCAGAATCACATAGGATGGCATATGGTCACCTTTAGTATGGTGTTGCTCCACCCTTCTGGGCAGTGGGACAGGAGAGAGTCCAGCACTATACAGGCGTGGGGGAGGGCTGACCCCAGAGGACCACTGTCTCTCAGCATCACCTGCAACAAAGATGTATGCTTATGCATGGACCACAACACACACCCACTGAGACTATGACTACTGCACCAGCTTCCATTGACTCTTGTCGTAAATGTGCTTACTCCTCTTTCATACCCCCCCACCATAGTCTCATGCCCAGGGTACGAGACTACCCCCACCACACACACACACACACGCACGCGCACGCACGCACGCACACACACACACACACACACACACACACACCTGTTCAACATGCTCAAACTGGCTGAAATGGAACTGGAATGCGGTTGAGATCACATCTAGTGCAAGAGGGTGAAGTGTGGGCATAGACAGAAGGGAGGTGGTTGCCATGGAAACCTTGTTCGCCAAGGCAGTTGCCCTTGCTTTGGAGTCGGCCAAGTCATCGGACTTCAACAGCAACTGAATGGCTGATAACACCGGCTGGGTGTGCATGTAGGATGTGTGTGTAGGGAGAGAGGAGAGAGGAGAGAGGGGGGAGGGGGGAGGGGGGAGGGGGGAGGGGGGAGGGGGGAGGGGGGAGGGGGGAGGGGGGAGGGGGGAGGGGGAACGTACAAAGGAGAGGATGTTATGAGTACATGTGCATCAGGAGAGGATGGTAACTCAAGGACATGGACCACCAAAATACTTGAGAACTTTCACTTTCAAACTCACAGTCTTCGTACTGGACATGACAGCATACGCCACGCGCTAGTGAAATCTTTAATTATCCGCAACGCTTCGTGAAATTTTGAAACAGGTTGAATAGAAGCCCTAGCTATACATGATACACATGATACATCTATGCCTCTGGGGCTGAGTTTCGCGTCCTTCTCCTTCTGGAACTGGAAGGTGAGACCGTTCAGTCTGTGGTGACACACAATGCTGAACGGATGATATAGCCACCTCGACTAGCTGCAGTACAGATAAATATTTATAATCCATGGGAAGATCCGCTGTTAGGGGGTTCCACGTTTGCATCACGGGACTAGACTTACGACAAGCCGTTAGCCTCACTCCTTGACTCTCTTCCCAACTGCAAGTGGTCACTGCTTATGCTGTCTAGTCTGGCTGTACCGGACTAGAAAGTGGCCTGGGAGCATTATTAGCTAACAACTGAGCATACTTTGTACACAATTTATCCCTCAGCTGTCTCGCAATGCGAAGCTTCTCCTGGGTCTTCTAGCTGGCCTCTCCCTCTCCATCCTTGCCACTGGCTACCTCCTCAGCAAGCGGCGGCGGAGGTACCGTGCAATCTCCACCACCTCCTCTGACCACGCCTCCTCCCTCAGATGCACCAGTACCTTCAGGACAATTGGAAACCCCACCCCCTTCCACAGCACGGCACGTGAGTTCAAAGTGCAACGACCTCTAACCCAAATTCCAGTGACTGGCGTTTCATATCTTTAATCTACCTGTTATAACCCTGTCTGATGCATACCCTCATTCCTAGGTCACATACCAAAACTTAAACATGTGTGGCCTGGGAACAAGACTATCTGATGCACATACATAGAGGAGCTATATCAGCAGTATAAATACCCTCCTCCTCTCCTCCCCTCCTCCAGGGTCTCGTAATGTTGGGCTCTCCGACAAGTTTCCCTCCCCTCTCTCTCCTGGCTCCGACTCCTCCATTTCTGTCGGTGAGACTCCCATCCTCGAAGAAGAGGGAGAGGAAATTTTCACCAACATCATACCTTATAGTAGGTGCTAGACTCAGAAACTGTCCAGCTATTTTATAGTTTGTAATCATGAGGAGCGGTCATGGTCATAGTGAACAATTTCAGTGCTTCATGTCCTATATTTCACTGTGGTACCTCACTGTCCTACAGGTCACAGTGGTGACTTTAGTGATGGTGCAGGCCATGACTCTGCTCAACTGTCCTCTCGTCTCAGTGAATCCAGTGACGACTCCTTTCACTCAACTGTGGAGCATGTTGACATCAGTGTAAGCTGTCTTCCTAAGTGTGTCTCATACCCAGACCATTGTCTCAGTCTCATACCCAGACCACTGTATCAGTGTCATTCCCAGACCATTGTCTCAGTCTCATTCCCAGACCACTGTATCAGTGTCATTCCCAGACCAGTGTCTCAGTCTCATTCCCAGACCATCAGCTAGAACTGAGGACATGGGAATGAGACTAGGCGATTGTTTTTTTCAGAGGTGAAGTCCAGTTCATCTGTTTGTTCTTCCCCCATACCGTCCACCATTACAAGAGAGCATTGCAAGAGAGTGGTCTATATAGCTGTTAATATTGTGTTGGAAATGTTTGTACGAGAGCCAAGGAGGAGCATGACTCCTTGTACCATACCCGGCTCAATAACTATATTCCCAGGACTCAAACTTCCATATGCTGTTGAACTGCCATTTCTTGTAGGCAAGCAGAGTGACCAGAGTTGTCTGAGACGTCTTGGTATGACACAGCTCTCTCCCTCCCTCTCTTTCCATTTGCAGGTGGTCCCACTGCAGAGGAACCACTTTTACCTGACAGCCATGGAGCAGGTCAAACATGGCCTAGTGCACTGCAGAAAACTAAGGTATTGTGACACCACCGGGGAGGAGACCTACTTCATGCATCCCTCATCACACACACACACACACACACACACACACACACACACACACACACACACACACACACACAGAACCAACACGCTAATGTGTAAGAGTGATGCAGACTTTTTAGCCAAGCTGTTTTGTGTCCGACTTGCCTTTGATGAACTGATGGAGTCACAAGCGAACAGAAACTACTTCAAACAGATGGGAAGAGACATCATGTCCTCCTTTCTGAGAAGCACCAACCAGGTATTCCTCTCCCTCTCCTTCCTCCTCCTTTCTTCATCCCTGCTTCTTCCCCCCGCCACCCCTCCCCTCATGCCTTATTCACATACTAGTTAATTTGCTCAAGAGCACATACATGTATGAAAAAAGGGTTAGGCCATCTTGACTTGCTCCAGGACCCAGCATTGTTCTGTGAACGTTATGATTCTCTGAATCAGTTCTTGGAGGCGGAGGAGAACTGGACAGTGGCAGAGAGGGAGCTCAGAGACAGGAAGGTAGATCACTAGCCTCGTACCCAGGCCGTTTGTAGGAGGAATGAACGGCCTGGGTATGAGGCTAGTAGATCACATGATACACCACTGCATACTACAGTAACCTATCCATCTTACACATATAGACAGTCTATACACAAAGTTTTACTGACTGTTCATTATAATATACTATAGTGTGCTATCTATACACACGCAGTTTTACTGTCCATTTCCCAGGTGGTATGTATGAATGTGTATGACATAGCAATGGACTTTGTCCTCTTGGATGCTTTCAATGATCTTGACAACCCTCCCTCCACCATGGTTGCCGTGCTGCAGAACAGATGGATCACGGACGGAATGAAAAAGTCGGTATGTCATCCAATTTCTTTCTCCTTCTCTCTTCTCTTCTCTTCCCCTCCTCTTCACTCAACCTCCCCCTTCCCTCGCCTCTCTTCCCTCTTCCTCAAGGCACTCTCAGCTGGAATATGGTCCCTACTGAAGGCCAAGAAAAGCATGTTGAGGGTAAGTACTCATGTTGACTGGTTCAACATGGTCACATCACACATGATCTGTGATCTACAAACGAGAGGATGATGTCTTGCATGTATATCCACTGCTCCTCTAGAGCAAGGGAGGGTTTATGGCTCACTTCTACCTCCTGTGTGAGACAATCTCCCCGACACTGGCCTGGGGGTTCCTCGGCACCAACACCACCCTCAAAGAACAGTGTCTCCAGTTCAGGGTGAGAGAAGTTGCTGCATCTAGTACCTCTCACCCATCTCGCATTATGCTGAAACTTCATTCCCACTGTAAGAGAAGGAAACTCAGACCAACTGGCATTATTTGGCACCCAAACAAGAACACAAGAGCCATACAAACACGTGGCATTACATCATAATTACATCACCCAAGTAGTACACTAACTACAGTCCAGAGAGTTCAGAGTTCATGTTGTTGGGTTTCCTACACCCACTTTTTGATATCCAAGAATTAGCCTCATTCCTAGGCTCTTCCTTTACATTCGCATTCCGGAGTGGGGGAGCCCAGGAATGAGGCTGTTCACAAATGGAGATAGTGATGTTTGGTCTCATTCCCAGGCCTTCACACTGAAGGCCTGGGAATGAGGCAAGGTTGTATACTGTAGCTACATTAAGAATTAATCTCTTTCCTGTCACACCCCTCCTTCTACTACACCTTGTGTTGTGCTGCTCCCTCTCCTCTTCCTCAGGCTCGTGTTCTGGAGTTTGTGTGTGATATCTTCTCTCTGGACTCAGTGCGATACACCACCGTCCACACACTAGCTGATGACATACTCCTGCTAGCACAACACACTGCTCAGTCTTTGATAGTGGAATAGCCAGTGCTTTTATATGAAGAACTGTGTGTGTATTTCATGTAGTGTTGAATGTGCAGCCTTACTCTGTGTAACCTTGTTATGTGCGTGTTTGCTAGAAATGTGCAGCAGCCGTATTAGTCGTACCTCACTCCTATGTCACTGTGAATGGTGACATCTTCATCCCTTAAGTATGCCATTTGCTGGAAATGTGATCTAGCTACCCCAGTACTGGTGCCAGGTTTCCATTATATTCTACATTATGATCACACCAGCCTGGAAAACTACCCAGGCAGTTGTAAGGTGGTGTAATTGTTTTCAAGGTCACTTCTCGTCAATGAGTTGGCAGGGTTAGAGCAGAGTTTGTTCCGCACAATGCCACACATGACTGTGTGCTCACATGCTTTGCAGGTGATGACCTCAAAGCACTCCACACAGCAAGAGACAAAGGAGAGGTTCTGCGACTCCTCAAGTGTCCAATCTCCAGGAATCAAGACCTTGACAAGAATACACTTCCTCCAGAACTCCTTGTAGGCTATATGTCATTGGTATGTAACTTCTGACATTTAAGACTGGCATTCATCAGCCTAAAGATTGGACACATCAATGAGGTGCTAGTCACTTATTTTGACAATCATGCTCTTGGACCATACTGTTTGTCCCTCCTCTTTCTTTTTGGTCTGACCCTGCATCCACACAGTCATGCTCATGCACTAGCTTCAGAACATTAATGTATAGTACTACTCGGTCAGTATTCAAAGAACATCAATAATATGAAAATGGACAAAAGAGTCACTTTCAGGTATACACTCAAATATGAAGCATACAGGAATCAGAAAGTATCCACACAATAACTCTAATTAGCTAACACCTTGTGCAAAGTGGTGGAGAAAATTCAGCCAGCAAACAAGGGGGGTTGTTCTAATTAAGCAGCGGGTGCAGTGTGTATACGTACTGTTTGCTCGGGTCTCAAGGATGAAAGATGTTTGTGGTGTCAATGATACATTTTATATACATTACATCATCTTTTACATAATGGTCATCATCCAGTACGGATACCTCTGTGAACTGTGGTATATTGTATGGAACGTTACTGTCCGACTGTGGACGTTGGAAGGAAGGGTTGTTGTGATCAGGCTGGAAATGATCCGAGATGTGTCTCCAGTGAGTCTGGTCTATCAAAACGAAGGTGACCATGTAGTCAAAGGGCCACTTCAGAAGAGGGTCGTACTCTCCCTTCACGAGAATGAAACGCAGTGAGAGGTGAGTATTGTAACCAGTTCCATCACCATTCAGGTAAGCTTCAATACACATCTTGTAGCCAGTGTGCGCTGTTAAGAAGAGAGGGCTCCTTATGGCAGCTGTAATTCGTCGATATCGAGACACATCGCAAATTCTCCATACATACGACCCATTTTGAAGAACCCGAATATTTGCACCAAAGATAGGTTGGAGATGCTCCACTTCTCTAGCATTGCAGCTGGTCAAAGCTTGAATAGGGCCGGATTGTGCTCTTCGTGTCAGTCGGTCAAGGTTTTCACTTGATATGGGATGAACCTCTCTGGAACCACCAGTGTTAAGGTGCCCACTCCGGGTTCTCCAACTTGCACATTGACTGTGGACTGTTCGCATAGTTTGTTCCACTTTGCTCTGTCTCTCTTCTAAACTAGATAATCTAGTTGTCCAATTTTTGTCCGTTTTTGTTCCATTTTGCTTCTCCAATATTGGCATGCGTTCCAATAATTCTTTAGTCCTTTGTTGCAAATCTGCATAACCCTTGGTTAGCTGTCCCAAGTGTGTGGAGTGTTGGTGTAAGGTGCTCTCTAAATGGATGAACTGTGTCTGTAATTGATCCAATTTCTGAAAGCCATTACCAAAGTAAGTAAATAGAGCTACCATATGCTGAAATAAGATGAGAGGGTTCTTCAAATGGCTTGCAATCGTGTTTGGTTCCTTCTCAGATCCATTCCTCCGCAGCTGTGTACAAATCAGACAAACCACAACACAGTAAATTAAATACATAGTTGCCACAATAGCAACCTCAAAAAGGATGAAGTATGCAATAAAATAGGGTAAGTCCCAGGGTAACTCCCTGTGGCATCTTGACAAGAGTGGCGCGCGGGTTACACATACAAACACCACATCACTTAGAAGAACTCACAAAAATCTAATGGATAGTGACTTAATATACAATTTGCATTACATCACATTACATCACGACTTCACAATACATGTAATTACAAAACATCAGAGTCACACGTAAAAGTCCACACAAACACTACACTTCCTCCCCCCTTAATTCAGGGAGTGTTGTGAGTCAATAAATCGATCTGGTGGTTTGTGCGTTCTGCGAGGGTAACGAGAGACTGGCTCCTCAGGGCCAGTACCTGAATTGTTCCCATGTAGCTCAACAGGCTCACTCACTGCCTGAGCTAGTTGTGTGTTCGATGACGACTGCTGACTCTCACCAGCTGGGCATGGGAAATCCATGAGATCACTGGAGTTGTTTGGAATGTCTGTGAATACTTGCGAAGTGAGACGATTTCGGATATGATCTTGATGTCGCTTGAATATACGACCATCCTCCAGTTCTATCATGAATGACACAGGACCAACAGGTTCTATTATGTGACCTGGTATCCATCTTTCTCCTGCTGCAAAATTTCGAACCAACACAGATTGACCAACAGAGAAAGAACGATTGCGAGCAGTGGTGTCATGCGTACTCTTTTGCTGCTCCTGCTTCGCCTGCACTCTGACTGCTGTATTCGGAAATAGGGCATCCATTCTTGAACGTGGCCTCGCACGAAGCAAGAGTTCAGCAGGTGCAATGCCCGTAGTGCTATGCGGAGTGATCCTGTACTGAAAAAGGATCTTGGCAATGCGAGCTTCCAGAGTGCCTTCCTTGACTTTCTTCAGTCCATTCTTTAGACTTTGTACTGCTCGTTCCACCAATCCGTTTGAGGACGGATGGTATGGAGACGACTTGGCATGACGAATGGCATTCAATTCCAAGTACGACTCGAATTCCTGGCTTGTGAAATATGCAGCATTGTCAGAAACCACTGTCTCAGGTAATCCAAATTGAGCAAATACCTGCCGCAACCTCTCAATGGTTGTAGCAGAAGAAGCAGTAGTAACCAGAAAAGCCTCGACCCACTTTGAGTGGGCGTCCACCACCAACAAAATCATTCGTCCACATATTGGACCTGCATAATCAATGTGCAGTCTTGACCATGGTCGTGATGGCCACTGCCAGGGGTGGAGAGGAGCAACAGGAGGTGAGGCCTGGTTGACTTGACATTCTCGGCAAAGACGAACGGACTCTTCAATGTCTTTGTCCAATCCTGGCCACCATACGTACATCCTTGCGAGGGCTTTCATACGTGAAATGCCAGGGTGAGCTTCATGTAGCTCATTGAGAACTTCCTTGCGGCCTGAGGGTGGTACAATGACTCGGCTTCCCCAAAGCAAACATCCGTCTTGCACCGAAAGTTCGTAACGACGGGAATAGAAGGGTGAAAGAGCAGAATCAGGTGAGTTTGGCCACCCTAGCCTCACATTCCGGAGCACTGAAGACAACACTGGATCCTGCTGAGTCCCCATGCGGATGTCACGGGAAGTGACTGGAGACTCAGCCAGATGTCTCATCAACAGAATAACTTCAGGAGGGGGTTCCTCTTCCTCCGGTGCTATGGGGAGAGGCAACCTGCTCAGTGCATCTGCGTTGCTGTGTGAGTGTGTGTCTCGGAAGGACAGGTTGTACTCATACGAGGACAGAAATAAGGACCATCGTCGGATCCGGGCAGATGCCTGTGGTGAGGTCGAACGGTGTTCATTGAGAAGTGCCAACAGGGGTTTGTGGTCTGTGATCATGTGAAAGTGATGTCCGAACAAATACGAGTGAAACCTTTTAACACCGAATATGCAGGCAAGACCCTCTTTTTCCAACTGAGGGTAGTTTCGCTCTGACTTTGAGAGCGATCTTGAGGCGTATCCAATGGGACGCTCTTCCCCATTCGGCATCTGGTGTGCTAATACGGCACCCACTCCATAATCCGAGGCGTCACAGGCCAGAATGAGGGGTAGACTTGGGTCAAAATGAACCAATAAACGAGATGAAGTCAGCAGTTCTTTGGACAACTCAAAAGCTTTTTCCTCTGCTGTCTTCCACCTCCAGTGAGTGTCCTTTCGAAGCAACCTATAGAGTGGTGCAAGGACTGTGGACAACTTCGGAAGAAACTTGCTATAGTATGAAAGCAGACCCAGATACGACTTCAGTTCCTGAACGTTTCTGGGAGTTGGGGCATTCAGAACAGCATTGATCTTATCTGGCAGTGGATGGAGACCATCCTTGTCCACCTTGTGCCCCAGAAAGGTGACTGAACTAACCATAAAATGGCACTTTGACTTTTGTAGACACAGCCCAGCCTTCTCCAACCGAGAGAGGACTTCTTCAAGTCGCTTCAGGTGTTCCTCTGCAGTGGCTCCAGACACTAGCACATCATCAATGTACACTATGATGCCTTCAATCCCTTGCAGCAGACCCTCCATCACCCGCTGGAAGATGCCTGGAGCTGAGCTAATGCCATACGGGAGTCGAGTGTACCTGAACAACCCCTTTTGGGTATTTATCACGACAAACTTCTTTGACTCCTCCTCAAGAGGTATCTGCTGGTACGCCTGACTGAGATCAAGCTTTGAAAATACCTTTCCCCCTCTCAAGGTCGCGAAAAGGTCTTCAATCTTTGGTATCGGATAACGGTCGAGTTTGCAGACAAGATTTACAGTCTGCTTAAAGTCTCCACACACACGGACACTTTTCCCATCACTCTTCAACACTGGGACTATTGATGAAGCCCAATCTGACATCTCCACTGGCTCCAATATGCCCTCGTGGATGAGGCGGTTCAACTCTTCTTCCACCAATCCCCTGTATGCATAGGGGACAGATCGAGCTTTCCAGAAGCGTGGTCTGGCATTAGGATCCACCACAATTGTGGCTTGGTAATCCCGTAGAGCCCCCAGCCCACCATGAAAAACAGCTTCATGACTCTTCAGCACCGTTTGCAGTGGGCTATGTTGCAGGTACTTGATTTCCTGCCAATCTAATCTGATGTGGTCAAGCCAGTTCCTACCAAAGAGGTCTGGACCGTCCCCCTTGACCACAAGGAGTGGCTCCCGGTACACCTGCTCTTTGTACTTGACATTGACAGTCAGGGTTCCCAGCACAGGTATGGGCTCCCCTGAATACGTACACAGACGAAGGTCCGCCTTCGACAGCTTGCGCGAGGGCCAGAGTTCCCGGAATGAAACCTCTGACATGAGTGAGCAAGCCGCGCCTGTATCCACTTCCATGTCCACCACTTGGTTGTCGATAACCACTGATACTCGCAAAGGCGGCGCCTGGCTGCTTCCTCGAATTTTATACAATGGACACACATCCTCCTCCTGCACGAGCTGTACGGCCCGGTGCGCATGTTGTTTCTTTCCGTCTTGCTTGCTTCTGCAAACACTCCTCAGATGGCCTTTCTTGCCACAGTGATAACATTTAGAGTCTTTAAATCGGCAATTCGGTGCCGTGTGGCCTGCCTTCCCGCAGCGATGACAGCACTGTCCTGTGGTCGTCTGTTTTACCGGCTGTGATACCTTGTGAACCTGCGGTATATTACTGAGAGCCGGTCTCACCGCACTTCCCGGTGTGATACGCAACTCTTTGGCGTTTCGTGCTGCTGTCTCCATCGCTTGCGCTGTACTCATCGCTTTTTCGAACGTGAGCTTCTCTTCGCCCAACAGGCGCTGTTGGATAGCGTGGTCATTGATACCACAAACAATTCTGTCACGCAGCATGTCCTCCAATGTCGACTCGAAATTACAGTGTTCTGACAGAGAACGCAGCTCGGACACAAACGTGGCGACACTCTCTCCCGGCTCCCGCACTCGACTGTGAAACTTGAAACGCTGGACGATTTCCGACGGCGGCGGATTGAAATGTGCGCTCAGGAGCTTGACGAGTTCTTCGTAGGTTTTATCTCCCGGCTTCACCGGAGCCACTAGGCTACGTAGGAGCTTGTAGGTAGCTGCCCCCACCACTGAGAGGAAAATGGAGCGTTTCTTTTCAGCGCTCTCCACGCCATTGGCTGCGAAAAAATGGCCTAGCCGCTCTTCGTATTGCGACCATTCCTCTTTGGCCCCATCGAACTCCTCGATTCTACCGAAGGTAACTGCCATGGCGTACTGTGAATTGTCCTCGTCGCCAGTTAATGTGGCATCTTGACAAGAGTGGCGCGCGGGTTACACATACAAACACCACATCACTTAGAGGAACTCACAAAAATCTAATGGATAGTGACTTATATACAATTTGCATTACATCACATTACATCACGACTTCACAATACATGTAATTACAAAACATCAGAGTCACACGTAAAAGTCCACACAAACACTACACTCCCCAGGCGTCCGGGGGGGGGGGGGGGGGGGGGGGTTAATATAGCACACCAACATTTTATACCATATATTCTAGCTGTCCAATTTTTGTCAGTTTTTGTTCCATTTTGCTTCTCCAATATTGGCATGCGTTCTAATAATTCTTTAGTCCTTTGTTGTAATTCTGCATAACCCTTGGTTAGCTGTCCCAAGTGTGTGGAGTGTTGGTGTAAGGTGCTCTCTAAATGGATGAACTGTGTCTGTAATTGATCCAATTTCTGAAAGCCATTACCAAAGTAAGTAAACAAGTCACAAAAAAGTTTGCCAAACGCAAACAAGCACATGTAGGGATGAAATCCTCAAAAACCAACCAAACAAGACGGGAACGACACCACAATACTTTTACACCATCCCTACATCTTGTGCCATTTTGCCAAAACTGTGTGTTTGTATTTGTTTTTTAGTTGTGTGTAGAAGAGGGTTGTCTTGTAGATGGAAGGGTGTGGCGTGGGTGTGTTGTGCATAGTGAGTATGTTGTGTTGTTGGTGGTTGCTACTGAGTGTAGCAGGTATGGTCCAAGTTGTGTGTAGAAGGTGTGGAGTGAGTGAGGAGTGGTGAGTGTGTGTGTTATGTTGGAATGTGCATTATGTTGTTAAGTTTTATGCCTGTTTAGCATGATAGATATGGGTTGTCTTGTATACAGGTGGCTGTGAAGTGAGTAGTGGTAATTTTGTAATGCTTTGTGAAGGATGGGTTATTTTGTGAGATAGTTGAATGGAGTGAAGTACTATGTTTGTTTGTGGTTGGTGTGGGCTAATAAGTACAAATGTAGAGGGTTTTGTGTTGTGTACAGGTGGCAAAATGGCACAAGATGTAGGGATGGTGTAAAAGTATTGTGGTGTCGTTCCCGTCTTGTTTGGTTGGTTTTTTGAGGATTTCATCCCTACATGTGCTTGTTTGCGTTTGGCAAACTTTTTTGTGACTTGTTTCTGTTGTTTTTTTGTTGTTGTTGTGTAACCACACCCCAAGTGAAATGACTTGTTATGTAGTTTATTGTTGATGTTGATGGATTTCTGGAGGATGTTAGCTGTTTGCACTTATCCACTTGACAATGGAATCATGGGTGTAACTGTTGTCTAATTGGGTATGTGCATGTGTGTGTGAGTGGTTGTTCTAAGGCACTGTGGTATATACATGACTGTCTACCTGTTCTGTTGTATGACAGGGTTGTAACACTGTATGTTGTGTGTTGTCCAAGGAACAGTTTCTATAGCTGGTTATACATTGTGGGCAGGTGTGTGTAGGTTGTGTATGGTGGGTGGCAGGTACATAGGTCATAAAGAGGTAAGGCATAACTGTGGTAAAGGAACCCTTGGAGAGTAAGAGTGTTTTTCCGGGTTCTTCCAGTACTTGTTACGGGACGCTTGCCTTTTGCTTTCTTTGTTTCGCAGATAGTTCTGCTTATCCCGCGCCCGTTTCTTGTGGACGTTACGCATACTGCGTTCCTTGTCAAATCCAGCAACTGCTGTATGAAAGTAGCAACATATGCAATCGTTTGGGAATCAATCGATCGTCAAGTTCTCTACGGAAGTAGAATAACCGCAGCTGCATGCCAACTTCACGTGCTGTAGCTGTTGAACTTCTGTTGACGTAATCGCTATGAATATTCTATTCTAACAAAATGGCGTATAGCAGCAAGCATAAGCGTGGGGTTACCTGAGAATCGCCGATTAATTCGACTTCTTTCTTTGAGAACGATGAGTGGTGGGTACAATACCCAGTAATTTATGCTGATCTTTCGCGTTTGAATCGTTGTAATAGCTTCAGCCGTTGTCGTGCTATCGTGGTGAGCAAAAGAAGAAGAAGAAGAAGAAGAAGAAGAAGAAGTCAGAAGATAGACGATTTGCCTTTTTTAGCGACTTGACTGTCAGGTACTTAGCGATGCTTTCCAGCAAATTTAACGATCCTGTTGCCCATGGAAGCACTCGATAATGTCTGATATGGCTCATGGAGGCCGTTGACTTATCTAACGCGGACATTTCGAGCGTGTCATTTGTGCACTTTGAATGTGGCCGCCATTTTTTTCGGGTCATCCCTACATATGGCGTACTACCGTACGCCATGATAGAGCTACCATATGCTGAAATAAGATAAGAGGGTTCTTCAAATGGCTTGCAATCGTGTTTGGTTCCTTCTCAGATCCATTCCTCCGCAGCTGTGTACAAATCAGACAAACCACAACACAGTAAATTAAATACATAGTTGCCACAATAGCAACCTCAAAAAGGATGAAGTATGCAATAAAATAGGGTAAGTCCCAGGGTAACTCCCCAGGCGTCCGGGAGTTAATATAGCACACCAACATTTTATACCATATATGGAAAGCGACATCTATAATAATATCTGGTATCAAAACTTTCACAAGAAAAAAAGAACACTGTCCAGGTTGGTGTCCTCATTAGCAAGAATGCAGCTGGACATCACTCACAATTTCTCCACATCCTGGTCCAGGGCACTCAACATAGGGACAGTCTCTCAGTTGGTGTTCCTTCAGCTGTGGAAGGTGAGCAGCATGCTAGTCTGTGTGCTGTCTACACTGTTTTGTGTAACTTACCAAGTCTCTCGCAACCCATTCAGGACACCTCCCGCACTCCATTGGTACTTTGGGGCATCGGTTCAGATGGTCCTAAATATGAGGAGCAGAATGCAGAAAGATCAGTAAAACACAGTCACAGATCCAGTAGTCCATATTAATCTCACCTCCAGCTGGTTGGCTGCAGTTTCCTCCCTGCAGTGGTTGCAAGCAACCTTTCTAAATGGACAGCCTCCATCAACATGGCTGTCTAGCTTCTCTGCAGGTAGTAGCTCACTACACCCAGGGTTGGGACACCTCACTGGTTTGTACTTACAGTCCCGACAATGGCCCTGAAGGAGGCAATATGAAAGTTCATAAACATGAGATGCAATGTCATACACCTAGCATGGTGTACAAAGGTGGATGCTAATTGTAATATTTTTGGCACCCACCTCAAAGTGCTGTAGTTGTCCCTGCCAGGGACAGCCAAAGATGGAATGTAAGCACAGCACTATGAGTTGAAAGATCTCTCTTCGGACTGCCTTGTCGGGGTAATACTGCAGGAGAAAGAGAAACAATGCTTCTAATTGTAGTGAAATGCTGTTATAAGTGATTCAGCAGTAGGCTTGGTGCAACTAATCTTGCACACACGTGCTGCAGTCAGCTCAACCATCACCACCTGTTTCATCCCTTGCAGTAAAGCAAGCAGAAGGGATAAAACCATCATGAGCCGGAGAATGAGATTTTACCCACACTGCTGTTTCCAATTGATTACACTCGTGATCAATCAGACCTCCTCCAGCAGGTCCTATACACCACAGCGTTTTACACTTACATCCTTTCCTACTGTCATTCCTGATTTAGGACTGGTGTGGTTAGGATACCTAGGGTAGCCGGTAAATATATATATAAGTTGAACTCTACCTGCATTATATTCTTAATGAATATTATTATTATTATTAATACTTACTCCTGGAACTGTTTGAAGCACGTTTCGCACAGGCGAATACCATCACCTGTTTGCACAGCATCTCTGAGCAACAGATTGCACTCAGGACAGACCAGAGCAGCCTTCATAGGCTCCACCGTCTTCGCGCCATATCCAGGCATTTTTTATTGCAACTTTAGCAGCAGTAAACGAAGGAGATACCTTCAAAGGGCCAGGAAGTACTGCAGTAGCAGCTACGGAACGATTGCGAACTCTGAATACTTCACGATCTGCGGTGTTTAAGACGTGGACCCCGGGACTGGCCCACATAGTCTCGCAAGCCAGACCCGGCCCACTCTTGGTGGGGTCGCCCCGCCCCTGACAATTACGAAGGGCTTCCTCACGTGTAGTAGAACGAGTAACATGTTCATATCATGGCGTCGCTTCAGGTTCGAAGATTGTGTACTTCCGGTGTGAGGAGCGCTGGTTGGAGGTTTTGGGGACGATCACAAACAGTTATTCAGCCTAATGAAGGGGCAACAAGGTAATTGGAGAAAGTTTTCTCATAATTTAATTTTGTACTATGAATACGAGTACAAGAAGCATGCACATGTGATGTTTTGAATGCCATAAATTCCTTGAGACGACCATGTTTTTTTTCTCACCAGCCCACCTCCTGCTATGCCCAAACCCACTCCGACTGAGCATCTACAGCAGCTGACACTCACACACATGCCCCACTACGCTGACAACTGGAGAGAAGCTCCTCTCCATACCAATCTCCACATTAAGACCAAAGTGTGTTGGATGAAGTTACTAAGTCTTCACTTCTAGTCCTGAGAAGCACTCAACAGCAGATTCAGTCAGATGTAACAAAGCCATATTCTACTACACAGTTATGAAAAGATTTGTGTGGGCGCACAAGCGCATGCGTAACGTCTGAATTCCATCACGTGATGGCCCTGGGCAGATATTACAATGATGTCTATGCACTACTACTCTTTTTTACTTAGTCCTAGAAGCTTTAGTTCTGCTGAGGTACACCTGCTCCCAGTCTCTGAGTCCACAACACACAAACCAAGCTACATTACAACAGCACCCCTCATCAAAAGGGTTGGACAGTTCCTGTAGGTCCTTGAGATAAGCTATTCTGTTCCGGGAGACCTGCTCCCAGGTGGTCTGTCCACTGAGCATGAGGTAGGAGTGGTAGAGGAGGAGGAGGCCAACAATGATGGCTGCTATGAACACAACAGAGAGACAGAAGAAGACGAGGATGTTGGAGCGTAGCCACTCCAGAGTGCCACCCGAGATGGAGATAGCACTCCTGCAGAGGTGTGGGTGTGTGGGTGTATGTGTGCATGGGGACAAGGAGAGAGTACAGTTATTCCAAAAGTATACAGCTCTGGATTAGCTCAGAAATAAGGAAGATTTCCAAGGAGGGAAACGAGAGGAGGAATATCGGCACCAACTGGGTTCCTTTGGGGTCAGTGGTGAGCTTTAAGTGCTAAGTCCAACAGAGGCTAGCTCTTGTTAGCCTCATTCCCTAGTCTCACACACGATTTGTTGCTTTGTAGAAGGAAACGTGCACCTTAAATCTTAGTTCACCACTGATCGCCCAAAGAAGCTGGTGATGATACTCTTCCTCTTTCTCTCCTCCCTAGGAAAGGCGCTTAGTCTAACATATAAGCATTCTTCACTTGCAGTCCAAGTGAAGAATCCCATATGAGGATTGGCCACTGAGAAGTGGAAAAGAACAATCTTTTTCCTTTAGATCAGAAGTGAACTATAGTGCTGAGAGCTCCTGTCCACTACTCAAACCCAAAGCCCATCCACCCACCCACCCACCCACTCACCATGTGATGCACACACCCCAGATGAGCAGTGCAGTCTCACAGGTGAGGAACATCCAGAAGAAACGATGGTTCCTCTCTCCGACACAGTTCCCTAACCAGGGACAGTGGTGGTCAAACTTGCGCACACATCGGCCACACTGGTAGCAGTGCTTGGACCTCATCGGCTGTGAGTGGTGGCACACGCGACAGTAGCGGCTGGTGATGTTGGTCTCCGGAGACAGGGGGACTATTAGGGTAGAGTTGGAGTCAGTGTCTGTGCTGAGCTCAATGGCAGTGGAGTCTAGTGGAACACTATGATCTGTGGAAGACTGTGTGTGTGTGTGTGTGTGCATGTGTGTGTGTGTGTGCATGTGTGTGTGTGTGTGTGTGTGTGTGCCATATGCAGTGTGTGTGTGTGCAGCATACAGAAAGTCTATGATTTTATCGAGTCATTTATTGATATCAGTACCATCATAGCCTCATTCCCAGGCTCTCCCTGTGCGCAAACGAAAAATCGTACTGCAAGCGACGGAAAGCTAGGCGGGGCCTGGGAACGAGGCTAGTACCATCAGTCATGTTCTGTATTCAGTAACTACATCACATTCTCAACTACAAATGTACGCACAACTGTTCTCTATTGCTAAACACGAATTGCTAAAGTGAAAATGTTTGCTAATGAGTGTCAACCAACTGTAGTTATGGAGGAAAGTGAACACCTGGTTACACACAAGAATGACAGGAATGCAATGTTGGTAGTTCATTCATCAATGTACCGTGACCCAGTCTGTTAAGAGGCACCACAGGCGTAAGGCTATTGCACATTAAAGGCATGGTTATAGCTTCTGACCCACACTGGTTCATACGGTCTCAACCACAAGTGCAGGCCTTTTTGTCTGCCATTGTGCTCAAGTCAGTGGTTGTGTGAGGGCTTTGCAAGGGGCTTTGAATGCCCCCCAGTGTGGGTACCAGCTTTCTGCCTGAGAGTAGAAGCCTTGGGAAAGGCAGTTGTCCCACTATTAAAAACTTCAAGACTGTACGTGTAATGAAATGTTGAACAGCAGCACTATAATGATGGTCCAGTGTATGCCAACCTTATCAGGGAAGGAGGCGGTACTCTGTGACTCGGGACTTGGCTTCAACAAGGGGAGAGGGGGGTCCAATTTGGGGAGGAAGCCAGGGTCCACGAGGCTTGCCAGCAGGTAGAGGAAGAGGGAGACGGAGAGGAGTATGACGAGAGAGATAAAGTAGGCATTCTTTTTGATCCAAGCATCATGTAGATCTATGAACGGAGAAGAGATAAAAAAACACAAACAACTTGAACTGTCAAAGATCAATCATCTTCACTATACCACACACACACAAGGGTAGTATCACTTCACAACAGATTGTTTTTAGTAACTGTACTTACAGCTTGTAGGGTAGATCTATCCACCAGCTTACCCGAGTGTTCGTTGGTGAGCATCACGTAGAAGATGAAGAAAGTGATTATGAGGTGGGAGAGACGCACAGCGTTCCCCACTTTGCATATACTACCGCAGTAGCACTTCATCTCGGGAGGTCATACTGTGTTTTCTTTCTGCCGCAAAAGGAAACCAAAAGGCGCTCTGTACTGTAGAGACGCTACGCCCTCTCCGACATTCACTGCGTCATCGCCTGAGGGCGCGTTTAATAGAACACATGGTGTCATCAGATGCCTGATGTTGTAACACTAGTTGTACAACAGGATCATAAAGTGAATACAAACAAAAACAATTTGCTATATCTTCTGTAGAGTCCATGCTGCTATGGCGATGAGGGCTACTGCTATTGCTGTGACCAGACTGATCAGCGGCAGAACTGAGCCTGCAGCAAGAAAACATAACATTTCAGTGTTACTTTCTAAAATGTCGATGGCAATAAATCATACTATGAATGTTTGGAGATGTCATTGTATACCTTTATGGCTGCTTGTGTCTTCTGGGACTGGTTCATTCACAGAGGACTCCTCCACAACCACTGAGGTAGAGATCACCGAGGTACAGTAAACAACAACAACCACTGAGGTACAGTAAACAACAACAATCACTGAGGTAGAGTAAACAACAACAATCACTGAGGTACAGTAAACAACAACAACCACCGAGGTACAGTAAACAACAACAACCACCGAGGTAAACAACAACACGAATATCAGAGTGGGGGTAGCCTGAGAATGAGACACCACGACCATCACCAGCAATACTGCTGTACCTGGGAACTCCTCCAACTGTGACAGCTTGATATCATCGGCACAGATCCCAAGCAGTTCAGCCACTCGTCCCTTGCAGTCCTGCAGCACACATATCACATGTTACACACCCTTGCACAGCTTACCAATGAAATCTTCCTTGCAGCCCCAGTGTGCTGCTCTATGTGCAGTGTTGTTGGTCTCCACCAGCACTGCACATACCTCTTCACTCTCATCTGGGAAGCAGTAGTCACAGAGAGCCAGGCCTGGGGTGGGGAGGGTCACCGATACTCTTCTTGGGAGCTGCCGAGAAGCAAACATACTGCTGCAACTCTTAGCTAGCTCTGGCTCTGTCCCTCCTGCAGCTATTAGGACAACACAGAGCTAAATCATGTTCTCCGCTCAAACCAGTTTGTTATGCCCAGTTCTACATACCTCTAATTGTCTCTGGTTTGTTCTCAGCCTCCAGATGTTCAGCTTGAATTTCCTCAGACAGAGAGTTCAATCTGTTCAGCAGACTGCAGACTGCATCCTGTTTTATGGCCTAAAGTGAGAGAGGAAGTTGCATTACCACACCCACAGTGAAAGAAGCTAAATTAGTCAAGCCTAACACCACTGAAGACAGACCCCGCCCACCACAACTTCAGTCTCTGCAAGCAACAAAAGTCTGAAAATGCTGAGGAGGCCAGATAATGAGGCAACCAGGGAATGAGGCACAAATCTTTTCAGATGGTCTCACGTACTGTGATGGCCTCGCCACATGTAGCCTTGGAGTGGACATATGCGAAGCAGCTCATGCTTCCCTTGAGCTTCAGGTGATTGGGAGTCTGCAGTGGGCGTGGCAGTGAAGATTTGGTGGACTTAGGAGGCTGGAGGGACAGAGCAAATTGTTTTTCTCAAGATACAAGTCATGATGACTGGGTATCTCCCTACCTTCCTGAGGTACATGGCTGCAGTGAGAGTTTCTCCTGTGGTAGCTGGAGATGGCTGGCCCTTCTTTTGAGAGGGAGGTCTCACCAGCGGATCCTCAGACTGACAGTCCCTTCCCTGCACTGTGACCACGGCAGCAGCAAAGGACTCCAAGATAGGATGCAAGCCTGCCTGGAAAAGAGTTCCTGTGAACTGATACTGAAGGCGATGCCCTAGCCCTCATTCCCAGGATGACGAGGAAAGTGACAGGGAAATGACATCCATGCACATACCGTAATGGCATTCTGAAGGTGAGCGAGGTTCTTGTGATTGTTGGGAATGTAGGTGTCAACATGGAGGTGTACAGGGCACTCCACTTTGTGCCACTTGGAACTGTGGGGCTGGAACTTGAGCTCGGCTGGCCGAAACCCTGCCTGAAGAGAAGCAGTGATCACATTGTTAACGTTCTCACCTTAAGCGACACTTGTTTCTGAAAGAGGGTGGCTCACTTGAGGGTCTGAGAGGTCGACTGTTTGACACTTATGTCTATATGTAGGATCTAGTTGAGGGATAACCAAATGCTCTCGAATTTTTTTACAGCCCCCTCCTTCCCTCTCTGACTAGTCTCATTCTAACTGCCATACTGCAAACTGGAGGTAAGGTGGTATATACTGGCCTCCCTAAAGCACACAACAACATCAATCATCACGGAGAATCCTATCGGTAAACACACTGAAGACAAAGTGGAGTGCACAAAGGATACTTTTTGGTTTTAGTGCAGTTGTGTAGCAGTATTCTGGACATGTGTGGTGGTGGAGGGAGGCCAAAGGAGAAGGAGGGAGAGGATGAGGGGGAGGAGGAGGTGGTGTGCTGGGAGCAGAGGTCTTCGAGCAGCTTTCTCAGCCGGGGATGGAGCGACTTGACCACCTCAGGAGGGCTGGTGAGGAAGATGCCAACCACCGAGAGACCTCCCAGCAGCATCGCTGACACCTGCATGGAGGAGAGATTGGACACACAGTGACTACATTTCAGCACAATGAGGTATGGTACATGGGGAAGAAGATGGAAAGTTCAAGCGCTATTTTCTACAGGCTTCATACTAACTTGTCTTGCATGTTCCACCACCCACCAGTCTTCGAAACAGGACGAACTAGAGGATCTTGTCTTTGTATCAGCTGTGGGGAAGAAGAGTATGATGTGGTCATCAGGGTACGAAATTGGCTGGTACCGTATAGGACACAGTAGGTGATAGTACCTGCATCTGGACTAAGTTCCTTCACTGAAGGTGTGCGAACAGTGAAACTAACATAGTCCCTCTGAGCTGTCACCTGAAGTGGGATGCATGAATCATGCAGTCAGCTAGTAATGGCAACAGAATCTGCACCTCGCACTTATTAACTTACCTGTCCAACCAACAAGCCAATTTCAATAGCAGGTGAGGAAAAAAGCCGTCCCAATTCATCCTCCACTCGTTCTTCCACAATCACTATGCGCCCCATCCAATTGGTGTGCGTTTATTAGAGTTGTCCGCAGTCCCGTTCCAATGATTCCAAGCTGTCTCGGAACCAGGTGCACCGTTGCTATGCGACGTATTCTGTGCCTAGAGAAGCATACAGCCGGAGGGTGACCCTAAGGGATTCTGAGCCGATAGAGAGAAAAGAGGAGCGTCAGAGATGTTCAAGAACACATTTCAGTCCGGATTCTTGTCCATCCTCTACAGCATCGGCAGCAAACCACTGCAGATCTGGGACAAGAAGGTGAAAATAGACTTATGCTTTTTAATATATTGAGATCGGTGGTGCAACTTCATGATCACAGGCTGTATGATCTATCCACCTGCCTATATGCACTCACTTTTATCAGGTTCGTAATGGACACATCAAGAGAATAACAGACAATGACATTCAGTCACTAGTACTGGAGATTATGGGGACAAATGTCAGGTAGGGGCTCCTCCCATCCTGGAAAAGGTATCTGTCAATTGTTGAGTGTAGATCATGTATTGTTACTGTGTTCCCCTCCTCCTATCCAGCACAACCTACATCACATGTCCTGCTGATCCCAAGAAGACCCTGGGCATCAAGCTTCCCTTCCTCGTCATGATCATTAAGAACCTGAAGAAATACTTCACCTTTGAAGTTCAGGTACGTACAAATTACGAAGTTCGATTACGCAATAGCTACTATTATCTAGCCTCATTCCCAGACCTTTCTACCGTCCAATTATTGGATCACTTACCGTAAACTGGACAGTGGGACAGTGCACTGTGAGCAAGACTATACGGCAGCTATGTGCTGTGTGCTAACTTCCCCTGCAGGTATTGGATGATAAGAATGTGCGGCGGCGTTTCCGAGCATCCAACTACCAGTCCACTACAAGGGTGAAGCCCTTCATTTGTACCATGCCGATGCGGCTGGACGATGGTTGGAACCAGATCCAGTTCAACCTCTCCGACTTCACCCGCAGAGCTTACGGAACAAACTACATTGAGACTCTCCGAGTCGAGGTAGATACACCTTCCATCCAATTACTTACCCTTCAACCATTAATGTGCTTACTGCTTCCTTACATAATTACTAAATATATCATCTGCCCCTCAGATCCATGCAAATTGCCGTATCCGTAGAGTATATTTTTCGGACAGACTCTACTCAGAGGATGAGCTCCCAGCTGAGTTCAAGCTCTATCTTCCCGTCCAGAACAAGTCTTCCTCCTCTACTGCAAAGGTACCATTCATACTCATCTTCTGCCGGGTTGTAGCTGATGTGATCTTCATGTTCTAATGTTCAATATATCCTTATATCAATGTTTAATTCTCCCTTAACTCATGGGACCTTGCGTGTAATGGTGATCTTTATGTCAATAAAAATGGTCTACTCTTCCTGATGATTTATCTTTATGCCCAACGCAGCAACAACAGCAGCCAGCACAGACACAGGCACAGTCGTGACACTCATCCAACACCTCCTAGGTTCTCCACACATGCATGAACAGTGTTGCAACTGCTACTGCATTTCTCTGTGTAAACATATTTGCATGCCTGATTTTACCTCTTTTAAACAACACTGTCATTTTAACAATTGCGTAAATTAGTAAAAAAGTGAAAAGAAGGAAGATAATATTATGTGTACTTGTGTCATTGTTTGGCCTTTGCGTTCTGGATAAGTTCAGCCATGGCATCTGCCAGTTTTAGATAGTCTTCCTTTGTGTTGTATATCTGGGTACTTATCCTGCATAGGAGCAAGCAAAACAGGCCAGGACCAGTGTAGCCTCATTCCCAGACCACTCTTGTTTCCCTTTCACAGTTTGGGAATGAGGCTAGAATATGTAGCAAATTAAAATGTGCTCTTTACGTTGCCAGAGACAAAAAATCTCCTGTTTCAATATCTCTTACCGGCACCACATTTCTCCATCCACCATGTCCACCACTGTCATGACCTTGTACTTCCTGAACAGCAGCTCCTGTAGCTCCTCCTTCCTCTCCACCGTCGGTGGGCCCAGACAGTGTGGCAGGTGGATGAGGGAGAGATAGGGTGAGCGCATGTCAGGAGGGATGGGCAGACGATGCTCCCCCCACCGACTACACAGCATCTCAGTAGCCCAGGAGATTAGTGTTTGGTTGTAGGAGGAGACAGCAGGCTGCAAGTGAAGGGAGAGACATGTTGGTGAAAACTTGGAGGTGCATTTGGCTATCGGTACACTACCGTAAATACATGAACATGGATTGCATATTTCTTGCAAACAGGCATAGTCTCATTCCCAGGCTACTCACCAGATTTTCTTCCCTACTAGCCTGGGTATGAGACTAAATTCCTGCCACTTTTCGTTCCATAATATCTGGGAATGAGCCTGGGAACAACCCTAAAATGGCATTAATTTATATATCACAACATGCTGCCTCACTAATCCTCCAATTCTGTTGAAGAACTCCAGAGCAGTGGGTGCCATGCAGTAAGGCGTGTAGTCACGTGTGCCCTGCTGGGCAAAGCGTTCCTGGAAGCTCAGAAAGTGAGAGTGGGAGACCACAAGAGGGACCACCTCACCATGGAAGTCCTCACGCACGTGGAGGAGGGCACAGCCCCGTGGACAGAACAACCACTTGTGAAGGTTGCCTGGAGAAAGTGAGAGGGATATGATATCAGCAACTCATAGTCTCCTCCAAATACTAGTGGAAAACAGGAGGGTGTAGAGTAAGGCCTGTTGGCAGAAAATAGGAGCCTGAAATTGGGCTTTTGGGGGGATTACTTTCCCCCTCTGTGTTTGCACACAAAATACTACTGAAAATAGGCTAAGGCCTGGGAACAAGGTTTGAGATAAAAAATAAAAAAAACATCTTGGTTCCCCCCTCTAGGAATGATTTCATCACCTTCTCACCCCTCCCTTCTCCGTCCTCACCAGTGTAATAGTCAGCCCCAATGTCCTTCATCCTTAGCTCCACCTGCCCAGGAGCGTGGGCTCCATCTACCATCACTCTGACTCCGCTGGCATGACAGACAGAAACAATCTCCTTCACTGGCATCAGCAGAGCACTCGGACTTGTGATGTGATCGACCAGAACCATTCTCACATCTGGATGCTGCTCTAAATACTCTCGGTACAGCTGTATGATAGATTCCTTATCCAAAATGGGGAGCTTTATCTCTAAAATGTGGAGTTTAGCTCCAGCATCATTGCACACAGCCTTGGCTGCATTCTGACAAGCTCCATACGTGAGAGACGTTACAAGTAGACCGTCTTCTGCACGAAGCTTTAGGCTCCGAAGCACTATGTTGACTGCTGACGTTGCATTCTCTACCAGAACGACTTCGTGTGATGGAGCATGCACAAACTTGGCAACAGCCTCACAGGCTTTGAGGTACTCTGGTTTCAGGTTCCATCGGTACCACAAGTCTGGGTCCCGCTCCACCTCCCCCTGTTTGGCACTCTGCGCCTCTTGTATGGGTTTGGGGACAGTCCCAAAGGATCCATGGTTAGTGAATGCCACGTCCTTGTCCAAGAAGAACATGGCGTCACGAATATCCTGTCCAAATGCTGGCACATGTACTGCCTCCATAGTTGAAGGTACAAAGGAGAGACAGCTTGCGTTCAGAATGAGTAGGAGACGCAAGTTGCTTCTTAAATGGTTGATTGAGCTTGCCTCTTATTAAGGTTCAGTTTTGCTGCTGCTTCTTCATGAGCGTCTAGCCATGTGCACAGAAGATGCCTGATATCGACCTTCCAGCATGCTTCCAGGGGTGGGCGGGGCTGGGCTCGTTCCCGAATTTATACAGCGTCGTGGGAACGTGATTCAAGTAGATAGCTGTCCACACGGTAAAATTGTTAATTCTAAAAAAAAGAACCTCACCTTTTGTAAATCTGGTTGATTTCCAAGTTCAGTATTGCGCTTTTGGACAACCAACCTGAAATTTACTGTACAGCGGACTGGGAATGAGGCTAGACCAGAAAGCCCTAGCTCAAGGATATATGCAATACCATTTATAATAACCCAGTTTTATGTGAACTGTTTCGTACATCAGGCAAGTTTTGTGCAAACTATTGATTGTACAATTTTTTACATAACAGAAGTACATCACCCATTATACTCCGCTGTTCATCCAATGAAATACTTCAGAAAGTGATGTATTTTCAAACACTTGTCTCTGAATACTTAAGGCCGTCAGTGACAATGTTCATTGGACTCTCTAAAGTTATTGAAAAAGTGACGGGTCTTGGCAAACAGCAGATATCCTACTCCTGCCCCAAAGCATACAGCCAGGAAGAGCCAACCGTTGAATGTCATTGCAACCAACATGAGAAGATAGCCCAGTCCAACCTGGACCACGTGCAGAGAGGACTGGAGCAAGTGCATTCCAATGCTCACAGAATAGTACTTAACACTGTGTGTGTGTATGTGTGGGTGTGTGGGGTGTGCGTGTGTGTGTGGGGGTGTGTGGGAGTGTGGGGGGTGTGGGGTGTGTGTGTGGGAGGAAAACGAGACACAAGTCAATTTGTGCTTATAAGTCTAGTTCTTTGAGTGATGAACATTCGAATGCTACTGCTAATGCTATAGACCTGCATGCATGTGTGTGTCTGCCAACATGCGTGTGTCTGCCAACATGCGTACTGGCTACATACAAACATGCTGCTAAATGAAACAAAACATGGTGTCCCACCCCTTTTTGCGATACTTTGAAGGATCACCGACAATGAGGGTTGCTTTCTGGCTATCAGTGTCCTTGTAGCTTGCTGTGTGGGTCTTGGAACGCTTCAAGTCACGGAAGATAAGGAATTCTCTCAGCGTCTTTAGCCCTTCATACAAAATGGCCAGAACAAACACCACGACAATAGCTCCAATTAGGCCTAGGAGAAGAGGAAATAGAGGAGAGAGGAGGAAGGAGAGGAGGGGAGAGAGGAGGAAGGAGAGGAGGAGAGGAGGGAGAGGAGAGAGGGGAGAGAGGAGGAAGGAGAGGGGAGAGAGGAGGAAGGAGAGGGGAGAGAGGAGGAAGGAGAGGGGAGAGAGGAGGAAGGAGAGGGGAGAGAGGAGGAAGGAGAGGGGAGAGAGGAGGAAGGAGAGGGGAGAGAGGAGGAAGGAGAGGGGAGAGAGGAGGAAGGAGAGGGGAGAGAGGAGGAAGGAGAGGGGAGAGAGGAGGAAGGAGGGGAGAGAGAAGAGGGAGAAAGAAGAGAGAAGAGGAAGTAAAAAGGAAGGCACAAGGTGTGTTGCTTGATAAGGATAAAAACTTTTGGCTAGGGACCAATGACATGAGTAAAACAGGCACTGACTTGAGCAAACACAGCCCTATTCCCAGGCCATTTATGGAAGTCTGTATACAACATCATGCATAATCAATAGCACATTTCCTATCAGCGACTGGCTGACGATAAACCAACTTCACAACATAAGGTCAAGGAGATTCCCGCTCAACATCAGCTGCTTACTCAGTTTGCAGGCGAGCAAAAGAACGTGGTTGGGTTACGAAAGGTACTTTTACCAAGTCTAAACCATGCACATCCCAAGATGCTCACACAATCTTGAATTCAATGCTGCACTGTTGCTAAGAGAAATGAACACTCTTCAGCTGAAGCCAGACATGAGTCTAGCACTTGTACACAAGACATGGGAATGAGGCTTGCCTTACTACCTACTCTACACAAGTTGACCATTTGTTTAGCCTGACAAGTAAATGGGGAAATCCCTCCTGGAGTCCAGGTGTGAAGAGTGATGGTAGTATGACTTTAGCCTTGTTCCCAGGCCTTCTCACCATCCAGTTTTTGATCATTGACAGTTGCATACTGTAAGCAATCTAGAGTATTATTAGGTAGGTGCACTATGGCATTAACAAACTGCAGTCAGACTGCATGTTGCGCTCAGCTGGCCTGGCACATTACATGAAACCTTCAATTTGCATCTTGGGGTGTAACTACTATTTCTGGTCTTAAAGTTACTAGTTTAAGCTGCAGAAATTCTGGCTTATGTAGTTGTCAAGTATAAATTAAAGTGAGATTCTATAAATGGCATTCCAGGAGGAAGATGAAGTGAATAGTGATGAGAAGCTATTTTGCTTGGCCCAACAGACACACTCAGCTATTTGTCTTTTACCTCCCACTGAGTTGATTTTCCACTGTGGAAACAGCAGGCCCATTGGCACAAAGCCGAAGTGAAATGTCATCTGTGTATGTGTATGTGCAGGTAAAGAGATTGATCATAAAGTGCCATCACAAACACAATCTTCAACCGTGGCAAAATTATAGAACAATTCAGCAACAATAAACTTTTGCTCTCCATGGAACGCACAGGACCATTGTCGGAGAATTGAAGATTGCTCACGAAACACACAGCATACCATCTTCGTCATCATGTCCATCATCATGTCCATGCAAGCGCTGCAGTTCATTTCCATTTGCATCTCCATCATCCTCCGACTGTGGATGGACCGCCTGCGCTGGCACTGCGAAGGATATACGGTCAAGGATACTTGATTACTAACTACCGTGCGAGTAATTAATCAAGTACCGTGATATATGGGTGGCCCTCGCATAGCCTCGTGACCGACTGGTCTCGTTCCGAAACGGACTGGGTTGTAGTCCCTGTAGCATCGGTCCCAGACCGTCCAGACAAAAAACTCATGATATGAATAAAATTTGTAAGTACAATTTTGTCGCACTGGGCACTGGACATTGTAACAATGAACTGCACATGAAGCACAATGAACTGACACACATGGAGAAGACCCAAGCTCAGTGGCAGGGATCAGACTGTTCTTTGAAGCTGTTTATGTTTCGGAGCTTGGCAAACAGCAGATATCCTACTCCTGCCCCAAAGCATACAGCCAGGAAGAGCCACCCGTTGTATGTCATCGCAACCAACATGAGAAGAAAACCCAGCCCAACCTGGACCACGTGGAGAGAGGCCTGGAGGAGATGCAGGAAGACCAGCCACAGAAGGTGGTTCCCCACTCTCACTCTGATATAGGGTGAGGACCTTTTGGGACATGCATTGGAGTGTGTTGTATGTGGTGTGTGATATGTGTGTGGTGAGAAAGGGGGGAGGGGGAAAGGAAGGAGGATGAGGAAAACTCATGATATTGATAGCATTAAAATTTCCATACATAACTCAACTATAACAATGTGGGTAAATTAAGTGATAAACTTTTAACCTCGTTGAATACTGGAGTGACTTTTCAGTGGTACCAGCCAGGAGTGGAAACTTCTCATTGGACGTCTCGGACCCATAACTGACCCCTCTGTGACGGGTCTCTGGCGGCTTCTCACTCCAGTAGAGCATCCAATCTCGCAAGGACTTCAGTCCCTCGTACAGTGCTGCCATGACAAGTGACACAAGGACAGCACCCACCATCCCTGCAGACAGAATAACCACCCACTTCTGGCTAACCTAACCCAAGACTGGCACCAATGGCACCAGAGATCCAGTGTCAAGGATTGTTGCAAGGCTTACTGTGCTCTGGTCTCATGCCCAGACCCCACCTGCAAGGGGAGGGTCTGGTGACATTCGGATGATTCTTCGGGCTTCATTAAAAATTCATAGCTTGCTGTATGCCTAGTTGAGAACTGATAACTAATTTACGCGCCAAAAAAGTGTTGTGTCATCGTGCTGAAGTAGCCAAGAATTTCCAGTGTTACACTACAGATTGTGTTTTCTGCAATGTGATTGGCAGATGGAAAATTCTCCCCAGAAAGCAATCAATGTTAATGAAGCCCAAAGGATTGACCGAACGTCGCCAGATCCTCTCCTCTCAGGTAGGGTCTGGACACGAGACTAACTGTGCTCATACTGTGGCTGCATGGACTCTAAGTGATGTGTTTAGGTGCCACACCCCCTGAGAAGGGTGTTGTCTCCGTGTAATAGTTATGATTATGAGCTGACCGCCTGCTGTCTGAATGTGCAGTGAGGCAAACAGGAGATGAAGAGGGTAGCCAAAATAGAAGGTCATTTGCATTCCCATCTGAGGGAGGAGAGTGGCAAAAGATAAACAAGTGGTGCAGTCCCAACCCCTTCATTCTTCTAGATTAAAGTAAGCTTATGCGATACTTACACTAATCTAGCTTAAAGCTCGTCAGCTTACTGTCATGTTTGGATCCATGGCTGTGGAACACCAGTTGAGTGGGTTCGGCAAAGGACGGGTACAGCTCCGACTTCCCGCGACTGGTCTCGTTCCGAAACGGCCTGGAAACGAAGCTACTCGAGATGGCTGCCATCTGCTCGAAGCTGCTTTTACTCTTCTTTTTATCGCCTCTTTGCAGCTGTGGATTCCCACGCAGAAACTGGGAGGGCATGTTAAAGGCTCCCCCGAGACCTAAGGGTATTGAGGTGGCGCCAGGGCAGTGGTTCAAGCAAAAGCTAGACCATTTTAACAGCTCTGACACGCGCACGTGGAAGCAGCGCTACTTTGTGAACGACACGAACTGGGATAGGAGCTACGGACCGGTGTTCCTGATGCTGGGCGGGGAGGGAGAAGCCGATCCAATATGGCTGGCGATTAACACCGACATGATGAGAAATGCAGAGAAGTTCAAAGCACTGGCGGTCATGATCGAGCACAGGTAACATGCGTACGTAGTGGTCTGGGAATCAGACCTTTACATTTAGTATTGGAGTCGTTCCCAAGTGCCACCCACTTCTTTCACTTACTGGTCTTGCAAGCCAGTCCAATTTTTATTTTTTTCCGGTGTTATTTCCTCTCACTCCTCACACTGAAAACAAATGAAAACAGCTCGTGAGACCACCCTAGTCTTACTGCAAGCATTGGAAATGAGCTCAAGGCTACATATTTCAGACTGGCATGGTGCGTATGGGTTTCTAGTGGGCCATCAAGCTTTCTGAAAAATAAATTAACAAAACAAAAGGCTTGCAAAATGTTTCCTCCCATTCTCACCATAGGAAATATGGCTGGCTAACGAGACTAACTGGTGCCATGGTGCACTTCATATTGCCTCCATTTTGCTGTTATCTCCCCTAGGTATTATGGGCAGAGCCACCCGACTCCTAATGTCTCTATAGAGAACTTGAAGTATCTGAGCAGCCGGCAAGCTCTGGAGGACGTAGCTACCTTTTATGAGTTCTTTTCTCAACAGTACAACCTCACCAGCGCGAACAAGTGGGTCTCGTTTGGGGGGTCCTACTCAGGTGTGTGTCGTATAAAAAGAGATAATATACACCAACCCTCCTCTCCTTACACTAGTGTCTTCCTCCCCAGGTGCACTATCAGCGTGGTTACGTCTGAAGCACCCCGAGATTGTGGTTGGCGCTGTGGCAACCAGTGGACCTGTGGAGGCTGTGTTGGATTTCTCCCAGTACCTGGAGGTCGTTAATGACTCTCTTGCAACATCAGCTGCTGGTGTGTGGGGATGAGAGAGAGGGAGGGAGGGAGGGAGGGGGGAGGAGAGAAGAGGAGGAGGGAGGAGCTAGTGGAGGGGAATCAATGGCTTCCTTGCAGGTGCTGGTGTGTGTTACTGTACTGTCTAGTTGTGTGTTCTTACCTCTTGTAGGAATCTTGTGCGACAACTATGTCGGTGATGCTAGTCATCTGCTGCATCTGTTGGTCATAGACCGACAGTGGAAAGAGCTGGAGAGTCTCTTCCAGTGAGTTAACATCATCTCTCAAGTGGTATCACAGATAATAACACTCCCTCCTCCCTCCCTCCCTTCCTCGCTCCCTCTCTCCAGTATTGACCCTCCTCTACAGTC
Source organism: Agelas oroides (assembly GCA_949130485.1). Taxonomy (NCBI): domain Eukaryota; kingdom Metazoa; phylum Porifera; class Demospongiae; order Agelasida; family Agelasidae; genus Agelas; species Agelas oroides. Next base: position 413,172 of record OX422197.1, on the reverse strand, counting down.
CACAATGGATGTACAGGTGCTCACTCAAGCGTTGGTTGGTAACTTCATGGGTGTGGTCCAGTACAACCGAGACAACACAGCATTTGAGGTAAACAATTCTACTGTCTCTCATACCACAGTGTTTATAGATGCTACGCGTACACACTTCTGCTGGTTCTCTCAACAAGCCTGCTATTGTACCCTCACAGAAGGTTTCAGCACTAGACTAAACTATACACACCCACAGTCTCTCTGTCTATCTCCCTCTCATGGACACACAAACACACACACACATGCTCAGGGTCGCCCTAACAACATCACCCTGGATGACCTGTGCACCATCATGAGCAACTCTTCCATACTTCCTGTGCTTGATCGCTTTGTTGCCGTCAACGACCTCCTTCTTAACTCATCTGGTGCGACAACCATCAACGCCAGTTTTCAGGGACAAGTTGACTCCATGAGCCAAGTGGACTGGGACGCCCCAACCAATATGGGAGGTCAGAGTTCAAGATGCTGGAAATCATAGCCAAACTGTACACTGGTCTCGGAACCAGACCCTCACACATACGAGGGTCTGATTCCGAGGCTAACTGCATACCACCAAAGTTTCTATCAATCATCCTTTTGGTCAGCTATAAGCTAGACCATCTCTCACCCACCTCCAGAAAAGTACCCGAGTCACACAGCCTGGGTACGAAGCTAAGTGAGAGGTGGCTAGCATAATTGCATACTGGAATCAAATACTGGAGGTGGAGAAGGCCTGGGAATGAGACCAAGTCCCTGATACAATCACAAAACACGTTATTAGCAAATCGTCTGAAGATTTACATAATGGGTCACTGTACGTATATATACAGTTTACAGCTCCACGCTTTGGGAGTTGGAGCTGTGTGGATATTCTTCAAGTGGTTTGCGCTTGGTGAATTTGCAGTGGACAAACTGTGGCTGTGACTGGAGTGTTCGCTATCTCATCTGATAACCAACAATGGATGGAGAAAAACTGTCTCTTTTAAATGCACTGTCCCAAGAGCATGTGGTAAATTGTTGTTGCTTCTTCCAATACCCGTAGAAGAGGCGCATCACGAACGGGTATTTCTTCCAATACCCGTAGAAGAGGCGCATCATGAACGGGTATTCCTTCTCTCTAGTCATAAATGAGGGTGTAAGGTCGTTTTAACCACCTGATACTTACCCATAATACGCTTACCTAAATCTTGAACCACTTTCCACCTGTACCTAAGTGGTTAAGGTAGCTGGTCTGCGCTTGAATCTCAAGTTTGACGTCCCCCTTCTCCTCTCCCCAAAGCCTACATACCTAAAGTCTTTAACCTCTCTCCACCTGTACCTCAGTGGTAAGGATAGCTGACTCGTTCTTAAATCCCAAGTTGACCTAGGGACTCTGCTGTGGTAGGGATTGAGTGTGGTTGACTTGAAAAGAACCACACTACAAGACACATTTGTAGAAGTGGTAAATCTTCGGAGAAAGTCTGTGTGTGAGCAGAGTCATAATTAAGTTAGGCCAGTAATATGTTTGCTTGTTCTAAGTGATGCTAGCCTGTGCTGCCCACTTGTTGCTAAGCAATCCATTATTGTATTGTGATATACTTCACCAAGGCCATGAGAGTATTTTGTTTTTAGAGAACCGCTGCCTTCTCCTCTTCCTCCTCTTTCTCCTCACTGCTACTGCAGCATGTGCAGAAAACCTCAAACTGACGATTGGCGATAACATTGTGTTATGCGGAAAATAAAAAAAATCTAACATACTTGGTAGCCCGTCTCTGTCCTCATCAATGGCTATCAACTGATGAGGTTCTAGACCCTCCGTGTGTCTGTGCTAAGGGAAGAAAAACCTGTTACCATGGTGATGGTACATGAAAAACATGTTGCTGAAGTCATTAAATTAGCTGCTGCTTGTTTTCCCCGCACAATTGGTTGATATGGAGTCACATGACCAATTTAAAGGAATGGGATTGGTCAGAAGTCATGTGACTTTCATTACATACAGGAACTGTGCAATTCACTGTGATATTATTGTACAGGCAAGAGAAGTGGTGTTGTGTGGCATGTGTAGGATCACAACTGGTGTGGCAGGTGTGGAGAAGTTCTTAACCAACATGTGGTTCACTGATTGTCGTGGGAAGTGGTGACATTGTCTAGTAGCAGCCTTAAAGTCACTACCACTCCAGCTGGCTACCTCACTTCCAGAGTTACTCTCTTTGTCCTCAGGAAACGTGAGCTCGGCAGGCCATTGTGAGGGCTCAGAGATCATTCTGAGCAGGCAGTGATGGCATTTCCCCTTTGATGATGCAGCGTACACAACTGTGCAAATGCTCACCACTGAATGTGCAGTTTCTAAAGTTGTGGTAGCTTACATCAACCTTATGGCATATTCAAAGTTACTTCTTTGAAACTTACTTTATGCTAGATGGCAGGGGAAGGAGGGGAAGAGGCGGGGGGGGGGGGGGAGAGCTCAAGTAAAATTCTATCCTAGACTGCCAAATGAGATTCAGTTTCCCACAAGTGTTCTCTTCTCCCCCTTCCCTCCCCCTTCCCTGCTGTCTAGCCTCACTCCCGGGCTCCAGGCTTCCCCGTCATCTAGTTTTGCTTGTGAGCTCTCTCCTATTTTTTAAGGAGAGATCCTAGGACCGACACATCCTCCCACACACCTGCTGTTAGTGAGCATAGTGGGTATAGAAAGTGAACCAAATGGAGCTCCCTACTCCAACAGCTGCCAGCTCTGTTCATTTAGGCCCACTTGTGTTAGTTGAGGACTTTGATTCACTTTTGAGAACATTGGCAGCCTAAGTACTCCATTAGCAGTAGGGGTCCCAACCAGAACAGGATAAACACTCAACAACAGCAGTCCTCTCCCCCTCCTCCTCCTGCCGTCAGCCCTCTCCCCCTCCTCCTCCTGCCGTCAGCCCCTAGTCAAGTATAATGCACTTTTCACTTGAAGACAGTCAAAGCAAAATGTTGGTAGCAGATATTCACCTTTTGTTTTCATAGAAGCCAGCCACTACTCTCAGTGTATAGCACACACATTCATGGAGAAGCCGAAGCAGAGCTGATGGTAGAGACTATTATGACAGTGTGTATGTTGGGGACTGTGCCTAGTCATAATCCTCTGCCCCACTCTCTGCCTGGCAACGCCAACAATGAGGAAAAACCTGCCCCCTTTCAGGCTTGACAGTCCCACAGACAAATTTTGGCTTTTGTCAAACCCTATTCTTGTTACTGCCATGTCTTGTATTGACTGCTATTAAGAGCTCTATACTTGTGTAATACATTCACAAAACAAAACAAATTGATGTCAATTTCATTCAGTAAGGGTTAGCGGCTGTAGTTTAGTGTTTGTCACTTTGTAACTTGAGTAATGAGTGACGTATATCGGTATTTGGATATTGGGTATATCGGTATCTAGTGATTCTGGATGTGTGAAGCTTCTGTCAGGTACCCGTCAGCATCAAATTCAAGGGTCTGTCTATACATCACATGGTGGTTCTCACTGAGCTCTGTCGAACAACCATATCAAATTTTGATCCTCAAGTGTCTGAGCAGATACGAGGCTTGTTGTACACACATGAATAATGGTACAAAATTGATTACAGCCCAGTTTCTTGTCAAGAACAGCCCTATTGCGACATTGTTTGGTGTGTGGTGGTCATTTGCAGCCCTGAGTTATTAACTGTTTCTTCAGAAAACCTGATGAAATTGTGACCACATGTACACACCATCGCCATTTGGTCCCCACAGTCTCTTTGGTGCAATTTCTACCAATATGGGAGCATTCCATATGTATAGTGTATTACACATATTGTATGGCTTGGGGACCATAACTTCCGCCAACCTAGCAACATCCACACATAGTGTGTATATTATCTGAGAATGCATTTCAATTGGACAATAGACTGCCTGTCTGTCATATAAGTATTGGACATACCAGCATGTCTGTTCGACACGATTAAGACAGCATGTTATGGAATGTGCAACATGTTATGGTTGCTAGTATTCTCAAAACTGGGGTATGCTGCAGTACGTTTCATTCCACGTTGCCACACAAAGAGCTGGCTATTATAGTGTTCCATTAGAAGTGTAATTAGGTTAGATAGCCATCAGGGAGTGTGGAGGAATGTTGTTAGAGTGGTGTAGAGGAGTGGCGAGCACTCAAGAGATAACTAGCGTGTGTATGCACTGTACTCATGGTTTGTTAGTCAAACATCTCCACTGAAAGGAAATGGGTGAGTGCATTTTTGTGTGCTTTATTTAGAATACCATGGTAACCACATGCAAACCAGAGCTTAGCAGCGGATATACACTTATAAGCAGAATGTGCTTAACTACGCATGAGTATGGTATGACCTGAGTATGGTATGACCGAGTAGCCGTGTTTGTTTTAGCAATAGCCACCTGCTCACTTCATTCCCAGATCTACGTGACAACAAAACAAAACAGCGCTCCACCTGTACACACATGTTTTACTATAGTTCTTGGTTATGTTAGGGACAGTGAGAAGTTATGTGGCAGCGTGGTTGTCGAGGGTGTTAACAGGAGCACTTTGTCTGTTACCAATGCTTGTCTCACACACCAAGCCATGCACCTCCACATCTGTACTGTGAACTGTGAATAGCTCAGGGGTATAGCGCTTGGTCTTCTGGTGTTCGCCTCTGATTATGTGATGGCTGTACTACTTGTTCATGTCTGTCTAGTACCGCTCCTTGCTAACATGAATTCTCAACAGACTGAGTAGTGTTTCACAGCCACACAAACACAAACTACTTACAGCAACTTTCAATAGTTGGGAAGTGGATATATTATATCAAATTACAAACTCTTTGTAGCAACCACCACAAGAAACTGGAATTACAACGTACCTGCTTGTTTGTGTCCCAACTGCATGACTGTGTAGTTTCCTTCATGGTGACATACAACAGCAGATAGAGGCCTAGCCTCGTTCCCAGGCTCGTGCGTGGGTGGGGCACAAGCCTGGGAACGAGGCTAATAGAGGCCGTGCGGTGCCTTATAGAAATTTACTTATCACTCCGGATATCATTACACTTGGCCCTTTCTTTCTCTCCTTACAGAACGGCAGTGGACCTATCAAACGTGCACTGAGTTTGGCTACTTCCAGACAACCGACTCCACCAACCAACCTTTCGGAAACCTTATCCCTCTGGACTATTTCACGAAACTGTGTTCACTGGTCTTCAACGTATCAGTTGACTCTATTAGCGCATCTGTTGTCGCCACCAATGCCTATTACGGTGGTAAAAATATCCCTAAGAATGCCACCAATATTGTATTTCCGAACGGCTCTATTGATCCTTGGCATGCATTGGGTATTACCGAGAGTATTTCAGATTCGTTGATAGCACTGTTCATCAAAGGCACGGCTCACTGTGCCAACATGTACCCCCCGAGAGACAGTGATCTTCCAGAACTCAACGTTGCCCGTGAATTGATCTCGCAGTTTATTAGCCTGTGGCTGAGCGAGTGATACAGCACCCAAAGGTCATCTTGAACGTTTAGAGTTTGTTATTTCTTTTGTAAACAATAACGTTTTTTTTGTTAGGTGCTTGTACAGTCGCGTTGTGCACTGATTATTTTGATCTGTGCCCGAAATTGTACACTGTTTTCTGTTTTTGCCCATTTTTAGAGCACTGTGATTGTTTTACTTTGCGGAGGCCACTGAGATGATTTACCCACTGTTTGCAGTGCAACTCCTCATTGGTGATCTAATCCGAGGTAGCTAACCCAACACTGTGTGTGTAGGTAGGTATACAGAGAAGAAGGCCAGAAAGCACAGTGAGGGCGCCTATCTCCTGATAAGGCTAGTCACCTGAAGACGTGCTTACTGTTATGAAGTGAAAATAGAGAAAATAGAAAAGCTGGCAATCACTGGGGATTGAGCCGCCAGGGCTCTACCACCAAGCTATGGCCACCTAAGCCCTCCACAATCCCTCTATAATTATGCATACAAATAATATTATGTAGGTCTCCATTTCCTGGTTATACCGTTCAGTGTAGCCAGTGGGGCTGGCATCAGCTTGACTGGGAGATCTCAAGATGTAGTAACCGGTCACTCTCTGAAAGTAACTAGAGACAGTAGAGCTAATGGGAGACCCTAAAGTGATGAATGCCATAAGTGCCAAAAATGACAGAGCTAGCACCAAGACTTGTACAGGTCAGCCAGCCGTTCCAACCATTGTGTGAAGTTTGCCCCAGTGTAATGGAGTGTACCGCTTAACTTGGCCAGGGTGTAGCCAAAATCAGACACATGCATGGGTTAAGACAATACTGCTCCCACTCCATTTTCTAGATAGTGTAAAAGGGTGTGTGTGTAGAGTGTAGTGTGGGTAATTTGTTGCTGGATTGGAATGTAGAAACAGTGTGTGCCATAGAGTAGTTACAATGTTTGATTAGTTAGTGCCTATATACACATAGCACACAAGCTATGTCATGCAGCCACTCCAGTGTGTGTGTGTGTATTAGAGTCAGCTATGTACCCTTTAATGGCATGTTTGCTCTGTGTTTGCAAGTTGCTGAACCATGCAGGATGTTTGTGCATGCCTTTCAGCTGTAATGGACAGTGACATGAATAGTTAACAGAGGCATACCTACAAGACAGCGTTAGTATATGCAGCTAGTCCCATGTAGGCGTACCAATGTACAGGAAGACACCACCAATGTACAGGAAGACACAACCTCTTGCTAAAAGTTGACAGGATGGGTGATGGTCTCTGACCATAATATAATTAACCAGCCAAGATACAAAGATGGATGAATTCTGAACTGTGAAAAGATTGACTATACAAAATATAACACCAATGGCACCACTACACTGAGCTCTGGAGTGTTTGCCACTGAAGCTAAAAAAATGATTCGTACAAACGGAAGAGCTATATAGAAAATATGCCAGATCATTCTATGTTGCTGAGGCCATAGAATTGATTTATTATGTACAAAAATCTGCCAAAGCATTGCCCTGTGCTGAACCCACAGTCCCAGTATAGGAGAACTGGTGTGTGTATAACTTAACTCAGTATGGAGTAAATCTGCATGAGTATCTAACCTCACTAATGGCGGTTGGTTGTAATGCTGGTGGAAAAGCTGGAGTGCATGACACTTCAAATATGAGTTCTGATTCTAACGTCCTCCACACAAACTTTTGGGCTTCGTTAGCTCTGGGAGCACACAATGCAGATTTGGGTACAGTAGAGTCAAACACCTCTTTTGGGTAGTCTTGGTACAGTGGGTCCAAGAGTTTTGCTCTGTGACCAACACACTGTGAGCAATCTACAGCAATATTTATAACAGCTCTCCATTGATACGATTTCAGGGTATAGATGTCTCCACTGATCTCATTCTTGACCACTAGCCACACAATAAAAGATTGGTCCCTGTGGACGCTCTGAAGAGTATCTGGTTGGTCTCTTCCGACAGGAACAGCCCAGCTAACTGTTGGGGAGAAATTATCATTCATTAACACCCTGACTGTGGTATCGTTCTGCGGTCCTTTTACTGTGACCCGCTCCGTGGTTACACCGTACCAGGGATATTGTCGTCCGTCGGCATCGCTAACGGCTTTGGATTCACCAGTATTCAACTCCTGGATCTCCCAGCTTGAGGTCCCAGCGGGATACGTGTTATAAAACTTCATGTCCGTCACCGCTTGTACCCAACCGACTGTGTATATCTCCCCTTCTTTTAACGGCCCCAATTCTACTTCGGCATCTGCTCTAAAATGCGGGGTAATATAGTTGAGAGTAGAATTGTTCTCTCTGATTTTCGTCTGTGTCCGATCAACGCTCGCCTCGCAGTGTACAATCTTGAACTTTCGCCTGACAAGCCGTCTCTCATCTTCGATTGTCATCGCAGCTTTCTTCGGCTTTCTCTGCAACTGCAGAATATTCGTGGGAATACATCCGATCATCAAATCCAGCTTGGCCGATCTGACACACAAAAAAAAGCAGCTGGGACTGGAAGTCGGGTGTTTGCCTTTCCCACGCACGGTGCTAATCAATATTTGCGGTCGAACGCCGACGACTGCTGGTTGAAAGGGCTGCTGTTACAATGACATTGATACTATCACGTTGCGATTTCTGTAAGGTTATAATGGGAAAATCCACTTGTCAATTCGCATACCCAATTTTCACTTTCGTCAGCGGCGAAGGTAATGCCGAGTAATAACCTGACTGCGGCGAAGTATTTTTCGTGTATTTGACTGGAAATATGTAAATTTGCGGGTGCACTGCTATGCACGATATGACGCAAAAACCCTTTTATGGTTCTTGCTTCCTACTCCATTACTACAGCGGTACTACTCATGCAGTGTATACGGCTGCCACCGCAAGAGCATGAATACTGTATTGATAGCAGTGCCCACGGCCCAAGGCTCAAAGAGGTGTGTCAACCACACCCATGTGAAAATAATTGAAAGTTATTGCGCATGCGTATGCGTATTGTCAATAAGACACGCCCACCTCGGTTCGGGTGCCTGTTGCGCTGTAAGATGATCGTCTTGATCATATGATGGCGCTGCCAAGTGGTAATGAAAAGGTTCGTCAAGTGTTGATTAATGAATGGAGAGAGGGAGGTGGGCTGTGCTCCCACTGGACGCCAGATAGATTTTGAGACGATAGAAACGCAATGCATATTGATCAACAGTTTCTACACGTAGTGTAGTCCTTCTACACGTTTGTAGGACGTTGTGTCATAGCACATCTTAACAAACGCCCACCTCCGTATGAGCTACAAGTGGTTGGTTGACAGTAAACTAAATGTCATCCCTGCATAAACTGTGATGTGTGTAGTGTTGCTGTCAATCGGGGTTAATAAACTACGTGTCAACTCAACTGATGATTCAACACTAGTTTACACAATTTCAGCTATGTGTTGCATGCTGCAAGCCAGTCTAGTCTCCCAAGCACTATGAATTACGATCCTGCTGAAACTGCCCTAACCATTTCCAACGTCCTCCTGCACCATTACTTGCTCATATCCTCCCTCACCCACGCACATACCCTCCCTCCCAACAGCTGAGTTTCCTCAGTTTGGCTGGCTACCTTGAACTACACCACAAAGGACGATGTAAGTTTAGCGCCAGTTTTACACACGAATACAAGGAGAATAAAACTTGTTCAGTTTCCACAAGACTGTTGCTCTCTTTATGCTGCAAGCAACTAGCTTTGATACCCAAACAAACAGAATGTGAAGGCCTGGTAACAAGACTGGCAACCAACCAAACCACAACCATCTTGTTGCCATGGAAACCTGGGTTGAGAGGACTGTGCTATATACACTGTGGATTAGCCTCATTTCCAGGCCTCCCCCGTTTTTACCTTCCGTTTGCGTTCACAATAATACACGGGAGCGGAAGACCGCTCCCGTGTATTATTGTGAACGCGAATGGAAGGTAGAAACGGGGGAGGCCTGGGAACGAGGCTAACTGTGGATTGCAGCTCTGTTTGAACATTGCCTACCTCACGACCAAACCAGTGACTGTCACTGTAACAGTTGGTGGACCTGTCCACGAACATCCCAGGCCCCCGCCCAGCTTTCGGTCTCTTGTGGTACACTGAAAATGTGCTGCAAGCGACAGAATAAGGCTAATGCAGAACACAGTCTCTGTGAAAAATGACAGAAATACATGACGTTCAATCACACAACAGTCTGTGCTATGTGAGGCCTCGTGTTTGTGCCATTACTAAGGAGCTGGAATGATTGTGTGAATAGATTAGACAGATGAATAGGCGCAAAATATGTTTGCATGGACACACACACACACAATCATACTCACATTTCCTCTCCTCCTACCTTCTCGCTCATCTCCCGTCCCATCTCCACCCTCCTCACTGTCACCCCTCCTCACTCCTCTCCTGTCCCATCTCCACCCTCCTCACTGTCACACCTCCTCACTCCTCCTCCCCCACTCATTCCCCTCATTTCTTCCACCTTCTCGTGTAGTTCGGACGGTGGTCAAGAGGTACTGGTTCTGGTTTGATGAGCAGTCGTGTCAGCTCAAGTATTACCGCAACCAGGAGGCCTACATCCAGTGTATCCATGAACCAGTGGGGTGTGTGCATGCCACACACACACACACACACACACACTCACTCACTCACTCACACTCTCACACACACACACAGGAGTATCGACCTGCGCTATGCAAAGGTAACTCCAGGTATCACCGCAGGTACACCTGCAAGCAAGGAGTTCTACATCAAGTGAGCACCACCATTGCAACGTTTCACTTAGTAACCCCACCCACACTCCCTCTCACCCTTCACCTCCCACCCTCCCCTCCCTCTCTTCCTCTCTCCCTTCCTCCCTCTCTTCTTCCCTCTCTTCTTCCCTCCTCCCGGCAGTGTGAACTTTCAAACCACAATACTTGTTGCAGCAGACACAAACGCTGCTCTGGACTGGATCAAAAAGTTGCAAGTGAGGAGGACAGCTGCTGTCGTCTGACTTAAACAATAACCTGCTTCTCACGCTTAAAGAAGTGTTTCTAACCTCTTCCCTTTTCCCTCCCTCCACGCACACACACACACACACACACACACACAAACCTGCACGCACACGTACACACACACACACACACACACACACACACAGGACAAGCGTGAGGGTTGGATCAAGGCGACGTCAGCAAAGGAGGCGAACGAACATGAGAAAAGAACACTCCGTCCTCTCAACCACACACCAGTGGGCATCCTTGCCACAGAGGAGGAGCAGGGGAAGCACTCAACTGTGCGGAGGATAGTCAGCTCTCACCTGACAACAAGCCGGTAAACAGTTAGCTCACACCTCTCACTCCTTCACACACACACCCAACACACACACTCTCCTGGCACTTCTCCCATTCCACACACACCCCCACTCACATCCCCTCCTGGCAAATCTCCCATTCCACACACACCCCCACTCACATCCCCTCCTGGCACATCTCCCATTCCACACACACCCCCGCTCACATCCCCTACTGGCACATCTTCCATTCCACACACTCCCCCGCTCACATCCCCTACTGGCACATCTTCCATTCCACACACTCCCCCGCTCACATCCCCTACTGGCACATCTTCCATTCCACACACTCCCCCGCTCACATCCCCTCCTGGCAAATCTCCCATTCCACACACACCCCCGCTCACATCCCCTCCTGGCAAATCTCCCATTCCACACACTCCCCCGCTCACATCCCCTCCTGGCACATCTCCCATTCCACACACTCCCCCGCTCACATCCCCTCCTGGCAAATCTCCCATTCCACACACTCCCCCGCTCACATCCCCTCCTGGCAAATCTCCCATTCCACACACACCCCTGCTCACAATCCCCCGAAAACAGACACTGAAGTTTTGAGTATATAGAGGAACTAGAGCAGCTATTTCAGTAGTAGCCAGAAGTCTCACCATTTAAACTTCCTCTTCTCTCATCATCCACACACACACACACACACACACACACACACACACACACACACACACACACACACACACACACACACACACACACACACACACACATACACATACACACACACACACACACACACAGTAATGACCGCACTTTGGACCTCTTATCTCGTAGCAACCCCAAGGACATCAAAAGACACTCGGCTGCCAACACCCTCAGCTCACCCACCCGATGCTTCTCCAAGAAGCCACTTAGCAAGAGCTTGTCTGGTAACACTGAATACGAACACACCACCCCTCCTTGGATAACAGCTGGAAGCCCAGACATTGATGAGTAAGCCCCTGTAATTAATAGCGATTAAGGACCCCATGTGATTTAGCTGTGTGTTTTGTTCCAGTCTCAGCCCCAGTAGTGAACCATTTCCTGTGCCACTCACGGAAGAGGAGAGAGAGAAGGCGCAGGTGTGTGGTAGACAGGATTGCTAGGCCCTCGTTAAAGTAGATACCTTGGAAATTAGGACTCAATCATTCTCAAGTGAGCCAGGTCAGTGATATTGCTAGGCCCCTCTCAGCTTTTGTCCCAAATAGAGCTGGGCCCGAAGAGAAGGCCTGGGAACATGGCTAGCTAAAAAAACATGGAAATACTGTTGTGTGTGTTGGAAAGCTGCTTTCATGGAGCTGTACCATGTTACACAGGGTTACATAGCATGTTACACAGGGTTGCGTAGCATGTTACACAGGGTTACGTAGCATGTTACACAGGGTTACATAGCATGTTACACAGGGTTACGTAGCATGTTACACTGGGTTACGTAGCATGTTACACAGGGTTACATAGGATGTTACACAGGGTTACATAGCATGTTACACAGGGTTACATAGGATGTTACACAGGGTTACGTAGCATGTTACACAGGGTTACGTAGCATGTTACACAGGGTTACATAGGATGTTACACTGGGTTACGTAGCATGTTACACTGGGTTACGTAGCATGTTACACAGGGTTACGTAGCATGTTACACTGGGTTACGTAGCATGTTATACTGGGTTACGTAGCATGTTACACAGGGTTACGTAGCATGTTACACTGGGTTACGTAGCATGTTACACAGGGTTACGTAGCATGTCACACAGGGTTACGTAGCGTGTCACACAGGGTTACGTAGCGTGTCACACAGGGTTACGTAGCGTGTCACAGGGTTACGTAGCATGTCACACAGGGTTACGTAGCATGTTACACTGGGTTACGTAGCGTGTTACACTGGGTTACATAGCATGTTACACAGGGTTACGTAGCGTGTTACACAGGGTTACATAGCATGTTACACAGGGTTACGTAGCATGTTACACAGGGTTACGTGGTGTGTTACATAGCACTGATTTCTTTTCCTTGCCAGCTTGAACATGAATGTCTGCAGTCTCAGAGCGAAGTGATGCGGCTACAGAAAGACATGATCAAGATGAGAGATAAGCTGGAGAAGAGAGACAAAGAGATCCTGGAGCTCAACACCGCGGTCGCTGCCCTCAAGGAGGACCTGGCTAAAACGTCAGTGAAATGATTGGTCAGCCTCCTACACCCAGGTTCTCACACACCCCTAGATTATGAGGCTAGTGGGTGATGATAGTGCAACACTGCCTAGAAGCTAAACCATCTCTTACCCACCTTCAGAGAAGTGAGCTGGAGGGTGAGAGATGGTCTGGTTTGGCAGATGAATTCCTTGCACACTTCTTGCCCACGAGATCAAAGGGTCTCTGGGCTAGGGTGAAAAAGGTGGCTTTAGTTCTTCTATTTTCCAACACACATACATACACAGCAAGATCCCTCATGCTGATCTTCAGCTTGAGAATGAGTCTCTTCGGGACGTCATTGAGCAGTACAAGCGGAGCCTGTGCACTCTCGACAGCGAGATGGAACTACACAAACTGCATGAACGGGAACATGAGAAACGGATCAGAACAGAGCGACAGTGAGTCAGAAGGGAGGGGGAGGGGCCTCACGAGGAAGTACCTAGACTGGTAGGGGGAGATCAGAACAGAGCGACAGTGAGTCAGAAGGGAGGGGGAGGGGCCTCACGAGGAAGTACCTAGACTGGTAGGGGGAGATCAGAACAGAGCGACAGTGAGTCAGAAGGGAGGGGGAGGGGCCTCACGAGGAAGGACCTAGGCTGGTAGGGGGAGATCAGAACAGAGCGACAGTGAGTCAGAAGGGAGGGGGGAGGGGCCTCTCACGAGGAAGGACCTAGACTGGTAGGGGGAGATCAGAACAGAGTGACAGTGGATCAGAAAGGAGGGGGAGGGGCCTCTCACATGGAAGGAGGGGATTAAGGGTTCCTGGGGAGTGTGACAGTCAGAGGGAAGGGGCCACTCACCATGATATTCACGGTGATCACCATGGTAGCCGTCGATCATTCTCTCTCTCAGACGGGTGGTGGAGATGGAGAAAGAATTGAACAAGATAAAATCAAAGTACGTCAGCCTGCTGAGTGACAAGTTCAAGATCGCACTCCCGAGTGAGTCGTAGCTTTCTTGCACCTCTTGATCTTCTAGCTGTGTCTCTGAGGAGGACTGTTTGTGATCCTCTGCCCTCCCTCCCTCTCACCCCCCCCTCACCTCCCTCTTTTTATGCACTCCCTTCCTCCCTTGCCCCTCCGTCCATCCCATTCCTTCCTCTCTGCTCCCCATCCTACTCCCTCCATACTTCTCTCCCCTCCTCACTTCTCTCCTCTCCCCTTCTCCTTTCCTCTATTCTCATCCTCATTTGTCTCTACCCTTCCACCCTCCCTCCTGCTCTCTCCCTTCCCTCCCTTCCCCAGACCCGACAGGCCCACAGGAGCTAGAGGAGGATCCAGAAGAGGAGAAGTACAACAACGAGCTCCTGATGCTCCTCAAGCAAGAAGGTGGAGACAACCCTGTCTTTGACAGCTACATGTCCAAGTTTGAGGACCAGTACGGTGACTTGCACGACTGGCAGGCCAGCACGACCACACACCACTACCTCTGCAGGCAGCTGTACCTCCATTACACACAAGTTGTACGTTAAAACAATAGTACTTCCCCTACACACAACAGTACACAGCTGAAAAGGCCATTAATGGGGTTGCAACAGCCTACCTAGTCTCGTTCCCAAACTGGTATGGGAATGGAAAAATGTACCTCGAACCTGCAGGAACAAGATGTTCGGGTGCAAGAATGGAAGGACTACCTCTCCACTGCCAAGATCCATCGGAATGCCACCTACTGGGAGCTACCAGTGGGCCACGACAGGGGCAAGGTGGGTTGCATGTGACATCATTGCCCCATCATGTGACATCCATGTGTCGTTTTGCAGAAGAGGGAGTTCCGGAATCTTCTGAGAAAAGGCATCCCTATCCAGTACAGAACAAGAGTGTGGACTAGGTAATGCAACCATACCAGCTACCCTCCCTGCTCCCTCCCTCCTTCCCTTTCTCTTTCCCTCACTCACCCTGTTCCTCTTCTCCGCACTGCCTCCCCCCTTTCTTTTCTTCCTACTTCCTTCATTCCCTTTCTTTTTGTCCCCCCCCCCCCCCCCCCCCTCCTTCTTCCTCCTTCTTCCTCTTCCTCTTCCTTCCTCTCCCAGCCTTGTCTACCGGTTGGTGAGTAAGATGAAAGATGTGAAGGATGCTGCTGCTGGCAAGGGCAACACCTACTACCAATCTCTGCTGCTCAGCTCAAAACCCAATGTACACAAGTCGTTTCATGACAGGCTGCTACAAAGCATTAATCCCTCCCTCCCCTCCCCTCACTTGCAGGACATTGCAGAAAAACAGATCAAGTTGGATCTTTATCGCACACTTCCCAACAATAAACACTTCAAGATGGGTGGAGCTGGGGTGAGCCACATGACTCACATGACTGTCACATGACTGTTCATGACCATCACATGACTCTCACATGACCACCACACGACTCTAACATGACCATCACACGACTCTCACATGACCATCACACGACTCTCACATGACCATCACACGACTCTCACATGACCATCACACGACTCTCACATGACCATCACACGACTCTCACATGACCATCACACGACTCTCACATGACCATCACACGACTCTCACATGACCATCACACAACTCTCACATGACCATCACACGACTCTCACATGACCATCACCTAACACTCACATGACCATCACACGACTCTCACATGACCATCACCTAACACTCACATGACCATCAACTGACTCACATGATCACGTGACCCTTCTATGACCATCACATGACTGTCACAACGTCATGTTTTCTCCTGCAGTCGGGTAAGCTGGAGAACATACTGATTGCATACAGTGTCCACAACAAGAACATTGGCTATTGCCAGGTAGGATGTCTCATGCAAGTCACATGTGAGGCACATGACCCTTGCTCCACCCTCCGTAGGGCATGAACATGCTGGTGGCCATTGCTCTACTGTTCCTAGACGAGGAGACGGCGTTTTGGTAGGTGCACAATAAATGTGTACATACACACAATATATGTCTCTTCTCTCCCTCCCTCTCTCTCCCTCTCTCTCCCTCTCTCCCTCTGATGGGAATATCACAGGTTTCTGGTGGCCATTATTGAGAAGATGCTGCCTTCACACTATTACAATCCAGGATTGCTGGGGGCACAAGCAGACCAGGTACATGAGGGAGGGGGGGCCTTGTAGCCCAGGTACATGAGGGAGGGGGGGCACAAGCAGACCAGGTACATGAGGGAGGGGGGGCACAAGCAGACCAGGTACATGAGGGAGGGGGAGCACAAGCAGACCAGGTACATGAGGGAGGGGGGGCACAAGCAGACCAGGTACATGAGGGAGGGGGGGCACAAGCAGACCAGGTACATGAGGGAGGGGGGGCACAAGCAGACCAGGTACTTGAGGGAGGGGGGGCACAAGCAGACCAGGTACGTGAGGGAGGGGGGGCACAAGCAGACCAGGTACGTGAGGGAGGGGGGGCACAAGCAGACCAGGTACGTGAGGGAGGGGGGGCACAAGCAGACCAGGTACATGAGGGAGGGGGAGCCTTGTAGCCCACGCATTACCCGTCTCCCTTCCCCTTCTCCTCTCTTCTCCTTCCAGGCAGTGATGCGAGAGCTACTGCCAGAGATGCTCCCTCACCTTAACGCACATCTCCAGGAGTATACCATCGACGTGACCCTGGTGACATTCAACTGGTTTCTCACTCTCTTCATAGACGCCATGCCAACCGAGGTATGTATACCCGCCCACTGGTGTTTGCAGTAGTCTGCTATATTGTCATGTGACACACACACACACAGTCCATCCTGCGGATCATGGATACATTTCTCTTTGAGGGTTCGAAGGTGCTCTTTCGCATAACGCTGGGCATTTTGAAGCTCAATGAGCGACGCATCCTTGACATGACTGACCCTGTTACTATCTTTCAATGTCTCAAGGAGCTCACACGACACTCGTTTGACGTGGAAGAGCTGCTTAACGTATGTGTGCTCAAACAGCTGAAACTCCATTGCTCACATCTCTTCTCTATCGCTATGTTCTCCCTCCCCTCTTCTTTCGTTTTCCCTCCAGGTAGCATTCCATAGATTCAAGTCTTTCCCAAACCGCAGTACACTAAAGAACCGCCACGAGCATCACTTTGCGATAATCAGGGCAGAGTGGAATGTGAGGGAGAAGGAGAGGGAGATTCAGGCCCAGAACACCACGGAGAACTTCAATAAACAGGTACTGACCTACTGTATGGCAAGTGTGTCACATGACAATCACATGACCCTCACATGACTGTCACCTGACCATCACCTGACCTCAGGCCCGACCCACTTTGTTGGCCAGCTCATTTGCGGCTCGTGAGCAGCAGCAGCAGACAAGACGGCACCTGGCATGGGAGTGTGGATGTGTGAGGGTGAAGGGGGAGGGGGAGGAGGAGGTGTGGCTATGCTGTGGGGAGCGCCAGCAGGGCAGGATCGGCATTGTCACAGCAGGAGGTTTCCTCAACATGGAAATACCAAAAACTGGCGTGAGATGATTGATTGATTGGTTGATCGATTGCTTGATTGATTGATCAATTGATTGACTGATTGATTGATTGATTGATTGATTGATTGATTGATCAATTGATTGATTGATTGATTGATTGATTGATCAATTGATTGATTGATTGATTGATTGATTGATTGATTGATTGAGAGATTGATTGTTTGATCAATTGATTGATTGATTGATTGATCGATCGATTGACTGATCTCCACAGGTTGACTCAAGAGTGATATGTGTTCACCCTGTAACACGTGACATTGTTCTGCTGGGAACACTGGACTTCTTCATGCACGCCATCAACTGTGAAACTAGGTACACACAACTCTTCAACCCCATCCTGTTTAGACTTGTGCCCAGAATGAAAGCCACAGCAACATCTGTGTAGTAACATGGGGTAATATTGTTGGAAGCCACCATTACCAAAGCCATCAAACGCCATAGTTTGGGACTATTGTGGTCAGACTTGGAGTAGGCAAATCGGTTAAGCCCAAGAACACAAAGTTTCTGTGGTTTTCAGCTGGGTAACATACTCTCCTACACTTACACTTACAAGGGCGTCTACCCCCTCCTCCTTGGCTTTCATTTTCCTTTCATCTTCTCTGACAGGAAAGAGATTTGGTCGCTGAAGATGAATGACTCCGTCCTGGACCTAGCTGCTACTGACGACTGCACAGTGTTTGCAGCACTGGCCGATGGGCTTGTAGCCGTGATCCAGGTACGAAACAGAGGGCAACCCATTGGACTATTTGACCTTTGTATTCACACCCTCATTCTCCCTCCCCTCTACTCCGATCCCTCCCTCCAGAATGTATCTGACGGTGCCCCAGATGCTGATCCTCTCTTGTTCCGAGTGGGTTCCACGGCAGTGAGCTGCCTTGCCCTGCCCCCTGGCCCAAACCAGACCCTCTGGTGTGGATGTGGCAAGTCCATCACAATCATGTGTGCCAGGTAGGCCACAACATCTGTGTTATGGTTAGCCTCGGTACCAGACCGTGCGAGGGTCTGGTTCCGAGACTATGTTATGGTGTGCACACAACTGTTCTTCTCCTCCCCTTCTTCTTGCTCTTCCTCCCTCCCTTCCTCCCTCTTTCTCCCCCTCCCTCCCTCCCTCCCTCCCTCCCTCCCTCCCCCTCAGCACATTTGAGCCAGTGCAGTCACTGGTAATGGGAGACAGTGTGGGCAACGTGTACAAGATGACCAGTGGCCACCACGGGGTGTGGGTCACCTTCCGATCCACCTCCGTAGTCTCACTGTTTGACTCCAAGCATTACATCAAGCTCATGCAGTTGGACTATACCAGCCTGATGGAAACACACTCACTGCACACTGAAATGGTACACCTTAGTATATCATAGTATACCACAGTATATCACAGTATACCCCAGTATATCACAGTATACCACAGTATACCACAGTATACCACAGTATACCACACAGTATATTACAGTATACCACAGTATACCACAGTATACCACAGTATACCACACAGTATATTACAGTATACCACAGTATATCACAGTATATTTCAGTATATCACAGTATACCCCAGTACATTACAGTATATCACATGCACACACAACACATACACACAGAACACAGTAGATTATCGTATCACCAGTCTGATGAGTGATGGCTCGTACTTGTGGCTAGGGACAGGAGGTGGTCGAGTACACATCTTCTCCGTTGCTGATAATGTGCAAGACCCACAGACCAAAATTCAGCACCTAGCTAAACAGATCCAACTGTCTCAGCAGCCGACACAGCAGAGACGAGCGTACAAGACAGGTGGTTTGCTCAGTAAGGCGGTGGCAGAAGGACTGGCTAGCGCTGAGTCGCCAGAACCCGTCGATGAGAGTGACGGTGGTGAGGGGGGCGAGGGTGAAGCAAGAGCAAGGACACCGGGGTCAAGATACTATGATAACAGACGCAGGACTAAATTTGGGAAAACTTTGCGGCGTGATGTTCGTGGAGAGACAAGCAGTGACAAGAGGAGGGAGCCGGCAATCTTTCGGCTGGTTTTCGAGGCCAGTAATCAAGTTATCCCATCAAAGAATGACCCAGTGAGGGTGCTCGTTCCCCTCAGGTGAGCTAGCTAGAGACACAGGGGAGGTATTCACCCCTGTGTCACCACACACACACACCACTTTCTCTCCCTCCTCCCCCTCCTCAGGCATGGTGAGGATCATTTTGCTATCAGTTGTGTCCACTCGTTGACAGAGTGGGAGAGAGGGGTGCAGGTGTGGAGGTGTCAGCCTTCCAATCCCCCTAGCTCGGTCAGTGGAGAGGTTTAGTATAGAGGCAGGCCAATAGTGTCAGCTTTTCAGCGTGCACACATGCACATACACACACACACATGCGTGCACACATGCACACACACACACACACACACACACACACACACACACACACAGTGGACATTTGGCTACCTCCCCTCCTATGAGGTATTTGATGCCAGTACTGATGAAGGGCACTCCCCCTCCTCCCATATCTCCGACCCTAACCATCACACACAACCACCCAAAGAGGCAGTTGCTGGGACAGAAACGACTGCCGGCTAAGGAATGATTTTATCAACCCGTGCAATTTAGAAAGGCAGCTGTAATCACTGAACTGGACTACCCGACTATTAAAATTTTGGCAACTATTTTATATTTTTATACTTTCTGGTCAGTGTGGTATAGTTCATGCTATAAAATCGTCTCTGTTCATATTGTCACACTTAATCAAGAAATGTTTGAAGTTCCGACAACATAGTAAATAGTACGACTGAAGCGTCTGGTACCACCCTAGTCTCAGAACCAGACCCTTGCATGCACAAGGTAGAAAGAGGGTCTGGTTCTGAGACTAGTACCATCTGTGCTGTATTATATGAAGATTGTGAAGGCTGGCAGTTGCCCGGTGGTCATGCAGTTGGTCAGAGTTCTGGCAGCTCAAAACCATAGAGCCCTTGTGTATTAATGTTTCAGCTGAGACAGTTTGTCACATGTCCAGCACATGATTCTTAGCCTCGTTCCCAGGCCCTAGCCAGCTTCCTGTCACTTTCAGTACGGTTAACTGGAAGCTCAACACAGGGAGCTGCTTAGCTACACCCCCCCCCCCACACACTCACAACCACGGGATATGGACTTAACTGACCTTGCATGTGATCCAGACATGTTGCCAAGTATCATGCTAGGGATCAATGCAAGAGTGCATGATGACATCATTAATTTTCTAGTGCAATAAAAATGACATCATGCGCTCTTGATTGATGACATTGAGATCCAAGTTTTTTGTGTCAACTTTCTAGCAGAACTCGAGGCCTTCAGAGCCGAGCTCATCCAATTGTAACCACATATCTCACTATGTATACTTAGCGGTACTCTCCCAGAACAAAGCAAAGACAATGTAGTATGTCATCACATAAGACTGCAGTAATGAATCATGGTGTGATAGAAACAAGGTAAGGTCACACGTCATCCACGGTGTACCCCATGATGCTCATCACCGTCCCTACTAAATGTAAACTTCCTGTCACCAACAGTTGTATGTGGGTTGCCTTAGCGATATCCGGGGGGAGGGGGTGAGGTGCTGTCATGTCGTCTGAGGGAGGTGGAAGGGCAGAGTCTCGTCCTGAGGTGATCCAGTGTAGTGCATGATCGACACAACTGAACACAGTAGTACGGGGCAAGGTCACATGATCTCCTGGGCTGCTCTCATTGGTCAGTTTCGCACCACATGTGAACAGCTGCTGCTCAGTATGGAGTTGGAGCCAAGTTTGTTCAATGGCCTTGCACCGAGCAAACTGATCGTCCACCGTAACTCTTAAATTGGTCATATCTGAGAGAGGAGTGAGAGAGAGGAATCACTAGTCACAAACACCCCTTTCAGCTGTTGCGTATTCTACAAGCCTCGTTCCAAAACTACATGGGCTAGTTCATAAACGGTGAATCCAGCCCACTTTCTCTCCTCTCTAGTGGCCTGGGTATGAGGATTGTGTTTTACCTGCTGAGTTGGTTAGGCTGCTGTGGGCAATGTTTGGACAAAACACTGCATAGTGGACGTCACACTTCTGCAGAACGTAGAGAAGAAACCATTAGTGCATTTCTCCTTAACTACATTTCTGGGATAGATTTACATTCCCAATCGTTTTTCTAGCGGACAGTCACCATAAGAGCAGCTGCTTCTCTCACCGTCAGAGGTTGTATGAGGATCTTATTGTCTCTCCTCCCGGTCAGGTTGAACAGCAACACCCGTACCACCAAGCCTCTGGGTAAGAGAGAGGACGGTCAGGCGTTATTGTCACATGGACACTCAGAAGTTCATACATCATATCAACTTGTTGCAAGCATTTGCTCAAGCAATGTACCCAGGCCACATGGCAAGAGGGCAACATGGTCCGGGTACAAGGCTTGCTTGTTCCTGGCTCCCGTCATTCACAGCTCATCGATACTGCATGTAGGGGCAAAAGCTACAGGCATTGACCTAGCTGGTCTGACATACTTGATTGATTGAGATTCCTCACTGGCTGCCTTCACAAACCACTCTGCACTGGCCTACAGAAAGTACACACACAATTAAACATTGTCTGACCAAGATACAATGATACCCCTTACCTTCACACTGTCAGGTGTGTGTGCACCATCCAGGAAATAGGTCACACCCCGGTGCCGGACAATCTGGTTTCTACCTGCCCAGCGACATAGCTGAAGCCCTGAGCAACACAGAGAATTAAGACTATAGTTAACAGTAAATGAGCGGGTGAGGGGAGTAAGGATATGTGATGTATTACTACCTTCATGGAACTCTGGTGGTAAGTGGAAGGTATCTGCCACTGGCACACCCTCCATGGTCCTCTCTACATTAGTACCTAAAAGACAAGGGGTCACATGACCAGCCACATGACCAGTCACATGACCAGTCACATGACCCAGTACTGGGTCACATGATCAGTCACATGACCCAGTACTGGATCACATGACCAGCAGCATAATCACATGACTGAGATCACCTCAAGCATACTATGCTTCACCATTTATCTTGCTCCATTTCCCCATTTCCTGCAGCCATGCTCTGCACACCTGGACCGCAAGCGAGGCATTAATCTGCTGATGTTCTCCAGGCACCCCAAGCTCTACATGTGATTAATAAAGGTAACCATGGCAACTGGGATCATACCTCTTCCTACCTCCCAATGATAAGGGATCAACAACAGCAGAGAGAGCCACGATAGACAGACTGTCTGCCTAGACTGAGCACCTGGCCCAAGCCTTCACTGCCTACAGCTACAAGACTGCCCACCCACCTGCCTGTTGTCCTGGGTACTCTGACAGATCAGGAGCCACGTGGAAGGAGGAGGCCTGTACAAGAGAAGGGGAGAGTATTTCAGGATGCAGGGTGCATGTCTGGAGTTAGCATGTTGGCCATCACCTTTAGCTCTTGTGCTCTTTCTGCCAGCGCCTTCAGAGGCTCGGACAACTGGGGGATGGTGAACGCCGGGTGGCCAGGCTATGTGTGCATGAAGGAAGAGAAAGGATTGATCGTGATCATTTTCACTCTGCCAGTGGATAGCATTAGTCACAATGTGTGTGGACGTACCTTGCATATTCCTCCTTTCTGCCAAGCTATCTTGGCCAGTGTCTCTCCCAGGACGTCAACATGGTCATAGCCAAGTGAGGTGATTACACACACTCGAGGATTACTGTGGAGGGAGAGGAGGAGGAGTGGAGAGTGGGAGTGGAGGGAGAAATGGAGGAAGGGACTTACGGTATGATATTAGTTGAGTCATATGTCCCTCCAATCCCCACCTCCACAATAGCCACATCCACCTGCCGCACAACACAAAAACAACAGCTGAAACATTGGCAACCTTTCAGAGCAGACAAACACATGAACCTTTTCTCTGAGGAAGACATTGAACGCCATTACAGTGAGAAACCGGAAGTAAGCTGGCATGGTCCCACTGTAATCCTCCTACAGAGAGGAGAACGTCGGGCAGTTAATGTCACTCCTCATGACTCTAACATTGAGAACAATTGCTGTAATGGCCACTAAACGTAGGTGCTGTACCATTGTGGAGGTCAGTTTGTTGTGGCAGTGCCAGAAGTAGGAGGAAAACTGTGCCTTGGAGAGAGGACGGCCATTGATACGAATCCTCTCTCTCACCTCCAACAAGTGAGGAGAACTGTGCGTGTGTTGGAGAGGGAGGGAGAGAGGGAAGGAGGGAGGGAGGGAGGGAGGGAGGGAGGGAGGGAGGGAGGGAGGGAGGGAGGGAGGGAGGGAGGAGGGAGGGAGAGAACAACGAGACGTGAGTGGAAATGAACGAATGTGTGTGCGTGTGTGTGTGACTGAGTGTGAAGGCAGTATTGGGGACCAATTTGATATATCGAGAGCTAAGTATATGAAATCATCATAAAATTCAATTGACATACACACAAAATTTCAATCCCAACCTAGCCTCATACCCAGATGCTTGTCTGGGAATGAGACTAGATCTCAACCATGACAACACAACGGTAGGTCTGCTCACGAGTAGAATCCTGTTTTGAGCCCGTGAGCCCGCAGAATACTCTCCGTCATCGCGCACACAGAGCCCTGCAGGAGGAAGAGTCGTTACCTCATAGCAGAGTCGGAAGAACGTAGCTCTTCATGCATGTCTCTCTCACCTTTCCCTTTGTTCCTGTGACGTGGATGGCATTCATTTGGTCAAGATCTTCAACCTGTGCAGGAGGAACGGCAGATAAGTTCTCTTTCAAAGCTGAGTTGAGGTTGAGGAGACAGCCTGGGAACAAGGCTAACATCACCCTTAGTCTAGCAAGCACTGCCTGCCCCACAGGATTGCTGAGATGAGCCCCTCCCCTCCCAGCCTCCTACCTTCAGCCCTGTTCTTTCCAGGTACTGGTGCATCTTCATCAGTTCAGCGGAGCGCTGCCTTGCCTTCCTCTCCTTCCTCACCTGCTCCAAAACTGATGCATTCGTCTGAAGACCGTTCAGTGCTGCAACAGTTTTCTGGAGAAAAGGAATTACTAAAACATCATCATCATCTTTTGGTAGAATTTGCTATCAACATGATAAAATTGCAGTTGTGTTGTGCTTGGGGTGGAGCATGCACCATTCATTAGCCCCAAAGGGAGGGTTTGAGTGTAGTATTCTAGCCTCTCTACCTGATATTCCACGTCCTCTTTGCAGACTGCCGCCATGGTGATGCTCCTCAACAGCAGCCTCGGCCTAATATGCTTCCATACCAGCACAATCATACTGGAGGCACGCATGCGCAATTTGTTCCTTTGAACTTTGAACTTTGAACTGTAATATGGGCAGAGCACAGATGGTATTGCACGATGAGACATTGAGGTATGGAACAGCTACTGCAGCTTGCAGTATGGCCGATCACGACCGTCTTCTCGTTGGTACTGTATGTGACGAAGTTCCTACTGTGGCTCCTTGCCGCCTGCACTTATCTGACGACGTTGATCTTAGGAAATAGCATCGCCGTTATCCTCAAGATCGTTTCAGTGACTTTCGATTTTGGTACCGTGGCCTTTCCGGTGCTGTTTCAGGGCGTGTATACCGGAGGAGAATGGGTGGTCTACATGCTAGTGGCGGCAGTGGAGTTTCTGTTCTCAGCGGTCATGGGCACCGGGGAACTCTCGTGGGACGTACTGTTTGCTGTTGGTGACGTTGTGTTGAACGGTTCTATCGTTTTGGGACGTCTTTTGGGGGTTGTGTTTACCTCTGTCTGGTTCTGGGTTACCACAGCGGTGTTCTGGGCTGCAGCAGTGGTTCATAGTGGTGTAGAGTTTGTTGTATTGCTGCCATGGGCAACAGTAATCGGACAGACAATGTCTATCATTCTCGACTGTTCTACATTCATTTGGACATGGTTAATTTACACCCCAATCTATTATCTGTTTTACGCCATTTGGATAGTGATATCACTGCCGTTTAAGCATCTTGGAACAAGATTTGTGCTTTTTGAACATTTTAGTGTGACTGAAGTATATAGACTGATGGAAATTGACAGATTGGGAGAAATTTACAGATTGAAAGAATGGATCTTTGTTTGTTTGGCTCTGTCTTTGTTTGTGTTTGTTTCTGTCCTGTGCTATTTCATCGGTAAGAAAATGAGGGAGAAGAGGAGGATGCAGAGGTTGGATAGGCATCAGTTGCATACAGCACGAAACATACCTGTTGAGATTCGAACGACTCCTATTCCAGCAAGAGTTCAACCCAGCTCTCACAGTCAGATCCATCAAAGGAGAATATCTGTGCGGGTAGATGGTCCACAGACACCTAATGCACACATAGGACGTGGTCATGGCATACCTGAGAGAAAAGCAAGTGATTGGGAGCTGGAGCAAAGAGTGCGTGAGTTGTCAGCAGAGCTGGAGAGACAGAAGGAGGGAGGGCTATGTGTGGTGTGTCTGGATGCAAAGAGGGAAGTCGTTCTTAAACCCTGTAACCACTATTGTGCGTGTCAGATGTGTGCAGACTCTTTGGTTCCCAAAAGGTGCCCAATGTGCCGGAAGAGGATCCAGCAAGTTGAAAGGATCTATCACACTTAGCAGTACCTAAATCAGCAGATTTACAGCATACCTTCATTTTATTTTCTGTCAGTCTTCACCTGATAAACATACCTCAATCACTGCGTTCGGTGACGTAATGAATAGGCGCGTATCCATTTTGAGCCCCACCCTCTCAGATCGGAAGGTGGGTGGGGCTGACGTGACCTAGCTGAGCTGTGGCGATATGCCGTCAGTGTGGACGCAAACTCCGTGGAGCTGGCTGCAAGACCTAGCCAGAATTAGCGCCCTGGGTGGGGAGCGCAGCCTGGGGGTATTGGAAGGGGCGACCAAAGAGGAGCCGGAGAAAAGTTGGTTTGCTAACACAAGTACTATCTCGCAATTCTCTCATTTATGTGGACGTACGGACTAGCAATATTTTCTGACATTCTTACAGGTCACTTACATTCTCAGAGCGATCCTGTTGTTCGGGTAAGCAGCGCACCAGATCAGGATTGCTTAGCTAGACATGATTCAAGTACCTGCAAAGCCAGTGAAAGAGAAGAGCAATCCGAACAACCAGACTGCCATGATCAAAGCCACTCACCAGAGACCGCAAGTCTGTCTCACCAGACAGTGGAGAAAGCAGACAATGCCCCCCCTCTCCCTCAACTGGTACCCATGGCCAGAGAAAACACTTCTGAGTTGCAAGACCATATGCCTCCTGCCTCGTGCAGTGCAGGCCTCAAGCTTCCTCCCATCCTCACCACTCAGCTTCAAGAGATAGACTTCCCTGCGAGTGACCAGGAAAGCTCATCCAGTAGTGATGAAGATGATGACAGAGAGGAGAATGCCAACGGAAAACTACAGAAGTTTCCAGACCTCCAAGTGTCTGATCTCCCCTTGCCTGCCATTCTGCAGTATCTTAGGGAGTCAGAATCACTAGCTAGTGAGTATTTCAGCCTACAGAACAAGCATTCAGTGGAGGGAGGGGTAGGTAAGGAGGACAGAGACAGACAGATAGCAAAAGATCCAGAAGTGGAAGTCTCACTTATAACTAGCAGTAGTGATGTGTGTGAGTTCTGTGGCCAGCAGTCACCCAGACAGAGCCTACTCAGCTCAACCATGAAGGAACAACAAGAGAAGGTGAGTTCACCAACTAAGTCTACTGTGTGATTGGTGCTATTCCGGTGCTCTGAGAACTCCCTCCTCTCTCACCAATGCATGAAGGATGACTTTAGTTTCTGTTGTGAGGAGTACAAGGAGTTTTGTCTGCTGGTGGCAGCCTGCTTGAGACAGATGGTGGAGAGGAGGAACAGAGAGCAGCCAAGGAAGATCACAGTCGTGCAGAGAGAGAAGAAAATTATCCAGAAGACAGCACAAGAGAGGGCTCTAGCTATGTGAGAGAACATTTACAGTCACTAGTTTTTTTGTGAGCTGTTTTGGGTGCAGTTTTGACGTGAAGTGTAATGCATGTAGACAATTCGCAGGCTAAAAGTTGTTTCTGTTGTTTAATGTGACGTAGGGTGCGTCGTAAGAACAAATGGGAGCAGCTGAGGAAGAAGAGGTTGAAACAACTGCAAAGTACAAGCTTCTACTCCTGTAAGCTTACAGCTATTCGAGGTCCTGTTTCCCCCCATTATCCACCTTTTTCCTCTCCACCTCAAGTGACAAAGCAGACGAAGACAATCCAGTTTTCACTTGTCTCCCCCTCCGTCACAACCACTGGGTGGATGGTGAGGCTAAGTTCCTCCTCCACCTCCTCCCACCGTCACAGACCACAGAGGAGGGAGAAGAGGGGAAGGAAGAGTATTACTGACTCCAAGCTCCTTCCTCCTGAAGTGATTGAGAAGTTGAAGCAGGTGTGTTTACATTTTGTGCAAAGTGCAGACTTTCTTTAAAGGTGGCAAGCTTAGTACGGACTTAATTCCAATCCCATAGACTGCTCCACCCCCGTGTGACCTAGAAGTTAAGAGGTACAATTGGGGGCAGCTGTTCACCTCTCTTCTCCCTGACAGAACTGGCCAGTGCTAGTATCCTTTTGTGACACTGCACAAATTAGCACACGTTTCTATAAACTGCAACTGTCTGTAGCTACACTCAGCATGTTACACATAGGTACCATTGGAAGATCTTTATATACCTCCAAAGAATAGTTTATGGGATTTCCTGGTCACCTTGACTGTCACCCTCAGCTACCCTTCCGGCAAAATTGCTGTGCTTGTCTTTGCACCCTATCCAGGCATCTTGGCCTACCTGGCATATGAGGTATATACACTGTATGTATGTATATATGTTTGTATAGTTGTATGTATACGTGTATGTACACATGTATGTATTCTATTATACTGTGCAGGATTCCGACCATCCTCAAGTGCTTGCCTATGTGGATGAATTGGGCAGGCTTTCCTGTTGTAACACAGATGGAAAAATCAGGTCTTGGGAAGACTGCTCAAATGAAGGCAACCACTTACTGACACACACACACACACACACACACACACACGTGCACACACACACACACCTCATAGGCTTCTTCTCACTCCCTCCACCGGTGTGGAATTTGATCACCAAGGTCATGTGAAGAGAAAGTGGGTGTGGCAAGACCACTACACTCTTCTCCCGCCACTGACACTCACCCTCAACAGACACATCTCCATACGATGTACCAGTCAGGTAGGCTAGATCAGTCATCCCCATCACCTTGCTTCCTTGCACACAAAGATTTATGAGATCTTGTCTGATGATTGTACCACTTATTATACGGCTGGTTGTACCGCTGATTATACAGCTGGTTGTACAGCTGATTATACGGCTGGTTGTACAGCTGATTATACGGCTGGTTGTACAGCTGATATACAAAAGTTAATTGATGTATATGTGTACATGCATGAATGAACTATTAATCACATTCTTGATTTCACCTGTGTCAGACCTCGAGTTCCAGCTAGGCCAGCTTTTGTTCCTAATTGTTCTCTTTTCCAATTACAGGATGCGATTTCACTTGTGTTCTCAGCTCGGCAACAGCACATCAAGTTCTCCATCATTCGCAAGATAAAAGAGGTAAGTGGAGTCTACAGCTACCTGGGACAGTGTGACGCGTCTGTACAGCTACCTGGGATGGTGTGACGCGTCTGGCTTCTCCCTTCCTAGGAATGTCTACTCACTTCAAACCAAACAGCTGCTGACATGGAGCCAGTAGAGAGTCATTTACGGAGAACACAGACCAGAATGAGGTGACTCTAATGACCTAGCCTTGTTTCTCTCATCATGATCAGAAATTAGCCTCACCTCCAGGCCTTCGTCGCCTGATCACCTCCAGTTTGCAAGTATACTGGAAGCAATCACATACCAGAAGCAACGAAGGTATAGGAACAAGGCCTTATGCTAGCCTCGTTCCCAGGCCACTCCCAGATTTTATCTAGAAAGGTTTTTCTGCGAGATCACATATTACACCCAAAATGGACTCAAAACTCTCTGCATTCCACAGGTACCTCCTCGACAGCCTGCAGCAAGGTAACCGAGTCCAGAAGCTTGCAGACTTACGCTCAGTGTATGCTCCAAAGAAGGGTATTATGGCAGCAGCTGCCCACAAAAGGAGCAAGAGTGTGGGAGCAATCACACTCCAAAAACCTCTGGTTAAACTATCGCATTAGTGTCCCGTCAATAGTTGATATTTTGAGCTACTGTATAGCTATTCAGTGATGTTGAAATGATTTGTTGTGTAGAAGTGATAATCATGCTATGATAACAGATGAGTTATGTGGTATCCATCTTGTCAGAACCTCTTTGGCCACCATTTTCTCCACTGTCAACTGTCTTTGCTGTATCAACTGTGTAGGAAATGTAATTAATACAATCACATGAGGTTTATAAGCGATTAAGACCAGATGAGGTATAGCCTCATTCCCAGGCTCCTCATTGGGCCTGGGAACGAGGCCAGATGCAGGTGTTGCACATGGGAGGAGAAGAGTATGGCCTGGAGACAAGGCTAACGACTCAATCAGTCCTAAAAATAAATGGGTGGAGTCCACAAAAACATTCTCTAGTTACATGCCTGGCATAAAGTAGTCTTGTAAAGCCAGACTCGGCTCTGTAAGACTAGGCATGAGGTCTGTATGTCAAGCATCAGATGTACCTTCCATCTTCACCTTCTCTGCCACCATTCTTCTTGCCTCCTTTATCAGCAGCCTCTTCTTCTTTCCTGACAAGGTCACATTGGCCTTGGGGTTTGTCCTACAGGACAAGAGGGGACACATCTCTTCAGGTACATACATGCACATCAAAAGAGTATGATGATGTCATTTTTGAAATGATATCATCATACACTCTTGCACACGATACAACTGTTAGTTTATCTTGATTTTGGAGCTGACGTTTCAGGAGTAGCATAAATGATGCTCAAATGGGTCAATGTATACTCCCCAAATGTCTAGCCGTCGTGTCACCTGCACTGTCTCAACATGTCTGCAGTGGTGTCCTTGTCACGTGACGAGGAGTTCTTTGAGGACTTGACACTCTGTTTTTTCTGTTTGGTCTTACGGCGCTGCATGAGGAGGAGGATGAGAAATGAACAGAATAAACCTTTTGAATTGGCTCTCTCATGAACTCACTGCTGATTTTGGCTTGTTTATTCTCCCTCCACCGCCTCCCATAATTGTGCACCAGTCGCCTTGTGTGGGTGGGGCGACTTAACTGGTCTCGTTCCCAGATCAGTGTGTGGCATGGGGACGAGACTAGATCAATTGTGTTTATGGGATGCCTCATGGCAACAATGCAATACAAACGTCTTTGACTGCGCCGACCAACCGCAGTGTAACCGTAGGGTGTAACCGCAAACCCGGCAGATTGGGTCCCACAGAAGAAGATCAAATTCATCAACATTCCATCCAGATACTAACTGTGTCTTGGAGAACTGCGATCCGGTAACTCACGGTTATAGACGAGGCAATGGTGCAGCGGGCGTTGTTCGAGGTGCGCGTCCCAGGCGTGTCGGCGAAGGAGGAGGTTCGCATATCAGGCAGCGTGCGTGCATTGGGCGAATGGGCAGTCCACCGCAGCGTGCCCATGACCAGGCGAGACGGGTAAGAGGCATGTTGTGCCCAGCGTCATCCGCAAATTATCATTTGATGATTAGCTCTACACACCGTCATCATGTTACAAATGATGGTATTAGCGGCATGGAAAATGCAGTACATCCATCACATTTTGGCGTTTGACGAACCTCTACCTTAGCTTAGGTCATAGCAGGAAAATATCCTGTTTCTCATCCTGACAATGGCTGAAAATTAGTGCGGGCGGGCGCAGAATTATACTAGCAAAATGCAGCTGTTTACACAAGGACACAGCCAAACAGTTTCTACTGTGTTTACCAAAGGCTTCTATAACAGTATTCAGTGCGGAAGCGGTACATATTCATATGTAAGTGTTTTGAGAAGTGGAACGATCAGGAAGTCGCGGTGGATGAGAAACAGGATATTTCCCTGCTGTGGCCTTGCATAACCTAGTTTCTCTATTAAAATTTGCACTCAATCGAGCAAAGTAACCGCACCCCAAGATGCTCATAGGAGGTTAGTGCTGCAGGTTTATCTTGGCTTGAACACTTTAGAGTTCAG
Source organism: Agelas oroides (assembly GCA_949130485.1). NCBI lineage: Eukaryota > Metazoa > Porifera > Demospongiae > Agelasida > Agelasidae > Agelas > Agelas oroides. The sequence continues at coordinate 381,658 of OX422197.1, read as the reverse complement.
TGCTATACGCAGGTAAAATGTTTGTTAGTAGGCTTTAGGAAAACAAAGTTCACTGCTACTTAGCTTCAACACCAGAAGTAGAAGGCTGTAGAGATCAGGATTTATTTACCTGAAGTAGAAAGTCTTAGAGTTCAGAGTTTTGTGGCACTCAATTGGTCTAGCCGAGTTCCCAGGTCTCCCCCATTTTTGTTCTTCAGTTTGCGTTCAGTATATCATGGAAAGCGGTGGTTAGATGCCTCACCAAGCTGTAGAGCTTGTACTTCCCTTCTGCTTGCCTCCACTTGCATGGCTGACATCACCTTCTTGCATAAATATGTCCCCCCTTCTCACCCAGGGTTTTCCCTCTTTCCTTTTGTTAGCTTTCTTTGTTTGCAGGTCTACACTGACTGAAATTCACGAAAGTTATGTTGCCTCCTCCCTCCTCTCTCCTAGTACACCAGATGTGTGGCAAGTTGAGCTGGAGATCCCAACCGAAGTGACTCTGCAGTACCGCTACCTGGTGGTGCAACGATTCATGTCGGGGGGGAAGGAGATCATGGATGTGATTCGTTGGGAGACCACACTACACCCTCGGTACCTCTGTCTGAGAGAAACGGAGAGAAAGGCAAAATGTAAGAGCTGTACCTCTGTGTGCTAGTCACACTAGGAAAAGTTGGTTCACAGTTTATGTTTGCGCAGAAAAGAGTGGTCGTTTTTCATTATAATTTCAGTTTCACTCAGCTGTTGTTCCTTCTTGTTTTAGCCTGAGGTTACATTATAGCTGCACAAATAAAGGCAGCCTAAAACTGGCAGTGAGTAAACATTGCCAGACCTTATGAATGCTGCACTGTGGCAGTGAATGTCATCCTCTTCCCTCCCCTCCCCTCCCCCTCCCCCCTTTCCTTCCCCTCCTCCCTCCCCCCCTCTGCTCCTCCTCCCCACTCAGTACCAGATGCATCAGAAGATGTGGTTCTATTTGTGAAGCAAGATGGATTCTTTGGGGAGAATGAAAGTACAAAACAGTTGCTTGTTGTTATTAATGTTGTTTCTTGGCATTCACATACACATGTACAACAGGCTGAATGTTCGTAGCACATACCCATACTTGTGTAGATTGATGTTATCCCTCCCTCCTCCCTCCCTTCCTCTCCCCCTCCCTCCCTTCTCCCTCCCTTCTCTTCCTTAGTTGGAGAGAAGGCACAGGATGACGGCTGGCTGACCGGTACAAGTGAACTTCACCTTCAACTGCACGGCTCCGAGAGTCATCCCATTCGCCTGGACACCCTCCCTGGTGGTGAGCAGTACTCTGTCAGAATCCAGGCTATAAACTACTGTGCCAAGACTGTGAGTGGATAAATGTATTCAAGGTGGAATATTGTACCATTCATGAGGATGTACGATATGATAAGGAAATTTAGTGCTATATATTCATAAACTGAAGGTGGTACACTGTAAACAATACTTGTTTTTAAGACCTGTTTTGTGATTTGGAAACAAGCTACTTGTACAAACTGCCTTGATTCTAGTTTGTGTTCTTTTCTGCAGGAGGAGGTGTGTGAGGTGTGTCAATGCTCCCCAATCAGAGTGAAGGTCAGTCACAGGATTGTACCAGCTTTGTGACCATAGTCTCATTCCCAGACCCTTTCATTGAGTCTCATTCCCAAGTTGTTCTTGTCATA